>OZ020304.1:77902042-79102042 GCA_963971305.1 Arcuatula senhousia
TTGTTTTTTTTCTGCAGGAGAAAAAGAGAAAGTATGAACCACCAATACCAACACGTGTGGGAAAAAAGAAGAAGAAAATGAAGGGCCCAGACACAGCTAGTAAACTTCCACAAGGTAAATGATGATTCAATTTGTACAAGAATGTCGTACAGGAATATGGAGGGTTTCATATAAACTTGTGCTTGGTATTAACATGATTAAGCAGGCTGTATTGTTTGGCACATTTTATAATTTTAATTTAAGTAATTGCAGTGATTAAAGGCATCATTTGTACATATTTTTAATCATTTTAGGTGAATGTGTAACGTATTAGGTATTATTGGCTAGTCCAAAATAAAAATTTAGTTTGTTTGCCCAAACGCTACCAACCCAAAAAATTCCAGCCTACTCAAATTCTTTTTTTTTTATAAAAATTTTAAGATTTTTTTTACACAATTATTCCTTGAGCTATTATACAGAAAAATATTCAGTTTCTGATCTCCCAAACAAAAAAAAGAATTTTCCTACCTACCTTGGTGATATGGGTAGCGTTTGGGAAAACGGAACTATTTTTTATTGTGGCCCTACTGTTAAGGCATGGAAAATCTTAAGGAAGTATGTTATAAATTAATAGTATGATTTTTTACGAGAGAGAAATGGTAGGCAACAGTCTAATGATAAACTGTTGTCTTACATTATCTCCCATTGTAACCAGTTAGCAAATGTTCATCTCTCAATTACCTAGCATAAGAAATTTTAAACACATTATAAACATGCAATGTTTTCAGTCACACCACACACAAGATGCAGATTAAAACTGCTCAAACTAGAAAGAATCAAAGATTATCTGTTAATGGAGGAGGAATTCATCAAAAATCAGGAAAGATTGAAGCCCCAAGAAGAAAAACATGAGGTTTGTTTACTATTTCATAATACTTATCTTAGATGCTTAAATTCTTTCTATTTATCTGTTTATTGAGATCTCTTAATTCTGTTGAACTGTAGTTTCATTTTTTTTTTCATGGGTATCAATATTCTAAGTTGGCAGTCAACCATGAAAATCAAAACTCAACACAGTGAAAAAAAAATTCTAGGAACATCTTTACACAACAGAACTAATTATCCTATGAAATGTTTTTAGGGAAACCGCACAAAAATTATACAAGGAAAGAAATGAATCTAAAGTATTTAATGAGATCTTTATTTTAGACTTGCTAATAGTCTGGATGGTTCGTAGCATCA
Organism: Arcuatula senhousia; assembly: GCA_963971305.1. Taxonomy (NCBI): domain Eukaryota; kingdom Metazoa; phylum Mollusca; class Bivalvia; order Mytilida; family Mytilidae; genus Arcuatula; species Arcuatula senhousia. Next base: position 77,903,264 of record OZ020304.1, read on the forward strand.
ATTAATGGAGTAGAATTTTTTTTTACTATCAATAAAAGTTTTTGGACAGTTTTCCCCTTCTCCATTGAAACTCTAGTTTACTTCAACATATTCCAACATTTATGTGCCTGTTGGTCCATTGATGTGTTTCTTTTAGAATTCAACCAATAGATTATGAACACACAATTGTTGACAGCAGAGAACAGTAATGTTTTAATTTACCTTTTATATTTAGGAAGAGAGAACAAAGGTGGATGAGTTGAGAGGTTCCCCAATGTCTGTCGGGTCGCTGGAGGAAATCATCGACGACAACCATGCCATTGTCTCCACGTCTGTCGGCAGTGAACATTATGTCAGCATCCTATCCTTTGTAGATAAAGATCAGCTGGAACCTGGATGTAGTGTTCTGTTAAATCACAAGGTAAGGAAAGAAGATCATGTGTCCATTGTAACTTAGACACTAGACTTTTGATCATGTTTTGCATTTGACACTTTTTGCCACTATCTATATGTTTTTCATTCAAAAAAGATACAGTGACTAACATTTTCTAAGATGGATTTATGTTTCAAATTGTAGTAAAGAAACTAAGAAATACCAAACACCAAATGATTTTTTTTATCAAAAGTAAACACATTGAATGCTAAACTTGTTTGTTAACAAATATAAATTAACAAAATGATTTACAAGTTTAAGTACAACTCTGTTATGGTGATTTTGTATTAAAGAATTTGTTGTGATTTGTAAGCTTATGAGAAACCTATTTCTTTTGTACTCATTTAGTCTTTCTCATTCTTCATGAAATCTGACTGACTGACTGCTTAACTAGCAAATTTATAGTTAGTAAAGCAGTTGAATTTACACAGTAGTACCAAAGTTAGGCAAAATTTTCGACAAAATAAATGGGTCCTGCAAAATTTCTATGGTCAAGCACAACTTTGAATTGTCTGCCGAGGGACAAGTAGCAATTCTCAACTCTCATGATGATGGCTTTTTACCATATTTTGGGTTTGGGCATATAAATAAGTTGTTCATAACAAATTTTAGATAAGTGTGAAAGGAAAAATTGAAATATGTGTTATATTAACCCAAAAAATTCCATTATCTTAATGTTTTTGTTTTCTTTTGTATTGTAGGTGCATGCCGTGGTTGGTGTTTTATCTGATGATACAGATCCTATGGTAACTGTAATGAAGCTTGAGAAAGCACCACAGGAAACCTACGCTGATATTGGTGGTTTGGACCAACAGATCCAGGAAATCAAGGTAAGATCTGTTTAAATTGTTATATATCAATAACTTGTGGAATACATTTGCATGGCACAACCCATAAAACAACTAAACAAGAGGCTCCCAGGAGCCTGAATCGCTCACCTGATATATGTGCCTGAAGTAAAGGTTATTAGGCAAAATCTATTTAACGTTGAAAGGGTCATAACTTTAATAAGGGGGTCATCTGACAATATGGTGGATCTTAAGGTGCTGATCACTTTTGTTCTCAATCAAAATCTAAAAATCTTTCACCCTTTTTGAGTTATTAGCAAAAAAATGCAGTTTAACCTAATGTTCTATTTTTAGCCACAGCGGCCATGTTTTACAACCAATCAAAAATCCCCACATCAATTCTATACACCTTATGCTAATAAACAACAATACAAAGTTTGGTTCCAATTTGACTTTAAGTGTCAGAGGAGTTAACGTTTTCAATGTAATGAGGAAATGCTTTTTAAAAGCTAAATTTTGACGTTCTAAGGGCAATAACTCCTAAAAGGAAAGGTCCTACAACGTTGACCCTATTACATATTTTGTAGATCTTGATGTGCTTAACAATATGCAATTTTAATTTCTCGAATATCTTGTAAAGTTGTCAAGATATTGAGCTAAACAGGTGCAAAAATTAACAAAAAGGGCAATAACTCCTACATGGTTCGTTGGATTTTCTTCAAAATTTTAGAGCTGGTAGATCTTCAAGTGCTGATCACTTTTGTTTCCAATCAAAATTGTAAAATCTGTCACTGTTTTTGAGTTATTTGCAAAAAACTGCCATTTACCCCTATGTTCTATTTTTAGCCACAGCGGCCATATTTTACGACCAATCAAAAATCCCCACATTAGTTCTATACACCTAATGCTAATAAACAACTATACAAAGTTTGGTTCCAATTGGACTTGAACTGTCAGAGGAGTTAACGTTTTCAATGTAATGAGGAAATGCTGTTAAGGAGGCTCGCGGGTCTAAATTTGTGCATTTTTTTTGCGCAGTAATTTTGTATCGGAAAATCACTCCTATGTCTGTAGCATCGTCACTGATTACATTAAAAACACACTTACTGTAAAAACTTAAAGAAATTCTATTTTATAGTTCTTTTTTTATGTCAAGTTTTACATTGAAATCCTCATTTTCTTTATATTTTGTGTGTAAAATTGCCAAAATTCCAACATTTATTTTAATTTCATTTTTTTATTTGCACGGTGACCCCTGTTTTTTATTAATTCAATTGAAGAATGCATTAAAACCCACATTCTTTGCAAATTTGAAGACATTCTGTTGTTTAGATTTTTTTCTATGTCATTTTTAAGCTTTAAATTATCATATTTCCTACATAATCTATATAAAATTGATGGGAAATAGCCTATTTTGATAACCTTAAGGCCAAAAAAAAAATTATGTCTGTTTCCTGCTTCCCTACCTACCCTACTTTTTGGGCCCTACCCTAAAGTTTTTATTGGCATTTTGGAACAAGCACCGTTAAAGTTGGGATTGCTTCCCCATTGACTCAATGTAAAATAATTTTGTAAAAAAAAATAATTTTCCTACCTACCTACCCTAATTTTCAAGAGTAGGAAGCAGGAAACAGACATATATTTTGTTTTGGCCTAATAGCAAGCTTAAATGAACGGTGACCCCCATTTTTTATTGCATATTTTTAATTCATTCACAAAGGACTATAAGTGTGCCAAATTACAGAAAAATCTATTGTTTCAAATTTAGACCCTCGAGCCCCCTTAAAATGCTCAATTTTGACGTTCTAAGGGCAATAACTCCTAAAAGGAAAGGTTCTACAACGTTGACCCTATTACATATTTTGTAGATCTTGATGTGCTTAACAATATGCAATCTAAATTTCTCAAATATCTTGTATAGTTTTCAAGATATTGAGCTAAACAGGTGCAAAATTTGCAAAAAATCCACAAAAAGGGCAATAACTCCTACATGGGTTGTTGGATTATCTTCAAAATTTCAGGGTAGGTAGATCTTGAGGTGCTGATCACTTTTACCCTACGCCAGAATTTTGATATCTGTAGCCGTTTTTGAGTTATTTGCAAAAAACTGCATTTTACCCCTATGTTCTATTTTTAGCCACGGCGGCCATGTTTTACGACGAATCAAAAATCTCCACATCAGTTCTAAGCACCGAATGCTAATGAACAACCATACCAAGTTTGGTTTCAATTGGACTTATGGTGTCAGAGGAGTTAACGTTTTAAAAAGTTTTCGGACGGACGGACGCCGGACGCCAAGTGATGACAATAGCTCACATGACCCTTTGGGTCAGGTGAGCTAAAAATGAAAATATGCAATGGAAAATAGCTTCTAGCAACAACATAGACAGTATCATGTCGTATTTAATCTTTAATAGTTGAAGCAGGAGATTATAAAAATTTTGATATTGTCATATGTTACACACAGCTTAAATTACTTTCATAGATTATTTATTTGAAACTTTCATATTTTTAATTTATTATACAGGAATCTGTAGAGTTACCTTTAACACATCCAGAATACTATGAAGAAATGGGTATCAAACCACCAAAGGGTGTCATATTGTATGGTCCCCCAGGAACAGGTAAGTTATCGAAGAGGAATCTTACATATTTATGCTCTCTTACTCATTTTCTACAAGGCAAAATATTTCTCAGCTTTCAAAATATGATTAGCTTGTTAGTCCCCTACCGGCGAAAGCCGAAGGGGACTACAGGTTTGCGCTCTGTCCGTCCGTCTGTCCGTCATATAGATAATGAACTGATTTTTGGTATGTGAGTTTACCTTGATGAGTTACAGATCAAGTTTGAGTTTCGTGCTGGTCCACAAATTTTTATGGGAGTTATGGCCCTTTGAACTTTGAAAATTCACTAAAATTTCAGTTTTCCACACTTTTTTTCTAAACGCTTATAGATAATGAACTGATTTTTGGTATGCGAGTTTACCTTGATGAGTTACAGATCAAGTTTGAGTTTCGTGCCGGTCCACAAATTTTTATGGGAGTTATGGCCCTTTGAACTTTGAAAATTCACTAAAATTTCAGTTTTCCGCACTTTTTATCTAAACGCTTATAGATAATTAACTGATTTTTGGTATGTGAGTTTACCTTGATGAGTTACAGATCGAGTTTGAGTTTCGTGTCGGTCCACAAATTTTTATAGGAGTTATGGCCCTTTGAACTATGAAAATTCACTAAAATTTCAGTAAGTTAGAAAATCCATTGAATTTTGTTTTCTACACTTTTTTATTGTTCCTTTTAGATAATAAACTGATCAAGTTTAGGTATTCATTTGTTTGACAAATTGTTACCTGTGACTGAAATATGAGGCCGGTAGGGGACTATGTATTGTTTTGCAATACTCTCAGAATGCTTGTTGACATATGAAGAGTAGGTTTTTTTGCCAGTGTTACATTCATATATAACAGGTATAATGTTCATAACAGAACTAATTAGTTTATAACATATGTTTTATGCACTGAATTATTCTAATATCTATTTTCATTTTCAGGAAAAACTCTATTAGCCAAAGCTGTGGCCAATCAAACATCAGCTACGTTCTTACGAGTTGTTGGATCTGAATTAATTCAAAAATATCTGGTAAGTTGACAGAATTTGTTCTTGTGTCTACATTGTTGTTATTCTGTTGGCTGCATCATGTTTCAGAAGCAACATATTCGGGGCATTTTGTGTCAATTTATTTACATCTGATGCTACATAAAACTTTCTTCACTTATAATCACGCTTTAAACATAATGTTATTGAAGAATTCATCTTTAGGAACAAAAAATAAGCCAATTAATTAATATACATCATCATTAGTTTCTCTACATTTATGGTGTCAAACTTTATGTGAAGTAATCCTACATAATACATGGTAAAGGTTCACTACTTTACCTAAACTTGTGATTTTTCCTAACATGTATAATCATTTGGAAAAAAACTCATTTGCGTACTTGGAATAAACATCATATATGAAATTACCTTTACACATAAAGATAGTTTTTTGTGTAAAATATTAATTTTGTAATGGTATCTAAAAGTTATATCCAATTCACTATAACATTATATTCATTTTTATTTTCCAGGGTGATGGTCCTAAACTTGTAAGAGAATTATTCCGAGTTGCTGAAGAACATGCTCCATCTATTGTATTTATAGATGAAATTGATGCAGTGGGAACTAAAAGGTATTGAACTGGATGAGTATGAACTGATGTGTATAGATCATAGAAGATAATGAGATGGTGAATAAGTGGATGCACCAAACCTAGATAAATCAAAAGCTATTGAAAATCTGTAATGGAAAACACTTGTGATGTTTCCAGTAGCTAATGGTAAACAAATAACTTGATCAAAAAACAAATTTGCAAGAAAAAGATCTTATGGAATACATTTTTCAACTGGGTCTGACACAAATGTTGTCAAAAAAAAGACTCATCAGAGATACTCTGGGTAAAAGTTGTAATATCAAAAACAAAATCAAATATGAAGAGCTCAGTTACTTTTATTAGCTACAATTAAAATCAAATTCAAAAAAATTCTCATAATACAGTTTATAATTATTTTCAAGTATTGTAATTGTATGTATGCTCATTTCAGATATGAATCTAATTCTGGTGGAGAGAGGGAAATACAGAGAACTATGTTGGAACTCCTGAATCAGTTAGATGGTTTTGATTCCAGAGGTGATGTCAAGGTCAATATTGTTATCTTTATCTTTAATACATATACTTCCATCTTTTTCAAACATACAAAAATAACACATTTAATTTTAACATGTTTAATGTTTCAGATAGTTGGATAATAGGATGTAAGTCTTGTTGAATTTTGCCTTGACCTTACTGATATTTGAAACACAACATTTTAAATGACATTCATGTGGTTCTTGTCTCGTAATTTATATAATATAATATATACTGAATTTGGTGAGACCAAAAAAAAGGGAAAATTTGTTATTTAGGGCCATCAATAATGTCTATGGAATTTAACATTACAGGGCCTAATTATGGCATTCTTGATTAAATGTTTTTGTATTCCAGGTTGTTATGGCAACAAACAGAATAGAGACACTAGATCCAGCCCTTATACGACCAGGCAGAATAGACAGAAAAATAGAATTCCCTCTTCCTGACGAGAAAACAAAGCGACGAATCTTTACCATTCATACCAGTAGAATGACCTTGGCAGAGGACGTCAATATTGATGATTACGTCATGGCCAAGGATGATTTATCTGGAGCTGACATCAAAGTAAGGATGCTAAATTGACTCTGTTCTTCAAAGTTTTTAAGAGGAACCTTTTACTATATATTAAGAAAAATATTTTTAAATAGTAGCATAGTACAGTTAAGTATTTTAGAAATGACATAAATAGTCTAAATATTAACTTTTAAAGATACAAAAAGAAAAATGCCTTATAGGATAAAAATATTGTTTCACAGAACGATACAGAGAATATCACATAATACCTTGTCACTTTGAAAATACATAGTGTATCATTTCAGAAATTAAAATCATATTTCTCAAAATAACAAGAATGTGACAAGAAAATGCATAATTGTTTTAAAGTTAATTGTTTTGAGATTTGTATTCTTTTTGTTAAAAAATAAATATGTTTTCTAAATGTACAAAATAAAATGGTCTTAACCCTTTATAACTTACGAGTTAATGTTTGCAGGCTATATGTACAGAAGCTGGATTGTTGGCTTTAAGAGAAAGACGTATGAAAGTAACGAATGAAGACTTTAAACAAGCCAAGGAGAACGTATTGTACAGGAAGAACGAGGGAACACCAGAGGGACTTTATTTATAGTCATTTCATTATGTTGTTTGTATCAATAAATGTTTAACATAAAATCATTCTGTTTACCAAGTTTACAACCCGTGCAAAATATTTTGTTGCCTCCGTTAAAGTTTTAAGCCAATTTTGCATTCCCAAAGGATTGTTTTTGAAATTATTTGCTTTATAAACAACATTACCGTAGAAATTTGGATGTGATATTCCCTTTACAATCAAAATTTGTCGTGTACAGTTAAATTTTCCAATAAGGTTTTGATATTTATGATAAAACTTAGTAAACAACTTCACTAATTTGTGTTAACAGTATCTTTTTTTAGTAATTTTTTTGTAATACACCGGTTTTTATCATTAAAATCAGACACAGCACTGCAGATCCTAGCATATCTTACCAACTGTGAAATATATACTCCGTAAGACATAGCAAGTGGTACATCTCCCTCTAGAAAAGGAAAATTAACAAAAGGAAATGAAAAGTCATCCCGTTTATCATATATTTCAGTGTGTAACTTTCCATCAATTATACTTAAATCTAGATCTAAAAATGAGCATCTATCACCAGTTAGGTTAGATTTATTCAAAGTTAATTCCTTTGGATAAATTAAGAGATCTAAAAATTAGTCTATTTTGTACAAAATTTCTTTATTTGACATTTTCCAATGATTTTAATGTATAAATCTGTGAAAACCAAAATGGCCATACTTGTCGCCCAAATTTTTTTTGTAATAGAAATGTGTATTACTGTATAAGTGGATTTTTTTCATGTGCAGGGGTTCAAATTAATATTGGAGAGCAAAAGGCCCAGGACTTTTTGAAGTTCTAGGTGGAAAATCCACAAGATGTTATTTAAAAGTCCTTAATAGGAGTTAATGTAAATACATGCAGGTCCAGGACTTTAGTAAAAAATGTCAAAGGTCCTGAATCAAACATTGAAGGTCCTGGACCTCAGACCAGCACTTATTTTAACCCCTGGTGTGATTTTATTTTTGCTTCATTTGTGGCAAACATCAGGATGTGAAATATTGGTTTATATATCTAAAGTAACAACTTGGATATGAAATCGTGAAAATTATATTAAGCAAAAATAAAAGCACCTCTTTTATCAAGAAAACGTGAAATTTGCCGCACGTGAAAAAACACTTATACAGTATTTATGTAACAAATTGACTATTAAAAATTATGATAGTCGTTCAATGTGGACAATACCAATTTTGACAAAGTATGACAAGAAAGCAATGAAAATAGGCGAAAAATTATGAATTTTACAATTAATGGCATATTTGAAATGCCAAGACTAGACCTGTGATGTAAATATTTTGTGAAAGCTTACAGATATTAAAGTTAAGTTATGCCTGTTTTTGAACTCATTTTGGTTAAATTTATGAAAAATTGAAGTAGTTTGAAAATTAGTAAAAATTCCAGACACTGATTTGAGGCCTTCATGGCTCCACTCCTTTAACAGAATTATCTTGGACTTTGATTTCTACTACTTCAAAGCCTTGTGCATGTACAAAATTTTATAGAGTCTGTTTATCTAGTGGTGCATTGCTTTTTTCTATCTTTTTTGTGGGGGTTGGGTGTGTTTTTGATGCTAGTCCACCTTAAACTTAGAGTGGATATATAAGTATTGTCTCATCTGTCTGTCTTTCTATCAGACTGTCCACATCTCTTACATTCAATAGGGTCTTTTAAAATGGCCCTTTTTCAATGAAAATTACTAGTATTTCCAAAATCATGCAAATTTTCCCAAATTTTAACCAAATGGCTGATTTGCCCATCAAAATGGCCCCGAAATTGTTTGATAAACCCCTGAAAACATTGTACATTGTTAGATCACTCTTATAGTATTCTAACAATATGCAATGTTTCCAAAAAAAAATCATCTAGTGAAGAGACAAGTTTGGGACCAAGTTTGCTACATAGATCTCAAAAATAAAAGTTATTTTGAATGGATATATTATATGTACATGGTCACATAGTGATTTAAGAAAGTGTTGGGTTTCACAAAAATTATCAATAAAACTACATGTGCTACCATGTTTCTCTTCCGTTTTAGCTCGCCTAAGGTCCAAGTGAGCTATTGCCATCACTTGGCGTCCGTTGTCTGTTGCTTGCTTCAACCTCCGTCTCATAAAACTCTACAAAATCTCCATTGGGTTGAAGTTGTCAGATTACCCCTTATAGTGGTAAAGGCCTTTTAAAGGTCAAAATAGTGTGTTTTTATGTTAAGTTTTAAGGTTTACTCATGTCCATCCGTCCGTACGAATATCCGTCAAGCTTTTCTCAGGATTCCAATTTCGTACATGAGAATGATTTGAAACTTGGTAGAATGGTCCAGGATGACAAACTGTACGTCCGCAACAATTTTGAGACCTGTCGGATATTTACTTCCTGTTTGGGACTAAGGCCAATGTGAAAATATGTGAACATGACTATGAAAGTTTCTGTCAAGCTTTTCTCAGGAACTGTACATAAGAATGATTTTAAACTTGGTAGGATGATCAGTTTGACAAACTATATGTCCATAGCGATTTTGAGACCTGTCCAAAATCTAAATCCATTTCTGGACTAAGGCTAATGTGAAAATATGTGAACCATTTTGTGTGAACATGACTTTGAAAATTTTCGTCAAGCTTTTCTCAGGAACCGTTCATGAGAATGATTTGAAACTTGGTAGGATAGTTAAGTATGACAAACTGTAAGTCCTAAGCACTTTTGAGACCTTTCGGAGATGTGTTAATATGTGAACATGGCTTTGAAAGTTTCCGTCAAGCTTTTCTCAGGAACCGTACATGAGAATGATTTGAAACTTGGTAGGATGCTTCAGTATGACAAATTGTACGTCCAAAGCGACTTTCAGGTCTGTCAGACATCTACTTCCTATTAAGGGCCTTGTGTTCATGATTTTGCCCTATAAAATAAAAACTATTGTAGATAGAAAAAGCTGTTGCTTGCTTTAACCTTGCGCTCATTGAATTCTATAATAGTCTCCATTGAGTCGAAGCTGTCAGATCCCCCTCTTTAAAGGTCAAAAATAGATTTTTTCATGTTTTTGCTAGAGTTCACGTTGTTAATTGATATTCAGTAGTTTTTTTGTGTGTTTCCGTGTTTTACATGTCTGTTTTGTCCTTTTCTCGTTGGTGTTTTATCTCTGCCCTTTTGGGACTTTTGACATTCGGATGCCCCATTGGTACCTCTGCTTCTTTGCCCTATGGAAACAAAACTACGGTATTTCAGATAGAGAAAAGCTGTTGCTTGCTTCAGCATCTTGAGCTATACAAAAGTCTCAATTGAGCCAAAGATGTCAGATGACCCCATAAGGACTCCTGAAAGGTGAAAATTGCGTTTTTTCATGTTTTTGTCCTATAGAGTGAAAACTGTTGCAGACATAGAAAAGCTGTTGCTTGCCAAAATCTTTCACTGATTGAGCTCTACAAAAGTTTCCATTTGGCTGAAGATGTCAGATGACCCCTTACAGGGGTTATGGCCCTTTAATGGTCAAAAATATCGGTTTTTTCATGTTTTTGCTTTACAGAATGAAAACTTGCAGATTGGGAGAAGCTTTTGCTTGCTTAAACCTTCAGCTTATTGAGCTTTACAAAAGTCTTAATTGGATGGAAGTTGTCAGATTAGGAATATTATAGGAATAATAGCTCATAGAAGAAAACCTTAAATGCATGGAAAAGAGTTCGAGGAATAAACTCTTGTCATCTGCAGATAACTAAATGAAAGATAGAAAACCAAAAAGTATTGAAATACTCATTCATACCCAAAACCCTAAAAGTTTCAAAACAGCACGAATAAAATCAACCATGAAAATGATTTTGAATTCAGTAAAAGATGAAAAAATGACAAAATAAAAATGCTGACAACAAGAATGAGTCAAATAGAAATGATGCCCTGCCTTACAACATATCCTCTTTTCAGTTATCACTGAGCCAAAACAGATTTCTCAGTCATCATCCATCGTAGGCATTTAATATTTGGTATGTAGCTTCAGGTAGGTGTCCCATATGGTGGGATACGTTTTCAGCTCTGTCGATCAACCACTTCCTGTTTGACGGACGACTTAAACTTTTTCACTATATTTTCAGGGTTGAAAATTTTCGTAACAGATTTCTTAGCCACCATCCATCACAGGCATTTAATATTTGGTATGTAGCTTTAGGAAGGGGTCCCATATGGTGGGAAACGTTTTGAGGTCTGTCGATCAACTACTTCCTGTTTAACGAGCTGACATTGACTTTTTCAATAAATTTTCAGGGTCGAAAATTTTCGTACGGATTTCTCAGCAACTATTTATCATATGCTTTTGATATTTGGTATGTAGCTTCAGGTAGGGATATCATATGGGTGAGGTTCATTTTCAGGTCTGTTAATCAACTACTTCCTGTTTAACGAGCCGACTTACACTTTTTCACCTAATTTTCAGGGTTGAAAATTTTTGTAACAGATTTCTCGGCAACTATAAATCATAGGCTTTTGATATTTGGCATTAAGCTTCAGGTAGGGGTATCATATCATGGGACTCATTTTCAGATCTGTCAATTATCTACTTCCTGTTTAACGAGATGACTTAGACTGTTTCACTACATTTTCAGGGTCGAAATTTTTCGTAACAAATTTCTCAGCAAATAATAATCATAGGCTCTTGATATTTGGCATTAAGCTTCAGGTGCTTCCTGTGTAACTAGGCAACTTCATTTTATGTCCCCGCGACGACATGTCCGGGGGCATTAAGTTTTACTCATGTCCGTCTGTACGTCCGTCTGGCTGTGCGAAATTTCCATCAAGCTTTTCTCTGGACCTGTACAAGAGAATGGTTTTAAACTTAGTATGATGGTTCATTATGACAAATTGTACGTCTTAAGCGATTTTCAGACCTGTTGGACATCTACTTCCTGTTTAGAACTTAGGCCGAGTGAAAATATGTGACAATGATAATGAAATTTCCGTCAAGCTTTTCTCAGGAACCGTGATCGAGATTAATTTAAAACTTGGTAGGATGGTTCAGTATGACAAACTGTACGTCCTAAGTGATTTTCAGACCTGTCGGATATCTACTTCCTGTTTCGGACTTAGGCTGAGTGATAATATGTGAACATGACTATAAATGAAAGTTTCTGTCAAGCTTTTCTCAGAAACGTACACAAGAATGATTTGAAACTTGGTAGGATGGTTCAGTATGACAAACTATGTCTTTAACAATTTTCAGACACCTGTCAGACTTCTCATTCCTGTTAATGGCAAGCGGGGGCATCTGTGTCCCATGGACACATTCCTTCTTTATTTTCACTAAATTTTCAGGGTCGAAAATTTTCGTAACAGATTTCTCAGCAACTATTTATCATAGGCTTCTGATATTTGGTATGTATAGCTTCAAGTAGGGATATCATATGGGTGGGATTCATTTTCAGGTCTGTCAATCATCTACTTCCTGTTTAACGAGATGACTTAGACTGTTTCACTACATTTTCAGGGTCGAAGTTTTTCGTAACAAATTTCTCAGCAAAAATTAATCATAGGCTCTTGATATTTGGCATTAAGCTTCAGGTTCTTCCTGTGTAACTAGCCAACTTCATTTTATGTCCCCGCGACGACATGTCCGGGGGCATTAAGTTTTACTCATGTCCGTCTGTACGTCCGTCTGGCTGTGCGAAATTTCCATCAAGCTTTTCTCTGGACCTGTACAAGAGAATGGTTTTAAACTTAGTATGATGGTTCAGTATGACAAATTGTACGTCTTAAGCGATTTTCAGACCTGTTGGACATCTACTCCCTGTTTAGAACTTAGGCCAAGTGAAAATATGTGACAATGATAATGAAATTTCCGTCAAGCTTTTCTCAGGAACCGTGATCGAGATTAATTTAAAACTTGGTAGGATGGTTCAGTATGACAAACTGTACGTCCTAAGTGATTTTCAGACCTGTCGGATATCTACTTCCTGTTTCGGACTTAGGCTGAGTGATAATATGTGAACATGACTATGAATGAAAGTTTCTGTCAAGCTTTTCTCAGAAACGTACACAAGAATGATTTGAAACTTGGTAGGATGGTTCAGTATGACAAACTATGTCTTTAACAACTTTCAGACACCTGTCAGACTTCTCATTCCTGTTAATGGCAAGCGGGGGCATCTGTGTCCCATGGACACATTCCTTCTTTATTTTCACTAAATTTTCAGGGTCGAAAATTTTCGTAACAGATTTCTCAGCAACTATTTATCATAGGCTTTTGATATTTGGTATGTATAGCTTCAGGTAGGGATATCATATGGGTGGGATTCATTTTCAGGTCTGTCAATCATCTACTTCCTGTTTAACGAGCCGACTTGGAAAGACAGTATCTCGGATTATACTTATTTATTCCTAACTCTAAATAGATAATGTTTGTCCATAACGTGGACGCGTGGGATATGTGAACATGCTCACTATAAAGTATTAAAAGTTCTTTTAATTAAACATTTTTTCATTAACGGAAGCAATATTTACAATCTGAAAGGCCATGTAAAAATGACTAAGTCACTTTTAATAAAATGCCCTTAAACTGGACAACGGCTGGACAGGAATAAAACAGAGAAACACGGAGAATCGTAAGGCACGCTGACTTTATAACAGAAGAACAAAAGTGACAAAAGATGGGAAGAGAAAAAAACAGATGAACATGGAGAAGGCAAACCACTTTTTTGTGAAGCAAACTCACTTGAACTGAAACCCAAATGAAGACCAATTAAATGGACACGGTTGGCATGGATGGACGAAAATTCATTCAGAGTGACCCTTGAAAGTTTAGACCGCATGCCCAGAATTGTCAGTATATTTTTTCAAATCAATCAAATCAAATCAAATATCTTTATTGGACATAGCACAGTAATACATGTGATCTGTAATCCAAGTTAAATGATAAAGACAGGAGAGCAGCAGCTAAGGAATTTACAAAGGAATTAAGTGATAGCTATACAATATATGATAATAATGCAAACACAAGCAGCGATATCCATTCAGTTATTCAACATATAAGGCAGGAGAATTAAACATTTTTGAAATCTGTGTCACGTTTAGCAAACAATACAGACACGTTTTGTCTCTTCTAAGTCAGTAGTTTGATAAAATCATCATCAGATAAATAACAACAGATTTGTATCTTTCCCGAATATCTGTATAGCAAGTGTATTTTAAAACAAAGTGTATCTCAGTTTCAACTTTTACAATATTTACAGAAACGTTGGTCTGCAGGGATAAGTGGTCTATTGTACCTCCCTATTTCAATAGATAAAGGGTGGGCACTCATTCTAAGCTTTGATTTTAAAGTTTTTTTATCTAGACTAAAGACAAGATACTTCTGTAGTTCGAAACCAGAACATATTTTGCTATAAAATCGAAGTTTCCCAGCTTCATTTATTCTAATATGGGATAGTTGATTATTTACTCTATCTGAATAATATAGTTGAATCTTATTTAAAAATTCATTTGATTTTATTGCAGGAGAGTTTAATTCAAAAGTTGATTGCATTTGCTTTAAACAAAAAAAAAAACTGAAAAAAAAACAAAAACAAAAAACGTTTCATCAACATTAGACTAAGAGTTGATCATTTAACTGAGCAAAGTTCTACCAACTTGGTTGTTAGTTTTGTGTTTTATTTTTCAACGTGCCAAATTGAATGCATATCCCTTCATACGCATAATGTCAAAACAAATTTCAAGCTATAACGTTACGACGTCCCCCCCCTAATAAATCGATATTACACATGTATGTGAGTGTCCATTTGCCCCGAGAAAATTAAAACTTTAGTTTAAATTTAAAATTTAGTATAATTTTTGTTGTTGTTTTTTGTTTTTGTTTGTTAATATAACAAAATTAAACTAAAATGAAATAAAATTCCTATACTTAAGGTGGGACTAAGGTGGATACGTTAAAATTATTCCATTTGAATATATTTAGTAGAAATCAATCGAACACACTTTAATCAACTAATATACCAGGCAGTAATTGTTCTTTGCCACCTTGTCCCGAAACTTGATCAGCTGTCAAACGCCTGACACGCCCCCCTTTCAGAATCATTGTAACGTGAAATTTGATTGGTTCTTTCTTCCGGGTACCTGTCATTTCCGAACGTCGCAACAAACCAAACATGTGGAGATGTTTACTCGCACTTCAGTGGCATGTAAATGATTTAATTAAGATGAGTGTGAACTTTATTGGGGGATAAAAACAAAGAGTAGAAACTTGTCCACATTTACAATTACCAAAACCATGCCTGGTGATAGTGTTAAGGTTGCTGTTCGTGTTCGACCATTTAATCAGGTAAGTTTCAATGACATAATGGAATACACAAAATGACAATCTTCTGTATAGAACATAGAACATATTTTATTTTCCAATCAAGGGCCCCTAAGGGCAGCATGAGCAACAAATAAACAGATATAAGAAAAAAGATAATGATTGAGTTACATGAAATACATATAGATATCTTACAGACATTACAGAATCAGAAAATATCATTTGTATAAACTTTATCGATGAAGGATACTCTTTTTGTGTAACACTTTTAATATATTTTAATTTTGTTTCCCTTTTTACTACTGATAAAAAATATTGAAAAATAATTAAGGCTTTGAATTAAAAATCAATAGCTCAGAATTGTACTGATAATTCTAAAGGGTATAATTATAATCACAAATGATATTTTAAGATAGTGAAAAATGTTTTTATAATTACAAAACAATGTATCAACACATTTATTCTGACAGGATATTTTTTTTCCTTTTAGTTGTTCACTAACTTTCATTCAATAATGAATTAAATCAATTAAAATTATACATAAAATAATGTCTGAACTCTACAGAACTGCTACATCCAATAAAACTTCCCTGGTACCTGGGTACTTCAACATTTTTTCCATATTTTGTACAAAATTCCAAATTATAAAGAGCTAGTTGAATTTTTTGTTTGTGAGAGCAGTTTGGATGTTTTGAATTATATTTTTAATCTAAAGTCATGCAATGACAAAACAGAGAGCAGTGACCAATTGTCACATTGAAGGCTGCTCAGTGTTTTCCATTGCAGATTTTTTAAATTGCTGTTTATATATGTGGGCTGTGTCACATGAACTTATCCCACATCTCATTGTAACCTCCTATTCTAAGAATTTAGTATTATCCTACAATGTATGATTGTAAATCATAATTATGTATTATTTATAAAAATAAGACAGCCGGGGGTATATGACAGTCACTTTGAATCAAAGAAATATTAAAACTTTTGATGATGTTTAATAGTTGCTCACCACAGGGATAATTCTTAAGGATTAGCCTCCAATAAGTTTGTTTTTGTTCGATAATAATCTTTTGTTGGGTTGTAAAATAATAAAAATCAGTAATACCTGAAGTACTCTGTACTTATGACTGTTATTTTATTTATTGAATAGCTGTTTAGTAAGTACTTAACATCAAACAAAGGGAGAATGCGGAATCATCTCCCCTTGTGGTACATTCCATTCAAAGACATGTAATGACACTCAATAAATCTCTCGATTGTTATATAAATTAACACATGGGGTTCAATGTGAAATTTCCCCTGTTATGAAATAAAATAATTACATTTATTATAAAAATTCTAAATTCTTAACTGGAAACATTGATTTGCTTTATACTTTTTTTATAAGAAAAGTGAGCTTATAGTATTTGAAATAGAATTAGTTAATGGCCTCAGAAGCTTATTCAGTGAATTTAAAATGTGAATGTCTACATAGACCTATATATTTAATATACAGGTCTATGATATTTATTATTATGTTTCACTGATATGATTTTCAAACTTTTCTTTTATTAGTCAAGTGGCAGATCCATCCAAAGGATGGGGTTTAGCTGTTGAGACCCCCCTTTTTTTAAAGGAAATCTACACTATTTTAAGAGTGATTTATCATACAAACAGTGCAAGGCTTCCATTTATAAACATATCTTGTATCAATTATCAATAAGTCCCTGTGATATTATTAAACAAACATTTGAATAATTTGAGCATATTTGAATTTATGATTTCAAAGTACCTTTAATATGTTGCTTACCAATTCAAGTTGTATTATGTAAAACTTCAGACCTGTATGATAATTTTGAACAACTTTGATTGAAACAAACACTCACTGAGATGTCTAAATAGCAAATAGTTAGAGTTTGTATAGAGATATGAATGAACTAGTATGTGCAATACATATATACTTTAAAAAAAAATGTCACTTTAAATTGTCACTACTGCCCATCTAACTCATTATTACGTACATTATTTTAGTATTTATAGTAATACTTGAAGAAATGTTGTCCAGAGCTTTTTTGTTCATTCTGTATCTTATTTCCGTTGTAGAGAGAGAAGAATGCAGGGTCAAAATGTATCATATCTATGTCTGGACAGACAACCAACATTAAGAACCCGGAGAACGGAGATACAAAGACTTTCTCCTTTGACCATAGCTACTGGTCTCATGCAGACTTTGACGAGAACGATCAAGGAATATTCAAGCCCCAACCAGGCTCAAACTACAGCGATCAGGTTTGTTTTAATTTGATACATCCATGCCTGGTATTGTTGCAGGGCTGTCAAGTTTTTATGAGCTGCATGCGTGAGTTTCGGTGAAAAATTGAAAGATCAAAGGCAAAAATTAAAAGATCAAATAAATTTGCCGCCAAATTGCTAACTGGATGTGTGAGTCTCACGCTAGTTGCGTAACACTTGACAGGTCTGTTGTTGCCTTGATTTATTTTTTTGTACTCTTATTCCATATAAGAGACAAGGTGTCCATTGTATAACCTTGACTGATCAGAACCCAAATTAAATGGATACATAAAACCCAGTCAATTGGCATGTAAACAAATATGGAAAAAATATATGTAGTCTTAACTTTTTAAAATGTACCATGCACTTTTCATAAATTTAATGATTGAAAATAGTTGAGACTTATACTATAATGATATGTGCTGTTCTTGTGTACGTGGAATGTATCAGGGTTTAATTTATTCAAATAATCCAAGTGTTTGGTGCTAACTGTGAAAGGAAATATTCTATTAAGTATATTAATTCTACTTGAGAAAAGATGTATGATTTAGTTTTCATGACACATCTTATCTTTAATGGAATAATATAAACAGACTGAGTCCTTTGTTGTAGATATAAAAACCTCGGTAGTACCGTGATTCTAAATACTCGTACCATTGATAAGATTTACCTGTGAATACCTGCGTTTCTGCGACTCTTTGATCTTCATATGATTGATACTACGTTTTTTACACTGTTCCAAGTTTTAATAAGAACAAGAATGCATATAATTGATTTAAAGTAACCTAATTTTACCCGTGCTTTGTTGACATTTTTAGGTTTATAGTTTATTGAGATAATTTAACGTAACACAGATATTGGGCATTATTATGTTTTCCTTGCCAAGATTAGCTGTTGTAAATTAGTTTTTTTGAGATAATGTAAACACATAAGAGATTGAGAGGAGCAGTTTTACGATACTCTCTAATACTTATAAAGTGATATTTGAAAACACTATATAGAATTTACTGTTTAATTGATGAACTATTACTTGAAGTAAAATTCCTGAACAAAATAAACTGGCAAGCTTAAAAAAAATTATTAGATACATTAAGCCTGAAACTAATGATATCCTAGTATTTAAGAAAATAGATTGTTAACTTTAGGAGTATTAATAATCATTAGGGTCCTCACTTGTTGATACTCAGTTTATATCTGAAATAGTAGTTTTTGTGGTGTTGCAAATTTACGATGTGACTTAATTTTGCCATGGTTGTTAAGGCTTAGTTCAGCATTGATATTGCAACTGTAATGCCGTTTCTTTTGTTGGGCTCCTGTCTTTTTGAGAAATGATTCATTTTTTTAGAGTTTGTGATATTGTACAAAGATATTCTATGAAAAGTTTGCTGTAACTCTTGAATTTTTTATTTAAAACTCATTTCTTTATAGCAATTAAACACATTTTGTTGTTGTCTACCATTATTTAATATTTCTTTTCCAGAGACAAGTGTTTAATGACCTGGGTAAGGGTGTGTTAGATAATGCCTGGCAGGGCTATAATGCTGCCCTGTTTGCTTACGGACAGACAGGTGCAGGAAAGAGCTATTCTATGATTGGTTATGGCCCTAATAAAGGAATTGTACCCATCACATGTGAGGAACTCTTCAAAGCTGTGGAACAGAATGAAGATAAAAGTAAACAGTTACAGGTATGACTCACATAAGTAGCAATAGACTTCCTCACTGTAACCGTCCACCTAAAAAAAAGAATATACAGAGCTGTGAAATTTCAGGCATGTCTGTGAGAGAGAAGGATGTCTGTCAGACTGTAGGTCCACAGCAATGAACAATGTTATAAACATGTTTTGGATATATATTTGAATAGACACTTTCCCATGTTTAGGTCTGACACTATAAAAGCTTGTATTGGACCTAGTCCTTGTCTGATTGTCTGGCAGGTCCCATAATTTTTGACAGCTCTGTCTGATCATTTAGTTTGAAGATTCACTTAAGTATGATGTTATGACATCTAGATGGAGAAGAAGAGATATCCATGCACCAGACATTTAACTTCAGAGTAATCATATTTTTTAATATCATTTGGTGTTTGGTTTCTAAAATTATGTTGCTTTTTGTTTTCTTTTTAAATTCTAAATATCTTATCAAGCATAACTCTTTCCGACCAAATATAGCAATAAATTATTTTGTTTCATTTTTACCCTGAAAAAAAAACCTCTATCTATGTTCTCCATGGATTTGATTAAGTATAAAATACTTGTGAATTATGTATGATTTAACACCTTAGAATATGTGATTAATGACCAGAACTCATTCTATATAGAACTTTACTTACCATAAACCAAAGATATGGGTTCTTGGTATAAAAATCAATTAATATTTAATTATGATGTTGGTTTTGTGTATATACAAATTTAAACTTTATTAACCTGATGAGCATACTCCCACTCGAATGACTTACTGATGATAAATAAGCATCCCGATATGTTCATGAGAACTTAAGAATTCTGGCGAAAATAAAATGATATCAAAAGATGAAGAGGTATACCAATGAGGCATTTGAATGTCAAAAGTATGAGAAGGCAGAGACAAAATCAGTTTAAACAAACTAGAACAAAGAAAAATCAGACAACACACAAAAAACTGAATAGCAATCACTGAAGTGAACTCAGGTGCTCAGGGAGGGTAGGCAGTTCCTGCTTGTTGCTGACAGTCAATTCAGCATGTCAAATCTGGTATAGAAGGACAAAACAATGGCCACACTCACAAATTGCAAGCTGTACTAGAGGGATTCGCATAAGTATCAAGCTTGTTTTCAAATCCAGGATAAATAAATATATTTGAACTAACAAAACCCTATAAATCAACATCACTTCTCATTTGTGAGTGTATGATGTCTTCCATTTAATAGTTTAAGCCCTTTCTGACCTACTTGTAGTTATAATTGATTGAGATATCTTATATGTTTTATAAGATATCTTATAAACTTTATGAGATATCTTATAAGTTTTATAAGATATCTCATTTGTTTTATAAGATATCTTATAAAACTCCCATTTATATGAGATATCTTATATATCTATACGGCGTGCCATATAATATACTCATTTTCTTCCTGCTTCAGAAAGACACAGCTACTGTGTACTGTATTAACCTTTAATATTAAATTTTATGTTCAACATCAAATTGTTAGAAATTGTTTTATATTGCTGTGAAGTTTTCATAAAACTGCCTAAAACTTCTAAACATTTCAAAAATGACCTCAGATTGTTTTATAGATGTGAAATAAAACTATGAGGATTATACTTTTAAATTTTATAGTGAAACTCGTTTAAATCTTTAGATTTAAGGAGGTTTTTATTGACCATACATTTATTATAACACTTTAAAATTTTTATGATATGAAGATAGGACAGTAAAGAAATTTTTAAAATCCCCCCTCAAGCTTGTAAGAATGGAGACTTTTTATGAGCAATTCTTTAACCAGGAAGGGCTTTGCCAGTGCCATAAATTTTTGAACTAATATGATATGGTTGGAATTTGAGAAGTACGTGTATACTGTCTGTTCAATAGGTTCAGACCTCTCCGTACATAGAGTGCACGTCATGGTATTTGACTTTCCGGTGTCATTGTCAGATTTCAGGTTAGGGACAGATCGATTAAAATTTGCCAGATTCAATTTTCACCTCCTTTTCTAAAGCTGATAGTATTTATTAAGCAATTAGATTTTTATTGCAATATACACACTCAAGTTTACACGCAATGTATCCATTTTGATAAAATATTTAAAATTAGAAAAATAATGGGTGGCTCCAAATAAGACCACAAACCAAATTCATACTCTTATAGTTTGAATATGATTATCTTTTTTTCTAAATATGTCATTTATTTGGGATAATTTTTAAATCAAAATTTTCTATAAGATTTTTTCAAACAAAAAAATGAGGAAGTAAAATGAATCCGAATTTGTTGTTTTTTAAAGTCAATCCTCTCAAATGACTTTTCTTTTCCATATCCTAATCAGTAAGCTTAGTTTAACTTACTTGGAACACTTTCTGATTCTAATCTTTAAATGTCCCTATATTTGTAGTTATTGTTGCATAAATATTGATTGACGGAAAATTTTACGTTATTAACTATGTGTCTATATTAGTTACTGAAAAATTAACGAACGTAATGTTTTTTGGGCTGTGTATACTTTAACATACATGTATCAGAGTAATATCAAATAATTAGATTATTTTATTGTTAGTCTTCTTATAATTGAAGTCTCCCACATTTTACAATCAATGGTCATTTCGGACTTTTAACATTCCATAGAGGTCAATTTCCAGTTGTCACTTAAAGATGTTTGTTCATCCAGAAGTATTTTAGTGAGTCATCTACCGTACTTAATGGACTTGTTGACCCTTATACTGACCATTTACTTTTATTTGTGTACTTTGGCCCTTTAATTCATTCATTCATTTCATAGAAAAAAAAAACATCTGAAAATATTGTTAATCTTCCATTAGCCATAATAAAATGATTCCTTAGATTTATCATCAAAATTTCTTGAAAATATGGGGTGGGCAGGCAAATTTTTTTTATTAATTTTTATCCATTTTGATAATATTTGCTGCCATTTTAAAGAAAAAAGTCCAAAAATAGATATTATTGGTCAAAAAATCATCTTATATGCCCCCAATTCTGATGTAGAGGGGATATATTTTTATAGTACCTGCTTCATAAAAGAGGGGGGTATACTCCTTTACCTGTGTCCACAGTTCTGTATTCCATCGATAATTCATTCAAACTTAACATAGTTGTAAAGCAGGGATATCACCCTTGAGCATATTCATCCATTTGTTAGGTCCTGAATTCTTCAACATTTGAATTATACCCCCACTCATAAGATAGGGGGTATATTTTGCAATCACTTTGTCTATCTGTTTGGCTGTTACAAACTTTTGTAACAGATTTCTTGGCTTCTTCTGAAGGGATTGATTTCATATTTGGTACACAGCTTTACATGTAGCATGATGAGTTGTACCATGTTCCCTCTTTCTAGGCCAGTAGCACATCTACTTCATGTTTTCTGAGCCAACTTCAACCTTTTTAGGTGTAAAAAATATACAATTTTTCATAACAGATTTTTTTGGCTTCTTAATATACTGAGGGGATTTATTTCAAATTTGATACACATTTTTTGTAAAGTGCCTCCTTTTTCCAGGTCAATTGTTCATCTACTTCCTGTTTTCTAAACAGTGCTCCCTCTTTGGCCCCATGTAGCAATGTGTCGGTGCAATATACATCAAAACCATTGACACATTTAAATGACAGGTTTTGATGAGGAATTGAATGAAAAAAGAATGAACAAGGAATACTGTGAGCGATACCCCCCGCTATAAAAAGTCAAAGTCCAATTATCTCCCTTGAAAGATATCAGACAACAACCAAAATTCTTCATGCGCATCTCCATATGGTGTCTATCCTTTATTTTAAATATTTTCTAAATTCTAAAATAATAACTATATATGGTTGGATCAATAAACTTGGAAATGGAGGCATTGGATCGTATGGGTAGCAGGTCACAGCAATCAGTTACAATAAGATCACTGTCACCTTGATTTTTACTGACTGAAGTCTAATATCACCCTTGAGCATATTCATCCACCATACGATCCAATGCCTCCATTTCCAAGTTTGTTGATCCAACCATATATAGTTATTATATGAACTCAAACATAAACAAGAGGTTGCACTTAGTCATGCTACTGATACCCATTAGACAAGTATTTTCTGAAAATCTCAGAAACTATCATCAGACTATGTATATTAGGATGCATAAAAAACAACATGTTAGAATCATATATATTGTATTGGCATTGGCTGGAAATTACTTTGAAAATTTTGTTTTATGTTACCAGGTTTCCTTCAGTATGTTAGAAATCTACAACGAACAAGTCCGAGATCTCCTAGTCAAAGCCAAACCACAGCAAGGAGGGCTAAAGATTCGACAGAACCCACAATCAGGCTTCTATGTTGAAGGTCTTAAAGTAAGTATGTCTAGTCAAAGCTAAATCACAGGAAGGGGGACTAAAGACTGGACAAAAATCACAATCAGGCTTTTATGTGGAGATCTAAAAGTAAATATCATCACCAGTGTAAACTTCTACCACATTCTTAAAAGATGATTTACACATTCTTTAAATAAAAGTTTTAGTTTAAAGTATGAGGCACCCATCGGCAATATACAAGCTGTGGCTAAAATTAATTGAAAATACATTTAATTTCTATATAGATTTCTGTTTTTGTTGCCTGTAATCTGTTGCAGGAATAACACAGAGGGTCACTATCTCCTGACTGTGTTGCATCCTTTGGCATCACTATAATTTCTGTTACAGGTTTCTGGCCATCTTTATGCTTCAGTCACTTGATATTTTGTATGCATTTTATCCTGTATATGTTGTAAAGCAATTTTAAGCCCTAAGCTCATAGACTACTCTCAGAGTATTTATTACTTAAATGGCAGGGGAAATATGTCTTCTATGAAAGACAATCTTACATTTTTGTTAATTGTAGTATGTAATGCTCTGCCATTTATATTTACTAGAATACATTTTAACCATTGTTTTGCTTATAGCAAGTACCAGTGAGAAACTATAAAGAAATAGAGAATTTGATGGAACAGGGAACAGTTAATAGGACAACAGCATCCACAAACATGAATGCCACCAGTAGTCGATCACACATGGTCATCACTATTAGATTTGCTCAGGTAATGCCACCAGTAGTCGTTCACACATGGTCATCACTATCAGATTTGCTCAGGTAATGCCACCAGTAGTCGGTCACACATGGTCATCACTATTAGATTTGCTCAGGTAATGCCACCAGTAGTCGGTCACACATGGTCATCACTATCAGATTTGCTCAGGTAATGCCACCAGTAGTCGGTCACACATGGTCATCACTATTAGATTTGCTCAGGTAATACCACCAGTAGTCAGTCACACATGGTCATCACTATCAGATTTGCTCAGGTAATGCCACCAGTAGTCGGTCACACATGGTCATCACTATCAGATTTGCTCAGGTAATGCCACCAGTAGTCAGTCAAACATGGTCATCACTATCAGATTTGCTCAGGTAATGCCACCAGTAGTCGGTCACATATGGTCATAACAATAAGATTTGCTCAGGTAATGCCACCAGTAGTCAGTCAAACATGGTCATCACTATTAGATTTGTTCAGGTAATGCCACCAGGAGTCGGTCACATATGGTCATTACTATCAGATTTGCTCAGGTAATGCCACCAGTAGTCGGTCACATATGGTCATCACTATCAGATTTGCTCAGGTAATGCCACCAGTAGTCGGTCACACATGGTCATCACTATTAGATTTGCTCAGGTAATGCCACCAGTAGTCAGTCACATATGGTCATCACTATTAGATTTGTTCAGGTAATGCCACCAGTAGTTGGTCACATATGGTCATTACTATCAGATTTACTCAGGTAATGCCACCAGTAGTCGGTCACACATGGTCCTCACTATCAGATTGGCTCTGGTAATGCCACCAGTAGTCAGTCAAACATGGTCATCACTATCAGATTTGCTCAGGTAATGCCACCAGTAGTCGGTCACATATGGTCATCACTATTAGATTTGCTCAGGTAATGCCACCAGTAGTCGGTCACATATGGTCATAACAATAAGATTTGCTCAGGTAATGCCACCAGTAGTCGGTCACATATGGTCATCACTATCAGATTTGCTCAGGTAATGCCACCAGTAGTCGGTCACATATGGTCATCACTATTAGATTTGTTCAGGTAATGCCACCAGTAGTCGGTCACATATGGTCATTACTATCAGATTTGCTCAGGTAATGCCACCAGTAGTCGGTCACATATGGTCATTACTATTAGATTTGTTCAGGTAATGCCACCAGTAGTGGGTCACATATGGTCATTACTATTAGATTTGCTCAGGTAATGCCACCAGTAGTCGGTCACATATGGTCATCATTAGATTTGCTCAGGTAATGCCACCAGCAGTCGGTCACATATGGTCATCACTATCAGATTGCTCAGGTAATGCCACCAGTAGTCGGTCACATATGGTCATCACTATCAGATTTGCTCAGGTAATGCCACCAGTAGTCAGTCACACATGGTCATCACTATCAGATTTGCTCAGGTAATGCCACCAGTAGTCGGTCACACATGGTCATCACTATTAGATTTGCTCAGGTAATGCCACCAGTAGTCGGCCATACAGGGTCATTACTATCAGATTTGCTCAGGTAATGCCACCAGTAGTCTGTCACATATGGTCATCACTATCAGATTGGCTCTGGTAATGTTGAGCTTATAGTACAATAAACCACACACTTTTCAGCACATTTTCTAATATGTCAAAATCTAGAACATTGTTAGAACCCAAATAAATAATTATAATGTATCGACTTTTATTAGGTAAACTTTCAATAAGTTAGTGAGCTTACACTCAACATAAACTCAATATGACAATTTATGAAATCCTCACAAAAATATATGTTGTGCAAGGTTATCAGTGACCTAGACACACAATTCAGAGCACCAGTGGAGTTTGTCCTCATGCTTTTTGCTGTAGGTACATTGTAATCCATTGTAGAAGATAGAATTGATTAGTAGAGTTAACACCCAATAAAACATCTAATGAGCCAGACTGTATTGTTGAATTATTTATTTATATATTAGAAATTTTGAACGATTTCAAATAAAATCAATGGTATCTAAATGATGTAAAAGAGGGAATTACTACGTTGAACTCTCTTTTAGCACAATGTTAAAGGTATCTTAAATGAATATAAGAATGTCTAATCAAATATAAGACTTCCAAAAATGGTTTACTGAAGCCTAAGATAGAAGCTTTGATAAGTATGTTTAATGCTGAACAAGATAAACTTTAAGGAGTGTTTTATAGGTTTTTTCACCCATTTAATGTACAAATAAACATATTTGACCATTGTCTATAGTGAAATGCAAAGATCGAGAAAAGTTCTTATGACTATAAGATTGGTATTTATGTTTGTTGCTAAAACATTTTTTAAAAAAATCAATTTTTAGTAATTATTATAAAGAAAAAATGTTCTTTCGATTTGGAAATCAAGAAAAGATTTCATTTGAATATAATTTCAATTTGATTAATTTAATTAGTGTATCTGAGGAGGGTCGGGAAGACCTTTTCCGGGACGCCGGAATTGGCCATATCATTTAACGGGAATTCGGGAAAAGCGACTAGCGGGACACAGGAACCTGCATTTTATTTTTCGGGATGCGGGATTGGTAGTTTTTATTATCCGGGAAAATGGGATTATAAAATTATTTTGACGGGAATTCGGGACTGGACCCCCTCCTCCCCTCCCCCATCTGAGAACTGAAGAAAACTGAATTGACAAAATTGATACGAAATTGTTTCAAATAAAACCATTTTTGTCACAAGGACTATAAAAGTGATGCACTAATAATCAACCTTATTTTAAATTAAGTGTTTTCAGGCTCAGTGATCTGCAGCAAGTCAGACAATGGCATCATTCCTGGAATAACTGTTATTGTATGGAAACTTATAGGAGTGTCCATGATTAAGGTCGTGACCTTTGTCAACTTCCTGGTCTTAAGTCAATTTTATGATAAATGTTTGTTGAAATTTTTATGTAAATTTACAGAGATTTAAATCTCTGGAAAAAAACGCTTATTTATTAATGTCTTGATATTTGATATTAATTTTGATTTTGATATTTTCATTAAAGTAAACAGTTACTTAAGAGTTGCTAGGTTCTGAGTTAATGGAGACTGCTATGAGGATCAAGATGTGGGAATGAATTTGACAACAAAATTATTTCATAATCTGGAGAAAAACATATATTTAATGGCAACTGTCGAACATACGTGACTTTCCTAATATAAGAATGATTCCTAGTTCTATTCCCTTTCAACAATAAACTAGATTCTGTATAATCCAATACATGTGCATGTTTAATCTTAGAACATGCATTTCATAAAAGTTACAATGAATAAATTAGAGTAAGCCAGCAACTTAAATAATCAATGAAAAAAAGAAATGCCAAATATAATAGGTAAATTCTAGTCTGAAAGCTTTTAAGACTTTATCAAACTAAGACTTTATCAAACAAGAGTAGTGAAATTATTATGTAATTATTAAGTTTGAGGTCCTATACATTACTTTATCTTAGGTTTATGGAAACATGTACCATATCGTAGCAGTCAATATTTGATGAATGTGTATATATATAAAACCCTCATTTTTGGTGTTGTGAAATTTAAGAGTTTTTATCCCACCCAATTTAAAAGTCACATTAACACTGATATCAATTACTTGGCTGCATTTATCAGATTATTTTATTTTCTAATTTATATGTAAATGGATTTCTTTTGAGAGCAAAAAAGGGATTTTGTCTTGTTGATTGACATTTGATTTACGCAGTTTTCATCATCATTATAAATATGTATTGAGGTTAAGACATGCAAAAAATTAAATCATTGAATATGTGGAAAAAAATATCTAAAGAAACCTTTTTACTGAGTTTGGTTTTTAGGGGTTAAAAAATTAATTGATTTTATTAAGAATTTCCATTGAGCTTTTGTGTAAAATACTGTAGCTTGCCTTATAAGGCAAATAAATTAAGGTGGAAAAAAAATGTTGAAGTTATGGTTCACTTTAGAAGATTAATTGGATTGTATGAGACAAATTTGAAGCATGATGATACTGTTGAATCACTTATATAGTGTACCAATGAAAAATTTGATTGTCAGAAGTTGTTAAGGCAAAGACAAAATTCTGGGGGTACAAAAGAAAACAACATAAAAATCTCAAACAAAAACAACCAAACTGTAATCATCACCAAAACCCCAAGATGTAACTCACTTGAATCATATATTTCCAAAATACACACATTTTATTTTAGTGTAGTTTGCCTGTGTGTCATCTTTGCAAGCCAAGGGGTTCTAAACATATTTATTCATCTCTATCAGAAAAATGAAAGTTGTTTGAAGTTTGCCTGCATGTGTATGTTACAATTAACCCCCAAAACTATATGAACCATCTCTTTCCTTAAAAAAAAACTTTGATATTGAATCCTATGTATGTTTTAGGTTTTCCAAACTTCTGGAGGTTCCAGTAATACAAGGAGTAGTGATATCAACTTAGTAGATTTGGCAGGAAGTGAACGAGCTGACTCCACAGGGGCAACAGGGGACCGTCTCAAAGAGGGTTCTGCCATCAATCAGAGTTTGTCAACTCTTGGAAATGTTATAAGGTAGACTTAAAGATGATTCTGCAGTTAGAAAACAGAATGATGCATTAAATAATTTCCCATTGTCAACTTAAGGAAATCAAGATATATGTATATTGCCACCTAAATTTTGTAATCATTCCAAGTTGTGTCATTGTCACAAAAACATTCATTTATAATGTCAATTTTCGTGGTTTTCGTGGGTGGCATTGAGCCACGAAATTTGATTCCCCACGAATAGGAAATTTTACATTGATATGTATGCTGCAGACTTCAAAACCACGAATTAAAGAATCCACAAACTGATCCTTTTTCACATAACCATGAAAATTGGTACCCACGAAAATAAATGAATCCACAGTACTTTATTTTTAAGCACATCTTGAAAGTAATATAATTCTATATCTCAGTATGGATCTATTGAGTTAGAAAAGTGTTTAAATATCTAAATGTAACCAAGATCCTCTCTGGAAAATTGTATTGGTATTTTTTGCATGGTCATGTCAATTGTTAAAAGAAATAATTATTTACATTTATTTCAAGGTCATTATTGACAAAGGATTGTTAATGTATTGTTGTCACCCAAATATTCGATAATTTCTGGATTTTAATTGAGTGTTTCTTTAACAAAAGAAATCACCCCATACGGCCACAATATTAAAAAAAAACTTCATGGATACAAATAAATAATTAGAATATGACTCTTTGACCTTATCACCTGGGTGTAATGTTCATATTAATGCTATTAAAAAGTAACTTTATTCATAATTAAACATGTGTTCATACAATTGTAAACATCAATAAAATACAGTCACATATTTACCATTAGATATGATGACTTGTCAAGAAAGTCATCTGGCAATTATAATTGGTAATGAAAATAAAATCCAATAGAATTGATCATGATAATTGAAATGAAATAATTACCATACACTCTCTATTTAAACTATCAATGACTATCTTTATAATGTATGTTATATTAGTTTTGACAAATTGTAAAATAAGATGGAAGTCTGCCACAAAGGACTTTCCACAATGAAAGAATATGAATGAAAAGACATACATGTACTCTTTGTTTCTTTTGCACCACATTTTGACTGATTTAGAATAATAAAAACATGTAAAGATCAAGAAATTTTCAAAGGATGGCTTCCATACAACTGTTTAGTCTTGTTCTCCCATTAAAATGCTATAACAAAATACAGGGCTGCCAATTTTCCCGATTTTTGCAGGATTTCCTGATTTTTTGGGCATTACTTTATAATGAATATAATAGGAAAGATTACAGAAATACTTATAAACCCGAATTGAAACGTTCAAAAGTTGGCAGGTCTGATAATAACTTGATCTAACGTCTTTAAGCTGAGTACACATTAGACAACTGTAAAACCAAACCCAATGTTTGATGAACATGATGAATTGGTAAAAAAACTTGGTAAAAAATGTATTTATGTTCACCCTAAACTCTTACTTCATATTGTTATAAATGCAATCTTATAAATTTGATGCTTTGTAGTGCTTTAGCTGATCTTGCCATGGGAAAGAAAAAAGTTCTGGTTCCCTACAGAGATTCTGTTCTTACTAAGCTCCTGCAGTCTGCTCTAGGAGGGAACAGTAGAACAATTATGGTTTGTATATTACAGATTTATCCCCCCCTTATTTCAAGTGAAATTATAATAAGGCTTAAAAATGAGTCTTTCCCTTTGTCCTTTTGTCCCCGCGGCAGCTCAGAGAAGAGACATAGAAATGACCAGGTGTCCCTCTGTGCGTCACACTTTTTTTTCCTAACAGTTTTCTAAGCAACTATTAATCATAGGCTTTATATTTGGTATGCAGCTTCAGGTAGGGGTTCCATATGATGGGATGTGCTTTCAGATGTGTTGCTCATCTACTTCCTGTTAAAC
Organism: Arcuatula senhousia; assembly: GCA_963971305.1. Lineage (NCBI taxonomy): Eukaryota > Metazoa > Mollusca > Bivalvia > Mytilida > Mytilidae > Arcuatula > Arcuatula senhousia. The sequence goes on from OZ020304.1 coordinate 77,934,033, forward strand.
AAGCCAACTTAGTTTTTTTCCCACTCAAAAGGCAGGAGACCTAGAATCTGTTCTTGTTAGATATTGTATAAATATGCATGACAAAACCAGCTTGCTAGTCATATGCAGTTTTATCTTTTAGCACTGAAAATCAACTTGATAGTAGTCAAATATATCCTATAGAAGTTTTCCTTGATCTAAAATCAAAAACGTGTATTTATGTAAGACCTTAAGATAGAAAGTGCATAGCCAAATAAAGAAAAAGGGATGTTGAAGGCATGCTTGACTGGATATAAACCAATTAAAGTGTAGGGAAACACATTATTTGATTTTAAAGAGAATGTATTTTACACTTTCTATGAGACTTTGTTAAAAGGAAGACACTTTTTTATTGATTTTAATGGTCTTTTCTGTAAATGAAAATGATGTAATATTGATGTTAAGAAGACAATAAAACTAGTTCAAGGACAGAGTTTTGTAAAATTCTCTTTACTAAAAATCAGTGGTATAAAGAATCATCCCTTCAAGTCTATTTACTGACATATTTTCTAACGTCTGTGTAAATTACAAATAGTTTCATTGTTGATATGTAAAGAATGAAGTTAACTGTGATATAACTTGGTACAAACATGATGGAATATATCACAGAAACTTTTGTATACATATTTATTTTACATTGAATCTGCATATTATCAATCATCTGATTTGGAGACCAAAACCATTAAGAGCATGTTACCCTAAATGGCACTGAATACAATCATTTTAAAGCTTAAGTAAACATGCACAAAATTTTACATAAAAGCTTTAAAAGCTGCAGGATTTAATCATTGTCTATGCACAATGATTGTATTTTTCATTGATCTATAAACTTTAATAAATTCACCCCAATGCTTATAATTTTTAAATTTTGACATTGATTGATTTCCTGCTTTTAGGTTTACCTTATGTTTTCTTTAATAAAAAATGTATATCATTAAAAGATGAACTGATGTCCTATGTTTATAATGCCTCTTGTATGGAATCATATTTAAAGGGCATTATTTTTAAGTGGTACAATTTGTCCTTAGTATAAACTCACAACTGGTTTGACAATTAATACCTGTGTAACCTATGCTAAAACTCTGACAACAGAGTATCAGATATAACATATTTTAAGAGTTTTTAGAACCAAGTTGAAAGTATTAAAAAACATAATTTCTAGACTCCTAAGTTGAAATTATACAGACACACTTTATTTAGCTCACCTTGACTAACCAAAAGGTCCAGGTGAGTATTTGCCATCACTTGGTGTCCATCGTCATCCTCTGTTGTCTGTTAAAGATTTTTCAAAGATCTCCTTTGAAACTACTGAACAAAAAAAGTTTCTTACAAGACCATGCTTTGCCTTTGTGTTGGGACATCTTTTCCTTAAGTTTAATATCTTATCATTAGGTCACAAAATATCAACCAAAATCTTGAAAAAATGGAAAACAAATTTGTCTGGAATGATTTTTGATTATTCAATGGATTACTGATTCCTTGACTTTTACAGATAGCAGCTTTGAGTCCTGCAGATATCAACTATGATGAAACCTTGTCAACACTTAGATATGCTGATAGGTAAAGTTTGAATGTCCATGAGACATTACAATATCTGGAAAATTAAGGGAACAGAAACAGACACTGTAAACTGTTTTTCAATAACTACAAATATCTATTAGCTGTCAGCATAGGGTATTCTTATGTCTCTGCCCAATAGGAAAAACTGTTTCTTGAATCTGAGGAAAAATGTATCATTTATGAAAATAAGGCTTATAAGTAAGAAATGTGGCATTTCAATGTCAAAAGTTCAAAAGGGCACAAAACCAGTAAACAGACGAGAACAGCATGGATAAACGGACAAAATAATAACACACAAAAACAGGAGCAAGTATACATACTTTAGATCTAACATAGATGAAATAAGAAATGACATTTTAACAAACAGATACTAAGGGTAGATTTTAAACAGACATGTGTGTCATTTATATAGGGCCAAAAAGATCCAGAATAAAGCTGTGATTAATGAGAGCCCAACAGACAGGCTAATTCGAGAGTTAAAGGAAGAGAATGCTCGACTTATGGAATTACTGAAGAAAAGTGGACTTGGGGGCAACAAACTGAGCCAAGAGGCCACACAAGGTAAAATAAGTGGACATATTAACATTGCAGTGTTTGTGTGTGTGCATGTTTGGTTGCTTAATGTTTTTAATGTTTTTTTCTTAACACAAATGCTTTATAGCCTCAAAAATAAAGTTTTGGGACTTACTGTATTTGAAATTTGAAAGTAATGATTGGAGGGAAGACATGTTGAAAACTTTAAATGCAGCATTTACTAGTATCTAAAGTACAAACTTTAATTTAAAAGCCATTTTTATTACGGTATTTTTGAGTCAGCAAAGTATACCAAAACCTCCGTAACTTAGTCAGACGATGAAAAATAAGGAAATCTGGAATTACTAGTATATAACTTTTTAATACCATGGTGATAAACTAACTCTCCAATGGGAATGTGTGTGTGTGTGAAGGGAGATAACTATTCAGAAAAATGATTTAATTTGCCATTAACTTGTTTCTGTGATTTTTGATAACAATAGACGAAGAAGCATCTAAAGAAGGTAAGTTATATAGCAACATTATAATGTTATACATGCATGTTTTTAACCATATTTTTAATTATGACGATTTGTAACAGCATGTGGTATTATGGTTATGCCAAATTTTTAATATTAATTTATTTTAGATATGATAACCTATTTAGTTAACATATTGGACAAGGGTCAATTTAAACAAACTAATATTATTTTAGATTTTTTTCAATCTCTTTAATGATCCGATAGAAATCTCTGTAAACAAGCTCTTTAGTTTCATCTTTGTACTGGGCTGATTTCGTTTCAGATATTTCTGATAACAACGTAACCCACAAATCTCCTTTTTTGATTTTTTATGAAAAGTAGAAAATAAAAACTAATAAACTTTGTTTTACAGAATATACAAAACAAGGTGATCAGATTTGCATGTTGATGCAAAAAGCTTTCCTTCCCCATTTCTGTCTCTGAATTCCCCCTTTTGAAACTCACCGCATGCTTGCTGAATTATTAATTGTATTATAATATTTCATGTAAAAGCATTGTGACACCAGCTATTATCATATGAGCAATAAGCTTGTTAAACCAACTTGGAAAAAGGAGGATATACCGGGCAGGGGGGTACTTTTACAACTCTTCCAACATAGCAGCTGGACAGTTCATCTCAGGTTATTTTTTGCATTAAAGCAAATTTCTCAGAAACTAAAAGTCTGATTTCAATCAAATCTGGTATTTCGATAAAGATTTCTGTTGATTTTCTGAAGACTGATATGTGTTTTCAATGTCAACACAGTTAAAAATTTAAGATACATTCACTTTCACTTCTCACATATTTTTTTTCTGCCTATTTTGTTTTCATTTTGAAGTGTTTTTCCCATTCTCTATTACACTTTTTAAAATTTTAACTGAACTGTAAGTTTTTTTTTTGCTTTTTTAAAGTTTTTGCTTCCTGTTTTATAAGCTAAGCATAAATATTTATTTAAAGACTAAATTTTGACACTGTCACAATAAAAGCAGCTTTTTATTTTTAAGCATTATATTATCATCACCAAATCAAAGGCATGATTTTTGTATTTCATTTATGTATATTCATTAATTTACCACGTACATGCTATACTTGTACTATAAACTGTATTTTTGTTAAGGTTATCCTCAAACACAATTGCATGTACTTTCAAGGACAGTAAAAAAAAAATGGTTAGACCTTATAGCATCGTCTTGATATGAGCATGAGGTTTAACTTCCATGAATTGTGTATGGAGAATCATACTTTTGAAAATTCTAAACCAACATGTGGGAACATTATAATCCATCCAGCTTTCTATGTTTAATGATATACGAAAAACTATGAACAAAATTACTGAATAGGAATGATCAATCTCAAAAGCCAAGGAAGGAAAGGCCAAGACACACCAGAAATTGAAGATTGCAATGGTCCTGACTTGGTACAGACATTTTATACAAAAAATTGGTTTAGCTAGGTTTTATGTCACCAAGTATCCCTCTTCCTTTGGTGTTAGGGTCCAGTTGTAACAGGGCAAAGACATAATAATAAAAACAAGGTGACTGTCGCATTGCAGCTTTGTTCTGAATTACTACGAACATCCTTTGATAGCGAGCATAGCTCGCAAGCGGAGAGCTCTACGGTATTTGTTTCCGCGAGAAATTTGCTAATGCTGATTTAGATTTTTTATGGTCCGGAAAGGGTTATTATTTTTACAGGTCCGGAGTGAATGTTAAAATAATTTATAAGAAAAGAAATAATGCTTAAAAAAATAATAAATTGCGTTTTTTACAAGAAAATGATATTCTTAAAATAATAAATACACATAAGCTGCTCGTTTCGTCTTGGTTATATGCACGTACGAAAATAACGTGTCTCGAAGCTTAATCGCCCCATACCATCTCGCCCCAAAATAAGCAAATGGAAATATTGGAAATTTAATGATAGCGATATCCCTGAATGTCGACATTTAGAACAAATAAACGTAGTCCCTTTTAGCTATGCTCGCATTTAGGCAATGCCTACTCCATATTACTGTGCCTTGCACAATTATCCCACTTATTTATTTTTGGGGTATATTTTTTACATTTGATATTTTGGATGGGCATGAAATTTTATTTTTTGAGTGTTTCTAGTAGTCCTGAGTTCTACTGTATATGAGATTTATTTTTATATTTCTGAATATGCATGTGATTTTTTACTCCCCCATTCCCGCATGTCCGATGTATATCAATGTTGGTGTGCAAAATAGGTGTGTTTGTAGTTCATATTTTGTAGTTTTAACTTAAATTTTATTTATTTTCTGTGTTACTATTATTATTGAATTGTTGGATTGTATATTTTAAATGGTGTTGCTTTTTATGATTAATATTTTAGCTTTCATTGTCTGATAAAAAGATATCAACATTTTCCTGAGTCGATATGTACCCACAGTTTATTCAGAATATTTTTATTCTCAATTGTAGAGCTTGAAAGAATGTTACAGGAAAACAATAAAAGAATGGAAAACATGCAGCTTAGCTGGGAACAAAGATTGGAACAAGCTAGGTAATAGTTAGGATATGATGGAATTGGATTGAGTATCCACTGCCATTACTCACTTTTCATTAATTTAATGTATTAGTTATCAACTTCTGAGAGAGATTTGAACAAAGAGCGAACTTGAATTCCAATTCATATGTCCCAACTTTTAGAAGCATTTAAACATTCAAAGTAGGTCAATATGTGGGGAGACATATTGTTTTTGTCGTGTCCGTCCGTCCGTCCGTCACAAAGTTTGTCAGCCCAACTCCTCTGAAACTACTGAACCGAATTCAACGAAACTTGGTATATAGGAAGGACATCATATGTAGTTGTGCATGTTACCAGGAAATTTTGATCCTCAAGTTTTTGTGGGAGTTATGGCCCTTTGAACTTAGAAATTTGCTGAAAATCCTCATTTATCATCTTGTCAGCGCAACTCCTCTGAAACTACAGGACCGAATTCAACGAAACTTGGTATATAGGAAGGACACCATATGTAGTTGATCATATCACTAGGAAATTTTGATCCTCAAATTTTTGTGGGAGTTATGGCCATTTTAACTTAGGAATTTGCTGAAAATCCTCATTTATCATCTTGTCAGCGCAACTCCTCTTAAACTACTGAACTTAATTCAATGAAACTTGGTATGTAGGAAGGACATCATATGTAGTTGTGCATATTACCAGGAAAATTTGATCGTCAAATTTTTGTAGGAGTAAGAGCCATTTGAACTTAGAACTTTTTGGGGAAACGGGGGGAGACATTGTTTTTGTAGGCAAAAACAAACTTTAATTATAAAGTGAGTTTTTTTTTAAATGTCAGTATCTACTTATGCATCAGTTTTGTCTATACTAGAAAACAATGAAATGATGATGATAAATGAATTTTGGGGGGTGGGATGGGACACAAAGGAACAGTTAATTTTGAAGACCACAGGAAAATTAGTAATTGATAATTATAAGGTTACAGTGCCTACCTTTCCAACATGTGATTTTTTTTCATCAAATAAATTTATCTTATTACAGACAAGATTGGGAGAGATCCAAACTTTCCTCACCATCAGGTGGTGCTAAGAAGAAAGACTGGGAATCGGAACCTTATATCACAAACATTAATGAAGATCCTCAACTCTTCTGTGTTGTCAAACACTGTTGTTATAAAGGTTTGTTTGTTCTGCAAAATAGGCAAAACACAGGATTTTGAATTAAGGTGGCTCGAGGCATTTAAACTGAGCATCTTTTTGCACATATTGGAATTTTATATAAAATTGATAAACTAACTGGACTTGGCATACAAAAACTTTATACTATAATATATTTTATCAAATTAAAAGCAATTGAGATAGAAAAAAATGACATTTTAATCATTTTTAGAATTTCCCGTACTAAATCAAAGGGAGATAATTTATATAGAATGAATAGGAAATTTTTCAATTTTCATGAATTTCTTGAAAAAATGAACGGTAACCCCATATTTTTTTCAGACTATTTCAAAGAGCTTTAGAAAAGATGCTTTCCTTCAGAATTTGAGCTGATTCTATAGTAGGAATTCATATTTAGGTGCCTCTATAGTTTTTTTCCCTATATATCCTATATAAAAATATTGAAACTTTGCTATTTTTAGAAAGCTGATAGCACTCTAAAATGAATGGTGACCCCCTCTTTTTATTTGATATTTTTTATCTATAAATTAAGGCCTATCGATGTGCCAAAAATGAACAAAATCTATAGTAGAATTCTAATAGCCCCGAGACACCTTAAGACCAGGGTCTTTTTTGTGATCTCAATATTCTAAGAAGTTAATCTCAGGGCAATATATATATTTGCAGACCTTTGCACATTTTCCTTTGATATTGACTCTATAGTCAGGTGAGATTTTATGTCCCACCTACGGAAGAAGAGGGGTGTTATGTGTTTGGGTGCATTCATTGGTCCATCCCTCCAAAATAAGACTTTAAGTTGAATTTTAAAAAGAAATAATATGGAATATGTGCCAGGAATACACGATCCACACATTGACATTATTTTTATGCATCATCAAATTTAAAAGCAAAATTACACTGTGAAGTTACTTTTCTATGTTGCAGGGTGGGGCATTATGTCTCTTGTACATTTAATGCTATAGTATTTTGAACAACTCACTATTCTAAAGTTTAAGATAAATGCATCACTGCATGTTATGATTTGTTATTAATTTGACATTTGATTTTAGGAACCACAAAGCTAGGAAGACCAGGGAAATCAAAGCAACAGATTGAAATCAGAGGATTAGGGTATGTACAGAGTTTCTGTATGCACTGTCTGTCTGTCTGTCTGTCTGTCTAAGCCAATCTCCTCCCAAACCGCTAGATGGATTTTGATTAAAATTTACACAAAGGAAGTATATACAATTCCTCTGTGCCAATAATAGATTTTGATGAATTTGTCATAACAGAGATGTGCATGTAGAAAAAATTACATTCAGGGGAGATACTTTGATTTGTTTCCTAATAATTTATGATAGAGGATGTTAACTAGCTCACAAGTCTATGTGTAAATATTGTGGCTCCTGCAGGGTTAAAAACAACCTGCGACCTGAGGGCCTGTTAAGGGCGACTTCCGACCTACACTTCATAAAATCGACCAATGCCAAAAAAAGACATGCGACCTCCGCCAAAATATGCCTTTTAAAAGCGACCTTACGACCTCAGGCCTATTTTAAAAGCGACCTTGCGACCTGAGGGGGGTACCCTGCGGGAGCCCCAATATTGATGGTTTTTTTCCTTTACAGAATCCAGGAATCTCATGCAGAACTTATCAACACTGGAACAGAGATGTACTTGGAACCCAAATCTAAAGCAGCCAAGGTGTATGTCAATGGACATAAACTAAAGGCTAAAGTCAGACTGGATCATATGGTTTGTAACTATACATAACATTAGTTTTACTTGGCAAGAGCTTCTCTGATGAGTCTTGTAGTGAAGACAACATGAAGCAAGAGATAGAGTTTTTACTTTGTTGTTGTTTTGTTTCTATGTAGGTTTCCTTTAAATAATGACCTTTGTGTTTGAATTCTGATTAACAATATAACACAATATTTATTTGACACATGCACTTTGTGTAAATGTCATTTGATAGATGGCAAAGAGTAGAATTATAAACAAGGTAAACATTTTAACCTACTTAAATCATTTTTAAAGTTTCCTTTAGGAATATATTCATTGAACTGACTTATCATGTACATTATTTTTCTGAATTATGAATAATTTATATTTTTGATTTTATGTTTTTAGGACCGATTGAAGTTTGGATCTAGCTGTTTGTTCCTGTACATAGGGTTCCCTAAGGAGCGACATTCCAGTGATCCCATGGACAAGTATCACTTTGATTACTTCATGATGGAATTAGCCGAGCATGATGGTGTTGCCATGGATATCCAGACTCCCAGAGTCCATGAGTCGACAGAGAACCTTCAGGCAGTTATGGCATTCCAGGAATTCATGGATCTGATGCCGCTAGTCTCAGAGGCCAATGCCATCAGTGAAGAACTTAAGAAGGTAGTCAATTTATCTGTTACATTTCTATACATTAATGCCTTGTTAGTGAAAAACTAAAAAAAAGTAGCCACATTACCTTACATTTATAGCATAGAAGTAGATGTTTAAGTACTACAAATAAACATTGCAATGTTTTATTTATCTAAAAACATATTGGTTATGTCTAGAAGAAGTTCTTTCACAAAATAACAATTAGTTTACAGGCTAGTACCATAAAAAGGCTCTCATTGACACCCAAAATTTTCACTGAATTAAAAATTAACAATTTTATTTCTATTCACTATTCAATGCATTACATGTATAATCATTATTGTAAACCCAAATCTCTTAAGGATGTATTCTGGTTAGGTTTCGGGTCTTGTGAAATCTCGTTTGGAAATAACTTTAAAATATTTTAAAATTCATGAACAATGGCAATGATATTTTAAAATTTATGTATACCATAAAATTGTGTACAAAAATTATAAATTTTTAACAGGTAGTTTTGGAGTAATCACTATTTAAAAATTTAGGCCCTAAATTGGTGGTGAGTTCAGGTTAGGTTTTCTAAAAATAGGGGTCAGGGTGGAAAAAGTTGTCTCATGAAAAAAACATTCACTAGTCATTCATTTTTGCTTCTTAAGACATTTGATTAGATATTTTTGCAATAAGAAACCACAAAACAAATGAAGTCTTAACTATCAGCTGCAAGAAAATTGAGAAAATCAGCATTTTTTTTGGAAATTTGGAACAGCAAAAAATGCCCCTAAAATACATGGAAATGGGACAAATCTTATCCACACATACATATGATTTTGTTAGCTTGATATATTTATTTTTACCAGATACAACTTATTAGAAAATATCAGAAAAAGTTTAATACTTTAGGTTTAACTTTTTCATGAAAATAGTCAAAATTTGGACAAAAATGGCAATAAATGAACAAAATCGTCAACATTGGTCATCTTTAAACGTCTGTAGCAAATAAAATGCACAGCAACCTATGATTTTTTCTTCATATAGTGACTTTGTAGGTTCAGACCAATGCAAAAATCAAGGTTAGAAAAAAAGTTTAATACTTTAAAATTTTGGCTCCTGACCAGAGTACATCCTTAAGATGTAGAATATGAACTTAAAAGAGAGATTGTTGAAACAGATCAATTAAATGCTTAAAATTTGTTCTTTCAGTATGTAATATTTGATGCAGAAGTTAAAAGTGAGGCAAGTCATGACCCTAAAGGTCAAGCTACAGGGAAGGAGGTCATTATAAAGGTCACCAACACTAAAACACATAAGGTAAAAATTTAAACTCATTTCAAAAAATCATTTATATAATTATGGATAATACACATGTAATGAGATTATGAAAAAGTATAAATGACACAAACTCTTTAAAAGAACCCCTGAAAAAATAGAAAAATAAGAGGATATGGATTAGAAATAATCTGATCTTAATATTTTAAAGAAATTTCTTTTATATATGTTTACCTTTAAAATAAAAAATATTTTACAGTACTTGAACTGACTTCTTTTTCTCAAAATGACCAAGTCATGCAAGTGAAAACATATGCAACAGTTATGTTTTAATTTTATTGTCATTTTTTTTAAATGAATAAATCAATTCAGTTTTGGTTTATTAAGTTAAATGTTTGAAAAATCACAAGAACCATTCTTCTGTTATAAAAAAAATATGACAATATACCTTATGTTTAAAGGTGTGGATCTGGTCTCGGAGTAAGTTTTTACATCGGAAAGATTTGATGGACGAGATGTATGTACGATGGATGGATGGAGAAAATATTGTTGTGGCCCGAGATAAAGATCCTTTCTGGGATCCTGTAGAAGATATTTATCTGGGAAGGTATGTTGAAGATAAATTTCAAGATGACAAATAATGTTTCTTTAAATTTTGAAGTGGTTTAAGAATGTATTATGGCTTCTTTCCCTAAACAAGTATTATCAGTACCCTTTTACTTTCAAAACTTTAATTTTAATACATGATTTCATATTCTGTTTCTTCTAAGATTTTGTACATTCATATTCATAATTTAATGCATTGGCAAATAAAATGGCACTTCATGTTTTTTTTTTTATTTGGAAAGGTAAGCAAAGGAATACCCAAAATAATGTGAATAAAAGATTCTGAACCTTAGAACAAGCTGTTTCAAACATGTAAGAAGTCATATACAATAGTAACACAGTCAGAATATAAACTGTTGTATCCTTTTTCTGTTGGTGTAAACAAATGAACCCATCCTTTCTTTTTCAGTGCCCACATTCTGCTACAAAGTTTGTCCTACTGTGTTGAAGTAGATGAACACTTTACCTTACATAACTACCATGGTAAAGAGGAAGCAGTAACCCAGGTTAAACTGTTACCATGTGAGCCTAACGGGGAGCTGTATTCAGAGGATGATATTATAGAACCACATGAACTGATAGGAAAACCCTTCAATATGATTTTAATGTTACCACAGTGTATGGGAATTAGGTGGACCATGGAGAATCAATCTCGAGGGGTTTATTGTCGGTAAGATTTTTAAAAAATTGATAATGATTATACATGACCATTCAATGAAATTGTTAAATGGTCATACTGCTTGCAATGGCTTTAAAACTTGAGGTCCAAAGTTGTGGTTTAAAAATCTATTTCCAAGAATGATGAACAGAATCAAATAAAAACTAATTTTTAAAGCAAAATGTATGTAGTTGTTACTTGGTTTTAAATCAACTTAGGCTATATTTTTATTTGCTGCTTTTAGACTCGTGCTTGTATATATTTTTCTTTTCAGCACAAAATTTTTTGATCAACAGAAAACAATATGTACAAAGACAGTTTGGGGAAAAAGTTATGCAGATTTAGGTCTTCGGCAACAGATCACTGTGAAAAAATCGACAGAACAGTTCCTGCATTATCTACAGACGGAATCCATGGTTCTAGAACTCTGGGGAACTCAAGGTAGATAATCCATTATAAAATGGAATCATAATCCTCCACAACCTTGATTGGAGTAGATAGAAGCCGCCTTGTTTGTTTATGTACCCTCAACTTAACTGTTTCATTGAATGTGTCAAATCTTTACAAAAAAAAAATGTCATAAATCAGTAAAAAATATTCATTACTCTCAGGGGGGATAATTTGACTGGATATTTTTCCCCATGAATATGATGTTGCTGGCAGTTCTAGTCGATTTACCATTTCAGATGTAAGTCTGGATTGGTCAAAAATCTCATATTAACATATCATTGGCTTGAAATCCACAGTTTGTATTCAAAAGATTCAGGCCTTGTTGCTTTATGAACGAAAATGTGAACCAAGCTGTACAAATGTCGGGATTCATAAGTACCTTGTTCTTTAATGTTTCAATACTGTGGTAACTCTTTAATCTGATACCTTATGTTTTATGACCTTTCTATTTCAGTTGATGAAGATAAAGAAATCCACAAACAGAATGGTCACAATGGTAAAATAGACAGCGAGGTAATGTCTCACTCTTATATCCCTGTTATATCCTAACTAATATTTTTATCCTATAACAAGTATTCTATGCATTCATTTTAACCTACAAAAGTCCTAACTGAAAGTTTTTCTTAAAACTAAGAAAGAAAATAAAGTCTTTAATAATTAATTAATTGGTAATAGCATAACTAACTTAGTCCTTTAGGTTTTTTTTTCAATTTATCTTAGTACATTCCTTTTCTTTTCAAATATCTTTTTAGGTTGCACTTCTTCCTTATCTTTTATTGACATTGTTAATGTCAAATTTCCTAATATATTTTCTAATTAGATGGGCATAATAGTTTGACATTGTCTAAATTTTTCCTGGTTTGACCTTTTTAATATAACCTTGACCTTTACTAACTTGGAGTTATTTCCCTTTAGGATGGGACTGACATTTTATCACAGTTACAACGAAGGGTGAGGTTACACTTACATCACAGCTTATCAACAATTCTAAAAACTTATTCAATTTAAACTGATTTTTAGACAGCAACATTTTGTAAACTGAATTTCAATTTAGAGACAAAATTTGAAATGTTGATATGCTATGATTTCACTTAGTTTTTGGTGGTTTTGAACACTAGTTTCTGCATCTGCATTTTTGACTTAAAATGACTTGATTTAAGAATGAAATATTGTAAAACTAAACTGAAAACATAAAAATATCCTGACATTACTTTTTTATAATAAAATACCTGTGAAAATAATACAAAATCCCCAACTTTCAGAGTATAATTCTTACAAAAATACCCAAAATGTTAATTCAAACACCCACTCAAAATATTTACACAAAAGAAAATGATATCCAGTCAAAAGTTGCATGTTTTAAAAAATATCCATTATTTTTTTCTGCTATTATGACAAAGCTTCTATTACATCAGATGGTCGCCTACATTTCATTGTTCATTATTTTAACATTAAAATTTTGCATATAATTGTTTCAGGATGTTAATTTAGGCATTGGTTAATTACAGGAAGAAGAAATTGATGGTTTACAAGAAGTGTGTGATACATTAAAAAAAGAAAATTTCAGTCTACGGAAAAATTTAGAATCGCAGAAACAAGCCACAGCAATAGCAAATGCTAAAAGAGGTTAGTGCTACGTCTCAGAATGTTTCATGTTGGGTATGTTCTGTGTGAATTTAGTCCTTTTATTGTTGGCAAGGAAGCAAGCATTAGGCACAAAGATAATAGCTTTTTAAATTAAGCATAAATATCATTTAAAAACATACAATTATACAATATTGTTATAGAAATACATTGGTCCAGGTCTGGTTGTTTATGCATTTTAATCGTAATTATGTTTTAAACCATGATTTATGGTTACAGCTTGCACCATAACTGTTAATCTCTTTTCCACATTGGTGTGGTGCCATATTGCTTTTGTCCTGTCTATCACAAAGTTATTCTGGTTAACTCCACTGAAACTACTCAAAGTTGGTAAATAGCAGGTAGACAATATGAAGCTGTGCATTTACTAGGAAATTTTGTTCAAGTTATGGCCCTTTAAACTGATCATTTTTCAGAAAATTGTCATTTATTATTGTTTTTGCTTTATTCCTCTGGAGTCATTCAACTTTATTAAATTTAACTTGGTAAACAGGAAATTTACAATATGTAGTTAAAACTAATTTTGGTCCTTTGAAATTAGAAATTGGGGGAAACAAGGATAGACATTTCTTTCCTTGGCAAAAACAAACTTTAATTAATTTGTCGATCATTTGAAAATTCCCAGATTTTTACCAGTAAAACCAAAGTTCTAACACTCTTTATTGTCTGTTACAGCAAATACAGCATCACCTCAAAAATCAACACAGAAAGTAGGATTGGACGTGGATCTGGCCAAATCGTTAAAGGACTTCTTCCGTGATATTAAACAGGTTCAGATAGGCATTAAACAGATGAAACAGAACGGTAGGTATCTTACAGAGGTAATCAAGAATATAAGACAGTTTTCCCTAACTGGTAACTTAACCCTGATTTTGGATGGATGGTTAAACAAATATGAATGTCATATGCCCCTCTACTTTCTTACAGGTGGCATCAAATCTAAAAGAGGTTTTTCAGTGAATTTAAATTCCCTGTAAATAAGAATGAGCTGGTTATAATTAAGACAAGGAAATCACCATGTACAAGACAAAAAAACTACTGTAAAAGGGGAAATTTTCGTGAGGGGTGTATTTTTGCTTATTTCGTGATCATAACAAATTCGCCAAAATATCCCCTTGCATAAACTACATTTAGAAAGGTCCAATATTCCATGATCTAAGAAAACGAAATTAAAACCTCGTGAATGCATTTTTGTAATGAAAACACAAAATTTAAACCACCCGAAATTATCCCCTTTAACAGTATTCATAAGATTGCAAGATTAATTTCTTAGATTACACTGTCGATAATCAGTACATATTTGATTACACATCTATTAAACTAAGTAAATTAATGATTAATAAGAAAATATGTAGTGACTATAAATTGCTTTTCAATAAATTTGATTGTTTTTTATCTTAAGCTTGAGACTTTTTTAATGACTTGCTTAGTATCAAATAAAAGTAGTGTACTGGGTTTATCACTTGTAACACTGTTCAAAGAAGGCTCTTTTTGCAAAATTTGGACTTGATATTCCATTTGTGTTTCAGTTGATGAAGTAAACAACAGTAAAGAGAAGAATGGAAACCTTCAGACAGCGCTGGAACTACAACAAAAACATTTACATGACATTGATCACAAATTAACGGACAGTGTACGAATGCTGAAGGAAAGTGTTACCACAGTGATTAAGAAATCAAAATCTTGATATTAAACTCACTTCAAGTCAAATAGATATTGAAAAAGGCTGTTTGAGGGTGATATTTGTTATACATTCCTAGTCGGCATGGAACAGGATCAACAGGACACTATCAGGTCGTCTTATTTCGACTGGAGACATTTAGTGGGCGTTCTGCAATATGTTAGTGGTGTGGGGTCTTTAGATTAATAGCACCCAGTATTCATATCTTATTGTTCTCATCTTTCAATAAGTGTTCGAACTTTGAATAATTGAAATCATTTTATGTTTGAATGAAGTACTTGTTGGTGTGGATTTGTTATATGTGTAAATGGATTAGCATAATGGTTTATTTTCATTCATTTTTTAGAATGCAAATCCCAATATTTTATTATTTACACAGCTCCGTCCAACTATTGATATTTTTTCTACCGTCCATATATATATATTTGTTACCTTTTCAACTTTACTTTTTATTGTTAAATTCAATTTATATAGGTTTATGTTTATTTAGAGGTTAACTGTAGAATTTTAACATTTAATAGTTCAGGAGATTATCTTACTTAAAAAATAGTTAGATATTTTTAAAGAAACATGGTATACTTTAATCAAAGAACACCTCTTTATGAAACAAACTGTTACAGTTTTTTAAAAAATCTCATGACATTTATTTGTTTTACAAGATCCATAACAAGGTTGGTAGCCTCTTCATGTTGGTATGTATATGTAGTTTATCATATGTCAGTTTATGCATCATGTTTAAATAATTTAATTAGTCAACGAAGAAACACTACTGCATTCACTTTACACAGCATTTAGATACCTCATTAGGTTGATCTTTTGTCTAGTACCAGTATGTTATACCATGTTCACCCAAGGTTATACCATGTTCACCCAAGCTTTTGATTTATATTTCACCATAGTTTAATATCTATGTGATGTTAATTCTGTTTGTGCAATGATCGTATTTTGATGCATATTTGATTTATAATTTTTTTTTCTTGTTAAATGGTCAGATGTTTATTTAAATCAATAAATATTTAAATTGAAGAACAGAATTGTTTTTATTCTACATAGTCGGTTTCATGCTAAACTATCAAACCCATAAAGTCTGAGATCCATCAAGAAGTTAACTTATTTTTATGCCCCATCTACCAAAGTAGAGGGGCATATAGTGTTTGGGTGCGATCGACCATCCGTCCCTTCGTTTGTTTGTCCGTCCCAAATCCCCTTATTTCCACATTCCCACTTACTGCCAAATGCCACATCAATCATATTGGTATGTTAGGTGCACCTAGTGATGCTAAGCACAATGCATGGTTCAGATGCTGGCTGTGACCTATATTTTCCACACGGATGACCACTTACAGAAGAATGGTTAAAGTCTATTCCCAGTTATTGACAAATTCCACATCAATCATATTGGTATGGTAGGTTCACCTAGTGATGCTAAGCGCAATGCATGCTTCAGATGCTGGATTGGACCTTTATTTTCTGCATGAATGACCACTTACAGAAGAATGGTTAAAGTCTATTTCCACTTACCGACAAGTGACATATCAACCATATTGGTATGGTAGGTGCACCTAGTGATGCTTAGCACAATGCATGCTTCGTATGCTGTATTTGACCTATATTTTCCGCATGGAAAACCGCTTACAGAAGAATGGTTAAAGTCTATTCCCACTTACTGACAAGTGCCACATCAACTATATTGGTATGGTAGGTACACCTAGTGATGCTAAGCACAATGTATGCTTCAGATATTGGCTGTGACCCATATTTTCCGTGTGGATGACCACTTACAGAAGAATGGTTATAGTCCATTCCTGCTTACTGACAAATGCTACATCAATGATATTGGTATGGTAGGTGTACTTAGTGATGTTAAGCACAATACATGGTTCCAATGCTGGCTGTGACCTTTATTTTTCACATGGATGACCACTTGCTGAAAAAAGGTTAGAGTCTACACCTGCTTACTGACAAGTACCACATCATCTAAAGAGGAATCGTAAGGTGCACCTAGAGATGCTTAGCAAGATGCATGCTTCAGATGCTTGCTCTGACTTATTTTGCATGGATTTTGAGCACTTAAAATTTTGAAAAGTTAAAAGTCAATTTCCACTTAGTGACAATAATGCACAACAAGGTGAGCTTCTTAATCGATTAATTACCTATAATGTTTCAAAAACTTTATCCCCTAAAACTACTGAACAGAACTTATTGAAACTTGGTATGATTGATCCTTAGGTGTTCCTCCACATAAATTGTATTTCAATTGTTGATCAGTCAAAAACATGGCCCTCATTGCTAAAATAGACCAGGGGTCAGACTACTGTTTTTGGCATTGAACTCAAATAGAATCAAAGATAAAGAAAATCTGATGCATCTCTCTTCAGCATAATGAGATCTATTAAAGTATCCATTTGGTCGAAGTTGTCAGAGAACCCCTTATAGGGGTAATGGGCCTTTGAAGGTCTAAAATAACGGTATTTTATGTTTTTGGGTTAGAGTTATTTCATGTTTTTGTCCTATAGAATGAAACTATTGCAGAAAGAAAAAAGCTATTGCTGCTTAAACCTTAAGCTTATTGAGCTCTACAAAGCTATCCATTGGATTGTAGTTATCAGATGACCACTTCTATGGGTTGTGGCCCTTTACAGATCAAAATAGCAGGATTTTTTCATGTTATTCCTTACATAATGAAAACTATTGCAGATAAAGAAAAGTTCTTGCTTGCTTAAACCTTCAGATTAATAAGCTCTACGAAAGTCTCCATTAGGTCCAAGATGTCAGATGTCCCCTTATAGGAGTTATGGCCTTTTAAATGTCAAAAATAACGTTTTTTATTTTTTGCCTTACAAAATGAAACATATTGCAGATAAAAAAAAAAGCTGTTGCTTGCTTATACTTTAGGCACATACAGCTCCACAAAAGTCTCCATTGGATTGAAGTTGTCAGACCCCTTCCAGAAGAGGCCCTTATGGCTTTAAGACCAAGTGAGCGATTCAGGCTCCTAGAAGCCTCTTGTTTGATACTTTTATTAACGGGTTAACGGGACAAAAAAGTTTTTGGTCACTTTCATATCTCCAGAAATACTAATAATGGCCCCTAACAAAAACATCTATATCATTTTATCGTACTTTAATTTCAGTTGAATGACTCAAATGTTTTACAATACCTAGACTGATCATGATCAAAACAATAACTTAAAAAATGTTAAAATGACAATTTTAGTAGTAATGCAACTTTCGTTCAATATTGTTAAATATAGACACTGATAATGATTCTGCACCATCAACAGTCTACCCAGGAGTCTGAGCGTCTTTGGAGAGGAACAGTATTAGAATATTCAAAGAATAGTTATTAATATCGTATAGTATAACTTTTATACGTCCTTAGAGATGATGTTTTGTCAGATAATAAATAAATCCACTAATAGTTCTAGTTCCAATATTGCACTTTTAACACAATTTAAAGATCCCATCAGTATTCATCGTCAGGGATGATACTGTAATCCTCTGTATCACATAGAGATTCAAATTCTTTCCATGCCCTTTGCAACCGACCAACGAACCCCCAGAAGGGGTCCAATTTAGAACTGTCCCACTCGTACTTATTTATAAAATACATCTCTAGTCTCGTTTGCTTAGTTAGCCAGAACATAGGGTCATTTAAATCAGTTCTTCTATCTCGTGAACGCCATGTTTTTTCTTGTTCGTCTGTTGTTTCGTCATTTTTGACAATGTCTAATTTGATCACATCCCATACAGCTTCTCCGTCAATCGAGAAATCAAATTCTGGCAAGCCGTCGGAGCCTACCCGACAAATGTCTTCGAGTTCAAAAGGTTCTAATATTGCATTAACAACCTTGTCGGGCAACACTGGCCAAGCTCCGTCCGGAGGAAGAGCTGAATCGAAAGGCTCCCACTTAACAATCCATTGACGCAAGTCACTTGCGTGGATTGTATCAGGCAGAATAAAGGATAATGTATTTGGATCTTGACCTGTAGAGGGTTGTTCTGTTGAATCAGATCCAAGAGATCCTTGTAACTTTTCAAACGCATCAAGAAATCTCGTTAATACGTCTGCATACTCCTTTATATATTCAATTTTTTTTTTATCCTTTTCCAATTCACTAAGCATTGATTCCTTTTCCAATTCACTAAGCATTGATTTGGAATCTTTAATTAAGTCCTGACCCAATTCTTCACCATCATAATTCACTGACGAGACTTTGCAATCTGGTAACACTTTCTTTAGATCTGGAAATCGCAAATACAGCCCTTTACTACGAAACAGAACAATAAATATCGGATTAAACTTCCAAGCTTCATAAAATTTTTCAGATTCGTATTTTGTATACGTCTTTCCTTTCTTGTCGAATTCTTCATATTTCTCTTCAACAAGGCCTTTGACTGCCTCTTTGAATTTTGAGGTAGAGTATACATCTTTTCTGAGTGGGAAAATGTCTATATATCCCTTCCCTTGATTGTGGACCGATATTTGTTTGATCGTATATTGTGTGTTTAACAAGTCCTCTTCCTTCACTGACATCGTTGGCACCACCACCGGTTCACGACTACTGTGCTCCCCTGAAGATCTAATGGTTTGGTCCCCTGCACGTGCTGAACTCTCTGTCTGTTCGAGTTCACCCTCTTCAGCTTCACTTTTCAAAGATATTGGTTCCACAATTGTTTTGTTTCCTTCATCAAGTTTTGTGCTGCTTATGCTTTCTTCCTTTTCTTCCGTAACCAGCTCGTCTTTGGAACTTTTAACATAGCTCTCCGATTGGCGGGTTTGTTCTGTTTCCCTGGGTGTATCTGGAATTCCGTTGTCTCTGACTAGGGTGTTTGGTATATGTCCGTTTTGATCCGATTTGAGTTCCCTGTTCTGACTAGTTCGTATGACACCGTTTTCCTTGGGAATTCCGTTTGTTACTGGCTTGTTATTGTTCTCTCTTGCATTGTCAAACGGTTGGACTCTCGTCTTGTTGTCAGCACTGAACAAACAACCCATTACTTGACCTGTAATACATCATGGTTGTTGAAAATTTATCCCTTTTGTGTGAGTGGTTTATTTAAGGTTAGCAACTAATACAAGTAATATAAACAACGTTGAATAATGGGATAAATATATTTAAAATACATATTTCATGTTCAGATTGGCTATATTAAATATCTCCAAATGATCCTTTGTCCGAGTGATTTAATTAGGTAAATACCATGAAATTTGATGCAAATGGTTCGGGGCTTTGTCGACCGGTCACTTGTTGTTTGATATTAGCATGTCCTATATAGATAAAACTATGTAAATGTCTTGTATCTTTATTTTGAAGTTTTATTAAATTTTACCTATAAAACATGTCAGATTTTATAATAAAATGAAAGAAACATCTACAGTCATGAATATATGAAAAAGGTAAAGATTTAAGTATTTTCAGATTCAATATTAAAATGAAATACTTTAACTTACCAAAATGAAGCTAATTTAGAATAACCATTGTAAGTTAATTGTTGGCCATTTTGTGAATTTGTTGTTGCCAAATAAGACAAAGACAGTCCCAATACGCAAGGATTATATCGGGTGACAGTGCTTTGGTTGATTAGGTCCTTTCTCTGGGAAATATCTTGGGTTCCGTGTGGTATACAATCCGGGCTCCATATATGTTTATCTCTAAGGACAACAATATTACCTATCATAATTATTTTACATGTGAAATAGAGAAATATTATCTTAGTTAAAAGTTAATAAAATCACTATCCATGGAGAAGGTTTAAAGTATGCATAGGTTTATTAGAAATCATTATAAATATAGTAATCTCGGATATTAAAAGTCTTGTAAAAGTGTATTTCTATCAGGTTTAGAAAGTTGAAGTTTGTGTAGTACTAATTTTTTTGTCTTTAAACTGCTGGTCACGGCTTAAGCTGATTAAACTATAGACTTGTATACTTCTTATGAATGCAGGTTCATGATTAAAACACTTGTCAATTGTAAAAGTTGTTATCTCCAAGTACTATTTCTTAGACATAACACATTATTCTACAAATGTTTAGCAATGGTAATGTTTCTTATTTGTAGCAGGTGTCCGGCATTTATTTGACAAGACTTCTCCTTTTCCGTTAACTTTGATAAAGACTTACGATGTATTTTACCGTATATAAAATAGGTTTTACTCAGACAACTTCAAACCATGTCTCTCTGATTTTCGAAAAGAAAAATTAGGCAATAACCTTTATACACTGGATAAATTGAAGACCGCAATGGTCCTGACTTCAGCAAAGTGTGAAAAGAAAATTTATTTAAACAATACAAACAATACGAAAGTGTTTAAACTTTTAGCTAGAATAAAATAAAGGTTGACCTTGAATCAAACTTTGTGGAAGTAATTTAACACATGCAGTATAGAACTTTTGAGATATTTGTCACCGGAGTACTTATACGGGTCTGGATATCATAATTTAGATAGAAGCATCCGAATGATTTGTTCCGAAAGCATTTAGCGCCAATTTAGAATTGATAAAGTCTGTCAACTGAGTCTGTTGAATATTGATGTCTTCGAAAAAATTACAGCGAGCTGGAGTTCCTAGGAATGTTATTGAGAGGCTAGCTGTTAATAACGTTTATACTTGCAAGGTGAATAAATGTTTTCATGATCAAAACAACAAATAAACAGACAAGAAATGAAATAAACTTCAAGGGAAAAAACAATAACAAAACTGATAAAATGACAGATCATCTCAGTCAAATTATAAATATGGGAATGTGACATCACTATGAATATATTGGCAAACTGGAAATTTGTGCAGAGGCGTTGGTCCTTAAAATTGTAGCAGTAGGAGCACGGCAACAAATTCCATATTCCATTTTTTGTCCCACTGACAGTGACAGATAAAAAGTCAAGTTAGCTACATGTACCTAAAGTTCAAGCATAATATCAGTAAGATGCTGCCTTACAAGCTTGTAAAGATGCAAAAATAATAATATATGTAAAAGAATATTGTAATTAAATAATATGAGGCAGGTAGAACCTTTTACACTCCTGAGGTTTCAATTAATTAATTTTTTTTTGTTCGAAAATAAAAACAAACTAGCTTTTCTTGTGGGTTACGTGAGCGTTTGATGATGTCTAAAATTTTCAAAGATAAAAACGTCAAAAAGACGCTGTAAGTTTGGGAAAACAAGCGCGTGCTATACCGGACGTTGAAGGAAAATTCAGCTCATAGTACAACTAAAATATTGACATTTCTACCATTATCGCTCCCTTCAGGAGCGTATGAATCAGTGGTAGGAATGGTAGGGGACGTTGAGGTATTATTTCTTACCATTTTTTTTCTTAAACAAGACATTAAGTTTAATAAGACATGTTTGAAGTCCAGTGTCTTTTTGTAAAGTGACAGACCATTTTTTTTAAAGATTATGAATTTTGTGCCGTTTGGCAGTTTTCCTGCATGGATAAGGTTGTGACACTTGCATATATTATAAAATCCATATACATATTACACCTTGATATTATGTATTATGTTTTTTTTTCAGGATTTTTTATCCAAGAACAACCTAGAGCTGCTAAAGTTATTAGGAATTGGATATTACAGTTTACAGGATCTTGTGAAGAAATGTTGCCAAGCATGTAGTCCTAAACCTGTTACAGTTAAGTTGGGTTTTCATAGTCCTGCTCTATCAATGCCATCATTGAAGTTGTTAAATTGAACCAATAAACAGTTTTCAAATATGCCTAGAAATATAAATGAGAACCGCGAGCAGTGCCAAATGGCCTCGTTGAAGGCTGCTGGCGGTTGTCCATTGTGGTTTTTCTAAATTGCCGTTTAATTGTGGGCTGTGTCACGTACACTTATTCCACATCTCTTTATTTTCTATTAAAAGAAATTGAATGAGTTCTGTGATTGAGCAGGCAGTTACACATTTTTAAGTGTCACACATGTTTGAATTTGAGTTGGAAGTCTCCTACGATGAAATTAGATACTGATACTGGTTATGTATTGTGTTCAAACACAGACACATGTACATGTATACATACAATTTTTTATTTTATTGATTTCTGTTTTGAACTTTCCACCTTAAACTAAAAAAAATATAATGGTTTAAATCTGTTAATTTAGGCCTTAGATCTTTTACACAGCAGGAAGAAAAAGAGTTTCTTTGCCACTTCTCTCTCGGATCTTGATAGAGTTTTACATGGAGGCATACCTACAGGGACAGTCACAGAGGTTTGTGTTCAGATAAGCTTATTTGCATCACAAAAAAGATGGTACTTTTACATGTAAATTTTAATGTATTATGGAATAATTTAAGATACATTGCAAATAAGAGTTTAGGTGGAAGAAGCAATAGACTGCTAATAGGGTATTCAATTACTGTAAGTCTGATAAGGCTTAAGTTGAGAGTGAACTCAGATGCTCTGTAAAATTTATCAGGGCGTGTGTAATGTTTGTGTATGTGTATCATATCAGAAAGTTGGTCCATTGGGATGTGGCAGGACACAGTTCTGTATTATGTTGAGTGTAAAATCCGCCCTGCCAGATGGGGGTCTAGATGGTAGCGTCATGTTTATGTATGTTTATCATTTCAGATAGCTGGACCATCAGGATGTGGCAAGACACAGTTCTGTATTATGCTAAGCGTAAATGCCACCCTGCCAGATGAGGGTCTAGATGGTAGTGTCATGTATATTGACACTGAATCAGCCTTTTCTGCAGAAAGGTAGCATATCAACTTAACAAAGTACATGTATTAAAAAAATGTATTGTTCTTTTTCCAATTTATTTTTTATAAACAGACAAATTTCTTGGATTGGTTTACAGAACAGTGTGTTTTTGGCAATAGTAACCCACATAAATTGAGAGTGGCTTAAGATTTTCTGATTTTATAACTTTTAAAATAGAAGTACATTTTGTCAGAAACCGTGAAAAATGAAGAGAATTTACATGATTTGATTCAGACAAAAAATTAAGATAAATGTCTTATAAAAAAGATGCTTACACAATATTTTATTGTTTTGTTCACAATAATATTCAATAAAGCAACATAAAAATGGCAATATTTTGAAATAAAATATATCTTTTGTTTTTGTATTTAGGCTAGTTGAGGTTGCCAAAAACAAGTACCCTTCCATCTATAGTAAAGAGGAGAATCTGTTAGATCTCACAAAGAAGGTTTATGTTGACGTTCAGCAAACCTGCTCAGCTTTGATAAAAAGGTAAGTCACTGCCACATCTAAGGAGACAAATGGACAGTCAAACATAAGTAAAACTGTATTTCTTAATTTTAAACAGCTCAGCTTTGATAGAAAAACGTTTCTACCCTTTTAAAAAATCAGAATAGTGAAGTGCAAATATATAAATTAAAAAAAAACAAAAAAAAACAAAACAAGATGCTTCATTATTGCCCATCCACGTATGTGGATCAGACATATAGTTTTACCCTTGTCCGTCCGTCCGTAACACTTTGGTTAAGGTCCATTACTCAGATACTAGATGTTGGGGGTCAATGATATTTCACCATCAGATGAGTCTTGGGTAGGGCTACACCACCCACTAGAAATTAGGTCACTGTGACCTATATTTTATGCATGAACGACTTCGGTCAAGTTCTTGGTTAAGGTCCATAACATGGATACTAGATGTTGGAGGTAATGATATTTCACTACTAGATGTGTCTTAGGTAAGGTGACACCACCCAATAGAAATTAGGTCACTGTGACCTATATTTTACGCATGAATGACTTTGGTTAAGTTCTTGGTTAAGGTCAATATCTCAGATACTACATGTTGATGGTCAATGGTATTTCACCACTAGATGTATCTTGGGTAACATGACACCACCCAATAAAAATTAGATCACTGTGATCTATATTTTATGCATGAACGACTTCGGTTAAGTTCTTGGTTAAGGTCCATAACTTGGATACTAGATGTTGGGGGTCAATGATATTTCACCACTAGATGTGTCTTGGGTAAGGTGACACCATCCACTAAAATTGAGGTCACTGTGACCTACATTTTACCCATGAATGACTTTTGTTAAGTTCTTGGTTAAGGTCCATATCTTGAATACTACATGTTAGGGGTCAATAATATTTCATTACTCGATGAGTCTTGGTAACATGGCACAACCCACCAGAAATAAGGTCACAGCGACCTATACATGAACACTTTTGATCAATTTCTTGGTAAAGGTCCATATCCCAGGTAATACACATTTAGGGTCAATGATATTTCAAGAACGGGAGGGCCATCCTGTGGCTCATAGACACATTTTCGAGTTTAAATTTTAAATGTAATATATTTCCTAAACATCTAAAAGGCCTGTAATTTGATCCAAAGAACATAGAATAAGCATTTAGAGGATAGTTTTACACTTCTTAAAAGTATTGTTTCTGAATTGATATTTTATGATTTTATAAATTAACAGACTGTCCACTTTAGAAGAGGAGATAATCACAAAGAATATTCGACTGGTCATCGTAGATTCCATTGCATCATTGGTCAGAAAGGAGTATAGTGGTAGTGGCGGGAAAAGTCTGATTGACAGAACAAACTTCCTGTCACAGCAGGCGGCCATTCTCAAGTATCTTGCCGAAGCCTTTTCTATACCAGTTAGTTTTGACATGAAAAAAAAATGCCATGATTAAACCTGAACCATTTAAATGTCAAATTTTAGAAAACAAAATCTATTTTGTTTGTCCATATTTTTATAGAATATTTGAATTCTTGTTCGAAAATTTTCTGTAAGGTACTCAAAGGCTTATACAATATTTAGAAAAATATTCACAATACCAAAGGTTTATTATACCCCATGCAACGTAGTATAATGTTTTTGACTGGTCCTTCCATCTGTCTGTGGATGTGGATGCAATGCCTCTGAAACCACTCATCAAAATGCAACGAAACTTAGTATGCAAGAAGTACACCATATGTGCATGTTACCAGGACTTTGTAATCCGCAAAATTTTGTGGAAGTTATGGCCCTTTGTACTTTAGAATTAGCCAAAAATCCTGATCATTTTGTGGATGCAACTCCTTTAAAACTACTGAACAGAATTTAATGAAATGTGGTATGCAAGAAGTGCACTTTATGCCATCATGCATATTATCAGGAAAAATTGACAAGTTAATTTTTATGGTCAAATAGCTGAACACCTGGGGTATGTATGCATGCTCACTAAGGTTCTTTCATTGACATTGTTGAAAGTATGATATTTTACAACTTTTTACACAAATGCATAAACAAATAGTCATCATTGAAATTAGACCCTCAGTTCAATTTCATGGTTCAGTTGTTTTGGAAAAAGGGATGTGATGTGGGGCATCTTCTTGTTTTACAGGTCGTTGTTACAAATCAAATCACCACTAGATTTGGTCAGAACCCCACACCATCAGATTTAGAGGAGGGAGGTAAATATTAGATTTGGTCAGAACCCCACACCATCAGATTTAGAGGAGGGAGGTAAATATTAGATTTGGTCAGAACCCCACACCATCAGATTTAGAGGAGGGAGGTAAATATTAGATTTGGTCAGAACCCCACACCATCAGATTTAGAGGAGGGAGGTAAATATTAGATTTGGTCAGCACCCCACACCATCAGATTTAGAGGAAGGAGGTAAATATTTCACATACCTTTTACACCTGAAGTTTTCAAAAAGACTTCCACTGGCAAAGTTAAAAAAAAGTATGAAAGTTAAAAATATATGACAGTGATTTCTTAAACACACATGAATCTACAAATATGTAGATACATGTATTGAATTTTGAACAAGATTTTGATGAAGCCTAGTGTATGAGGTGATTTTCTTTGAAATGGCTTGTGGTAACTTTGTAGTCTTATTAATATGTATCCTTTATTGAGACTCTGAGACTATTTTATTATGTTTTGAAGTTGATGTCGTGTCAGAGACAGAGGGTGGCTATGTTACTGCAGCCCTGGGAAACACATGGAGTCATAATGTTAACACAAGGCTAATTCTACAGTACCTAGATAGTCCTCTCAGACAGGTGAGTAGAAACAAAGTAGATTTAAAATACTTAAATATTCTTTTTTAGCCTTTACACAAGTAATGAGTTAGAGTTATTTCCCTTTGACCAAGTTTTTCTTCTTTCTGATTCTTGATTAGATAAGTGTTTTAAAGGCTTATTGGCTAAAAATCCTAAGGTTATATTGAAGCTTGACAAGAGTGAACCCCACTTAAGCCAGTCAGTGGGGCCCCTTCTCAAAATTCCTGGACCGGCCACTGGATTTTTCTTTTCCCGTTGTTATGATCTTAATACTAGATAGAGGATTTCCTACTACATGTAATATCCACCTACATATTGTTATGTTAATAAAGTAATTTGGTTTATAACAGCTATTGTGTTGCACCTTATTTAACTTTATTCATACTTCAATTCAGAACATATTGTGAACATTATTTTGAATTGGAGTTATATCCCTTTGATCAGGTTTTGGTGGCCAAGTCTCCTGTGGCACCTTTTACTTCCTTTACATACAGAATCAAGAACAGTGGCATTGTACAGGATGGTAAGTTAATAATATAACATGATGTGGAATAAGTGTACATTAATTAAATACATAAATCTTTCAGTGCCAATAAAAAAATCTGCAATTTGAGTATCCACAAATCGAGATTCATTATAATAAAAATAAAATCAAACCCCAAATATTACCTGCTAATAAACACAGATTATTTTATTGAATTTTAAGAAGTAAATTGTATAAATTAACAAAGCACTACCATTATATTAGCTTTATTTTAATATTTTAATAGGATTTTTGTCTCGCCTGCGAAGCAGAGCGGGACATAGGTGTTACTTTACCGACGGCAGCGACGGCGACGGCGGCGTTAACTTTTTGGAAAAGTTTTATGAGCACCTCCATATCTCAAGAACTATAGGTCCTGGGTTGATGAAACTTGGTATGCATATGCCCCAGTAGTAGCTTAGCACAGTTGCATCCCCATCTTTTGACCTTGACCTTGATTTTCCGGTTGAGTGACTTTGACAATTTTCAATACATATAATAGCAATGAAAAAGTTTTGCGAGCACCTCCATATCTCAAGAACCATAGGTCTTGGGTTGATGAAACTTGGTATGCATATGCCCCAGTAGTAGCTTAGCACAGTTGCATCCCCATCTTTTGACCTTGACCTTGATTTTCCGGTTGAGTGACTTTGACAATTTTCAATACATATAATAGCAATGAAAAAGTTTTGCGAGCACCTCCATATCTCAAGAACTATAGGTCCTAGGTTGATGAAACTTGGTATGCATATGCCCCAGTAGTAGCTTACCACAGTTACATCCCCATCTTTTGACTTTGACCTTGGTTTTTCGGTTGAGTGACTTTGACAATTTTCATTACATACAATAGCAATGGAAAAGTTTTGCGAGCACCTCCATATCTCAAGAACTATAGGTCCTAGGTTGATGAAACTTGGTATACATATGCCTTAGTAGTAGCTTAGCACAGTTGCATCCCCATCTTTTGACCTTGACCTTGATTTTCCGGTTGAGTGACTTTGATTATTTTTATTGCATATATTTGCAATGTTGAAGTTCTATAAACATCTTTTGATCTCAGAAACTGAAAATCCATGTAAATTCAAAATAAAGTGGAAGTAAAAAAGAGTAATTGTTTTTGATGGTGCCGGCAGGCGAGACATACTTTAGTGTTAACTCTTGTTTTATCCCTTTGCTAGGAATCCTTGACTTGTCATTGATTTTGTTTGTATCAATAATGATAATTGATAGTTCTATGTCCAGAACAAAGGCCCTTTTCATGCCCAATCCATGCAAGTAAAGGGGCACATCGTGTTGAATCCATTTATCTGTGCATCCCAGATCAGGACTACCTTCAGGTTAAGTTACCTTTCCATGTTGCCAGGTCATGTACATGTATTTTATGCATGTATTAGTTTTATTGTTAAGATGGATTTGCATTACAGGTTTTATCTGAGGCCACTGCAAGTTAGCAAGCAGTTACCATTTGGTGATGATGGGTGTTGCTCACCATTTAAAAATTGTTTCTATATCCTGCCTATGAAAGTAGAGGGGCATATAGTGTTTGGGTTGGTTCGTCTGTTCGTCCCAAATCCCCAAATTCCCTTTCCTGCTTACAGACAAGTGCCACATCAACTATATTGGTCTGGTAGGTGCACCTAGTGATGCTAAGCACAATGCATGCTTCAGATGCTGGCTGTGACCTAGATTTTCCACATCTATGACCTATATTTTCCACAAGAATGACCACTTATTGAAGAATGGTTTAAAGTCCATTCCTGCTAACAGGCATTAAAGTACCACATCAACCAATGTGGTATGGTAGGTGCATCTAAGGATGCTAAGCAAGATACATGGTTCAGATGCCGGCTGTGACCTTTTTCTGCATGAATGAGTTGTTTCATGTACACTTATTCCACATCTCATTATCATCTAATCTTGTATCTTAACAGTGAATGGTGCCTCTGTTTACCAAGGTACAGACCCTGGGATACAGAATATAAGGGTGCGGTCTTCACTGCCCATGGAGTATGCAGTCAAAAAACCATAAAGGTATGTGGGATAGCTCTTATCAAGGCAAAGTTGGTGTTAAGAAAAAAATCTGGTCCAAAGTGTATTTCTTAACAGTTTTTAACCAGATTTTCACATACCAAAATTGTGCCTTTACAAACACATAACACATTTGGTTGTTTTAGAGTATAGAACCACCGAGGCCTTAACATGCATGTCTATCTCTCAGTACAAAGTTATCCCTCATCAGCAACAATTGTAGCTTCCTAGTGAAATATGTATTTTATCTATCTACATGCCCTCAGTTTTTCAGGATCAATTTGATTTTCAATTTCTGATGTGTGTCTTTGTCTTGTTTTGACTTTTCATCTCGGATATTTTAAGATTGACCATCTCAGTTTTGTTATAACATTTTGTTCCCAAAATGGTGTTGAAATCTTCCTTTGTTTGTAAGGGCTGTTCAAGACTTAAATGTGTTTGGTCAGGAGGCACTTTTTTCTTGACCCCACCACCCATCAAAAAACAATTAATTTTTATTATTGTAATTTCTTCACAAAATATTTCTAAAACACCCACCACCCACCATATATGTAATTCAAATTACTCCCGACCCCCACACACGAATAATTCTGGAACAGCCCTAATGAAACAAAAAATGAATGTCTGTCACTTTGTCTTTACATAGCTTGTTCACATTTTATTTTTGGTGTGAACTTTTAACGTCTCTATAGATAGAATTTGAGTATAAAGATAACAAAACATCTATAAAATTTATAATGACAAAGTATATGTATCTAGAATTTCTTATTATTCAATTATGCTTCATATAGAATTACACAACATGCATCTAGATTACTGGTTATACATGGCAATAGAAGATAGAATTACATATTATAATCTTACTGACGCATTAGTACCGTAATAAACTTGTAGAAATCATGCAATCTTTTCACTCAAAGTCGTGAGTTCTAGATTACTCAGGGGCGGATCCAGAGGTCTGTGAAAGGGGGGGGGCATTATTGCTAAAAATGTCAGATTTTGATGAAAATTTGAAGTTGCTTGGTCAATTGTATACAGAAAAAAATAAAATTTCTCAATTAAAGGGGGGTGTACGCCCCCTCTGCCCCCCTCTGAATCCGCCACTGTTACTTTCTATGTTCTGATATTTTTCCCTCAATGATTAATGTTTAGTCTTTTCTTTACCATCTATCATTTTTGGTATAAGTCTTTTGGTAAAAGATACATTATTTAAAATATATATATACCTTCATTTATGTGAAATAAGATTGAAAAAAAAAGATTTTGTGAATGTTATAAAGTATGATTGTGGTAAATGATTTTGTGAATGTTATAAAGTATGGTTGTGGTCTTAGGTTTTCAGTTTTCTAAGTGATATCAATTTAGCTGTTTTTTTTTTCTTTTTCTAATTTGTAATCCACAATAAGTCCATTTGAACTTGAACTGGTACAGAAAGAACACAATATTGTTTATCGTATAGAAAGAACTAGATAAGAAGTCTAAAAGTCCAAAACGTAAAATGTCATTACTATTAATTTTTTATAAACTAATCTAATATTGAGAAGAAGCATAAATGGATTATTTTTACTTTTTCAATTAGAAAATACAATAAAACAAAATGAAATTATGAAAAATTAAAATCAATTTTAAAAGTTACAATAGCTAATTGGACTCATTTTCTATGATGAATAAGAGTTGCAATTACAAGAAAATGGTGTCTTGTATTAGGTTCTTATATACCTATTGAAAGGAATTAGCAGTATTAAACAGGTGAAACAGTGTTCTTTTAAAAGTCTATGTTACTCTTGTCCTTAAATAAGGTCAGTAAAAATTTTGGAAGACAAATCATGCTTTTGCACCACATACATCAATCTATCTAACAAGAAGGCAACTCTGCATTTACTGTTTTAGATCCTGTACATAACAATAGAGAAACTCCCTTTTAGATTGCAATATTACATCTAAAATTGAGAGGATATTGAGTATATATCATGTATATACAAGACACGAAATTACATTAGCCAGTCAGAAATTTCTGTCGATTTGCAATTTTTTTCCAGTATCATGCACCTATTGAGTTAAAATCGTCTGTTTTCTTATATAAATTCATTTTCTATTGTTTAATATATTACCAGCTAGCTAAATAGACCCTGCCACCAATCGAGCAGAACTTCAAACGAAACACAGTAGACAATTTATTAATGAAATGGAATTGTTTAAATGTTTTCCAGTATACAATTATACAGTTAAAATTTTGATTAATGTTCTTCTAAAACACATGTGTAACCACCTTACGTGACCTCTCCATTTCTGCAAACGTGAAAAGATTTCAAATCTCGGTTTTACTTGCCAACATTTTGGTCTGTAAGTAATTTGTTAATTAGATTTATCTATTAGACATTAATAAACAAGGGATTGTTCTCTTTTATCCTGGTTTGTACGCCAGGTAAAACGCAGGACATTCCATCGTGTAGTCGGTAGGATGTAGCTGCAGTAGAGAGCATTCCTCGTACCCTATCGTTTTATGAATTCGTCAAACAAGTGTGAAGGACCCACAAATCAGATGATTGATATTGTATCATATCCTGGTCAGGTATTATCCTTAAAAAGAGTTGTTATTTAGAGATGAAAAATTATGACAGGTCTCGGAACGTTAAGATAATAAAGTAAATTATAAAAACAAAGTAAACAACGCTATCAACTCCTCGGAAGAAACAATGGAGTGAGTCAGGTGATACGTTTGTTTACATAGTAGGTATCGTAAGGACCCCAGCAAGACGATTTATTTTTTATCAGGATTGTCCAGGAGTCTTAATTCACGATGAGTAAATAGTCAGATTAGAACTGTCAGGGTTCCCTTCTCTAAAAGGTTTGGATATGAAGTCATATAAATCTAAATAAATATTTTTAACAGTGTCACTCTGATCCTGTTTGACCTAGGATTAAAGAGAAAAAAGAAAGATATAATGAATTTGTCTACACCCTGCCGTGAAGTTTGTGCTTTATTTTTGTGAGTTTTAATGCGTGTATCTTTTAGTTTGTATTTGTCATTTCCAGATTTATACAAGTCTTTAAAGTCATTTCTCTTTTTTAAACATTGTACCGGTACAGGGATCCTGTTTAATTTATTTATTGAATCACGGCACAAAAATGTTCATTCTTGTCACTACCACCATATAGTAAAGAAGCAACAAATTTGCTTTGAAAATATAAATACCTTGGGCAAAAAATGTTAATTTTATTTAAGAAATTAATGAATCCTCAGGTTTAAAGGGAGCAATCAGTCCCTTCTGAATGGTGTGTTGGTAGTTAAGAATTTTGAATTTGATGAACTTTGAGTTATGCCCCTTTGTACACTCTTATTAAGGTGTAGTCTTTAATTCCCCAGGTTTATACTGTTATGCATCAGTTGTTTTATATAAAATGATAATGGTTTTCTAGGCTGTTAATTTACTTTGGGTTTCACAACTACATTTACATAAGAAAAACATATTCTTAGGTTATCATGTTTCTGTAATCTCAATGCATAGAATTTCTCATTTTAAAACCACCAAAAATTTAACAATCTCAAATATAAAAATCTAATAATCGCCCAAAAGCAATGTAAAAATATATAAAGGTCCTTTAAGTTTCCTCTTCATTTTTCTTAAAGGTCTGAACATAGGGTTAAGTGTTTCTTCTCCACCTAAGGTATCTTAAAAGATTAAGTTAGGTTTCTCAGTCTAAGAATCTGTCTTCGTCTGACCTGTTCAAGTTTTAAGCTGATTTTCCAA
Source organism: Arcuatula senhousia (assembly GCA_963971305.1). NCBI lineage: Eukaryota > Metazoa > Mollusca > Bivalvia > Mytilida > Mytilidae > Arcuatula > Arcuatula senhousia. The sequence goes on from OZ020304.1 coordinate 77,967,250, forward strand.
AAGCCAAAATCTGGATCTTCATAAAACTATATTAACTGTGCTGAAGGAGAAGTACATATTTAGAATAAAATACTACCAGATTTACAATGTGAACTTTCAGATCATTGGTGTTCTTAAGTTTTCTGTCATCATTTGTTCAGAAAATCATCCATCTCTCACCTTTATTTCCTATATTTTTACCCTGAGAACATGTTTATAATGAAAGTTCAATTGCTTCTGAAGAATTGCTTGTCCATGAAACAATGATCCATCAAAATTAATTTAGAATAACGATAAATGGACTATTTTTCTAGAACCTAGTTTGTTGGTTATGAAATGTTTGTATTCTGGGACAGTTTTTATATGTTTTGATTTAAAATGTCATATTTCAAATGTTGAACAAAAATTGTCCTTGGAAGTTGACATTTGTTTATTATTACGTCCATCAACATTTAAATTCAATCAAGAAGCCATTTATCAGCTTGTGTTATCTAGATCTTTCTTCCTTAGGTACATGTATATTAAAACTAATTTCATTCCCTCAGATAGAAAGTAGATGGATGTTTTTGACTGAGATAGATAATTAGTAGCATTCTGTATAGTAGGACCATTGTCAAGCAAACCTGGCATGTTATCAAAATATATAGACCTCATTTTCAAATTGATTTTATCACAGATAAAGATTTGGTTAAAATCATCCCTTTATCCGATAGGATTTTGTCAATTTGGCACGCAATTTCAATTACCTAGTTATCAACTAAGAATGATAAGCTAGCCTCAAGTGTTTTTTTCCTAAACACAATAGTTGCCTTTGTATGAAATCCTAGGAGATAGAAGTATGAATAATCGGAGAAATGTGAAGATGTTATTAACAGGTCTCGTTACATATACACAGATAAAATCCGAAATAAAGAACCCACTGTTCTACGGAACTTTTATATCGGTGCAGAAAAACTTTTTACATATCAAGTTAAGATTTAAATAGAAAAATCAAAAGATGTAGAAATAATGACTGTGATAAAAAGGAAATCAGATTTTAAATGACGGAGGATAAAATCTTCTTTTGAGGTGTTTTTTTCTTCGGTAGATTGTCACGATTATTACACCATTGTTATCCATTGTCCAACGTAGGGGGGGCCTATCATGATTGTTACTTTATCTGTTTGTTTGTTTCAATGTTTTCATTTTATTTCGAATGTTCAAAAGCGAGATGAAGTTGTTAGTTTTGATTCGGTGTTTTCATTTTATTGGACTGTTCAAGATGAAGTTGTTAGTTTGTACAGTGTTTTTCTTGTATCTTCTCTTTGAAGATAGTGCTATGATCAAGTTGTTATCATACAACAATTGACCAAAACCTCTTCTTTGATGAAGATTTTTTTATCTTTTGTAATCCTTTTAGAATTTTGTTGTGTTTGTTATTTTCTAAATAGTACATGTATCTAAGCTATTTATAATTGGCTAAATCTAATATTATTTGGTGATCCTTTATGTCTATGACTATGTCTGTCCAACAAGTGAATTTACAACTCCTTTTATTTTTTCTTGCTTATAATGTTGCTTGGGCTCCAGTGTAAGAGGGTTATGGAATCACAATTTATCTGTGTATTTAGCTCAGACCATGTCAAAATCAGATATTGTCAGAGTCTTAAGAAATGACCAGTCATTAAGAGTTTAGGATTTAAAAGTACACCCTTCCATCATTGACAATACTAATTATTAATTTTATCTATATATTAGAATGTAAGATAACTTATTATTCCACGTCCTTGACCTTGGTCTGACTGCCACCCACGTTAGATGCAGTGGTGTGGATTACCGTCTACCTTTGCCAAATGTAGACCTGGGGAGTAATCTTTGATCATAGAATCTTTTGTTTTGACGAATCTACCATGTTTATCCCCAAGTTTTTACATTTGGGTGTCAGCTTTACTGATATACAAAGTGCTGTATCAACTTCAGTAGTCAAAGAGGAAACCGATTGTTTAAAGATAGATATGATCAGAAGTCAAAATTAAACGTCAACTTTGATTTGTAAAACTAGTATGATATTGTGACCAAAAAATCCTTTTGGTACGACTCTTTTTTTTAATTTTCATAATGGTGACATGTTTTTACTATTTATCAAAAATATTTTCAATTATTAAGAATTTTCATGTAAAATATGTGATATTTTGACAGAAGACAAATTGAATTGACAATGTATTAGATTTTGTAATTAACAGTTTGGACATGTAAGATGAATATACAATACACATGTATAACGTATTTGTAGTTACTACATGAATGTGATGTCAATCCAGATGCCTTACTGCCGGAGTTTTTTTCTTTTCCTTACTTTGATTAGAAAAATAATAAAGGATAGAAGACCTTTTGTGACGAAGGAAACAAGCATATTTTAATTTTTCTGTCATGTTTGGTGGTACCTTGTTCTTTTAGGTCTGTGTTGGCAGATTTTGTTTTATGTTGTCTTCTGTCAATTTATTGGGGCAAAGTCTGTCCTATTAGATAGATGGCCACTGGTTTCAAGATTGTTATTTTTGAGATCACATGAAGAAACACCAAACACGAGAATTTAGAAACATTTTACATGTTTTAGGCAGTAATAATCTGCAATTTATGCAAAATGACAATTTAATGCAGTTTCAAAATCAAATGAATACACGATTAAAGGACTTCCAAGCATAACACAATCAACCATTATGTATGTCAGGAATTGTTTTATTTGACTGTTTAAATATAATTTGTCACAAATTACAGGTTACAACTAGTTTAGCTTGGGAATAATTTGCACTACATATGTGGAATAAGTGCACACGACATAACCCACAATATTGACAATAATTTTTTAAATAATCCTCAACAGAAAACAGCCAGCAGCCTGTATTTTTACAATTTTGTGTTTTTGTTAACTTTTACTTATTTTTACTATTGATTGATCAATTTTTTGCACATTCTGTAGACGGTATGAATCTATCACCACCTAATTCATTAGTCTATAAAATGATTCTCTTAATCCTTAGAATCAAAGTTCCCACATTAACTCTAAGGTATGTATCAAACCAGATTTAAAACCTTAGAGTTTGGATAAACATAGATCTCCGTGTCAGAAGTCAATGAGTAAACGCTTCTTGATTGAACAGTTTGTATCAACTACAAAACTCACAGAAACTTCTGATAAATCCTGTTCAATGAGTCAGAATTTAAAACATTCTTCAAGTGGTTTTTTGTCTCGCCTGCGACGAATAGTCGCGGAAGGCGAGACATAGGTATTACTTTCCGGCGACGGCGGCGGCGACGGCGACGGCGGCGGCGGCGGCGTAAACTTTTTTGTAAGACTTTTGTGGACAATGAATTGCTTGAAAAGTATAATAGCTAGGCATCTGATATTTAGTATACAGACAGTTCAGGTTATGGTCTACGCAACTGTCACCATGCCGTTTGACCCTGACCCCATTTTCACGCTCCAGTGACTCTGTGAACTTAGGTCTTTTTTCAGGCTGTAAACTTTTTTGTAAGACTTTTGTGGACGATGAATTGCTTAAAAAGTATAATAGCTAGGCATCTGATATTTAGTATACAGACAGTTTAGGTTATGGTCCATGCAACTGTCACCATGCCTTGTGACCCTGACCCCATTTTCACGCTCCAGTGACTCTGTGAACTTAGGTGTTTTTCAGGCCGAAAACTTATTGTAAGACTTTTATGGAAGATGAATTGCTTGAAAAGTATAATAGCTAGGCATCTGATATTGGGTAAACAGACAGTTGCAGTTATGGACAACGCAACTGTCACCATGCCATGTGACCATGACCCCATTTTTACGCTCCAGTGACTCTGTGAACTTAGGTCTTTTTTCAGACAGAAAACTTTTTGTAATACTTGTGTGGACAATGGATTGCTTGAATAGTATAATAACTAGGCATCTGTTATTAGGTATATTGACACTTTTTGTGTTTATATCAAGAAATGAAAGCTTAGGTAGTTGATTTTAGCGATGGTGCCGGCAGGCGAGACATACTTTTAGTGGCCACACTTGTTTTTTGTCCTAAGACCATTTTAGTAGTTACGTCTATACAGTGAATTTTGGTCAGTTAAAATGTCAATATATTCTATCCAATTTATCATCGAAATATCAAAAACAATAGCATTACTTGATAAACAAAAGATCAAAATATTTGTTTTGTTTTTAGTATTTTATTTATCTTCCTCCATCCATCTTCATTTATCATGCGTCTCTATAGTTCACCACTGTCTCTCGTGTCATTTCACCGTGTCGACGTGGTTAGTCTTCCAAACATGGTCTTCCATTTGCGGTCATGTATGTAAATGGAATGATAAACTAGTATAAATCTTGTGTATATAAATGTTAATGGTAAAGCAGAATAAATCTGTCAGGTCTCTGGTAGTTTATTGCTGTGTAGGACTTGTTTTCTAGGAGGTCTAAGTTGTTAATAAACCAAGGACTAACTTCATGAACATTGTCTCAGCATCTCAAATGGATTATTAATCAACATCTAGATGTGGTTAAGCAGAGGTCTGATGTACTTTTGTTATCCTCAACAATAGCATAGAAAAATTGAGAAGTTATCTTTACAGAAATTGTGTATTCTTTTGGTGGGAACTAGAATATTTTTTTATTTTAGTACAAATGCCATTAAAACTTATTTTGGTTGAGTTTAAATAATTATTAGCAAGGTGGATGTCAGGCTACTATTTTCAAAAGTAACCAGACTATTCACTTTACATAAAAGAAACCTTTTTGCTTGAGAAATATTACACTGATTTCTATAAATGTGGTTTACCAACGAAATATTAAATTGATCGACTTACCATCCTTTTTGCAATGTTGGTGGGACAAAATTATTAACTGTAGTAATTTATAGGAACATTAAACATTTTGTAAATTGCTGAAAGTAACATGCCAATTTTAGAATTTATTTGTGGAATATTTCCAATTCATTAAAGTAATATATGGTAACCTCTCAAAAAAGTTTACAACAAATGAAATTAAAACATATTAAATCATCTGGGAAAAATGTTTATGTGCACTTTAAGTAGTATATTTATCTGTTGACATGGAAACTAAACTATTTACAGTCAGATGAAATGCCTGCACCTTGGTATATAGGTATAGGTGTGACAATATACCTTCAGATTTTTATCATTTTAAAAGTTAATGAATGAAACCAAGTAGAATAATAATGAACTAAGACAGCATCAAGATAAAGTGAAGGGTTGGGTTGTATTGTTCTAACACAGGCAGGGAAACAATGGAAAACACATTCTTCTTGATGATTCTTAAAGATCTTCAAGATGCTTTGGTCCTTATGGACGTAATTTTGCTAAATAAAGTTTAAATGTCCTACCCAAGAATTTCCAGAAATGGTAAAACAAAGCAGGTTACAGATAAAATTCTGTAAACAATAAGTTTGGTTTAGATATCATTTTCAAGTCATGCAAAGTCATGGTCTGCTTTTCTTCACCTAAACCACAAATATTGATAGGATACATGTAATTAATATTAATAACCAAATAAGGCAACAAGTATTTGTGTGAAAACTCGTGTTCTGACAATATAGTGTGGCTATGTATGGGGGTGTTATGGACATTTATATCCCTGGGTAATGTTAGTTTATGGACTGCCATGTCAGGGCCAGATATACCGGTGGTCAGTCAGATGGTTTATTGTACCACAGAACATTAACTTGTGTATTGCTAATTAATAGCTGTCTTCCCATCTGGGGAAAGCTATATAGGCTTAATATAAAATGTTTTATGTCGGTCAATTATCCAATCTCCAATTCTATCTCAGTGTTAAATTTTTATGGCTATTAAAATGCAAATCTAAAATTGTATGCAAGTGATAAAAAATTATTAAAGTGGCATAGAGAATTTAATAATGTTTAGAATTGGAAACCCATTTATATTTTATAATAAAACTTTCAACCCTATTGAACAATGCTAAATCTAAAAATGACACTATCATTATAATAATATATTTATAAACTATTGAATGAACAGCAGCCGACCCTAACTTTATTGAAGATGACAATTTTTAAGTTTGATCAATATCAGTCTCTGTCTTGGTCAATTATCAGACCATTAGCTCTATCGGACCATTACAAGACTAAGCTCCAGTGGACCATTATGAGACTTGTCATCTTAGTTTTATGGTACCGTAGATGACCATCTCAGAGATGTGAATCACCAATTGACCTGACCTTCCCTAAGTTTCATGCTCAGTTGTTTACTCTAACTTCTTTGGTGGTACTGTATGCTGAATGATTTCTATTTTATTATACTTTAGGGGGCTCTTTTATGGTTGTCTGATTGTCTGTTTCCTACAAACCAAATTTATGTGACATGTCACTACATTTTATGGTCCACCAATGAAAGTTGTACAGTCTTACATAGTTTCAGTTTGTCTGTTGGTTTGTCCATCACACTTCAGATTTGACCTATGTGTTTAACTGCTTGTTTATACTAAGATACCATTTATCTTTGCTTGTGTCAGTCACATTCTTGTAGATGCTCTTTGTCAAAGAATTTTTGGATAAAATTTCTACATAATAATTGATATTTTATACTTGGCAATTAATTCAGACCATGTTGTCACATTTTCATAAAAGTTATGTCCCTTTGACCAAACACTTGGCTCCATGACTGCTGTTCTTGTTGATTTGAGAATTGAGTCATACAGAAACCCAGTTATCAGACAGAAGTAGATCTATGGAAGTTCTCTAATTTGTCTTGTTACTTATCTGGTGTGTCAATTCAATTCTCCCCAACTTAAAGGAGGTCTGGTTGACATGTCAATATCCAAATTAACATCACAATCAGTCTGACAAAATTACAATAGCCCAGATCCTAAGGGCTCTGAAAAGGTCCCACGTTAATTGCCCAAATATTTAACCTTTTCACAATGAAAAATGATGTTTGTCAGGTGAAAATTAAGACAGATATGAATTTCATAATGCTATGATAATAATTGTTGACTAACCACACTAAGGGAATGTGATATTCATGAGAAAGCAAGAGTTGTCATATGACAACAAGGTTTAATCACATGGCCAACCAAGTGGAAGAGAAGCGATCGTTATCTTAATGAAGCATTTTTTTACTAATTAAACTAATTTATTTTTGTAATTTGAACAACAGAAAATATTGACCCATGGAAGAGATATGACATTTCAGCTATTGATTATTAAAATTTTGACAGCATAAAAATTTCGTAATTTTAAATGTCAAAATAAGCATGAAACGAAAATGATGAGTGAATTATATACAAACTATAGGTCACTGCCATTATATAATAACTGTGTACTATAAAACAATGTAGTGATTGAATTTTAAAAAAAATATTAATAATCTTTTCTCATACCAGAATAAATATCTGCTAATATTTTCTAGTTGATTAAATCTTAAATCTTTTGAAAAATTAATGAGATTATAAGTAGCACAACTAAGCAAGGGGGGTTTCCTTAATGACAATTTGTATGAATAAAGAAAAAAATTAAAAGAAGCTAGTATTACTTTTACAATAAAAAAAACATTTCAAATTCAGTCGAGTTCATGGAAGTTTCATAAGAGTCTAAGATGGCAATGGAGTTAGGTGTTAAAAATGTTCAAGACTGTAAATTTGCTTTCATTTAACTATTAGAAAATCTGCCACTATGGTTACAGGTAGAAAAATCATGACTCTAACTAATTTAAATAACATAAAGTTTTACAATAGTCAAATCTAGTACCAATCTGAAAATGATGAGGTTTTATGTATCAAACTTCGGTCTCTTAACTTAATGAGTATTAGAACTATTTTGTTGACTTCACCAGTCGTTTACCTATAAATATTTTAATTCACTGAAATCTAATCCTACTTTATATTTACTTCCAGGGTAGAGGGAATTAGAGTCCATTGGTCTCAGAGAATGGGAGAACATTCAACCCACTGAGCTCTCGGAACAAAACAAACGATTAACTAGTAACAAGGTATTCAGGACTGACTTCAGGGCATCGTGGAGAATAACATGTCATTATATGTTTGACAACGACCGTGTAAGATAGAGTGTGGAGCGTTACGTCAGGGAAGGCTGTAAAGTTGTAGTAATCCTCGGTTAATGTGTATTGACTGTATATAAGTCGGGGATTATAACAGATACATGGCATTAGCCTAAATCTTCCAGTCAAATGTTATTGTTACTGTATTTAATTTGTTTTTAAGGTTTTGAGGGCACGTAAGAAGTTTTTCACAACAAACATTTTAATGCTGTGGTTCTTTACTGTTTTGTCTAGTCATTTTCAATGTAATATATGGTTGGTATTGTCATTGCTGCTAGATTGTAAAAAAATAAAAGAGGGAATTTTTTAAAAGATTTCTCTAATAAAATAATGTCAAAGCTAAGTATTTGGTGTTGACATAGTCATTGTTTAGATAAGAAATAATGATAGTCTTTATCCTTGAAAAGTAAAAAAAGATAAATGTTTGCTGGGGACTTTAACTTGATCCAGAAAATTAATAAAACCTCCTTGCAAATCTCAGTTGACGATAATTCTTGCACATCTGGCTGACTTCTTACTCCTAGATTTACAAAGTATTAGCCTTGTCAATGTACCACCATAAAGTTGTGTCCCTGTAAGATATATTAACACTATTTTAAGCCATTAAGACAAATTGCAGTCATTTACTTTGATTTTGTTCACAATGAAAACTACCGTTTTGGAATGCAAAATATGCAAATTTAATAAGAGTGGAGTTTGCTACGAATTATAAATTGCAGTATTTATATAAAACTGTGACAGTAAATTACGTGAATGATAAGATAGAGTTTTCCTGGGACAATGGTGCGGAGTTGATTTATCGTAGCGATGAAATTACCTGTCTCTCTATGGTGGAAGATTACCTGTAGGCTTAATTTACTCCATCAAGTAGGCTGTTTGGATTGGGGTATTCAATGGAAAGGTTTCTCACACCACGGGAGCAAGATAACAGAAGAGTCCAATGATCCTCGTTGATCCGAGTTTCCTGGATATGTTATATCAATCGTATGATTGTGATTCACATCAAAGTCTGGTATAATGGGTTTTATCGTTGTTTGTGCTGAATTTTATCGGTATGATGTTATGTTTTGTTAATCCATCTTCAGAACGATTATAGTTACCTCTCGTCTTTCGGTCACTATATCTTAGACTCGGAACAAAGACATAGGACTCACTTTTATATCATCCCTATCGTAATGTCTGCAAAGTTAAATGTAACACTCCAGTCACTCCAAGCAGTTCCTTTCTGAAAGTATAATTTGACCTAGGAAGTTCCTACAGGTAAAACTAAAAGACTTGAAAGAAGAAAAGAATCTTTTCCGACAACACTTATTCTTATCTTTTTATCTATATTCCTGCCAACCTTTAAGAAACAATTCTAAATATTAAGCCTTATTTTTGTACACCTATAAACTTTAAATTATGGTGATAATTTTGGATTTTTATAGAGTTTATAAATCTTTTGGGTCTAAATTAAGACAAATTTGTTTTGGAAAAATTTTGTTGTTCAATATGAATTCTTGCTGTATACTAGTGTTTAAGTTTGACCTTAAGGGGGCTTGAGGGTCAAAATTTGAAATTATAGATTTTTCTGTAATTTGGCACATTTATAGTCCTTTGTATATGGATCAAAAATATGCAATAAAAAATGGGGATCACCGTTCATTTAAGCCCGCTATTAAGGTTTTCAAAATAGGCTATTTCCCATCTATTTAATATAGATTATATAGGAAAAATGATAATTAAAAGCTTAAAAATGACATAGAAAAAAATCTAAACAACAGAATTTCTTCAAATTTGAAAAGAATGTGCGTTTTAATGCATTCTTCAAATTGAAGCAATAAAAAAAGTGGGTCACCGTACAAATAAAAAAATGAAATTTGAAAAACTGTTGGAATTTTGGCATTTTTCGCACAAAGTATAAAGAAAATGAGGATTTCAATGTAAAACATGGCATACAGAAAGAACTGAACAATGGAATTTCATCAAAAGCTCACAGAAGCTGTGTTGCTGAATGAAATCAGTGACGATACTACAGACATTGGGTGGGTTTACCGATACAATACCGCTGCCCAAAAAAGATGCGCAAATTTAGACCCGCGAGCCTCCTTAATTGTATTTTAATGTTGTATTTGTAGTGATAGGAAGATTAAAGTTATCCCAGATTAACACAGTGACATATTTTCTGTGCTTCAGTTCTTTAATTTTTATCTAGGATAATACTGATTGAAGAGATAGTGAAAGAGCCAGTGGTGTTGTGGTTAACACTTCCGGCTACTAACAACAAGGTGGTTTGTTCTTCACCTGGGGTTAAAATTTCATGAACTCTCTCTTAACACCATTTGTGAGGAAAAGTTTCAAGAAACAATGATAGTCTTTTAGAAGAGCAAAAAAAACAGATGTATTGTGCATGATGAGAGCAACTTTCCATGCATGTTAAACACCCCTTTGTAGGGTTCGATATGATAAGGCTCAATAGAGCAGCTATTAAGAAAGCCATCTTTGGAAACTGCAAACTTGATAGGAAATTGTATAAACTTATGGGTTATTTCTCAAACTAGTATAGATAAAAGTTAGTGAATTTGTAGAATTCAACTTTTTTGCTGTGTGATTTTTAAAAGTACATGTATCGGCTTGAATTAATTGATGCTGCGTAGTTCCCATGTTTAGATAAGTGAAAATTTTCCCCTTTTTTAACAACATAGTGTTTTAACAAGATATTCCTAAAGATAACATAGTTAACAAGTGGCTCATTAAGTGTAAACTATCACTCGGTGGTAAGATTTCCGTTAGAACATGACATACTTGGTAATAATGAGTACTTAGTAGAATGAATTCTCACTACATATATCCTTCCTGTGTTGTGTGGGTAGCCCTTGTTAAAATGTTCCTGGTCAATGTCTTTATATATGGTCTCTGTTGTGTATTTTTTCTGGCCTGATCTGACTTGGTTTCTACAGATATTGTTGAATTTGTTGCACAAATGCTATATTCAAAAATTTTAAAAAATCAAGAAATATTAAGGTTATACTGGACTTTGTAATTTTTGTTCAGTGAAATTTACATATTTTCTGGTTCTGTTCACATATTTCTCTTCTATAGAAAGATTATTGTTGTATTGTTCTGGTGGTCTCAAGGGGCAGATCAAAAAGGGGGGGGGAATGGTAGGATATATTTGGAATCATTGAAGCATGACAATGAGTGCCCCCCCCCCACCATTTTTCGAAATTTCTTAATCCTTCACTGGTCTCAGGTGAAATAAATGTTTGCTTTATTATTCTGTTCAATAATAATATTTGATTAACAATTTCAGCATTGCACATTCTAAGTAGTTTTCAAGGAGCCTGTATTGAGAGTTGTTGAAGCCTAGACCTTGGTCGTGAGAATTTTCCTATGAAGTGTTGGGTCAACTATATTTGGTAGAAAGATACCTTCAGTTTTGTAGTGATCATGCATGTATGCCCCTGCAGTCATGGTCTGATGACTGTTGCACCACAAGGCAAGACATACTGGGTATCTCTGTTTTTACTGCTTTTACATTGTAAATGCTTCATTATTGAAACTAATGGAAATTTTTGTAAAATGATATTTGCCAAGATTGTTTCTGAACATTTGTGGTCTTGATTCTTTTGAATGCCTGTCTGATGCCCTTTCTTCAATGTGTCTCCTGGACATTTATATCATAAATTCAATTCCATAGAAGTTCTATCTGAAAGATGCAAAGAATTCTTGTTTTAACATGATAAAAAATATTTTAAACTTTCAGAAATAGATTGGTTTGATTAATCATAGAGAGAAATTTTTATTGAGTATATAATTATTGAAGGGGCAAAAGTTCAGAACAATTATTTGGGTATTTTTTGTATAGAGACATGGCAATGAAGTGCAATTATGGATATTTCATCAATAAAGAGCTCCCTTGATGTGTACATTCATTAGTACAGATATATGTATCAACATGCATAGGAGGGGAGGAAAAGTTCAGTTCCTCTAAAAAGTAAATATTTATTTAGAAATAGAAAATTATAGGATTACCAATAACAGCAATTATAGCGTCAAATAACAATTAAAACCAAGCCACAAAATATATCTTGACAATTGACGGAGTGTCAGAAAACATATTGTGTGACACAATGACCAACGGTCCGAGGGTATACTTCAAACACCCAGTCGCTTTGGATATTATCATTGTAACTTTGATCGAGTGACGTCCCTCTCCATAACAATTAAAACAGGGTTCAACCAGCGGCTAGGATAACCTTGAAATGTTTTTTTAATATGATATCTGTATTGATTGAAACCCTATTAAGACAAACCCATGATCTGAAGTATGTAATTGTTATAATTGTTATTTTACTAACATTAATTGCATTAGGTTTCCTATTAAGAGAGTCTGTAATCCCGTTCTAACAGAAGCTGACATTATACACATGCTTTAACTAATTGTTCTTCTCATTAACTTGATTGGTGTAGGCAGGTGGTCAGTGCATCTAATGCTTCATTTTACTGGTATTTTATGCCCACTTTATTGCCACCGACTATTACTGTTACTTCCTACAATTATTTAGCTCTAAAGACCAATTATAATGGTCAATAACAATAATCAATAGCTTTATAGTTCATGTGAAAGTGCACTCACAAGTTTTGAAATAGTAGTAATATCAGACAATAATATTAAATATTCAAATTAAAATTCAGATTCTTTATTATATTCATAAACATGAAAACAAATTACATAATACAATGAACTGTTACAAAAGATAAATTAACTGCTAAATTAAAACAACATAAGAAACATCTTGATGCAACAGAGCTGACTTTAAGATTAATCTATCTACAGTCCTGATATATCTTACTTAAATTGACTGTTTGTTGATGGTTTTAGTTTTAGGGTTAACTCTCTTAAACAGAATAAAGAGACAATCAAGCAGACTCATCAGAGATGCTTCAACCAAAAGTTGCATGGTCACAAGGTTAGAACTATGGAAAACCTTGTAACAAAATAACTATTAAGCAGGATGCAAATATCATAAAACATTAGAGAAATATCCCAAATGTTCCTTCATTACTTATGGCAGTCATGTCTCTCCTGTTATGGTGATGTATGGTCAACCACACGACTCGCTGATCATACAAATACATTATTCATAGTCACTCAGGATGTTACAGGTTAAAGATAGTAGCTGTTTTCTGAAAATTAACATTACTGGGTATTAATAAACCACTTATGAATTACATGTAGTAGCTTAGTGATACAGATTTTACTGAAATGCTTTCCAAAAATGTATTTTCTTTTAGTACTTCATGTATATTTTGAACTCTGTTTGAGACATTCTAGAAATAAGGGGGAAAATGATGCCAAATTGCAATACAGGATGAAATGGAATATTTCCATTCAGATTTCTTTAGGCAAAGATCCTGTTCGATAGTTAGTGCATGTTTCCTTGATTTACCTGACTGCAGATCTACCTGTTTTCTTACCTGCAGATATACCTGTCTTACCTACAGATGTGCCTATATCTTACCTGTCTGTTTCCCATGCTGCAGCTGTAATTGTTCAATTGATTTGATTGTATTTAATTGATTAGTCTTCATTTTGGATGTTCTTTTGTTGAACCCTATCTCTTGTGTGTCTGGGATTCTATTCTCAGTCGTTCCCAGGACCAGAATATTCCATTCAACTTATTTCTTATTCTTAAATTGGCAAATTAGATTTTATTGCCTCCCAATGCAACTGATAAAGTTCAGCATAGATGATTGGAGCTATCTTTGTTACCAAGTCAAATGCATAGGAGTAAATTTGGAGTTTGGATATGTCCATGCATGTTGGATTGGTATGCGCTTGATCGTCGTATTCCACTGGTCTTGCTAACCTCTAATTTAGAGCATATCATTTGAAAAGTGATGTCAATGTTAAGATTCACGACTGTGATTTGTTGAGTTTGATCTGTCGTTTAACAGAATTGTGCTTCGTTTACTATATTGACACTTTTTCTGCTGTCAGCTTTACTTTAAGTCTCTAATTTCAATCTTAATTATGTCCAACACATTCCTCTCTTTGTGTAGATACTTAATTTTCTAAAAGTTTACCAATGTATCTGGTGTTTGTAACATCAGGAAGCAGATCACGTATAACCTGGTGGTGTCTGTTTTCAGGTAAAATCTCACCTGTAAACGTTATCGTTTTGCACCTCAGACAGGAACCTCACAGACTACCTGCCAATTCTTGAGCTAAGGAAGCATATCATCAACATGTTTTATAGAGACCCTCAGTATGCTAACTTTCACCACGGGTCAATAAAGAGGTCACCATTATATGATATTGGACTTGGATTGTCTGCCTTTTTATTGTAAAAACGTGCTTAACTCTTGGTCAATTGCCACAATTCTTGTTTCTAAAGTTTGATAGGGTTCTGGTGTATTTTATTACAATGTGCATAGCATTTTATTTATTTTCATGTGTGGGTACGCCAAACAAAGATACTGCATATTAAGGGCATATAATGAAAACAGTTGTGTTGCCGAATTCTGTTTAGCTGTATTGTAACATACATTTTCGTTGTGCTATTTAGCTCGTTCGCTGGTCGTGTTTTCGCTGTGGACGTTTTGCTGTATCGTGTTTTCGTTATTGTACATTTTTTAAGTTTGTCTGTGTCGTGTTTTCGTTAAGTAAATTTTTGTAGGAGTTTTTTTTTTGTAGTTTAGTTGTGTTGTTTTTTCTTTGTGGTGCATTCTTCTGTAGTTTGTGCTGTGTCGTGTTTTCGTTGGGTACATTTTTCTGTAGTTTGGCTTGTTGTGTTTTCGTTGTGTCATTTTTGTACTTTGACTGTGTCTTTTTTTTTTGTAGTAGATTGGCTGTGATGTGCTCTTGTTATGTTATTTTGGCTGTGTCATGATATCTTTGTTATTTTGGCTGTGTCATGATATCTTTGTTATTTTGGCTGTGATGTGCTCTCGTTATGTTATTTTGGCTGTGTCATGATATCTTTGTTATTTTGGCTGTGTCATGATATCGTCGTGTTATTTTGGTTGTGTCATGATATCTGTATGTTATTTTAGCTGTGTCATGATATCGTTATGTTATTTTGGCTGTGTCATGTTTTTGCTGTTTTGTATATGCTCTTAAGTTTAAACTTATTTATCCTGGATAGGGAAACAAGTTTGATGCTTATGTCATGATGTGAACCCATCTCCAGCTTGCTCTTTCGTCGCCCATTGAGCCTACTCTTGTCGAACTCTACAAGGGGGGTCTTAACGTGCATGGTGTATTGCCCTCTGAACTCAATTCCGTTGTGATAATTTGACTATGTCGATAAATGTAAGTTTTATCAAATACTACGGATGCTAAGCCCTACATGTATATACGACACTCACCCCTTTTTTACCAGCGACAAAATGTTTTATATCATATATTGACTGTTTTTCGTCTTTTGTCATCGTTTGTTCTTCCATTGGAAACGTTATAGCCTACCTCCTCTAAGACTGCTTATTTTTATAGGAGGTTAATCGTTTTTTAATTGACCAGATAGATAATCTTTACAGGTGCTTTCAGTCCTTTTATCACGTGATCATAATGTTGTCATCTAAAATCAAACCTAAGTTTAATATGAAATTGTTCCGTTTGATATCAGACAATAAAGCACTGAGGTTGTATAGTACACATGAAAGTGGTCTGGCTATGGCCTTCATCAAAACTGACATGATAAATGCTCGTTATTTTAGAATGTACTTAAACCTTCTTGTAAATAAACAACACCAGTCATGATAAAAGACATTAACGGCAGTGAATCTGATAGGGTGAATCTTTCTGAATGGTTTATGGTACCACCATCGCATAAGTACATGATAGATTTACTTTTTCACGATATTTAAAATTGATGTTACGTGAATACTTCAGAAATACATAGTTTGCACAGACTGAGCTGCCTCGAATTTCAATTACTGAGTGTTTACTTTCTTAATATTAGGACATGGATTCCATAATGACCCATTCATGTCTCTTCACACTTTGTCATACTTGTATCAGATCTTTATGCCTATCTCACTAGCATCCTCCGTCACAAGGATTCAGGTTTGTATTTGAGCGGATAATAAGGTTTGCGGTATTGGGTCCCCCTTATTTCTTGTTTTTTTCTAATTATTCTTTGTTTATATCTTTAAGTTTCATCATGTTTTCCTGACAGCATAAATTGAACTATAATCAATTGAAACTACTGAACTTAAGCATTTGTATTTAAAACACTTTTTTCTGTCTTCAACGCTAAAAAAATAACAAGACGTACTGAAATTAAATGTAAGGATTTTTTTCTGTCTTTATTCACCCATCTATCAGTAATTTTAAAGGGATTTTCTTATAACGTTAAACGCGAACCTTATTATACCCCACGCAACGAAGTTGCGAAGGGTATAATGTTTTTGACTGGTCCGTCCGTCAGTCTGTGATCAAAGTTTGTAATCGCAACTCCTCTTAAACTACTGAACAGAATTTAACGAAACTTGGTATGCAAGAAGAACACCATATGTAGTTGTGCATATTACCGGGAATTTTTGATTCGCAAATTTTTGTGGGAGTTATGGCCCTTTGGACTTAGAAATTTGCAGAAAATCATGATTACAGTTTGTAATCGCAACTCCTCTTAAACTACTGAACAGAATTTAACGAAACTTGGTATGCAAGAAGAACACCATATGTAGTTGTGCATGTTACCGGGAATTTTCGATTCGCAAATTTTTGTGGGAGTTATGGCCCTTTGGACTTAGAAATTGCAGAAAATCATGATTACAGTTTGTAATCGCAACTCCTCTAAAACTACTGAACAGAATTTAACGAAACTTAGTATGCAAGAAGTACACGATATGTAGTTGTGCATATTACAAGGAATTTTTTATCCCCAAATTTTTGTCGGAGTTATGGCTGCTCTTTGGATTAAGAAATTTGACATAACTTATGTTATGATATTCAAATACTTGCACATTCACTTTTACAATCATTCAATATTATTGATTTCTGTAGCTTGATACTAATTCCTCAAGGATAACATTGATAGTCCATTAGCAGCACGCGTGGGGTATGTGAGCGTGCTCACTAAGGTTCTTTCATTGTAAAAGCTATGAATTTCATCTTCAGGGTGGTTTAAGTGAAACATTATAGTAAAAATGTATTTAAACGAAAACAGAAAACGCAATAATAGCGCCAGTATCTTTTCACTGGTCCTTTAACTGTATCAACTTTGACTATAGATTCCAGAACAATACCTATATTGTCAGAACGTTATCTCATTGTTTTCCATTGCATATCATTTTCTCGATTATATGAGGTCGCTTGAGCAGTTTGTTTTGTTATTAAAAGAAAACAAAAATCTTTGGAATTCACAGGTCACCAGAAATCATCTTGATACTCGGTACTATCGGTATCAAAGAGAGTCTTTATCTGAAGGTCGCCAGAAACATCAACAAACTCTAAACATTATACTTCACTATAAACTTTAGACAATCTCTATTGTCTTAGTATTAACATTGTCCATGTGGAGAGATTTTTGTTTTACGCCAATTAACTACTACTATCTCCACTGAATATCTTTACACTCAGCCAGAAAGTGTTTCTTTTGGTTTGTAACTGTAAATAACCAGAGGTATCTCAAATACTCAGATTACTAACTAACTATTGTTTTAATTTCTATGGCGGAATTATCTCTTTGTTAAATAGATTTTTTATGTTTTTACATTTTCCCCATGTTTATGTAATTGTATTAGAGTTATCTTTCTTTGGTTGTGTGACGGTCTTGTCTTTCAGTTAGCATGAAACCGTTTTATTTTTTTTTATTGAAAATACCTTTAAAAGGGAACGATAAATATGAAAATAAAGAAAAATTCAGTTGCATCACATTTGTGTCTTGAATAATCCAAATGCTGCTAACTGCTCGAAATGTTCATATAGAGCACAGCTTAATCATCGATTTTCATTAACACCTGGTATTTTTAACTCAGATTGTCGGCTTAAGCATATTATCTTACATTTTTTATAATTTGGTATAGAGAAGGTTTTAAGAAGGACATGTTTTGGGGCTTTTTTCTGTATTTGTTGTCGAATAGGCATAATTTACCTGTTTAGATCTCTTTGACTCTTTCAAGACTGGATTTGAATTTTATGCATTTTTTTTACCTTGAGCCAATCAAAGAACAGCAAGCAGTGCCTACTGGTCGCGTTGAAGGCTGCTGACTGTTTTTCATTGTGTTCTTTTTTAATTGCCTCTTGTTTATGTGGACTATGTCGCGTACACTTATTCCACATCACATTATCTTCCATTCCGTCTTAAACAGTTATTTCAGATATGCTGCATTTATTTCTATCAAACATGTATTTTTTTAAACCTTGTACATTTTCATTTATAACCGAGTAATCTTTTCATAAAACAGTCCTTGGCTTGGCGTTTCTTTGAGACTTTTCTCATTATCCATTTCTCGGGTAGATCTAAAGGACCCGAGTTTATTTGTTTTCTCGTTTGAAAACATATCTGTTTTCATAGGGGCGTTAAATTCTAATTTGAAATGCTCAATGAACATGCTTTTCGTGGCTTCAATACGTTAATAGATTTCTTTTTTCTGATATTGTATGCTTAGCTCTGTAATTGGATCTCACGGCCTTTGTATATTCTATAGATAGATAATGCTATTTTAAAAGTCAAAAGGACAATTGTTAGTTACTTTTTGATGGTAGAAGGTCACCAATAATTTTTGATCGATATTCTGTGCTATCTCTCAAAAGATCACCATGGGGCTGATGTTTTATTCATTTAAATGCGTTTTTTCTATTATGACGAGCGGAGTTCAAGGCAGGGTCGAGCTGGACGCGTACCTTCCGCCAAATAGTCGATCTTTGTTAGCTTGTTGATGTTCACGGTCATGTTGACTCGACCACTAAATCAAGAAAATACATGATAATACGATACCTGGCGGACAATCATTTCCGGTCGAATAATCATGGCATGTTTTTTTGAAAGGTAGTGAGTTTTCTGAAAAGAATCATGCTTTCATTGTTCTGTTAAATATGCATATGACTGGGTGTAATGGATTTGGCCTTTCAGAAAGCGTTAACACAGCATATAGAATTGTTTAGTGGTTACTTAGTTCAACATTCCATTTTAACTTATCTGATGACAGCTATAACTTGAACTTATGATATTTCATATTTCTTACCTTTGTGTATTAAATATTTCCGGAATTTTAAATGCACCTTAATTTAAGTGGTTAACTAATGAAGTAACGTGATATCTTTAATTAATAAAAACCACACATTTTTACATACTGCAAGTATATTTCAAATTAGAAGATCTATTTTATTATTAAAGTGGTAAAGAAATGTAGACATGTAGACGCAGTTTACAGAGAGCAATGGTTTTAAACAAAAGAGAGGTTTTGCCTAGGTTGACTTGCATGACTTGTTGGGTACCGAATCTGTACCACATCTAGCTAAGCACACTTCCGTGATTAAATCGTTTGGACTTCCTTATTGAACCATGACCGAACACACTGCCACTTTTGCTTTTACTATTATCTGATCTGATGTCAGATGCCACCTTTTTTCAATTAATTTAAAACCGAGTGAAAATGACTTGAAATAAGCAAATTTTCTGTTTTAAAGAAAACATACTATTATCATCTTCATTTCATATTCAGGTCTCTTCATCACTTTTGTAGACATTTTTAGGCAGATATTTTATCAGTGGTTCTCTCGTGGTTTTGGATATTCAAACCCCCTTTGATAGGTCTCTTTTTTGTGCGTCCTTAAGTATTGCGTTTTACTTAAAAGTCTTTATAGGACTGTTTCCATTTGGTATTTCTCTTTTTTCTCCACTTTAAAAATATATCGTAGTCACCCCCTTTATCGTTGATACTTATGGTTACTCATAGTTTAATTTTTGTAACCTCGTCAGCGCCTATCTTTTAATGCTGTTTTGTGTTCTTTGGTTGTGTTCGACTTCTTTTACCTTGACCTTGAAGTTAAATATACATTAAGCTACCAATATTTATAATAATTTTGTCATGAATTATAATTGGTGATCAAAGTGACAGAGGAATAACAGCATTTGTTTAATTTTATCACTAGGTAACGGTTTGGAAATGTTTTAATGTGTTTGAAAACGATGTTTCTTCGTGACAACAATAACAAATGCCCTATTATCCTGTCCAGTGAATGGGGGTAATTGTAGCGTTAACCCTTCACTTGACCAACTTTGATAATGATGGTGACTAACTGGACACTAGATTTGTCTTTTATTGTGACCAATTTTCAAAAATACTGCAATAAAATTGTATAAATAATGACGTTATTTAGTCAGGTGTCCTTGAAGCCATTCAAGCTTCTCCGTGACTCAGACTGCTTCTGTTTACCGACAGATTACGATGAAACTTGACAACAGGATACCTTATTTACATCTAGGGCAGGTTAACATTTCCATTTACATTCTGAAGCTAAGAATAAGTGACAGGCTAAATGTTAAGAAATGTTAGCCATTGATGAAAAGGAATGTTTTAATGACATTCTACCGTGTTCCGCATCAAAATGACCCAGTTTGGTAATGTTCGGCTTGCCGGGCACTTGAAATAAAATAAACAGACAAGCATGTATAAAACTTTGTTTTGCAAGGTGGGAAGGCCATGACATCTTTGGCCCGTTCATATAAAAATAGTCTTTTACCAAGGAATTATATATTTGATCTTATTCCTTGCTTTGACCATCTAAGTTGTCCCTTTTTTGACACGTAGAAGATTTTAATGGCCGGACGTTGTTTTACTAATTTATGTTGTTCATCTGAACAATATAGCTGTGTCATAATAATTCCTTTAGATTTTATTAATTAGTCATTTAACTAATTCAAGGACACTGTGTCCACATAAACAAGCAACACAATTACTACTATTAATTAATTATGTACTTGATAGCCTAACTTTACTACCGACCCTTTAAAACAATCTGGTAGATTCTAGCGATAGCAGTTCCACCTACATTGGTCAAAGGTTTACCTCCCTTTGATCCCAGTAGGCTATTGTTAGCTCTCATTGTCTAGTTATTTAATTATGGGCCAGAGTTTGATCTCTCAATTAAACTCATTACGTCATGTCTTAATTGTTTTGATGCCAAATTTTTACAATAGTGTCATTTAGTTAATATGAAATGTCCGATATATTTATTTGAAGTTCGGAAAACGTACTCTGCACGGCACGGAGCAATCAGTATTAGTCATAAGTTAAATAGCAGAACTGATCAGATCTGGGAGCGCTACAGTGCATGGGCGGGAAGACACGGGCATCAGGAGTAACCAGAGTAATCTAGCCGTACATCAAAATTAGAAACAACAGCAGAAATATTATAGCGAATAGATCTTTACCAAATGTGTGGGTTTTTTTCTGACCAGAGAGTTCGCATTATTTGTGGCTGTTTAGTTTTGACTCTAGTGTCTCTTGGTCTTCTTTTCTGAAACCACAGAAGGGGAATGCCTTGAAATTTTGTACACTTTTTTGTTTTGGATGACCTCTACCAAGTTTGTGAATTTTATGTGCACCGACCAACCAAGATGGCCGCCAATGCTAGAAATAGAACCAGGGGGAGTAATGCCATAGTTTTTGGCTTATAAATCGTAAAATATAAGAGATATAGAAAATCTGAAGAAATCTTTATGCTTCAGCATTACCAGCTTTAAAAACTCATCATTCATTCAGTCAAAGTTATCGGACAACTCCTCATAGATTCCCTGACCATTTTCACTCTTTTGAACTTTTTCTTGAAAACCGTAAGTGAGTATTGCACAGTTGTAAAGCTCATAGAGATCTACCAAAAAGGTTAAATGTCGAAATTGTCAGATCAACCGTTTAGAAGTTATTTCTCCGTTAATCATACCCCTGCTTCTTTATATCAATTTTGATTGCTTGAAAAATTTTGAAAGCTTTGTTTACTTGATCTTTGGAATGTTTTCTATTCTAACTAGTTTCTATAGTGTTACTTACCAGGTACATGTAGACCATGTTGCTCACGAAGTAAAATACTTTATCATGATAAATGTAGTAAGCGATTCCGGCTCACAAGAGTCTCTTGTAGCTTTTTATGAACTGTAAGATATAAGTTCTCCTTTATCTCACCTGGACCGAAGGTCAAAGTCAGCTATTGCAATCACTTGGCTTCCGTCGTCGTCTGTCGTCTGTTAACAATTTTTCAAAAATCTTCTCCTTTAAAACTACTGAACAGAATTTAATGAAACTAAGTATGATTGATTTTTAGGATGGATGTCCTGTACAAAAGTTGTGTTTCGATTTTTGATCCGTCAAAAACATGGCCGCCGTGGCTAATAATAGACCATGGTGGGTCAGACTACTGTTTTTGTTTGTAAATCAAAAAGTATAAGAGATAGATGAAATCTGATGCCACCCTACTGCTTCAGCATCAAAAGTTCTACAAAAGTCTCCATTTGGTCGAAGTTGTCAGATGATCCCTTATAGGGGTTACAGTCCCTTAAAGTTGAAAAATAGAGTTGTTTCATGTTTTTGGCTTATAGAATGAAAACTATTACAGATAGAGAGAAGCTGTTGCTTGCTTAAATGTTCAGCTCACTTAGCTCTACAAAAGTCTCCATAAGGTCAAAGTTGTCAGATGACCCCTTATAGGGGTTACAGCCCCTTAAAGGCTAAAAATAGTGTTTTTGGCCTATAGAATGAAAACTATTGCAGATAGAGAGAAGCTGTTGCTTGCTTAAATGTTCAGCTCATTTAGCTCTACAAAAGTGTTCAAATGGTCGAAGTTGTCAGATGACCCCTTATAGAGATTTCAGTCCCTTAAAGGTGAAAAATAGTGTTTTTGGCCTATAGAAATAGAAATAGTAATAGAAATATTTTATTTGACCAATCATGGATCCTCAGGGGGCAATGATATATATGACACTGATAATTGTAACACAATGTTCAAACAAATGACAATACAAAGATATTGATATATAAAGTTAACCATTTTAACAATACTATGTATATATTTTGCATCAGATGAAGGATTAACATTTATCAGTATTTTAACAGAGATACCCAGCAGCACAGCCAAGGTGTGAGACAGAATACAAACTATTGCAGATGGAGAAAAGCTGTTGCTTGCTAAAATGTTCAGCTCATTTAGCTCTACAATAGTCGTCATAGGGTCGAAGTTTTCAGATGACCCCTTATAGGTGTTACAGCCACTTAAAGGCGAAAAATAGTGTTTTTGGCCTACAGCAGATAGGGAAAAGCTGTTGCTTGCTTAAATGTTCAGCTCATTTAGCTCTACAAAAGTCTTCATAGGGTCGAAGTTGTCAGATGACCCCTTATAGGGATTACAGCCCCTAAATTAACATGTTTTCATGTTTTTATGCCCCACCAACAAAGTAAAAGAGAAAAGTTGTTGCTTGCTTAAATGTTCAGCTTATTTAGCTACAAAGTTCTTTATAGGGCTGACACCAAGACCAGGTGAGCGATCATCAGGCTCCTGGGAGCCTCTTGTTCGATCATGGTTTCCTTTTACTTTTCTTGACCTTCTGAAGCTTGGCAGGTTGTTAACTCGCGGAGTTCCCTGATGGCAGTTCGACAATTACGTATTGTCTATCATCTTGGCTGTTTTTACAATATTGTCTTATTGCATATTAATGGACTGTTTGTAGATAATCTGTAAGTTTAGCCAGGCGGAGCTCTGTAGACGATGTCTAAAACCTTCCGAAAGGATTTCAGTTCTCTCTGACTAGTGGTTTTCATCTTAGGTTTTCATACACGAGTGATACGTTCATGAAATGTAGATTAAGACATGTAAGACTAGTGACATATAATAAACGGAGACAGAAATGTCGATCTTAAAAATTGCATTTGAAATAATTTGATTTTGTTTATCGGCAATCTATAATTTAGAATTGACTTAACGAGTTAACAGAATTTTTTCTGAATTCTGAATCACCTCCTAAACGTATATTTTTTAGTATTTTATATCGCCTTTTGTTCTTCTAACTTGAATGTTTTGTTACATTTAATGAGGGTTTGTTCTACAGATCACACAATGCCTCAGATATCGTCAAGTAAACACCCTGATGTGGTAGGTCTGGGCTGGTATTGTATGGAGTACCTAACCATAACTATCTCAGTAATAAACAACGAACTTAAAAGGGCCGGTAATAAAATCCTCCATAAACAGCGGACTTTTTACTATAATTGGTTCTCCATGATTGGAGATATCTGATCTGTATCTGACATCAAAACACCTGACAGAATATGTCATATTATCTGTGACTGTAGGTGTTACGCTCGTCTTCTGGTGGCTTTTATTCCTGCTTCTAATATAATATTGCATTTACTGTCTCTTTTAAAGGTCACATGTATAGAGGAGTCATTACGTCTCTGAATTCAAGCTGTTCAAAACAAGCTCAAGTTAGGCAAAGGGATCGAAAGCATATAGAAACAAACACACACGAGAATTACCGACCAGCTTAAAAGCGGAATTTATAATTAAACAATTTTTTGTTATTTAGCAAAACATAATTAATTTAGTATCGATGACTGTAGGCTCCCATTTATCCTCCCTTTGCGGTCTGTGGCGTATTCAGAAATACCTTTTAATGTTTATACCAGTAGGAGAATCTTGGGTTATTCTTGGACCTCGTTGGTACTAGTAATTTAATTAAAGTTTTCCCCAACATCCAGTGCACATTAAGCCTTACTTGACTGCCTGACTCCTATAGTTTGATTCCAAAACACTCACAGCTATAATGACTTTCTCATGAAGGGACGACCAAAGTCTCGCAGCTAAGGACTCTCTCATCTATTTAATGAATGAACGAATTAGGAATTCTTACAGTCCAGTAAGAGAACAAGTGTTATTACCAAATGTCAAGCTAAACAGGCGATACCCACTTCCTATGGCACGATGTGACGCTTCATTCAAATCGGTGAATTATTACCAACTTTTAGGGGCAATTAAAATAAATATCAATTATCTAAACGCATATTTTAAACATTTAAATTTGTAACGGTATTTGACGCAGCGGGATTTTATGAACTTTATGTGTGACACTTGAATGTGGTATCTTTGATCCGTCATTCCTTAAAACGCCTTTTTACTAATTTGATTTTAATGTATGTTGCCCACTGCAAGCGAAAACGATTATCTTAAACCGTCACCGCGGTGGTTTATTTCAAAAGGGCAACTGTACTCTGGGAGCTTTATAATTCAAATTCTTCAATCAAGGGCTTTTTTTGTCAAAGAGAGAGAGAGATGAAAGTCAGTCCTTAACGTGTTCATGCCATTTGTGTTTTTCTTCCGTCTTCTGTCTTCTTTTGTTCCCCATCCATGGTTTCACTTTGCTCGTTTGTTTTTCAGATGTGTTGTGGTGAGCACCATCAAAATAAAGAAAGTTGTACCCTTAGGTTATGATGTCTTCTATTTTAGTAATATGTTTTCTCATAAATGTCACTATACATGTAGCTGCAATTAAAGCAAAGATGCCATTTGCTTCTTATCAGGTTGTATCTATAGGTCATTCTAACATTGGGACATAAAAGATCTCCCCATTGTTGTATAACCATGCCTTAACTGTTCCTGATCAAATTAAATACTGTTTAATCAGCAAGCAAATCTATCAATGTTTCTATTATAAACTTCACGCCTTTAAATGAGTTTTCTATCCCTATTTATCCCAAATATTGAATAACACATCCATTTATTAGGTCGACTTTTCTATAGAAATGGATGATACTTTCATAGCCGTACCTGGTATTACGCAATTCAAATCTGTGACATCGGAAAACAGAAATCTTAAATCCGTACTTCAGAAAATTTACTTAAACATTAAACATTGATCTTGCATTATTAAGAAACACCTAAGAAAATATTGAATTTGCAAGCAGAAAAAAATATGATGATACTGGAGAAATAAAAAAGTGCATTTTCATTGTATACGCTTCACTGTTAGAGAAAATGTCGGCAGAAAGCCTGCAGTACAAAGTTTTGTTTATGGTAAAATCAGGGACCCAAGATTTGATAATTCAAAATGAATATTTTGAATATGAACAGAATTATTAAAAAAAAGGTTTAAAATAAATAATTTGCATTACATTTTCAATCTGGGTGTCTACTTTATGGTTTATTATGAAGGTTTTGGGCTGTTTTTATTGCAGATTTTCAAACAGTCATTGCTGTATTGAGGTTGGGTAAAGCACAGTTATTCCACATCTATAATGATGATTTATGCGGCGGCAGTCACTTGAATTGATCTCTATTACAGCTTTGAATGGTAACGGAAGTCTTATCGTTGGCAAACTGTCCAGCTACATGTACATGTACGTTACGTGTCATTAACAAGTACTTTATTGTAATCAAATAGGGGTTTGTTTTCAGATCGAGAATCGGAAATTTATCATCACTAAATCTTATAGAAGTCTGTACTTTACCACTTAGTTTTGGGGTCTCATTTCTCGACTACTTGACTTCAAAGGGAAAAGTTTCTTCTCCACTTATGGTGTACATGAGGGGTAATATTAAAATTACATGATATATTAATCGGATTATAGTTCATAAATGTCTCATACAGAAGAAATCACTTATTAGTCTGATGACGGCAAAGCACTCCAGTTTTGGACATCAAAAACATGGAAATTTTGTATAAAAAAATTCTAATACCTAAAATAAAAGTACAAGTTCATAAGATAGGATAACGGCGAAATGCAAAACTGAAGTGAATGTCAATACCGAAAAATTCTGATTACGTGTACTTCCAGTGCTATACATCTTCTTTTTGCAAAAAAAGAATCATTTAAACAAAATCAGATTTTCGTCATAAAACCCCACATTAATAGAATGTTAACCTGGAATTAGGGCTATGAAAGAATCTTTTGGGTGATATGCATACGAGAAATGAAATCTGTATGATTTTCTTGTTTTAACATTAATATGATGATGTTCTTTTTTTGTCCGTTAAAGCTCTTCAAAGTTTTGATGCTGGTTGAAACCCTTGTAAGACATGAGAGTACCACCCAGATACCTTGGTGCTTAGGACAGGCTGACGTGTTTTATATCAGGAATGAGCTACAAAGCTAGATTTGGATAAGTTGGTACTGAATTATTCCAACTGTGTGTGAATCACATTTAGAAGAAATCAAACGTTGAAACAGTCCAACGCAAACTACATATGAACCTTCTTAAAGCCTTTGTCAACATCGAAACATCTTAACTGAAAACTGTTATTAAATAAGACTTTGAAGCTAGCAGTACGGTGGTGATTTGTCATCTGATTGTTCTACAGAACTTTTTGCTGCCAATGACGTAGATTAAGAAATGTCAACAAATTACCTATACCTGTCACCTGGGCAGGTGAACTACAAAGGTGAAACTTAGTATACGTTTGTCACATAATTTGTTTGATTTCAAATAAAAACTTTAAAGCTTTTAAAAGGTAAATAAATATGAATGGAACGAACATGTCCCTTGCTGAGAGTTGGGTTTGTATCCTTACGGACAAGGCTTGATGACATAGTGGTCTTCAAGGTCATATTGGCACAAACAGGAAAGATTTGACGTCATTTAATCATTAATAAGATATTGAAAATACGATCATCAAAGTAAACCTAAAACATTTTTAGAAGGTCAAACTCGAAAAGAATAATAAGCTCAATGAAAATTTGGGGTGTCACAGCCCCCGCCCCCGGAATACCGTTTTAAAAAGGACAGAATACCGTTAAAAGATACTCTAAAGATCACGGCGTACGCGTACTAAAAGCCTAAAAATTCGGAACGTCGCGTACCGCGCACCACACCTTGGCGAATACCCTTTAAAAGGCACGGAATACCGCGTACCAAAAGGGCTGTGACACCCTCAAAATTGACTTGAAAATACTATCTAAAATTAATTGATTATACATCTTTTATGTGAAAATCTCGAAACCTTTAGGAATAATTGCGGGTTGTACTCTTCAATTCTGTTTGGATTGTTGTCTCATCATGCACATTTATTTCATTTCTTATTATTTTAACTTAAATCCATAATAGAAAGCAGCCATCAGCCTTCATTGTAACCAGGGGTTGTTGCTGGTTATCTTTCTGGCATTCGCCTCCTGAAGTCTACCTATAATATTAATAAGCACGGAACTCCTCTGGGTTAGTAGTTTGGTTAATATATAATGATCACAGGGATTTGCTTCCCTCTATCAATAGTACTGCACATTAACTCTAACAAAATATTGATAGAGGGGAGCAAGTCCCTGTGATATGATAGAAAAATTACATTTTAATTATAATGAATTGGGGCCATGTGCACATTACTATATAGTTCCAATTCAGGAAGTCAACACCCACAATGGGCCTGCATGCAGTAAAATCGCGTATACTTATAAAAAGACTCCAAGATATATATTGCAGGATTTTATTCAGCAATACCGTGCAGTATTGAAGAACATATATAGTGACTAGTCTAGCAGAACGAATACTTGTGAAGGTTCTACGACATACTACAGGCTTCCAGTCACATGGTATACCATCAAAACTCAATCGCAGATACTTGTGAAGGTTCTACGACATATTGCAGGCTTCCAGTCACATGGTTTACCATGCCAGTATTGCAGACCAGAGTCTAACAGAATCAAAACTCAATCACAGAAACTTGTGAAGGTTCTACGACATATTGCTGGATTCTCATTAGGACGCACCCCTTTCTTGTTTAAATGTCCTTTTGTGATCTTCTCCATATCGATCGCACCTCTGGTAAAGAATGGAAACTGACAATGGCACTCTGACAATGATACAAGGTTTTCTTTTCTGATGCATGTTTTTGTGCATTGCAGTGCAGAAATAACAGGAAGAATCATTTAGTCTAAACAAACACGAGCACACCCATTGTCAGGCGGCGAACAATGATTGGAGTCATCATTACATACAAACAACACAAATTTATTTTGACACTTGATTAAAACTTTGTAAAGGACACTCACCGTGGGTAGAGCCATATCACAACGTTTATCACGTAGATAGGACTCTGACAATTTATTATAACAATATCACAAACATTATGGTGTTGAGTATTCCGCACTGAACGAACTTTAACTATCAATATTGTTCCTCTATATATCGTTGAATAATTATATTTTGTAGGTAAACATATGATGGACTTTGCCCCGGCTTTCGTGCATGCCTATATGGTTGGAACACAGCAATAAGACCTGTATGCTGCAGCAGAAGAAACTGATAAACTCCACAGGAGACTTAGGTTACTGAAGTAAAAGAATATGAGTTTTTGTTTAAGTTGTTGGTTCTGCTTCGGTGTTGAGAACTGCTTAGGGACGGACCATTTAACTTGAAGGGGGGGCTTGATTTTTTTTCTTCATTATTTCATATGCAGAAATTCTTCTTCAGAATTTTTATTCTTACCCATTTTTTCATCCAAAATAATTTTCAGAATATTTTTTAGGAAAAAACCAAGCCCCCCCTTCAAGTTAAATGGTCGGTCCTTTATTTGATTGCCTATTTTTGGTCGAAGTTTTGTGTTGCCTATGATATTTGGATATTTTCGAGTTTAAGGTTTTTTTTTCAACCATTGCTGTTGGCCATGAGCTGTCAAGTGTTGTACCCAGTCAACAATATTTCAAAAAGAACAAAAAAAAAATTATATGAACGAATAAATAAAAGATTTAAGCAAACTTTTATTGTCATATTAGTCAGATAAATGCAAGCCTATATCTGTCCCCTGCCCTCAAATCTGAATGAAATCTAAAGATCCGACAATATCGAGAGCTGGTACTTTTAAAGATCCGACAATACCGAGAGCTGGTACCTCTAAAGATCCGACAATACCGAGAGCTGGTACCTTTAAAGATCCGACAATACCGAGAGCTGGTACCTTTGGTACTGATTGTGCATTATGACCGAATACAGTTATAAATGTAACGTCGTATTAGATTGTCTGAATAAGGGTGTTGCTCACTAAAAATTCATGTCAAAAATACTAATAGTTTGATAGAAAGTATAAACACGTATAATTTTCTCTCCATTATAACGTACATGTCACTTTAACTGTAACAATAAAGTCTGTTTGCCGAGCTAATTGGCTGGGGTAGGACTAAGTTGACGGGACTAATTATATTGCTCAACTCTTTATAACTTAGTACATGATCTTACAGAGTAAAGTGTATTATTTAATTAAGATTTAAGTTTAATTTAGATTGAACATGATTAAAAGTTTATTGTTGTGTCAAGTATATTTCTATTGTGACTAACTTTCATTTCTTTGGAATTAATTTTGGGCCCAACCCTCTGTACTGTCACTCTGTCATCAGACCTTTTTGATGGACATAACATTGTACCCCACGACCTCACCAAGACAATGTTTTTAACATAGATCAAAATAAATCGCAACACCCCCGTCCATTCAAGCTTCCGGAACTTTCCTCTTAAATAGGTTTTGAATGAAAACGCACCAATGGACAGTTATAATTATTCAATAAGTTTGAACTTTTCTTTATATGATATGGATGTAAAGATTATTCTTTAGGGCACAATCAGTCCTTTCAACGACACTCGTTATTGTAACATAAACATCAGAAAAGTGTCTTTCCCATTTCCCTCTTCAGTAAATTACAATCATTCTATAGTAAGAAGACGACAATGAGCCCAGTTTCATGCTCTGTATACTGTATAGCACCCACTTTCGTGGATTTCTGTGCGCCCAAAAAATAAAATCATGAACAAACTTGCTTTCTTTTGACCTGTCCGTCTGTCCGTCCGTCACAGACTATACTCAGCCGAATTTAAAGAAACTTGGTTTGTTGCAAGTACATCAAATGAAGCAGTAGTTGCACTGAGAAAAATAATTAGTAAACTTCACTAATTAGGTTAGTAAATTGACTGTCCACTCATTCACTATTCATTTAGTAAAATTACTTTTTTACTTAGTAAGACATTACTTATCTGATTAGTATATTTACTAATCTTATCTGTACCTTTTTACTCGTGTATTGGTAAACGATTAGTAAATCTACTAATCTTCAATTGTATTCTTTACTCATATATTAGTAAATATACTATTGATGAAAGTGAAGTTTCACGAACAGGGTAGTGTGCAAATACTACCTTAATAGGTAGTTGTACTTTGAGAAGAGTAAATATACTTTTAAGACAGTAAATACCAATTTAAAAGAAAGTACTTGATCTGTTGTCAGAACACCAAGAACAAATTATGTAAAAGTTTCATTAAAATCCATATTACTGATATGACAAATGTTCCTGCTCATAACCTTGCGTATATTCCACCACCTTCATACAGAATAGCTTTGGTCCTCAAATAATAAAACATTCAATTTTCTAGTATATTCAGTCTTAAACATTATATTACATTAATTATAATATATATTTTTTTTTACATTTAGTTATCGCTTAATATAAGTCATATTTCAATGTTCAACACCGTGCCCTACATCCAATTGCAAGAACAGTTGCTGTAATTTTAGACACCAATTTAACTGAGATTCTATCGAATTAACTCTGTAGAAATTACCAATAATTTATGTACACAGCTTCAATTCAAAAATATTTAAAAAGCAAAAACAAAATAAACAAAAGTCTCACTGCAAATATTTCCTTCTTTTAACCAGAGTCATTTCAAGGCAAAAAATACTCCAAAAGTATTCATTTAACTAATAAAAATAATTTATCTTAAAAGCAAATATTAAGATGTTAAGTTCCAATTCATGCTGTGCCACTTTCAATAAGCAAAAGGTTCTTATCACCATGCCACAATGAACGGCTTCAGCAAAAATTAAAACATATTTTTAACTAAACATTTACAATCTTGAAAAAAAGTGATTAAGGCATTTAGTTAATTACTACAAAACATGATAAACTTTCAAAAGCAAATAGTTAACATCTTTATAAATTTTTTTCTGATTCACATTGTTAACGATGTACAGTATCCAGTTCAATTGTGTACAACGTCTATGGCAAGTAATGTGCTCCACGTCGTAATATTGTTTGTCGGTCAATCTGGAACTCAGACACCTGAACAGTTTATCTTATTGATGGGGAAGTTAAGTCCTGAAGTCCTCTTATGTTTTCTCTTTCAGCTTCACAATTGTCCACAACAGCTTACAACTGATAAAATAAAATTGAAAAAATATATATTTTCAACCAAACTATTTGATTGTTAATCCTTGTTTAATACGTCTACATCACCGCATTTTTTTATTCAGATTTGTAACTGTTATTTTGATAATTGTAGATAAATTGTGCTTCTGAGTTATTGAGTTTTAGCATGCATTTAGAATAGTTTTACCACAGGAACTTGGAACATGGACTTTATGTAAGACACCCCTTTTTTTTCTCTGATATCATTTTAATATGAGTAAAACAAGTTTAGATAGTAGATTTTGATGTGATATGTATAGAAATGACAATTAAGACTAAGTATACAATTTAAATCAACTCATCTTAGAGAAAAAAGGTGGTTCATATACATGTATTTATAATAATAAAGTCCATGTTCCAAGTGCCCTGTGCTTTTTTCAAAACAATATTTACTTACTCTATTATTTGTGAGTTTTTTTTCAGTTGCATAAACACTTTACTTACATTTTCTATCTCCTTTTGTCCCGTGTATCACAAGCTGATCTTTCACTCCCTTCGCCTCTTGAATTTGTTTTTTGCTTTTTGATCATGTTGATGGCTTCCAATGGCTACTTTTATATCTTGATGTTGATAATCTGAATAAAATATTATGTAACTTACTATTTCTGAATTGAATGCAAGGTTTAATTTACATCAAATTAACCATTTCATGTATTTAGACTATTAATCTAGAGCAAAACATAACAAAAACAAGGAACAGAGATGGTAAAATAAAAATCGAATGATCGCAAACGAACTTGAGGATGTACAAAATGTATGTGTTTATCGTTTATATATCAAATTTAAAATTATGTACATTAATATAAAAATGTAACATAAATTCGCTTGAAAATTAAATCTACTTACTTTCAGGATAAAAATGTAAAGAAGGCCACAATTGAGCAATTTATAAAGTTCTTCCTTCGATGCACGTCCGGCTGATAATGGCTGACCACGCCGTTTCTTTGTCTGTGAAAACCGCGTTTTCTTTATCAGATAATTAATTGACACACGTGATTCTGCAATACTGGGCCATACTAATCTACATCGTAATTATCAAATTTACTAATTCTTATCAAATGATTACTATCTTAATCGGTAATTCTACTAATTATTTCTCTCAGTGTGTACATATTAGCAGAATATGGCCCTTTAAAATAAAATCCACATATATCGTTGTTTCCACTCATTTCACTTTAATACCTTACCAATTTAATGAAACTTGGTATTAATACGTAGTTGTGCATATCACAAGGATGTTTCTATCCTCAAAATGCTCTGGGGCTATGCATGACCCTTTCACTTTTTATTCTTGGATTTTTTTTCATGACTTTGCAAAGCAGCCGCTTTATAGATGGCCCAGAACAAAAATCAGGGACACAGAGAACTGGTTTGGAGTCAGTTTAGTTATTAAAAATTAGAATATTTTCTGTATGCATTGAAATTCCGGATAGGAATGCACTATAGTTCAATGAATTGTTCATCAGTATGTGTAATAGTATAAACAGCCATATAAAGTAATGACTTATATTTACCAATTCCGGGGTCACTGAGTGTACTGGGCGTGGTTACAAACAACAGAACTGTACGCTATTAGAAAATATTCATGTTTTTGCCTCATTTAATGCATAGTGTACATTAAAATAATTGTTACGACTGGGGTTTACCGAGTTCGGTCGTTCGAGGGTGTATTAATATAGGTTCTGACTTTGATTTATTGAAGTTCAATTTTAATTTTCCTATATTTACAACTAAATTACCCAATGTCAGTAAGTTTAAATGACCATTTCATTCACAAATTACACTGGAAGGAATGGTTCACATTGCAATAATAAAGATTGCTGCCTTTCATTTTTCAAAAATATATTTGGGAACGACTGAGAAATAAACATAGGAAAAATTTACCATGATGAAAAAAAGTATTTTGATACTTTTACTTGTATGTTTCGGCTGTTTCACATTGGTTCCTTTAAAAAAATCAATGTTAATGCTTTCACGTAATTATAAAATGACTGTCAATTTTTCGTCATGTCTTTCGTTACCAGTAAACAAACCCTCATTCTGAATCTTATATATATAACCAACCCCAACCAACAATTATAATAGTCTCGTCTATCATCTTGCTTGTGAAACCTGCTAAAACCCTCTATAACTTATATAGATCTAGAAGAATTAGGTTTCGTTTTTTATGACACCGTTCTGATATCATTCAGTCAGTCTGGAGAAACTTCGCTTCTGGATTTGTATGTATCCAGCTTGTCATAGAGAACGGCATAATATAAAACCTGGCCTGGCCCCATTGGCCTGGCCTGGCTTCATTGGCTTGGCTTCTTTGGCCTGGCCTGGCCTTTGAAAATTGGCACGGCTTCAATTTTCAACTTGATTTGTATAATTTTTTTTGCATGTTTAAATTATTTAATGATGACCAATGGAAACATTTAAATACGACTTTTGACGTCACCCACTTTGTTTGGAACAACTTTGTTTGAGGGTTTTATTGCTATTTCATCTTGTTCGGGAGAATATTTAATGCTATCCTTTTTCATTTGGGAGACCATCGTTTAAGGAGCTTTTATATCATTCGTCTTGTCTTGGAGAACAACGTTTCATGATTCACATTGCAATAATAAAGATTGATGCTTTTTATTTTTGTAAAAATATATTGGACCAGCTGAGAAATAAACACAGGAAAAAATGTACCTTGGTAAAAAAAAGTATTTTGATACTGTTCGGGAGAACATTTAATGCTATCCTTTTTCATTTGGGAGACCATCGTTTAAGGAGCTTTTATATCATTCGTCTTGTCTTGGAGAACAACGTTTCATGATTTTATGTCCCCCATCTTGTTCCCGGAGACATTCGGTTCCGGATTTTTAAGCCATTCATCTCGTCTAGCCAGCGATGTTATATGTAGCTTATCTTTGACAATTACGATTCAGGACTTTAATGCCATCTTGTTATCTTGTTTAGGAGAACTTCGTTTCTAGGTTTGAATTTTAATGCCATCCATCTTTTTAGGAAGAACTACGTTTGGTTTTGGAGAACTACGACTAGGATTTCGATGCCCTCCATCTCGTCTGGTCAGCTGATATATGCCATGCAGTTCGTCTTCGGGAACTTCGTCCATGATTCTGATACCATTCGTTTTGTCTGGGAGAACTTGTATATGTCTTGAAGAACTTCGTTCGGGATTTTAATGCCATCCATCTTGTCTTTGAAAACGCCACCCATCTCGCGCTGCATTTCCGCGATTGACTTTTGTTTTCGGCTTCATGTCTTTGTTACTATTCTTCATGTCTTTGTTACTATTCTTTATGTCTTGCAGTCTCCGATTTGGCCATAGACGACAATCTCAGCTGATTAGGAAGACTGCTTATTTGTGTTGTTCAGATATCGTTATATGTTGAATTTCTAAGTACTCGATAAAAAAATATGACAAACCCATTTCGACTTGAAATTCACATGCATATATATATTTAAAGGTTTTTGAGTACTTCATTTTCAAAGCCGATCAGTTTTAAACAAGTGTCAAATTTTATCATAATTACAAATATAACTTTAATTAGTTTTTGACAGATGAAAATCTTTTTACTATTTAGACCTGCACTTCTAGAGAGAAAAAATGGGCCTTAATTAAAAAATGATCATTTCTAACACAAGCGCCGTGTTATGCTGATATTGACTGTTTTATTTCATTGGTTTGGATTTTAATAGATCTGAGCGGAAAATGAGGATTTGATATGATTTTATTTGTCACCCTGAATCAATGGAGCGATTGTGTTTGATCTGATATTATTAAGATGTATCACTTCGATATCAATTTCTTTACAAATTTTTAATACAAGAGATCAAATAATAAATTTTCAAGGATTTTAAAGTATTAAAACCTCAAAACATGTAATTTTGTTCTATTTATGATCGGTATATATAAATTTTGACCTCTGAGGTTTTGGCAGAAGTGCGAGTGATTTTCTTCAGATTGGCTGTTTGTCCCTTATATCTATGAACTAGTGTACCTAAAGGTCTTAAGAACCTTCTGTTATACAATTCCAGGTATATTGTTGGTTACACCTGATTCTACATTTTCAATTATAAACAGATGAAAGGGGCAACATAAAGAAGAAGAGAACTGTCTATAATTATACCCCACGCAACGAAGTTGCGAAGGGTATAATGTTTTTGACTGGTCCGTCCGTCCGTCTGTGATCAAAGTTTGTAATCGCAACTCCAATTAAACTACTAAACAGAATTTAACGAAACTTGGTATGCAAGAAGTACACCATATTGTGCATATCACTAGGAATTTTTTATCCGCAAATTTTTGTTGGAGTTATGGCCCTTTGGACTTAGAAATTTGCAGAAAATCATAATTACAGATTGTGAACGCAACTACTAATAAACCACTGAACAGAATTTATTGAAACTTGGTATGCAAGAAGTACACCATATGTAGTTGTGCATGTTTCCAGGAATTTTATATCCCCAAATTTTTGTGGGAGTTATGGCCCTTTGGACTTATAAATTTGACATAACTTTGTTATGATACATGTATTCAAATACTTGCACATTCACTTTTACAATCATTCAATATTATTGATTCCTGTAGCTTGATACTAATTCCTCAAGGATAACATTGATAGTCCAATAGCGGAACGCGTGGGGTATGTGAGCGCGCTCACTAAGGTTCTTTCATTTTTAAACTGTACAAGGAAGTTTTTGGGGAAATAACCAAATCAATGTTTCATATTTTCAGACGAAAACTTTTTCATCATTCTTTGTAGGTTTTACTTAGGCCTGCTTTACCCTTAGAACCAGTGATAATTTTACAATGCTACAATTTGTTACAAGTTCATTCAGTTGAGCTGTACCTATTGTACTCTAGAATTAAAACCCTTCTTTTGATTGTCCCCATTTTATTTTACATTTCCAAATTAAATTCCTTATATTCCACTATTCTTTTTTTTTTTTTTTTGGTTTTCAAATTTAACCTACAATTGTGTTTGTAGATCAGACAACATTTAGTCAAACCTCTAAAGACATTATATAAATCTTGACTAGGTTGGTCTTTAATCATCAAGGACGACCATTCATTTAACAGCTTACCATGTATTTCATTAGAACTTGAGGGTAATTTTCAAAAATATAAAATGAATGTACTTTTTGTATAATGCTTCACTTTGATATATTCCTGCAATTCTGTTTTAAAACAGCTACAAAGGTTCAATTATAAATAGAAATCAAAAGCCAGAATAATTTTGTCAATAACCATGTTAGAAGTTGACATGAAATGAATTATGATTAATAAGTGACGGTATGCTATTGAACGTGAGGGAAATAAACAAGGCGCATTGGTGTAGTATTTAGTGAAACTGGTGATCTTAAAGCAATTCGGCGTTAATCTGTTTAGTGAGGTTGGTAGTCTGTGTGGTGAAGTTGGTAGTCTATGTGGTGAGGTTGGTAGTCTGTTTAATGAGGTTGGGTGTCTGTGTGGTGAGGTTGGTAGTCTGTGTGGTGAGGTTGGTAGTCTGTTTGGTGAGGTTGGTAGTCTGTGTGGTGAGGTTGGTAGTCTGTGTGGTGAGGTTGGTAGTCTATGTGGTGAGGTTGGTAGTCTGTTTAATGAGGTTGGTAGTCTGTGTGGTGAGGTTGGTAGTCTGTGTTGTGAGGTTGGTAGTCTATGTGGTGAGGTTGGTAGTCTGTGTGGTGAGGTTGGTAGTCTGTGTTGTGAGGTTGGTAGTCTATGTGGTGAGGTTGGTAGTCTGTGTGGTGAGGTTGGTAGTCTGTGTTGTGAGGTTGGTAGTCTATGTGGTGCGGTTGGTAGTCTGTGTGGTGAGGTTGGTAGTCTGTTTAGTGAGGTCGGTAGTCTGTGTGGTGAGGTTGCTTGTTTGTTAAGAGACGTTGGTAGTCTGTGTGGTGAGATTGGTAGTCTGTGTTGTGAGGTTGTTTGTTAAAAGAGGTTGGTAGTCTGTGTGGTGAGGTTGGTAGTCTGTGTGGTGAGGTATGTTGTCTGTGTGGTGAGATTTTAGTCTGTTAAGTGAGGTTGGTAGTCTGTGTGGTGAGGTTGGTAGTCTTTGTTTAGTGAGGTTGGCTGTCTGTGTGGTGAGTTTAGTAGTCTGCGGTGAGGTTGGTAGTCTGTGTGGTGAGGTATGTTGTCTGTGTGGTGAGGATGGTAGCCTGTGTGGTTAGGTTGATAGGCCGTTTAGTGAGGGTGACAGTCTGTGTGGTAGGGATAATAGTTTGTTTAGTGAGGTTCATATAGTTTGTTTAGTGTGATTGATAAGAGAATGGTGAGAATGATAGTGTTTAGTGAATAGTTGTTTTAGGTAGGTTGATAGTCTGTTTGGTAAGGTGGGTAGTCTGTGTGGTTAAGTTGATCAATAGCTTGTTTAGCAAGGTTGATGATGTGTGTAGTGAGGTTAATAGTTATAGTATGGTGTTGTCGACAGTTTATGTAGTGGTGTTGATATTTTGTTTAGTAAGGTTGATAGTCTGTTCAGTAAGGTTGATAATATGAGTGGTGAGAATGATACGGTAGCTTGTTCAGTAAGGTTGATAATATGAGTGGTGAGAATGATACGGTAGCTTGTTCAGTAAGGTTGAAAGTCTTTGTGTTGAGGTCGATAGTTTGTGCTGTGATGATGATGATAGTATCTGCAAGTAGGTTGATAATTTGTGTGGTGATGTTGATAGTTTGTGTAGTGAGAATGATAGCAGGTGAGGTGAGGTTGATAGTTTGTGTAATGAGAATGATAGCAGGTGAGGTGAGGTTGATAGTTTGTGTAATGAGAATGATAGCAGGTGAGGTGAGGTCGATAGTTTGTGTAGTGAGAATGATAGCAGGTGAGGTGAGGTCGATAGTTTGTGTAGTGAGAATGATAGCAGGTGAGATGAGGTCGATAGTTTGTGTAGTGAGAATGATAGCAGGTGAGGTGAGGTCGATAGTTTGTGTAGTGAGAATGATAGCAGGTGAGGTGAGGTCGATAGTTTGTGTAGTGAGAATGATAGCAGGTGAGGTGAGGTCGATAGTTTGTGTAGTGAGAATGATAGCAGGTGAGGTGAGGTTGATAGTTTGTGTAGTGAGAATGATAGCAGGTGAGGTGAGGTCGATAGTTTGTGTAGTGAGAATGATAGCAGGTGAGATGAGGTCGATAGTTTGTGTAGTGAGAATGATAGCAGGTGAGGTGAGGTCGATAGTTTGTGTAGTGAGAATGATAGCAGGTGAGGTGAGGTCGATAGTTTGTGTAGTGAGAATGATAGCAGGTGAGGTGAGGTCGATAGTTTGTGTAGTGAGAATGATAGCAGGTGAGGTGAGGTCGATAGTTTGTGTAGTGAGAATGATAGCAGGTGAGGTGAGGTCGATAGTTTGTGTAGTGAGAATGATAGCAGGTGAGGTGAGGTCGATAGTTTGTGTAGTGAGAATGATAGCAGGTGAGGTGGGGTCGATAGTTTGTGTAGTGAGAATGATAGCAGGTGAGATTAGGTCGATAGTTTGTTTTGTTAGGCTGAGAGGCTATTTTGTAAGGTTTGCTGTTTATTTGATGAAACTTATTGTCTGTTTGGTGAAGTTCCAGTGTTGATCGGTCTGACGGGGTTGACGGTCGGTGTGATGAAGTTCTTACGGGACTGACGGTCGGTATGATGAGGTTTATGTTGGTCTTGGTGATCAGAGGATCGGTCTTACGGGGTTGACGGTCGGTGTGATGAGGTTCTTACGGGACTGACAGTCGGTGTGACGAGGTTTATATTGGTCTTGGTGACCAGAGGAGTGAAGGTGTGACGAGGTTTATATTGGTCTTGGTGACCAGAGGAGTGAAGGTGTGACGAGGTTTATATTGGTCTTGGTGACCAGAGGAGTGAAGGTGTGACGAGGTTTATATTGGTCTTGGTGACCAGAGGAGTGAAGATGTTGGTCGATAATAGGTGTGTTGAATGTTAACAATCTTTTTATGTTATTCACTGAGTATCTGAACAACAAATAACCGTTAACATTGTATCTCTTTTCAAACACAAAATCTGTGGTAAGAAAATAGCATTTTCTATTGCAATAAGAGATCCAGACTCCTGTTGCAAATAGGAGACGCCAAATACTGTTAATTAGTATTATTAACTATCGGACGTGATAATTTGTTATTTGATATGTTAATTACCTGTTATTTTCACCTTTTACAGGTAGACCTATCTTCAGGTAGATGTTAATGGGATTTGTTTTCAATACATGTTATTACCACAGAGACGTTAAAATCGTAATATAAGACAATCACGGTCAGATCTGGCTTAAATAGCCATTTATTACAGAAATATCCCAGCAGTTATAATGAGAAACAGCAAAGGAAGTCGCCGAGCTATGGATTTTAAAGGTTCATTAAAAAGGTTTTGGAAGTTATTCAAATTCTTGACTTATTATTACATACGTTAGAATTCACCACAAGGAATAAAACTGCGATTCACAAGAGAGAACACTTTAAAAATTTCCACCCTAAAAGACGGTCCAACGAAGTAGACATTTGAAAATGGTATAAACAAACCCCGTTTTTAACAACAGACTAGAGACCTGACAATGTTCCACAGTAAGTTGTGATGTTACTGAAACAGGGAGCCTCATTTTCGTGTTGAGTTGTGTTTCAAAGATTAATTAGATGACATTCTCTTTTCTTTCGTAATTAGGGGTTGTGCAGTACATATGCATGACACAAAAATTGCATTTTAAATATTAAAACAACGCCTTTAATGGTTGTTGCATACTTACATTACAGGGGAGGCCTTTTACGTGTAAAAAAAGCTCGAACTGCATGTTTAGTAAAGCGCCTGTTGTGAAAAGCAACAAAGTGTGCGGCAAGTATGCAAACCTACGAAACACAAACCTGTAAAAGGTGATTTTACATGAAACGGACTTAACTAAAGTTTCTTTTATTTACGATTTGAAGTGTAAAAGGCTTCATTTTCGGCAGGTATACCAGGACGCCTTGAATTTGGGATTGGGCACTTTTTAAGCGATGACATAAGCTCATCACCTGATTTGCTTCTTTATTCTGATAATTGCAATGTTTTCTGATTTCATCAAATTTCAAGAAAATAGTGAAAAAAATAAAGAAATTCATGCTTGAATTTTGAATAATGAATAATAAATTGAACAATGATTGAGAAAGATACTCATCACGAAAAATTCATCGTTCGACAGTAAACTGCCTTTCATATTTATTATTTTCTGGGTAAATAGACTCTGATTTAATTATAACAATCGAGAAGGCGATATCATTTTAATCAGGTGGAATTATTTCTATATTGGTGAATAATTTCACAGATAACAATCGGTGGATTGTCATCAAATTTGGTAGGAATACGACTAGTTATTTAATTGGACTCAAATATTTGCACAGATACAATTGAAACTTTTATCAGAAAACACCGTACTTAAATAGTCTTTGAAGATAAACCGGATAGGGTGAAGAGACGAGTAAATAAAATTAAAATAAGTCCTGTTTGAGTCTGTGTAAAGATTGCTTCAGTTACTGAGTAAATTAGCTTAAATTGGGGTTTGAAAGTCGCGTTAATTGGCAAGAAAAGAAAAGTATAGAAAATGGTAAAAGACGACCACACAAGGTCGATTTGTTAATTATTAGGGGATTAGATGTTCAGATTGAGATACTAAGCTTACATTATCTGGTTAACAGAGAACTCGTTTGAGCCTGGAGGGACTGAGATAGAACACCTAGTTCTTATTACACAATCATATTTAATCGTAAATAAAAGATTCATTAGAATGCTTTCTTGACTTCTTCAGTACAATAGGTGCTTTCAGCGCAAAGTGAAATAGATTTGTAGGTTCTTACATAAGTTCTTGGAAAAGACCGGCTGATCTTTCACGAGTGGTAGAATTTTTCAGTCTTTTTGCGAGTGGAGCGCAGCGGAACGAGTCAAAAGACCCAAAAAATTCTATCACGAGTGAAAGATCATTGCCGGTTTTCCAAGAACGCGTGTAAGTACCTATTTCTTCCGTAAGAAATTAAATCTTATATTCTGAAACCTTAGAGGACATCATTCGAAAAACCGAAAGTATAAAATAACAGTGCATTTCATTGGTCGACATCATCGATCAATATCAGTACCGGTGGTTATTATTGGATAATTGACCAGTGTGAGATCGCTGCACGTGCTCGCATCTCAACCTGGTCATCTCACACTGAAAAGAGTCATTTACGGAAGAATCACTTTTTACTGACTGTTTGATTTATCCAGCCAGGAATCTTTGACAAAGCTTTCGTTTGTACTTGTCTTTTTGATGTTTTCTGTTCCTTGTTTAAGAAGGGGGTCTATCTGTGACTATTTCAGGACTGGATTTGAATTATAACCATGGGCCAATTGAAGAACCGCGAGCAGTGCCTACCGGCCTCGTTGAAGGCTGCTGGCGGTTGTCCATTGCGGTTTTTTTTAATTGTCGCTTGATTGTGGGTTGTGTCGCGTACACCTTTTCCACATTTCATATTCTCTATTTACCACTGTTGAGCCGATCGAGAGTTTGTGCTTCTCGATATCAATGGTTTGTAGACTGTTTATTTCCAGAATGCAGCAAATTAGATCGATCACGGCCTAAGGTCTACTTTGGGTGGACGACTTTGGGTGGACGATCACGGCCTAAGGTCTACTTTGGGTGGACGATCACGACCCAAGGTCTACTTTGGGTGGACGATCATGGCCTAAGGTCTACTTTGGGTGGACGATCACGGCCAAAGGTCTACTTTGGGTGGACGATCACGGCCTATTGTCTACTTAGGGTGGACGTCAAGGAAGGACAGGAGCTTAATGTTGACTTTTTGTATCCATAAGGCTTCTCATATATACCTTAGTAGAAATGGTCTTATCAATAGGGAATTTTAGTCTTAGTATCTCTATTTTAAATAAAGAATGATTCATTTGCCTTTACCCCACTGTACAATATAAATACAGGCCATTAAAAATCGTAATGACGATATATATCATTACACAAATCCAATGTTTTTGATAGTAAAGCTAGCGATAATAGTAGCATTCATTAAACATAAAACGACCTGAAATACCATCATCCGATAAAAATATAAAGTATGGACCCGGGATAAAGCAGGGTACTTAGGCTAATCCTTTCATTAGCTTAGATACCCGTGGTTTATGTTGTAATGCTCCATGGTTTAGGCCGTTAGTTAGAAGTCAGGTCTGGTGGGCCGTATGATAGGCTCAGTGTATCTTAGAGTCCCGTCCTTGTAATTAGACCGATATATTAAAATGATCAAATAAATGTTTACTTCAAAACTTCAAAGTCGAAAAAAAATAAAAAAGAAATCTTTTTTTTCTATTCACAGCAATTTTACAATTTCTTTACATGCAACTATCTTATGTGGGTTCGGCTAATTTGTCTTAAAGGGACTGAACAATAGATTTCAAAAGTTCCAAAAGTGCACTAATGATATATAATACCTATATTTACCAGTTAATTTTCAGTTAATAACAATACCTAAAATTGTCAATAGATATTTCAAAAAGTTATATTGACAAAACATTGACTTTCGCACCCATAGAACTCAACAAAACTATCTAATTACAAGAGGGTTCGTCTTCACAATATAAGGAAAATTACACCCCATTAAAAGGGAGTATTAAATGGTAGAATTAAAGCCAATGTTTCTATTTCGTTTTGACCCTTAGATCAGTAGGAACAATATTGTTATTGTTCAATCAGTTGGTAAAAAACTCCAATGATAATTCAATGATTGGTTTTCCGGTGGTTATTTGTCAGTTTTCTGGCTCCGGGTTGTATAGGTTTAGTCTTGGGATAATTACAGACCAACCACTCTAATTGAATTTTAAATACTATGTAAATCTCGTTTAAAATCATTTTCCACAAAAGATTTGAACGAAGTCCGTTATTTATGAATTTTATTGTGGGATAGAGATAAGATACATGTTTGTTATGGAGTACAGAATTGTTGCAGTAAAAATAGTGTTATCGGACAAAATAAGTATTGAATAGTGGAGTGCAACCTTAACTTCACTGAGGAGTATCTAGTATGCCATTTACTGGTTTTTTTATAAGTCCGACAAATTCTAAAATTTCAAACGAGACGTTGGCATATGTGTTTTTAATACAAGAAATTAAATAAATAGTTTAAAGACTATTAAGAAATGCAGTCAAGGGAGGATTGTAATTGAGAAAACAAGATTTAAATCAAAATGTCTTTTAGAGAACCAAAGTCATTGTCATTACTAATGTTAAATTTGAAAAACTCTACAACGAGCATCCCTAAATTCTGTATTTTATTGGTACAAATGCATACGGTGACAAGTCATGATACTTCAGTCTTTTATCAGCTTTCTCTACCTAAATATGAACCGATTAATCTTCTGTCAAAAATCTTAACCTTTAACTCATCTAGACCTTCATTGAAGAATCCATTTCCTTTTTAAGATCGATAAACCGCATTTTAGCAGATCTAGAGTACCCTGCTATATTTAGTCTGTGTGCTAAGCGACGATTAAAGTGACTCATTG
Source organism: Arcuatula senhousia (assembly GCA_963971305.1). Classification (NCBI taxonomy): domain Eukaryota; kingdom Metazoa; phylum Mollusca; class Bivalvia; order Mytilida; family Mytilidae; genus Arcuatula; species Arcuatula senhousia. The sequence continues at coordinate 78,011,924 of OZ020304.1, forward strand.
TGCAATGCTGCACTTCTTCAGGTGTTGGACAGGTAGCCCAAAAACTTGGTTAAGTAAATATTATTTTATAATAAATTCAATAAAGTTTAAATAAAAAATAATATATAATACATATGTCAATTTTCTGTTTGAATACATGTTGAAATTAGCATTAAATGTATGTCGTTAGCTAACATTTCTTCCTTATTAAAGGTAAGCAACGTTCTACCACACCGGGACGACGTAATTATGAAATTTGACAATTTTCTCATAAATCTTAAATTGACACAATATTAACTAACATTAAGCGGCTTCTGGTTGCAATGATACTCAAACACCGGATGTTTGTCCTAGTATTTTTACCTTTTATGAAGTTGAATAAATATTGACGAAGATTAAAACTATCAGAAATTGTCCCTGAATAAGATAGAAGGTTACTGTTAATCAAATAAATCTCCTTGAGACACAATCACACCAATAAGTCCCCAGATTATTGGGCTGATTCAATTTTAATATATTTGTCCATTTGTGGTTACATTGTGAAATATAAGTTTTGATGGATCACAGAATCTCCTAATTGCACGATTTGAGTTCTTTGCCAGGTGACAGTTAAAAGATATTCAAGTCGAAATGCACATTCAATAAATGCCCGATGTACGAAAGTAGAGGCATGTAGTGCTCGGATCTGCTCGTCTCCGTCCGTCCGTACCAAAATTAGGTCTACCTTCAGGTTTTATGAGTTTCTTGGACATATAATCGTTTTCTTTTCGCAAATTCTTGTTACTACGTTTAAACGGTTAAACTATATCTTTTCAAGGTTTATATATTTGTGTTTAAGGTTTTGATGTTTTCTTAGTCTTCGTAGTACAAATGTTCTTGTATTCTGTCATTTTACGGTGTAAAATGTTAACCTTCGATAATGTTCTGTGATGGGTTTATTTTCCAACCTTTCTCACAATGGACAGAGGTTTAAGTAGCAAACCAAGGTCATCAATCCGATGATACTATAATTCTCTATGAGTGTATTTGTTAAATGTAGCAAATTTATCGTTTTATTAAACCCTCAAGATCAAAGTAGTAACTATAAATTCAGTCTACTTTCATGCGTTATTTTTCTCATTGTAAAACCATTTTAGTCAATGATTAGAGTTTTCTTACGATTTTAACAAATGCTTCACCATAAACTGAAGAGGGAATAATTGTTCTGAAAATCTCACTTACAAAGTGTGAGTAAGAATTTAAGATGAGATATTTCCGTTTGAACTTTAAAAATTTACTTCTTCAAAGCATTGTCTGAATTATAGCACTGATGTGCCAAATCATAAACTAAGTCAAGGGTTTATAATTCTGGTCATCAATTTTGGAGTGGTTTACATTTCAATGTTCCTGACCATTAGCTAGCCTGACGTCAGACGTTTCATCCTAATCCACTTATATGAGGTACTTTTACATATTCCCAGGCACAGAAACGTATTGGAAAGGTTTGATTTGACATTTTGTATTCGGTTTAATTGTCAATATATGCACGGTTTAATTGTCAATATACGCACTTTGTAACTTCCAAACACTACCTCAGTCTTTTTACTTTACTATAACAACTAATTGGAAAATGTTCAGTTTTGTACATGTCCGGGGCACTAGTCTTGGACAGGTGCGGAAATCCCTGATAAAGGGACATTACTCAGTCTAAACCAAAGCTGGTCTTCTGTCACTCGAATCGAATATGGATTGGTTTTGTAAAAAGTTTATTCGAAATTTACTTTTTGTTTTTTTTTAGGTATTCTAAAACAATATTTTCATTGGAATATTCTATAGTGATGATTCCATTTCAGTATAATTAAAGAGTGAAGTATTTCTAATTAAGTTTTATAAGTTATATCTAACCATTAGCATACCAAACGATCTATATATTTTTCTCTCCAATATTTCAATTCCATATGAGTGGATTTTATGAGGACTATAAATTCATCGTCATATATTATAAGCATATTAAACGTAATGTTTGCATAAACAGGACTATAAAATACATAAAAATAACCACATACTCTATAGTACATATAATAGAATATATCATGTTGACAGACCGAGCAACATGATACGTCCCTTTGTTAGGCAAGGCCCGAGTCAAATTGCTATAAATTTTGTATTTTAATGTTGCTGAACACCATAAAACTTTGTAGTGTAGAAAGAAATCATCCAAGCTTAGATTACAGGTACCCTGTTCAGCACCAATTATAGATTCATTAATATTTTACAGATAAAAATAAATAGGATAATAATTCTTATTTCTAGTACACTGAATGAACAATAATCATTATGAATTTACAATGCATAAGATGTCAGGTTTTTTGTTGTTGTTTTGTTCTCATCTATCTTGTCTGAAGATTAAGGCTCCATGAAGACAACGAATTAAAGATATTTATTTTAATCATTCTCTTACGTTCGAAAGAGACTCATAATATATCTATTAAAGGCGCTTTAAACTTGTTATTTGTGATTATTTGAGAGTTTGTTTACTAAGTATTGACCACTATAACAAAACCAAAAGTCCTTGAAAAGTATATAATGTAGCTTTTCTCTAAAGCTGAAGTATCCTATTTGTATTTTGAACTAAAGTAAACTTCGAATGACGCCAGATTTGTATTTATATAGCTATTCAATTGAAACCAAAGAATACAACTGGACACCGTTTTAAACTTAAATATGACCTTTTTATTTGTAGTATATTGTTTCATTAACTTCTTTTAAAGGTTTATTTTTTTAAAGAGGATCCATGTTATTTTTTACGTCATTTAAAGTACAAGCTTACCCCAAGTCTACCCTGATCCATAGATCTATCGGTAACTATCAGTTAATATTGAAATAATTATGTGAAGTTTTGGTTTGATAAAACTTAATATGTTTCGGAACAAAGGTTTCGCTGTCGTATGTAAATTGAATATTTACTCGCCATTGATCTTTAAAGAAACCACAACTCGTACTTTTAGCTGTGTTTTATTGATACAACGTCTTTAGGGTACATAGGTTCTTTCTGTAGTCATTAACTGATTTGAAGACGTGACAAAAGCATAAAGGAAGCACACATCCCACAGATCGACTTAGAATGGTTCCTTATAATCAGATGACACATCCGGATATTCAGCTTTCTCCTCATTTGTTGGGATCAAGGCCATACCAACATGAATAGGCAATACACATCCATACCATCGGCTTAGCATGGCTTCCTCGTAGGAGCAGATGGTCGGTTTTTCCTTTACATCCAACGTTATTTTTATTTTTAAAATATTCAAGGTTATTTTCATTTTACGAGCCACCTGTCCTTACCGCTGAGCTTTAAGCAGTATTTTAAAGATAATTATACAGATTTGTAATGCATTTGAGATGTTCTGGTATGTCTTACCTGTAACGAGGCAATACACAGACAGGTGTTGCTGAAGGCAATACACAATGACAGGTGTAAGCATGTGATGTTAACCAAAAGTGAAATGACATATACAGACTGCCATATATAGCCTATAACAAAACTCTGGTTACAATCATCATAAATTATCATATTATAAATTGGCACTTTATGGTTTAGTTAGTTTTGATACAGAAAGTTTTCTTAAAACATGTATTTTATTTGTTTAGCGTGACAAGTACGTCACATTGTAGTCTAGTTCTCTGTTATATGTAGATACAAATAAAAGTGATAAAAAATAAACCAGGACCATCGCTGTTGTAAGCTGTTCGCAAAGTCATGACTATCGTTATTGTAAGCACGTCGCCAAGTCAGGACCATCGCCTACACACTTTACCAAGTCAGGACCATTGCTGTTGTAGGCACTTCACCAAGTCAGGACCATCGCTGCTGTGGGCACTTCACCTGGTCAGGACCATCGCTGTTGTAGGCACTTCACCTGGTCAGGACCATCGCTGTTGTAGGCACTTCCCAAAGTCAGGATCATGGCTGTTGTAAACTCTTTACCAAGTCAGGACCATTGCTGTTGTAAGCAGAACACCAAGTCAGGACAATTACTGCTGTGCCACTACGCCAAGTCAGGACCATTGCTGTTGTAGGCACTTCACCTGGTCAGGACCATCGCTGTTGTAGGCACTTCCCAAAGTCAGGATTATGGCTGTTGTAAGCACTTAACCAAGTCAGGACCATTGCTGTTGTAAGCACTTTACCAAATCAGGACCATTGCTGTTGTAAGCACTTAACCAAATCAGGACCATTGCTATTGTAAGCAATTCGTCCAGTCAAGTCTAGCATTGTTTTTAATCCTCTGAAAAGTCAAGATCCTTACTGTTGTTAACTCCCCGAAAAGTAACAGTCCTTACTGTTGTGAACCCTCCGAAAAGTCAAAACTCTCGCTATTGTAAGCACGTCGCCAGTCAGGGCCGTCGCTTAAAATCTTCACCAAGTCAGGATCATCGCTGTTGTAAGCACTTCGCCAAGTCAGTGCCGTCGCTGTTGTAAGCACTTCGGAAAGTCAGGACCATCGCTGTTGTAAGCAAGTCGCCAAGTCATGACCATTACTGCTGTAAGCACTTCGACAAGTAAGGACCATCGCTGTTGTAAGCACGTTGCCAAAACCGGGATCATCATTTCACAAAGTCAAGCCCGTCGCTGTTGTAAGCAATTCGCCAAGTCAGGACCATCGCCGTTGTAAGTACTTCGGAAAGTCAGGACCATCGCTATTGTAAGTATTTCGGAAAGTCAGGACCATCGCTGTTGTAAGCAGGTCGCCAAGTCAATACCATTACTGCTGTAAGCACTTCGACAAGTCAGGACCGTCACTGTTGTAAGCAATTCGCCTAGTCAAGTCTATCACTGCTTTCAATTCTCCCAAATACTAGTATCCTCACTGTTTTCAATACTGCGAAAAGCATTGCGAATACTCCGATCACCATTACCGTGTAAGCACTTCGACAAGTCAGGACCATCGCTGTTGTAAGCACTTCGACATGTCAGGACCATGGCTGTTGTAAGCACTTCGCCAAATCGGTTTATCACCACTGTTGTTAGCACTTTCCCAAAATCAGTACCACCGCTGCTGTAAGCAATTCGCCAAGTCATGACCAACGATGTAATAATAAGCAGATCGCCAAGTCAGGACCATCACTGAACATTGTAAGTACTTCAGGTACTTCAGGCAGTTAGGGTCATCGCTGTTGTAAGTTTTTCGCCAAGTCAGGACCATCGCTTCTGTAAACAATTCGACCAGTACCATCCAGTTTCATTCTAATTTCTTGTCCTAGATCCACAGAATATTTATATATAAAATCATTAAACTTGTACTTAAAAATTCACAAAATCGTGGACCCCCCCCCCACCTCGGTACTCCTCCCACTCCCTACCATGGTTCCGTCGTGCAGTTTAAATGACTTCAGTACGAGATCTTAACTAGAATTGCAGAATGATCTACTTTTCAGGTTCAGAATCATTTTTTTACCCGAGGTACAAACCTACCCGGCGATAAATAATTATATATATACACCGATTTATCAAATCTCATGGCTTTTGGTGTCTCTGAAATGAAAAACAAACATAAATTGTGAAATATTAAACCTTCCGCTCTATACCCGGTTACACCGAAGTGATCAATTTTGTTTTTCTTTCCCTTTGTAATCAGATAAACGTAGAACATTTCACACTTACAGTACAATAGGCCCACTGTACCGAACTGGTTTCCATAGACCCAATGTACCGAACTGGTTCCAATGTAAGACGTTTCCCTGATGTTTCTATATAAGATTTTTAGTTGATTTTCTACAGGAATACTATTCTTATGTATCTGAGATATTGACACTGCTTTGAAAACCAAAAGAAATTTATGTTTTATGTAATTGGTACGCACTGCTTTTTATAGATCAAAGCTGACTGCAATCGAACAGAAATGTGTTCAAAAACTTAATCTACGAAGTGCTTTAGAAATATTATCGAATCATATGTCAGTAAAGGGTGAATTAAGAGTAGGCTTGAAGCCTTAAACTGGGCGAAAATCTGACTCCTTAATCAAAGGAGACTGGGTGATATTAGATATTGTCCGGGTAATCCACTGCTCATTATAATCCGGGCAATCCGCTGCTCATTATTATCCGGGTAATCCACTGCTCATTATAATCCGGGCAATCCGCTGCTCATTATTATCCGGGTAATCCGCTGCTCATTATAATCCGGGTTATCCGCTGTTCATTATAATCCGGGCAATACACTGCTCATTATAATCTTGATTCTGCTTGTATCTGTCTTTTGGTTTTATAGTTCGTTTTTTTTTTTCAATTTTAAAATTTGTCAGTTTCCATCACATTAAAAGAAAAAAAAATTATGATTGACCTAGGAATAATGGTTTACGCTATGTATAGTTTTGAAAGATTTGTTGATTTGGACTTCGGTATTAAATTGCCCCTTGGTGTTTAGTTGTTTTTACAATAATCTTAACTAGTTCGTTTAAAAGTCGTAGTATAATTTTAATTAATCCCTCTTTTGGCATTTTCTCCACTTTTTGGACATCGATAACCAATTTGTCATAAATTATGACACGAATGGTAATTCGGTTTGAGACTTTCGTGAGCTATTATTTAATAAAACAGAACGTCTGAAGGCTGTTCGTATTGATTACTGGCCTTCTTAACCAGATACATTTCTCTGGAGCTAAAGTGATACCCGAAATAACGAAACCTTAAGTTAACTGTTTACTTAATAGCTTAGATACCCGGCAAAGATATCTGAGTGATCTAAAAACTGTCATATATCATTTTAAGGCGCAGATCATGTAATAATGTATCTGTAACACCGTGAATCCAACTATAGAAGTTAACGAGTTCGATTCAATTTAAATTTAGATGCACGTTCTATTTAAAAATCCTAATTAAACACGTTAAAAGGTGACGTTCGTGTGTTCTTCTGTTGATGTTGTTCATGTGGGTTTTTGTCATATCCTCTAGATAGGGTATCAGCACCGATGATCACGATAGTCTCATACCCGATATACCCTCAAACTAACCGTCTATTATACCGCGAGTTCAAACGTTCACGCAACAATGACGACAGTCCGGTTTACGTTTACACCTAAGTCGTTACATTATATATACGATAAGCATCTTTTAGAATCCGTTTAAATCTTTTGATGTGAGAATGCACTTGATATTCCATGAGATTTCAAATGAAAAAGAAACAATAGAAATGTTAACTTTGTATCTTTATTTGAAGCCTTACAACTTATGTCAACAAGTGATTGTTTTAGCGATGATCTTAATCATTATCCAGCGTTCCGTGGCCTAATCAAGCATGTAGAAGCGTGGTCAGAGTACCCGACGCCTCCTCGACTCGGTTTCTTACTCATGTATTTATATTGAATTGATTTGTGTAATGATGGGGAAACTTTGGCACTTTTTATGGGTCGCCTCAGTACAAATATGTGTTCGGTTGAAGGCAGAGCTTCCCCGCATCAATTCCACTATAGAAAACCCTAGTTCTTATATATGGCAAGCCGTTTTTACATTTATTCCTCTTTATAGATATCTCATAAACTTTATAAGATATCTCATATACTTTATAAGATATCTCATAAAGTTTATAAGATATCTTATAAACTTTATGAGATATCTTATAAACTTTATGAGATATCTTATAAAAAATAATTTATAAGATATCTCATATACTTTATAAGATATCTTATAAACTTTATGAGATATCTTATAAATTTTATAAGATATCTTATTTACTATATAAGATATCTTTAAAAGAAAATGAGATATCTACTAAACACAATGTTTATAAGATATCTGATAAAGTTTATAAGATATCTCATAATGTTTATATGATATCTTATAAAGTATATGAGATATCTTATAAATTATTTTTTATAAGATATCTTATAACGTTTATAAGATATCTTATAAAGTTTATCAGATATCTTATAAACTTTATGAGATATCTTATAAAGTATTTGAGATATCTTATAAATTTTATGAGATATCTTTAAAGAGGCCTTATAAAAATATAAGATATCTTATAAAGTTTATAAGATATCTCATATACTTTATAAGATATCTTATTAAATATATAAGATATCTCATATAAATGGGAGTTTATAAGATATCTTATAAAACATATGAGATATCTTATAAAACATATAAGATATCTCATAAAACATATAAGATATCTTATAAAACATATAAGATATCTCATAAAGTTTATTAGATATCTTATAAAGATTATGAGATATCTTATATAAAATAATTTATAAGATATCTAATAAAAGTTATAAGATATCTTATAAAGTTTATAAGATATCTCGTAAACTTTATGAGATATCTTATAAAAAATAACTTATAAGATATCTCATAAAATATATAAGATATCTAATAAACTTTATGAGATATCTTATAAACTTTATAAGATATCTTATAAGTTTTATAAGATATCTTATAAGTTTTATAAGATATCTTATAAATTATTTTATATGAGATATCTAATAATCTTTATAAGATATCTTATAAACTTTATGAGATATCTTATATGTTTTATAAGATATCTTATTTGTTTCATAAGATATCTTATATGTTTTATAAGATATCTCATATGTTTTATAAGATATCTTATAAACTACCATTTATATGAGATATCTTATATATTTAATAAGATATCTTATAAAGTATAGGAGATATCTTATAAATTTTATGAGATATCTTTAAAGAGGAATAAATATGAATATGGCGTGCCATACTTATAAGTCATGTATTATATGGTCAATTAACAGTTTGATGAGTATTTAAAATCATATTGTGGACTGTCGTCAAAGTTTGACTGTAGACTTTACTTATTGTAGATGTATAAATACAGTTTCATGAGTAAAGGAAGTCAATCTATTCTGTTTTATTACATGTTGTATCTTAGCCCTTATTTTCATGCTAGGGGATTTAAATCTGGACATTTATACAAAGTGTCATGAAGAAATATCCCACAGCAACTGTAATTCCTTGACAATATATATCTTCACTTTACTTGCATTTTATAACACTATTACGTAACTCGAAGCTTCACAAATAATTCATTTGCTCTAACTTTTTATAGAAATTTAATTTAAAACCTTTAGTACCCCACCGGAAATAGCCTCTAAACAAAATGCAAATATTGTCACTTGAAGTAGAGATAACAACGCTCTCTATTCACCAAACTTCCTCTCATTCTATTCATCCAAATTCGAATCTCATTTCAGCTGTGGATCGTTCCGTTAGATAAATAATGATATGGTTCTTTCAATATTTAGATTAGTTAATGTACTTCTACTTCAATTAAATCGTAAAAACGAAAGAAGACAACATGAATGATTTGATTTTCTTTTATCACGAATACTACACGTGTCACTGACTTAATAAGCCGCCTAATATCTTCCTGTTTGTTACCTGTGATGGCTTAAATGAGCAGTAGTGACAAAAGAACTTTCCTGAAGTCTTATGATATCTGTACATGCTTTGGGTTCTCTTAGAGAAGCAATGGCAATCGCAAGGAGACAATCGAAAAGCTGAGAGCTTTGACTTTATAACACAAAAACGAGACCAACAACCAGACGACCCCAAGATACAAGGCTCCGAGACCAACAACCAGGCCGCAAAAGAGTGGTTGGTTCCGACTGTTTCAACAAAAAATCACGGTAAAAAATGGGAACTCACAAAAGTTTGTTATTGTTTTACTTCTAAGCGCGAATTCGCCCATATCTGCTAGATGGACATGAAAGAAAATGAACATGTAATGATGATGATGATGATGATGATGATGAGAAGAAGGCGGAGGAGGAAGAGGAGGAGGAGGACGACGACGACGACGTGATGATTATAGGCGTTATCGTAAAATAAATTCCTCGTTGAGGTTGAGATTTTTCAAAAATTACAGACAAATTTTTGTTAGTTTATTATGTTTTTTTTTATGGAATCCCTATTTTTATCACAAAAATAATGATAATAGATTGGAGCATTGTCAATTGGTCTTTCATCTAGATCCAACATGTGGTTGTTTATCTTTTTGCTCTTGTAAACGTGCATTTTCTTTAGATCCTACAGTATATATCTCAATTCTTGAGTTCCTCATCTCAAAACAAACTTCGTACATATATTTGTTAATTCACGTTTTATTTTAGTCGCTTGTTGCTTCTTTGGTCTGATTTCTCTGACGTCCCAACAGAGGTCGAACATATAAAATTATTTATGCAGTTTTACGCAACAAATTAATAGATATCTGGTTAGATGACACCGTGTTCTAATTGTAGCCAATCTTTCAAAGTGATGTAGGAATGTGCTAACGTAGAAATAAGATGGCCTTGGTTTGTCATGAATTAAAAGATTTACATTAAGTACTATCTGTAATGTTAAATGTGCAAGGCAGTTGGAACATGTAAATTATCAGGTTTACATGATAAGAAAACTTGTAGATAAATTAGGTTTCATTGGTTTAAAATTAGTGTACATGTTACATGTATTTGTTGTAAAATCAGGCTGTTTAAATATTTCAGAGAATCAGTTTCACAACAGAGTTAACACAAATAAGTATATAGTACGTACACAACACCAAATAGAAAACAAATCAGATCCCGGAAATTTTCAATAACGTTATAGTCAAAACATATATTTTAAGTGGTACCAAGCATTAGCTGACACTTATCTAGTTTTCAAGTTGTGTGATTTTTTTTCGCCTTTATTAAATGTAAAAAAATATTTGTTGTTTTTTTTCTCAGGGTAACCTTATAGGGTGAAAACTATCACAGATATAGATATAAAATGAACGCTGTTCTTGGGTCAATGTTGTCAGTTGCGGCACCTTAAAATTAGTTTTGCCCTTTTAAAAATTAAATATTACTTTTTAATATGAAATTATTTTGAAAGGAACGAAAACTATTGCAGTTAGGAAGTGAGAAGTTGGTTAATTAAGCTTTCAGTTCAATAAGTGAAGTTAACCAGAGATATAGAGGTTTTGGTCCCTTAAAACGTAAAACATATCATTGTTAAATGTTTTGTCTTAATAACAATGGGAAGTATATGGGAATGATTTTGCCCGCTTATATCTTCAGTGTTTTTAGCTTAACCAAAACAGAAAATGGCAGCTGACTTTAAAAAGCCGGCTTAACATTGGAGTCAACCAGGGGAGCGGTTCAGCCTCTTTTTGTAAACATAAGACAAAAATGTTGAAAAAAAAGCTATTGAAATACAAACGAAAAATGTAAACCAACCAAAGCAAATAGAAGCATAGAAACAAACCACATAGATCATTAAGACAAGAAAACCTAGCACGTTTTATTTTAACACAACACTTTGTATTCCTTGTCAAAATAAAGGAACGTTTTTTCTACATGCATTTATCTATTCAAAGTAACAAACTATTAAAGTGAAGAAAACTGACAGAAAATCACTATTAAAACCCACATAGCTAACCACAAATGAATTCATTTACATATATTAACCTAGTACAACATAACATATAAGTTTAAAATAAACGATAATATGTTCAAACTTTTGCATACTTGAATTTTAATCATTACAGATAAGGGAAGACCCACATGTCGATGTATTTCAAGGACACGTGAACCTGTGTATTGACATTAATTATGGCCATTAGAACAAGTAGATTTTCTTGTTCTTTACCGGAGCACCAGCATGTCTAACATGAGCAGGAAGCTTTAAGTGTGTCGCTTTACTGTTAGACAGAATTTCATAATTAGGCATAACAAGGTCAATAGGGGTCACTTGGTCAAGAAGAAGTCGATCATTCATGTAAAGATTCGGTACTCTATGATACTTAAAGGCATAAGTCAAAGATGTTCGTTGGAATCTTAACGACTTGGTCTTACCGACCTTTTGATTGGAACGTCTCTGACGAGTCTATGATTGATAAAATGGGCGTTAGACGAATTTCTGAATGGTTTGCTCGGTGCTCCGTATAACTGAGAGGGATTAAAAGGATTTGTTTAAAAGTTTAAGGCTGAAAAAAATAGGATGAGGCAAACTACATTTTAAAAACACTTGGTCGGTACAAATACTTCGTCAAAAAGCATTTACTGTAATTATACGGAGTTTAGACATCATACAGTTAATGAATCCCTTTTTCTGCTTAAGTGGGTCATCTTCCTAATTTGACAATATCTATTGAAGGGTCTAGTATAGGAATTTATAACCACCATTTCCACTACTTACTTTTTTATCACAGGGAACAAGTTTTCAGTCCCATTTTATTAGTATTTTCTTAATTTAGTCGTCGGTGCTATTATAGCTTTAATCTTAAGGTAGGGTCTTTCTCAGACACATGAAGTGCTGCAGTTTCTTCAAATACTTGTAAATATTGCCTTTTTCACAAATATGAGAATTGTTTGAAGGTCAATATACGTTAGCTGAATGGTCTAATTATCTCTGAAGATTTATCCGGGAGAATTCCTCATTCAAAACTCTAAAACAATATACATAATAAGTGCTTTGAAACAAAATTGTAAGTAGAAGTTATTATCTCATGGGGAGCCTGTGTGATATTGTGAAAACCTGTATGGAAATTTTAAAGGAATTAAACTATTTTTATTGACACACCAGTCACTTCCCACACAAACTATGATATATTTCTTATTTTTCTTTAGTCATACTATATAAGGCATGTCTTTGAAGCTATAATATATAGCTTGTGTATGTTGTGATGTTTTGATTGAAATGTATTCGGTTCGATTGTATAAATGCATGTAAATGATGCCGGAAGTGTATCTAATACGAGGGACAAGAGGAACCAATCGTCTGAATATTGAGAAGCTATTATTAACATGTTGATGTCTGTTTTTGTCATTTATAGACAGTAAAATTTGCATAAAATGTATTATGACGTAATTTCATTCACAAATTGCTCATTTAAATTTTAATGTTAATTTGTGAAATACGTCAGCTGGATAAGAATTTCATAACAACAAACTCATAAAAAATAATTTGAAGAAACAAAATTATTTCATAAATACCGTCCGGAAGGTACCGTACAATAGTCTCGCGCGAATTTTCACTTCGAAACCATATAACATATATCTGAACGATTACTAAGCAGCAGCAGATTTTGTATTTTTCAAGTCGAAATACGGTCACCTTAGCAATAAAAAAGTCGCTGTTTAAAACGAGGAAATAATGTTTTGGTGCGTATCTTGATTGCAGCTCATCTTCCTCCCTAGTAAGGTGGGTTCACAGAGCACCTGCATTGATGATTGCTATTCAGTTTTGGTGTGTTTTATAATGTTTTTTTCAACGTGCTGTTCTCGTTTGTGTTTACTGGTTTTGTGACTTGCCCCATCGGTACTCTCTGCTTCTTGGTATGTTTTTTGTAAGATTTGTATTTCGATACCAAAATTAGTAAACATCGCGTTTACTTATAAACATTATCCATACTAGTAAGTATTTTCATGACAGTAGACAGTAGAAAGACTACAAAGATTTTGTTTTAATGGCCTATATATTGAAACCAATTTTACGTAAACTCGAGAAAAACTTTGTTTATCTCTCGTGAACGGCCGCATGATGGTGATCTTCTGGGTAAGTTGGACTCTGGAAAATCACTCTTTTAGTGTTACCAATTATGTACTTTCGCACATGTTCGTCTCAAACTTATTCATATGGCTTAAGGATTTTATACTTTAGAATGCCTCTTGGTTTATATTTCATCACAATGTACCTAAAATCTTAGTTTTTATAGCTTATGCTCAACTGGGCATAATGATGGGTATATATTTAAATATTATACGAAAATAAAATCAGACAAAATTATCTTTGAAAATTGGCTTGACATTTTATAATTTCTTTGAAGCATTTTTATTTTTTAAACGAGCAATAATGTAAAATTTGATATTAATTTGATCACATGAGCAAATGTGGTTAAATTAGACCAGATTGATGTGATTTGATAAGAAGTTATTACACTTTTATGTTACCATAGGAAAAAAGCATATTTTTTTTTCTATATCGTTTATTTCTGCTACTTGGGATACAGGAGTGAACTCGAGCCCGGAAAGCTGTTTCCGTTAAATACTTTTTAGCTCACCTGGACCAAAGGTCCATGTTATTGCCATCACTTGGCGTCCGTCGTCGTCTGTCGTCCGTCGTCTGTCGTCGTCGTCTGTTAACAATTTTTCAAAAATCTTCTCCTCTAAAACTACTGAACAGAATTTAATGAAACTTGGTATGAATGAACCTCAGGGTGTCCTGGACCAAAATTGTGTTTCGATTTATGATCCGTCAAAAAAACATGGCCGCCGTTACTAAAAATAGACCAGGGGGGCCAGACTACTGTTTTTGGCTTGTAAATCAAAAAGTATAAGAGATAGATGAAATCTGACGCCACACTACTGCTTCAGCATCAAAAGTTCTACAAAAGTCTCCATTGAGTCGAAGTTGTCAGATGACCCCTTATAGGAGTTACAGCCCCTTAAATGTGAAAAATTAGCATTTTTTCATGTTTTTGGCTTATAGAATGAAAAACAATAACAGATAGAGAAAAGTTGTTGCTTGCTTAAATGTTCAGCTCATTTAGCTCTACAAAGGTCTCCATAGGGTCCAAGTTTTTAGATGACCCACTCCTTATAGGGGTAACAGCCCCTTCAAGGCGAAAAATAGTGTTTTTGGACTATAGAATGAAAACTATTGCAGAAAGAGAAAAGCTGTTGCTTGCTCAAATGTTCAGCTCATTTAGCTCTACAAAAGTTTCCATAGGGTCCAAGTTGTTAGATGACCCACTCCTTATAGGGGTAGCAGCCCCTTCAAGGCGAAAAATAGTGTTTTTGGACTATAGAATGAAAACTATTGCATCTAGAGAAACACTGTTGCTTGCTTAAATGTTCAGCTCATTTAGCCCTACAAAAGCATTCATAGGGTTGAAGTTGAAGATGACCCCTTATATGGATTACAGCCCCTAAATTAACATGTTTTCATGTTTTTGGCTTATATAATGAAAACTATAGCAGATAAAGAAAAGTGGTTGCTTGCTTAAATGTTCAGTTCATTCAGCTCTTAACAAAAGTCTCTATAGAATCAAAGTTGTCAGACGGCCTTGAAAATAACATTTTGCATGTTTTTGGCCTTTAGAATGAATACTATTGCTGAAAGGGAAAAGTTGTTGCTTGCTTAAATGTTCAGCTTATTTAGCTCTACAAAGTTCTTCATAGGGTTGACATCAAGACCAGGTGAGCGATTCAGGCTCCTGGGAGCCTCTTGTTTGTTATCACTTGGCGTCCGTCCGTCCGATTCAGGAGTGAACTCGAGAATACGACACAATGCCCCGAAAGCTGTATCGGTTTAGCCCTTTTGTCATCAGTTGGCGTCCGTCTGTTCGATACAGGAATGAACTCGTGATGGCGACATGATACCCGGAAAGCTGTATCCGTTGAGCCTTTTGTCATCACTTGGCGTCCGTCTGTCCGATACAGGAGTGAAATCGGAATGACGACATGATACCCGGAAAGCTGTATCCTTTAAGCCCTTTTGTCATCGCTTGGCGTCCGTCCGTCCGATACAGGAGTGAACTCGAGAATACGAAACAATGCCCCGAAAGCTGTATCGGTTTAGCCCTTTTGTCATCAGTTGGCGTCCGTCTGTTCGATACAGGAGTGAACTCGAGATGACGACATGATATGCCCGGAAAGCTGTATCAGTTTAGCCCTTTTGTCATCAGTTGGCGTCCGTCCGTTCGATACAGGAGTGAACTTGGGATGACGACATGATACCCGGAAAGCTGTAGCCTTTAAGCCCTTTTGTAATCGCTTGGCGTCCGTCTGTCCGATACAGGAGTGAACTCGAGATGGCGACATGATGCCCGGAAAGCTGTATCCTTTAAGCCCTTTTGTCATCGCTTGGCGTCCGTCCGTTCGATACAGGAGTGAACTCGAGATGACGACATGATGCCCGGAAAGCTGTATCCTTTAAGCCCTTTTGTCATCACTTGGCGTCCTTCCGTACGATACAGGAATGATACCGAGATCACGATACGATGCCCGGAAACCTGTATCAGTTTAGCCTTTTGTCATCAGTTGGTGTCCGTCCGTCCGATACAGGAATGAACTCGAGATGGCGACATGATGCCCGGAAAGCTGTATCCGCTGAGCCTTTTGTCATCACTTGGCGTCCGTCCGTTCGATACAGGAGTGAACTCGAGATGACGACATAGATTTGTTTGAATCTTATGTATTGTATTTTTAGACTTGGGCCAATGCAAGACGGCGAGCAATGACCTCTGATCATGTTGAAGACTGCTGGCTGTTTTCCATTTTGATTTTTTAAAATTGCCGTTTCTTTAATGTTGGTTGTGTCGCGTACACTTATTCCACATCCCTTTTTTTGCTATGATGCCCGGAAAGCTGTATCAGTTTAGCCCTTTTGTCATCACTTGGCGTCCGTCCGTCCGATACAGGAGTGCACTCGAGATGGCGACATGATGCCCGGAAAGCTGTATCCTTTAAGCCCTTTTGTCATCACTTGGCGTCCGTCCGTCCGATACAGGAGTGAACTGGAGTTGACGACATGATGCCCGGAAAGCTGTATCCTTTAAGCCCTTTTGTCATCACTTGGCGTCCGTCCGTTCGATACAGGAATGATTCCGAGATGACGACATGATACCGGGAAAGCTGTATCCTTTAAGCCCTTTTGTCATCACTTGGCGTCCGTCCGTTCGATACAGGAATGATTCCGAGATGACGACATGATACCGGGAAAGCTGTATCCTTTAAGCCCTTTTGTCATCACTTGGCGTCCGTCCGTTCGATACAGGAATGATTCCGAGATGACGACATGATACCGGGAAAGCTGTATCCTTTAAGCCCTTTTGTCATCACTTGGCGTCCGTCCGTTCGATACAGGAATGATTCCGAGATGACGACATGATGCCTGGAAAGCTGTATCGGTAAAGCCCTTTTGTCATAATCTTGTCTCAATACCATCTACTTTTTTTCTCAAATTAAAAAAAGATGAAGAAAAAAAACCGTATCTATATGTAAAAAACTTGAAGCTTTGTCTGACCACGTTGCAAAAAGACATGTTGCTTTGATTTGGAATTAGCTAATAATGGTAATGAGCGTCCCGTCTGCAATTACCCGTATTGCTGAATGATTAAAATTTTGTTTTGAATTTGTTCAAGAGTTTAGTTAGGTTTATTTTCATCAAAGATTGCATAATGTCATAATTTCTATGATTCATAAGAAGGAAGAGTGTGTTTGTGTTGGTATCACAATGGTTCAGATTATAATATACCCTCGCCTTTCATACAATCGCCCTTTAAACAGATTGCAAAGTAAATAGTAATTACACAATTGAAACTTTGGTATATTTCTATTCGTTTGTTGTTAAAATTCTAATTATCCCTGAGTATTTAATATCTTATCAAAATAAATACATCCATTGATGAAAAAATCAATTTCATCGGCCTTGGAAATCAAGGATAAGATTTTTAAACTTTCATTTTTATATCAATTACATTCAATTTCCTCGGTAGTTTCAGGGCTATTCGTATGTCTTTGTTCTTTTTCCATTTTGATTAAGAGAGCCCTTTAAAATATTATATCCTGAAAGTTCATATTGTTTGTTAAACTTAAATTACAAGGTCTTACCAGGGCGTATGAGAACTTTTAGAGAGGGAGGCTTTTGGCTATTTTTAAAGTTAGAATCATCTCGGTCGGTGTTTGTTTCCATGTACCTGTTTTGTGTTGGTTTTTGGTGGAGCTTCTTCGATGTAATGAACCCTCGTTATGTGTTACTTTTATATATGAAATAAAGGTAATACTTGAATGGGAAATCTCGATTGTCCAAGGAGATAAGACAAAACAAGCAAAAGACATACCTGGGAAATTGGAGGTAACAATGGTCCTTACCTGGCACAGGTCATTTTCGAATCAATACGTAGATTTGAAAGAAATCCAAATATAATGAATGGGCATGATCTCTAGTCCTAAAAGTCAAACAGCAAAGAAAGAACCATTTGTAACATCTTAACAAATTCAAGAAATGCGACGACATTTTAGACAACAAAAACTAACAAAGCTATAACCAAAAGAGCTAGTGTGTTTCGGCAGGATAATGTTAATTGTTATGATTAAGTTACTTTTTTTGCGCAAGTTAGTTAGTCTAAGTAGCGTGACACCGACTTTAAAAGGGAGGTGAACATGAAAGGGGTGATAAAATGAACATGAAATGATGGGATGATAAAATGAACATGAAATGATGGGATGTTTAGATGAACATGAAATGGTGGGATGATAAAATGGACATGAAATGATGGGATGGTAAAATGAACATTAAATGATGGGATGGTAAAATGAACATGAAATGATGGGATGGTAAAATGAACATTAAATGATGGGATGGTAAAATGAACATTAAATGATGGGATGGTAAAATGATCATGAAATGATGGGATGGTAAAATGAACATGAAATGGTGGGATGATAAAATGAACATGAAATGGTGGGATGATAAAATAAACATGAAATGATGGGATGGTAAAATGGACATGAAATGATGGGATGATAAAATGGACATGAAATGGTGGGATGATAAAATGAACATGAAATGGTGGGATGATAAAATAAACATGAAATGGTGGGATGGTAAAATGAACATGAAATGGTTAGAAATTAAAATGAACATGAATTGATGGGGTGATAAAATGAATATGACATGATGGGATGATAACATGAACATGAAATGGTGGGATGATAAAATGAACATGAAATAATGGGTGGTAAAATGATCATGAAATGGTGGGATGATAAAATGAACATGAAATGGTGGGATGATGAAATGATCATGAAATGGTTAGAAATTAAAATGAACATGAAATGGTGGGATGATAGAATAAGTATGAAATGATGGGGTGGTAAAATAATCTTTAAATAATGGAATGATAAAATGAACATGAAATGATGGGGTGATAAATTTAACATGAAAGAAAATGATGGGGTGATAAAGTGAACATAAAATGAAAAGATGGGGTGATAAAGTGAACATAAATGGTGGGATGATAAAATGAACATGAAATGATGGATTGATAAAATGAACAAAAATGGTGGAGTGATAAAAAAAACATGAAATGATAGGGTGATAAATTGAACCTGAAATGATAGGATGGGATGATAAAATGAACTTAAATGGTGGGGTGATAAAAAGAACATGAAACGATAGGGTGATAAATTGAACATGAAATGATGGGACGATAAAATTAACATGAAATGAAATGATAGGATAATAAAATGAACATAAATGGAGAGGCGATAAAATGATTGATTGATTGTTGATTGCTTTGTGTCCTGTCGGCGATCTTTCAGCCATCATCAGGACAAAAACAAATTACAATATCTAAACATGGTTGGTGGGTGATAAAATGAACATGAAATGATAGGGTGATAAATTGAACATGAAATGATAGGGTGATAAATTGAACATGAAATGATAGGGTGATAAATTTAACATGAAAGAAAATGATGGGGTGATAAAGTGAACATGAAGTGAAAAGATGGGGTGATAAAGTGAACATAAATGGTGGGATGATAAAATGAACATGAAATGATGGGGTGATAAATTGAACATGAAATGATGGGATGATAAAATGAACATGAAATGAAATGATGGGGTGATAAAATGAACATGAAGTGGTGGGATGGTAAAATGAACATAAATGGTGGGGTGATAAAAAGAAATGAAATGATAGGGTGATAAATTGAACCTGAAATGATAGGATGGGATGATAAAATGAACAAAAATGGTTGAGTGATAAAATGAACATGAAACAAGGAATACTGTGAGCGAGCTCACGGAGGATACCCCCCGCTTTAACAATTCTAAGTCCAATTATCTCCCTTGAATGATATCCGACAGCAACCAAAATTCTTCATGCACATCTCCATATATTGTACATCCTTCATGTAAAATGCCATCAAAATCCATCAAGCGGTTTAGGAGGAGTTGCGCTTACGAGCTCTCCCATTGAACACCAAGTTTAAAAAGTCTAAGTCCAATTATCTCCCTTGAATGATATCCGACAGCAACCAAAATTCTTCAAGCACATCTCCATATGGTGTACATCATTTGTGTAAAGTTTCATCAAAATCCATCAAGCGGTTTAGGAGAAGTTGCGCTTACAAGGTCTCCCATTGAACACCAAGTTTAAAAAGTCTAAGTCCAATTATCTCCCTTGAATGATATCCGACAGCAACCAAAATTCTTCATGCACATCTCCATATAGTGTACATCCTTCATGTAAAGTGTCATCAAAATCCATCAAGCGGTTTAGGAGGAGTTGCGCTTACGAGGTCTCCCATTGAACACCAAGTTTAAAAAGTCTAAGTCCAATTATCTCCCTTGAATGATATCCGACAGCAACCAAAATTCTTCATGCACATCTCCATATGGTGTATATCCTTTGTGTAAAGTTTCATCAAAATCCATCAAGGGGTTTAGGAGGAGTTGCGCTTACAAGGTATGTGGACAGACGGACAGACGGACAGACAGACAGACGGACAGACAGACAGACAGACACGGTGATTCCTATATACCCCCCCAAACTTTGTTTGCGGGGGGTATAATGATGGGATGATAAAGTGAACATGAAATGGTGGGATGATAAAATGAACATGAAATGGTGGGATGATAAAATGAACATGAAATGGTGAATGATAAAATGAACATGAAATGGTGGGGTGATAAAGTGAACATAAAATAAAATGATGGGGTGATAAAATGAACATGAAATGAAATGATGGATTGATAAAATGAACAAAAATGGTTGAGTGATAAAAAGAACATGAAATGATTGGATGATAAAGTGAACATGAAATGGTGGGATGATAAAGTGAACATGAAATGATGGGATGATAAAATGAACAAAAATGGTTGAGTGATAAAAAGAACATGAAATGATAGGGTGATAAATTGAACCTGAAATGATAGGATGGGATGATAAAATGAACTTAAATGGTGGGGTGATAAAAAGAACATGAGACGATAGGGTGATAAATTGAACATGAAATGATGGGACGATAAAATTAACATGAAATGAAATGATAGGATAATAAAATGAACATAAATGGATAGGCGATAAAATGATTGATTGATTGTTGATTGCTTTGTGTCCTGTCGGCGATCTTTCAGCCATCATCAGGACAAAAACAAATTACAATATATAAACAAGGTTGGTGGGTGATAAAATGAACATGAAATGATAGGGTGATAAATTGAACATGAAATGATGAGGTGATAAAGTGAACATGAAAGAAAATGATGGGATGATAAATAGAAAATAAAGAGATGTGGAATAAGTGTACGCGACACAGCCCACAATTAAACGGCAATTTAGAAAAACCACAATGGACAACCGCCAGCAGCCTTCAACGAGGCCATTTGGCACTGCTCGCGGTTATGCAATTGGCCCATGGTCTAGACAATTTAATGTAAATCTTTGTTACTTATATGATAAAATCAACATGAAATAATGGGGCTGTAAAATGAAAATGAAATGATGAGATGATAACATGAACATTAAACATTAGGAAAATGGTGGGATGATAAAATGAACATGAAATGATGGGATGATAAAATGAACATTAAATAATGGGATGATAAACTCTACAAGAAATGATGGGGGTGATTAAATGAACAGGAAATGGTGGGATGATAAAATCAACATAAAATAATGGGGCTGTAAAATGAACATGAAATGGTGGGATGATAAAATGAACATGAAATAATGGGATGATAAACTCTACAAGGAAGGATGGGGTGATGATAAACTGAACATGAAATAATGGGATGATAAGCTGAACATTAAATGATGGGATGATTAAATGAACCTTAAATGGTGGATGATAAAACGAACATGAAATGGTTTGATTATTATATGATCTTGAAGTGATGAAAGGATGAAATGAACATGAAAAGATGGGATGATAAAATGAACATGAAATGGTATGACGATAAAATGAACATGACGATTGATGATGAAGTCAAAAGTGGGAAGGTAACACTAGGCCATTAGGATAAACGAGGTTTTATGCTTCTGTATGACCAGTTTACTTTACAAGATCACACGGGACTAGATACTTGCATTAAAGCGAAACACATGATTGGATTTACAGGTCTATGTATTAACGTTTTACTATACTGTAATAAATTGTTTAATCATAGTAAATTAAAGATCCTGTCCCTTGAGGGATCTTAATTAGAAAATTTCTGTCGTTTTTTTTTGGGGGGGGGGGGGGGGGGTTGCTGTGTCTTCGTGTCGTTCTCGTTTGTTTACTGGTTATGTCTTTGAACTTTTGAACTTTTGAGATTTTAATTAATGCCCCATTAATACCTCTCTGCTTCTTTGAAAAAAAGTATGCTTTCATATTGGCCATATAAGTCTGTTCGAACTACGGACATAATATTAGTACCCGAAGCCCCCGAAATATTATCGATAGCATGTTTTATTTAAAAAAGAAACTTACTTTACTAATAAAGGCTATAAATGTATCGCCTGGTAACTAAACATTAAACAAATGAAAATTGTTGTATTGTTTGTGATAGAATTGTTTATTTTTTAGTTGTGTCACATTATATTATTGTTTCTTTATGATTTAAGATTATGCAAGTCCTTATAAGATATTAATTAAATATTCAAGTGGGATAAAATTGTACTTAAAACCTACATTTAAAACGGTTATGTTTACTGAAAAGATAAAGACAGAGTACGGAAAGACTGACAGCGGGAGAAATATCTATGTAGACATGCACATTTTTTCCTTAAGTGGTTCTTTTCCGTTTCAAGTTTCTTATTGTCCGATAACATCAGCTATTTACAATTAAAATTTAACACAAGCGGTAATTCTGTCAAGTTTACTTTGGCTAGAATAATAAGTCGGTAGTTGGTTTATTTTATGATTAATTGTCATATTTTTCTTTATTAATCCACACGACGTTAACATTTACATTTTCTTCGCTCGGTTGTCCTTTCATATTATACCAGTTATAACATACATGACAATTTAATGTAAATCTTTGTTACTTATCTGTATATACAGTGTTTATTCGTGAAGACCTATGTCTATGTTTGATACTACATATTAGAAATTTTCTACAAAATTAAAAACTGCTGTAATTTAACTTGTCATAGCTTTTTGGAAGTCGTGTTTTATTATTTTGTGAAGTTACCAAATCTGTCACCAAAAGGTGTCTGCATTCCAAATATCTAGGGCACTTTCTCAGTAGAAAATTGACCCCCAGGGAGGCAAGCACAAACAAACAATTTTAAAAGATCAAAAGAAAAAACCCAGCAAAAGTGAAAGTTATGGCGAATAAATTTATAATTGGCAAAGAAAATCAGAACAATAGGAACGATATAGATAAATCAAAAAGATAAAATTTTATCTCAAATTTATTCTATTATCTAATTTATTATTTATTGGTTCATCGCTTAAATTTAATGTTGGTTTTACATAATGTCTCCATTGAAGGTTGTGCAATTGATAATCATTTAAATGACTTGTAATTCCATGATTATTATGTTCCACTCCTTCAAGAGGGTTTTCTGTTTTCATTACATTAAGTCCCTTTACCCCTTTATGAGAATGGGAAAAGTTGTTTCTCTTTATTACATGAGCCCCTCTAACCCCCTTGCAAACAGTCTTATTCACTCCCCCCTTGTATCCTATAAAGGATGTCATTAGTGAAGTATCCTCATTACACAGAACAATGCCTGGCTATAAATCGTCTCTATTGATTTCCCATTTAAATGTCAACTGAATTTACAACTTAAAGTAAATACTGATTATTTACTATGCCACTTGTTTATAGTGTCTGCCAACAAGACTTTCTGCAGACTAAAAAGGACTAATATTTTGTCAGTTAAATTACTACGTTCAAATATTGACAGTGACTAGTTCAATATCAGTATATCCTTTCAGTTAAAGAATAATGTGTAATTTGATTATAAAAAGAAGGTAATTCTGTGTTTGTTACGTACTCTTATAATATAATGGTTTTAGTGGGTTTTAAAGAGGGCAAAAAGGGGAAGACCATAGACAATCTAACAATAGGATTCACTAGAAATTAACAAATACTTATGCACGATTTCTACAAAAAAACACTCAAATAGACGTACAAAATATATATTGTCGAAAGACGTACAAAATGCATACAGACAACATGAAAACAAAATACCCGACCTTATACAAAGAAAGCAGGAACAACCTAAACAAAAATACATACAGACAACAAGAAAAACTCGAATAAGCGTACATCATAAACACAAACAACAGACAACAAGAACAACTCGGAGAGACGTACAGCATACTTACAGACAACCAGAACAACCCGAAGAGACGTACAGCATACCTACATACAACAAGAACAAATCGAAGATACGTACAGCATACTTACAGACAACAAGAACAACTCGGAGAGACGTACAACATACTTACAGACAACAAGAACAACCCAAAGAGACGTACAGCATACTTACAGACAACAAGAACAACCCGAAGAGACGTACAGCATACTTACAGACAACAAAAACAACCCGTAGAGACGTACAGCATACATACAGACAACAAGAACAACCCGTAGAAACCTACAGCATGCATACAGACAACAAAAGCAACCCGAAGAGACGTACAGCATACTTACAGACAACAAGAACAACTCGGAGAGACGTACAGCATACTTACAGACAACAAGAACAACCCGAAGAGACGTACAGCATACTTACAGACAACAAAAACAACCCGTAGAGACGTACAGCATACATACAGACAACAAGAACAACCCGTAGAGACCTACAGCATGCATACAGACAACAAAAGCAACCCGAAGAGACGTACAGCATACATACAGACAACAAGAACAACCCGGAGAGACTTACAGCACAAATACAAACAACAGACAACATATATACAGACACAACAGGAACAACTCAAAAGACATACAAAATACATACAGACAACAATAACAACTCGAAAATGCGTACAAAATACAAAAAGACAACCAGAACAACCCGGAAAGAAGGCAATAAGAACAACTTTAATAGGCGTATTACATACATACAGACAACTAGAACAACCCAAAAGACGTTCAAAATACATACAGGCAACAAGAACAACTCGAATAGGCGTACATCATGCATATAGACAACAAGAACAACCCGGAGAGACGTACAGCATACTTTTACAGACAACAAGAACAACCAAAAGAGACGTATAGCATACATACAGACAACAAGAACAATTCGAAGAGTCGTAAAACATACATACAGACAACAACAACAACCCGAAGAGACATACAGCATGCATGCAGACAACAAGAACATCTCGAAAGGCGTACACATACCTACATATACCAAGAACAACTTTAAAGACGTGCACCATAAAGACAGACAAAATGAGCTACTCGAAAAGGCGCTCAAAATACATACAGACAACAAGAACAATCCGGAGAGACGTACAACATACTTTTACAGACAACATGAACAACCCGAAGAGATGTACAGCATATTTACAGACAACAAGAACAATTCGAAGAGGCGTAAAACATACATACAGACAACAAGAACAACCCGAAGAGACATACAGCATGCATACAGAACATCTCGAAAGGCGTACACACACCTACATACACCAAGAACAACTTTAAAGACGTGCACCATAAAGACAGACAAAATGAGCTTCTCGAAAAGGCGTTCAACATACATACAGACAACAAGAACAATCCGAAGAGACGTACAGCATACATACAGACAATAAGAACATCTCGAAAAGACGTACACATACCTACATATACCAAGAACAACTCTAAAGATGTGCATCATAAAGACAGACAACAAGAAAAACCCGAAGAGACGTACAGCATACTTACAGACAACAAAAACAGGCCGAAGAGACGTACAGCATACTTACAGACAACAAGAACAACCCGAAGAGACGTACAGCATACTTACAGACACCAAAAATAACCCGAAGAGACGTACAGCATACTTACAGACAACAAGAACAACCCGAAGAGACGTACAGCATACATACAGACAACAAGAACAACCCGAAGAGACGTACAGCATACTTACAGACAACAAGAACAACCCGAAGAGACGTAAACATGTATACAGGCAACAAGAACCATTCGACGAGACATTTTTCGTGAAAAGAACAAAAGAAATAGTCTACAAAAGTTTTTAATTGCCTTTATTCGATGCTTTCAATACAACAAATAAAATCACAAAGCTTTGAGGATTGGACAACCATAATTTTATAAAGAAGGCTTAACAGTAAGTACCAAGCAACACTAACAGGGGTTGATACTAAAGTAATGTTTAAAATATAAAGAATAGCGGTGAAAATGGATTACTTAACCTATCTACACAAAGTAAAAGTGTCGAAAGTCAGTTCCCGGCAACATTTGAAGGTTTGGAACTAGAGAGTACTTAACTAAAATACTGTTAAAACAAACGATATCAACCCAAAGCAGAATATAAGTCTACAAAGTGTTACAAGTGTTTCGTACCAGCCCTATGGGATATAAAAGTCACTACGCACCTTCACTTAAATGTACACGATTATCGTTCAATATTTTTAACATTCAGATTTATCAAAAAAGTTAAACATAAAAATAAGGTTTTAATGGAGAAGGGAAGGTAAATGAGGGTTGACGAAGATTTGAAATTGTATCATTTGTTGGCAGGTTTTCAACTGTATCTGATCTTCAATGTCAACCAAGACATTCAGTTGTATTACACTTTTAACAAACGGTTAGTTCATACGATACAGCCAGAAAGTTTCATGTTGCCCAGTCCATTGTTTTATACGACCTTGGTTATATCTGCTTTCGTAATCACGGACCTTCTCAGACACGCCATGTCGTATGTGTAGGCCTTACACAAACATATCTGTATCGTCAAAAGCTTATCCTAAGATACAGAAAAAAAGTATATCATATGAAAACTTGGCAACCTTTCCGTACCACAAAAAATAGACAAAAAGATTTTTGCTTCAATGATAAAATACTTCATACAGATTTACGTGCAAATGGATCTAAGAAATCTTGATGAACTACATCTCGTTAATATACATGTTAATAAATGAAATATAAAGCATACATGTAGACTATCAGCTGTTTTAAGGCACAAATTATTTTGAAATTAAAATAGGAAAGAAGCGCGGGTCCTTAACTCCTGTTTCTTTAAAAAAAAAGTGTTCATAAGACTATTTTGATGAAGATAGATAGATCCATACTTTATAAAGAAAATTTCAACCAAGAGTAGGGCAGTAGCAATAAACTGACCAGGATCGGATCCAGAAATTCTGAAAAGAGGGAGCCCATTGACTGGTCTAAGAGGGGCCCGCTTTCGTCATGCCTTAATGATTTCCTATATATTCAACTAATTTTTTTCCGCCAAAAGTGGGGGCCGGGCCCCCGGCCCCCCTTTCCCCCCTGGATCCGCCTATAAACTCTCAAGATCTAGCATCATGGACGGATTGGTAAAACGAAGCAGAGGTACCGAATGCCAGAAGTCTGAAAGGGCATAGTCAAAAACCAGTAAACACCAACGAGAACAGGCTGGGGAAAAAACTAAACAACATATAAAACACGGAAACACAAAAACTACTGAATAACAACGCGAAGTCTAGTCGTAACGAGAGCGAATTCAGAACAATTGCCAGCTTCAATTTTCCAATGATCTGGTTTTGTCTACTTTGTTCTACGTATTTGAGAATTTCGCCTCTTGTTTTTACCTTTAATAAAACATCCAAAACGTTTGAATAGTTTTTTTTGCAGACAAATTTGTCATTATTTCTGCAGCGTCAACATCGGACACCCGATCCCCCTAATAATGGCTTTATATTAACCTATTGTAACCAGTACTTATAGGTCTCTGGTAGGACCGATTGTAATCTTAGGAGACCCCTATTCAATATTGCCAAATTAGAGGTTGCCAACAAAACGATGTTTACGACCTTACATTATGTATTACCCATTACCATTTACAGATTCTGTTTTTAATGATAAAATATGCCCTCTCGAGTGACAACAAGGTAAAATATATGTATACTTCTATAATTAGAGATTCTAAGATTACGGGACTGATAAAACTCAGTGGCGAGAGAAGAAGCACAATATATATCTCTTGGTGAATGGAAGACAACGTTATAGTCCTCTCCAATTTACCCGGGCTATTCAGCCTTGAAATGACTTGGTAAAATTAATGTACAATTTTATGGAGTGATTATGCTAATGTCCCCATTAGACCGTCAAATGAGATTCTAAAAAGATGTTATCAAAATTAATATAGCATATCCATACTTTAGTTACATATATTAAAATCTTGCTCCCTTTTTAAATGTACTCTCTACACGATAGCAGATAGATTAATACAGGATCCGGGTTCCTGCCAGGGATAATGATTAACTTTTCCGATAGCATTTATATAAGATAAATATTCAAATTAAAGTTGTATCTTCCACTCTGTCGCCAGATTAAACTCTCTTGCTGTTTTTGACTTTATATATTTGAATTCCTTAACTGTGTATGACAACCTATTAACGTATCCATATGACACCAGTCTGCTTAAAAGTACAGATAAAGGTCAAGTAAAGGGCCAAGTCGTCTGTCAACAACAACAACAACAACAACAACGACGACGACAACGACTACAACATGCACACTAATCTTTGCAATATGGTGGAACTATCCACACGCGTATGGAAAGAAGGGGGCATGTTCAAGTCTATTGTAATACAGCGATGATTATTTCCCTCATGGTCCTTGTGTAAATTTGGAAAAGATGACCTATAACTGTCTTGTCTGAAACTAAAAAGTATACTTATTACATAGCATGCACAGGATCTGCACATTGGTTAACGATGACATTCACTCTACAGTATCTAGCAAAAATATTGAACGAATCGTCCCCTTGTCAGGCAAAAGCTATCAAATCTATGTACATTTCTTTGAACTAGAGCATGAATTGTCCATTATTTGTTATAAGGTAATACTTTCCACCCGACTTTCCCACACTGTATTGTCGTTTATTGACATATTACTCCAGTCAGGGTTTAGCTATGGACTCCTAATACTTTGTGAAAGTTTCCCATAACACTTCTATTTGTATTGAATTAAAACATCATTAAAATTTATCGTTACATCAAGGTTTATAGAAAGAGCCTGGTCAATTTCCATAGCTATCGTTCACATCATAGAGTATGTATATATTGTTCAATTCACTATCTTATTTCTCCAGATCGCTACGATTAAGTGTAAGATTAGAGTTATCTTCCCTGTTTTGGACTCTCGGTCTAAACTTACACCGATATTTTGTACACAGTGTTGTCTACCCGTAAGAGGAATCCAATTAAAATTCTTAACAGATGGTATCTAAAATGTCCCTAAAGTATCACGTAGTTAATGTATCTTAACCTACTTTTACTTATAGGTTGCTGATAGATCGGACCGTGGATGTAAGTACCGTCCATTGATGTCACCCATGAACAGACTAATCTGATAGATCGGACACTGGATGTAAGTACCGTTAATTGCTGCCATCCATGAACAGACTAATGAAATCTATAAATTTGGGTGATTCTTTTAATTTGAGAACCTCCAAATTCCACATTTAAAATCATTTCTTATGTTGTATGTCAAGCATTTTATAGGTCATATGTTCAAAGAGATGAAAAACTTGATGGAAAGCTTTCTACTTATTTGAAGTTTAAAAATAATTTTGTTTTGCAAATTATCTTAATTGTGGATTTTAACCGTAGAAAAGCATTGAGCAGATTTAGAATTCCTGCACATAGATTACAAATTGAAACTGACCGGTTTAATAATACTCATAGATCACAAAGAATTTGTCAAAAATGTTCATCCGGAGATATTGAAAATGAAATTCACTTCTTATGCTCGTGTCAATTTTTTGAAGTTAAAAGAGCTGATTTATTTAATTTGGTCTCAAACAAATATCATAATTTTTTCAAATCTAAACACTCTTAATGAATTCATTTTTTACTTAGTTTGGAAGACACTCGGATTTTAACTGTTGTAGCTAGAATCATCATTGACAGTAACATTCAATTAAAGGTGTGATTTTTGAAAATGGATGTTATAAATTGGATGCTATTCTATGTTTTATGTGAAAGTTGATTGTATTTGTTAAACTATCAATTATGTTCTCTCTCTCATTGTTGTAATATCTTTTTGCTCCTCGTGGGCTCCTGATCTGGAATAAATGATGCTCATGTTTATTATGTTATGTGTCCTGTTTTTATTTTATTTACAGAAAGATAGAATTCAAGAGAAAAAATACCACAATCAATAAATCATTAAGAAAAGACGAATTTCATTTTTTTATCAGTTAAAATGTCGAGTTCCTAATAGGTGACAAACAACGGAATTTTCACACATCCTGAGGGTGATAATTCGATTCTCGTATTCTGTCTCCAAAAATACCATAGTTTTTTATGACATAAAAAAAAAACGTTTAAAATTCCATCTTCTAAATAAATTGTACTTTAGAACTACTGATGTAATGGTGACAATTTGTTGGATGAGTCAGTGGTCCATGATGGATTGTCTGTTTAGTGTTTTCATTTCATTACATTTCTCCTGTTTAAAATGCCACTGTGAACACTATCATTAGCTCGTCATCTGGATACAAGTTTTCCATTTTAAGTAGAAGCCCGGGGACACGACAAGCTTTATCAACCATGTAGATTTACGTCAGAAATGCTAGGATTTTCTATCTCATTTACAACTTTACACATAGAAAAGGTTGTTATATCGTATTTTAAAGGAGAGATGGTATACCCAAAAGAAAGCGACATGAGTACATATTGTAAATCCGAAAAGGTGAGGACAAAATCGGTCATCATTAATCCAGAGTTCCTTGAAACTAGGAATTGAGCATTTCTGTTGAAAGCGGGGCCATTTTGTGCAAATCTAAGCAGAAATCTTTGAACGAATTCAAGATCCTATATACATATCTCAATATGACCCCCGGGATATGACCCTTCTAACAGAATAAAAACAACGTTTTATACTATGGGTTTTTAGGAAGAGAGAATTATGATTTCTGTGGTCGTATTTACACATGTGAACAGGATTCACATTCAACTTTATATTGTACCAATCTTATGTAATAACATGAATTATTATAAATGGTTCAAAAGACACTTTAAAGAAAATGTTTTACACCCCTCTATCTCTCTCTCTCAAGGTCATTGGTGGTATTTACTTAAGTCTATTAAATTGACACTACCACGGGTACTCCAAATCGATTTCGATTTTTTAATTTTCATTCAAACAGTATAAATCAAAAGCTTGGTGGGAGACGGTTTCTTGTTTTATGATCGGGGACTATAATTATAGCCCGGTTTATAGGCCGTTGTGACTCGGCCAGGTTCTATAAGGCTTTGTCGCTTTGCAGATAGTCCCATTATTGAGCCATAATTTTCATATCACAACGATCAATATAGCTGCACAATTAAATATCTTAAAATTGGTCACAAAAGTTCCATTATGCACGAAGAATACAGCAAAGACATTCCTCTATGGAAAGTTTATCATGGGAAGACACTATCGAGCTTATCGGACAGATTCTACGAGAAAATCGGCACTATCAAAGAACGTTACTTCAAATTTGATTTTTAATTACTTGTTTAAAAAAATAGGACCTATTTATTTTCTTAACTTTTAGTTGTGTTTGCCCTAAGCCAGGATCTTTTGTCTGACATTTTAATTGTTTTTTGGTAAACTAATACTTGTTCTACATGATGTGTCCCGAAACGAAGTTCCTTTTATCCTATTTCAACTATTCGTTTTGGTTTTTAAGGTCACATAATAAACCTGGGTTATCATTGAATACCTGTGCAGTGAATTCGTGTTTTTTGTCTCAAGCACATTCATTTTCCCCAAATTGCCAATGTAAAGCTATTATAACGTCTATAAATTTGTACTAATGAGGTCACGGTGTGTCACATTCCGTGTCTATTACCAATTAACAACTAATTACATGTCCTACATGTAAACGAGCACCTTGACACCATCGACGTCCAAATATTTACATTTGTATCACCTGCCCCCGTCCTATGCCCCCTGGTCCCCCTTTTTACAAATGTACACTAACTGATTGAAACGTAAATTTGTTTTTCGCCTTGTAATGAATCAAATTTGTATTTACAATGACGTAATGTAGTGTCGAATCCTTTATTAGGGAAATTTTCTAAGTGATCTCTTATTTTATCTGTCAAAAATGTTAAACAAATAAACATATTATTGTCACGTTGGTTCTTAGAGGCTTGAGGACACAAATAGTTTTACTTTAATGTTAGGGGATTGTTTTCTTTAGAACTGCCATGGCAGAACGGTTGATTTTTACTTTTTCGTTTCATTCTAGTGTTAAAAGCAATAATATCAATCGCTCAATGATATTTATTATCAACCAAAAAAAATAAAGAAATGATACTAATTGTTAACCATAGTACAAAGTGCGAGGGTATCAATATCAAATCTTTCCTTCAAATGGATCTGAGTAAACGGTTTCATTCTCACTATTGTATGAATAGTGTAATGGAGCTAAAGTCTGTACCAGAGGATACAAGTCAAATTATTCACTGAGTAGATATTTGTAATGAAATTCTATATTTACACCGTTAAACAAATATAGTATGTATCTTGTCTTCTCAAACGATGCCATATATAATCTATGTTCTGTTGGTTCAGATGGGTTTTGTCTACTCGGTCGTATTGACAGAACAATCATTTACCGCCACCCCTCATTTCAAAACGTTTTATGTAAATCTTGGCGACACAATCGTTCTTTATCGAAGACGATAATAATGTAACGTTATTTCTTAAAATAATCTTTTCCTCATTCAAATCAATTTACCATTGACACCGACATAGAAAATTATTTAATTTAAACGTGCCAACACTGTCTTTGTACTTGACATGATTTTTATGCAGGGTTTACTTGTGCACACTGATCTGTCGCTATTGAAAAAGCATTTAAATAGGCTTAGCATTTCCTGTCTCGATGAAAGGGATGAAACTTTATCGCTCAACTATATATTACTGCGTTTTATGAATAAATTTGCATTCATTATGAGGCATGAAATTCGAACTTTGATGACAAACAAATCATAAATTGACAGTGGACATAGAATTCCGATAGATATTGACACTGAGCGTCGTAGTTGTCAAAATTTGGTGACATTTTGTTCACTGCAGATGGTGGACATCCACATGAAATAATCCTTATTATAGAGTCACCTGTCATATACCTGTTGCCGTCTTCAATTGTAGCAAATACCAGGGAAGCCAGCAGGAACCAGGAACGCGATTTTTATGTATACCAGAGAATTCAATGCATACAAGAAAATACATCTCTTTTTTTTTAATGTGAAAGTCTTCTATTGATGTTAAAAGATACAATTCAAATGAAAAAGAAACGTTATCTTCCTTGTACTGTATTTTTTAATCTTGAACTTTATATATCTGTTGTGCAATTTAATGGACAGAAACATTTATTTGGTTAAACAATATTAAAAACAAATATGTTTTATCAAGAAAGTAGATTATACTCTGATCACAAAATAAAAGAACCCATGTACCATATAAATTCATATTTCATTGTATCAAATGGGTCATTTTAATCAGTTTTATTCGAAAGATCAACATTGAAATTGTCCAACAGACTCGTCTGGCCAGTTAAAATCAAGGTCTTGTTGTTCAAGGGACTGCCTTCCAGTACATTTCTATCACCAAATTTAATTAAAGAAAATAAACGCTACTGGTCAGAATGAATGGGAATGTCTTGGTTGTGTATTTCTTGGATAATGTAGTGGATAAGAAGATTAGCGAAATGACATTCAGATTACCATTGTTACGTCGGACAATAGCCCTACCGGTAGGGGCGGATCACCTCCAATATTATGTTGGTTCTAAATCTAAATTTATATCAGAAATTCCTCCCATTAATCTTAACTGTGCTTTCCAACGGTGATTGCGTATCAGAATGGATTACAATGTTCTATTCAAAGGCTAAAACCATCTTATAACAAACATTTGAAATGTTACTAGGTGATCTCAATCCAAATACGGACGCCCCAAATTTAAGTCGTGCAAACGGAATTTCAGTTTTCACTGAAGTCATCGTCGTAAACCTGGAGTTTTGACAACCCCTTTGTGACATAGATGACAGACAGACACACAGAGCTCTGAACCTACCAGAAACTCGAGCCACGATGTCTTGGACCGAACAACCGGGTTCATCTAAAATCTTAACAAAGTTCATTTATAAAAGCGCGAAATATCTTATCACTTATAGATATTCTGTCAGTATAAGCATTCCTCCAAATTTATATAGTATAATGGTATATTTTGAGTAAAAAAAAACCTACACGAGGACAAAAATGTCAATGTAATTTTGCATAAAAAAAATTTACATAAAGTTTTACGACATAACTTATTACAAAATGACAAGGATAATGACCCGAAATAACTATCCTTAAGATGCCAATACACATCTGCTTAGTATTCCTTTTGATTACAGGTGAAAATATTAGTAATATACAACAGGTGTATTTAAATTTTGATAGTATTTCAGCAAATCAGAAATCTCCATTCATCTTTTAAATCGAATACACATCAACAAAATAAGAAAGGAGCTCATCTTGTTTATGTCGTTTTGCAGCAAGTGGGTCAATCGGGTGTTTTTTAAAACGTGTAAACATGTTTGTTTACTAAGAACCCATATCACATGAAGAGGGTCACCAGGCACTTCCTGTCGTTAAAAGAATAAAAGTAAAGTGTTGACGTTATAAAATAATTTGAAAAACTTCCCCCTTCCTGTGATTTTAATTGTTATTAAATGTTTTATTTTAGATATCAACAGCATCTGCATAAGAGCACATGACACCAGAAGGACTTATCAAGCTTATGGGTTCCAGAACCGTGCGTATTAACCCTGAACCCGTTTCAGCTGGAATGTGCATCCTTACTCTTCATGCCCGTATTGGTCCGTATTGGGTCGAGACCAGAACTGACGGAAGAAGCCTAAAATTAAAAGCACTGGAAAAAGGGCTTACTAGGCCAGTTATAAGACCATAAGAAAGGGGCAAGAAATATGCAAAGATGCACCAATAGGGCATTCTAGTGTCAAAAGTCCCAAAAGGCAACGACAAAACCGGTAAACACGAGCAAATACCAGAATGGAATGGTGATGCATAGCTTTATATAGAGGAAAGCAGGGTTGGGAGAGAAAAATGGGACTGAGCATGCTTCCTTATGTTATGTTACTACGTCGTTCTTGAGGAAAAGGATTTAAATAAGCTTATCATGATCTAGCTTCTTTCCGAATCCTTTCATTGTAATTGATTGTATAAATTATGATACTGTACGATATTATGAAATAAAATATGTTTATACTAAAAATGGGACTGAAAAGTTGGAACATTACGAAACAGGACCAAGAGCTTGCAACTAAAACTTTCTTTACAGAATATTTAAGACATACATACATAGTTAACTTTAAGATATAAAAAAAACTTGAACCTTTTAACAATGAACAAATGTCAAATATTATTCAACAGATCGAAAGATAACTTTTTTAAACGTAACAAACTGTGGTCTTGACACATTTATTTACGCAATATTAGAGTTTAACAAAAAACTTTAGAAAAAGAGAAACTTCTCACTCGCTTATCTATCAAATTATGAAAGAAATATTCAATTATGACATAATTATCAATATTGTACAAATATGATAAGACTTGACTTATTGAGTGTCATATTAGTAGCAAGGTCAGCAATTATCGGATCGCCATGGAGTAGGTATAGCAAGGAATACCACCATATAGGTTCTATTCAATAAACATGCATACATGCACTTTGAATTGCATTTTTAAATCTATTTAATTACATTTAAAAGTAAAATGTACCTAGATACATGATTCTTTTTTTTTTCGTTAGGTACAAGTAAATTCTATATATACGACTTTATTTTATTTGGAAAACAGCAGAACTTGAGCTGCATGAGCAACAAGTAAATCAACCAATAACTTTGTTCCTTCTATCACTTAAGTGAGAATTAAGGTAACCTACACCAATCTGATCAGACCCTGACCGAACCTTGTACATGGAAGATGGACTACAATCTTAACACCACTTTAAAGATCTGGTGACAAAAAAGACAGTTATTTCCATGTCGTGGTATACAGAAACAATCTCCTTGTCCGACAGACAAATGAGTTCTCTTTTATTTATGGCACATTATAAATCCATTACCACTGACCCGTACAAGTAATGTCGAGCTCGTCTTGTCTTCGGTTACATGTCTAAATTAAATTCTAGAATTTCAAACACATTATATACATATAACTAACATTTTGTTTTGTTTATAGGAAAAAAGGGTTTTAAAAGTTGGGTGTACATACATTCCTGTTTCTAAATAAAGATGCTATATAGGATTAACATATAATTTTATAAACACGGTAATAGGAAAATTTGGATTAGTTAAATTCATACACTAGATATCGCTTGTAAAACATGTGTCAATATCTTCTCTGTATTGGTTTTGTATAGTTCCTCAAATTCATTTTTTAAGTCGCCGTTTTGGCCGCGTCTCTTCATGATTTGACACTTTGTCAATGTGTTGCTCTCTAATGCCTGTAGACTGACTGAACCTTTGTCATCGTTTCATTTGTCCAGTCCTTGATGTCGATCGTGATTGTCCGGGGTTAGCTATCGTTTTTATCCTCGCTATTCATGACATCACTCTTTTGGCACCTTTTTCCATACTTAATGCTTAAAAACTTCTTTATTAATACTATTTTATGCCCAACCTACGAAAGTGAAGGGGCAAAATCATTTTAGTGTTTGGGTCTGTTCGTCCATCCCACATCAGGTTGAAGTTAATTTTCAATGTTGCGATGCCATATTCTTGTTAAGTCTAAGACCTAGAATGATAACATGCACCAATTACTCCGCCTGTCTTTTAATTTTTCAAAGTTCTTTTTCAGAGTTGAAGGAACCACAATTGAGGATATAAATTTTGCATGACAGTTTCACAAAACTTACACTTTATATTTAAACTTGATAAAACATTAGTTATTTCATATGTATCAAATCATCTTCAAGCAATTAAACATTTAGAAATAGGAAGAAAATTGACGGAAACGCATAATTTGTTGACAACGAAAAGTTATCATGACATAGACCAAAATCTGCTGATTGTCGGGTGTCTCCGGGTACATACAACACCGAAGTAGCTAATTAACAGACTTATCTGAAACAAACTTATACAATACTAATGGAAAATGTCAAAATGGTCCCTAACAATTTGTTGAAATGCTATATTCAGGGTGATTATAGACCGATTATGCCTTTAAACATTATATGTAATATGACCTTAACGTTAGGTATACTAGGTTGAAGGTTACTGTAGCAAAATACGAGAAAAAAGAGATCTGTCCTGTTTGTTTTTTATGGTGTTGTATTTATTTGTCTCATATGACTTGTTTACGTTACTTTTTACCACATTTGGTACTCGAGATTTCTATTTAATAATATAGTACAGCGGGTAATACAGGCGATGGGAGCCCATGGTAGGGAACGGGAATAGAGAGTGAGAGAGGAAGGGTCTTCTGTCTAAACTCTACTAGTACTTAGGCTGTCTCTGTTTGGTTGAAATCATTTTTATAAGTAACAAACAAACATGATAACATTATAACACTCAATATTCAAGATGGATGGGTTGTTTTTATGATTTTAGATCTGTAAATTAAAAATTAATTTATTTAGACTAAAGAGGGAGTTCACTTGATAACTTGGCGTATTTCGTAATGCAACAATTTTTTATTAAAAATCGAAATTTTAATTTTAAATTAAAAATAGATGATTACTATCTCTTCTGATTCACTCGGTGGTGTCTGTAAATTGTGACTATAGCGGTGAATAATGACACCTGTTGTGAAAATAATACAATTTAAAGGGGCTCCATTAATCACGCTCCCCGATTTCATTTAAATTTGATTTAAACGTGTTTTGTATTTCAACCTCATCATCTTACGATATTAGCATAAAAAGGATTGGTAATATTTAATCAGAAACATGAATTAAATTTAGATTTCTGGGTCATATCGACCCACGGTTCCGGTGTAACTGCCCTTTCCGTATAACACGCCAACTAATTCACGTAAAGATGGTTTTAGTAGGGTTTTCGTGTAACAATGGCCAAATGGCACTGACCAACACCAACTGTACGTGAATTCACTGTAAATTTTGTTCCTTTCTGGTAAAATTTACTGTAGAAACCCATTTTTGAAAAGGCAGTGAGCTGGCTTTTTGTAAATATAAAAGTGATGCTGAATGTATTATGCTGGTTTTTTCATGAAACATTGAGCACACTTTTTGGAAACGGCTAAGCTAGGGTAATGAAGTATATATATAGTCAGTATTTGCTTCCTTTTTGTTGAAAAGGAAAACTAATCTTTGGAATGTCTTTCATACAAACATATATGTTTTATGTTATAATTAAAATGCAAACCACGACATTTTTTCCATTAATTTTTTTTCTCCTGAGGCAAAATATTTTACGAGCCGGACCTTTTACAATTATTTCAATTCAAAGTAAGATGACCACGGTGTGATAAAAGATCAATATTTTAAAACTCAATATCAGATCGTAATTAAAATGGAAATATTTCGTCCATTTACGACCATCGTTAAAATGGCCACATAGAGAGAACATCATTGTCAAATGAACACAGATTAACCTCTACCTTTAATAACAGAAATCATTTAAGTAGAAAAGTTAGTAACTACCCTGGACTTTACCCAACTGTATGGTGTTAGGGGCTAGGTACCCGTGGGTTTTCACAATACCTACTTAAGAAGCTTTTTTAGACATTTTTGCCTTGTCACCAATAACTATTATCACCGCTGGATGTTCCGCTATTATTCAGCCTTTTCCTTGTAAATTTTGAATATTTATAGTCTATATTACATTGAGTTGTATCATACTTTCTATACAGATTAATACTTTACACATATAACCCTTCATACTATGATAAAAGTTAGAATTGTACCATGCAGCGAACACATTACGTGATGTGGACGTTTAATTTTCTGACCATTTTCTGATCTGAATAATATATACTTAATTTTGTGAAACGCCATTTCTAGTATACGAATAAAGAAAACTTTCAGCTAAACTGCTAAGCAAGGTGATTAATCTTAAACAGGTGCATGAATGCAGGGCCCGATGCACATTTTGTAATGCTAATATGTATTGATACAAATATACAAAAGATTTCAAAATAAACCGTGAAAGGCAGAGTAACACCAAACGTGTTTAAATCAAGGCCAAACAAGAAATGAAAACATTACAAGTCAAGGACACAGAGAAAAAAATACAATATAACTTGTAAAGCCAAGGCCTAACACAGAAACACAAAACCATTTTAATAACGTGTTACTCAAAAGTTAACGGCACTCTAAAACAAACAGCTTTTCTATGAAAAAAGAAAGAAAGAACCCTTTCTTAAATTGTTTATATGACCTCTAAAAGGGGTAAAAGCTTAACTCTGAAGTTAGTTCCATATGCATATATTATATATATGAATGATAAATACATGTGGCCTACGTTGTTAATTTGCACAATTTTTGCGTTGTTTTTTTATTTTTTATTTTTTGTGTTTTTGTTTTTTGTTTTTGTAAAAGCTTAACTCTGATACATGAATGATAAATACATGTGGCCTATGCTTGTTAATTTGCACAATTTTTGCGTTGTTTTTTGTGTGTGTTTTTGTTTTTTTTTGTTTTTGCAAGGATGATAACCATAAACTTTCCGGGTATTCTGTTTATTTAAAAGGGAAAATACCATGTATTGAGACATTGAAATCTTAACATGCTGATGCATATAAACTAAATGTTTTCTGTAGAGTTTCTGCATGCAAAAATACATTTGATAAAAAAAAAAACATAAACTCAGCATTTTTATAGATGTGCGTTTTGTTTTTGAACAGATAAAACAATTAGTTTCTCATTTACACCAAAAGGGACCATTCCCATATTATAGAAAATTGCCATTTGAAACCTAAATCGCCACTTTAGTCGCGAATTATTTTAGGACATTGAACACCAATAACAGTTCAAACAATTAAGTTTTTTACTTCAAAGACATGAGGGATTTAATGCCTTGCCTACTAAAATTTCTTAACTACATTATCAGTAATTTTGTAATATATTTTGCCTCATTGTGTTCTTTTTAAAGATGCCGATGATTTAGCCGGAAATATTGGTAGTTGTTTTTGAATTATTACTAATATGTTTGTCGTTAAGATTCTCCTTTGAAGTTGGAAATAAAGATGACTTTGTAATTACTATAAACAGATCTGTGTCTTATCGGGGACTGCTATCGGCTAAACTGGTACCTTAAGAATTTTGTAACGTAAACACAGTGGTTGTTCGCACCTAAACGGTACTCTATTGGGAACTATTATTAAGTTTGGTAGAATGGGATGATAAATATAGTTATTTATGGTCATCTTGGATGATAAAAATCGGTTATAAAATAGAGAAAAGGAATAGTAATGTATCTTAATGTGTAAGATATACTGGAGATGACCCAAACTTCCAATGTCAAGCGATTTTTATGTCAAAAATTAAAACCAAGAAATCGAATTTGAAATAAACATACCAAGTACCTTTATTAAAGTATAGTATTCTCCTTTAAAATAATAGTGTAGTCTATATAATCTTGTACTCTTTAAAATACTAGTGCAGGCCCGTACACAGGGGGGGGGGTGCGGTGGGTGCGTTCGCACCCCCCTTTTGGAGAAAAATATTTAAATTTCCTAAGGATTTTTCTTTAAAACACAATTCGCACCCCGCTTAAATTTAAATATCCTATATTAACGCACTCCCTTTTTCAAAAAGCTGTGTACA
The DNA here is from genome assembly GCA_963971305.1 of Arcuatula senhousia. Lineage (NCBI taxonomy): Eukaryota > Metazoa > Mollusca > Bivalvia > Mytilida > Mytilidae > Arcuatula > Arcuatula senhousia. The sequence continues at coordinate 78,052,841 of OZ020304.1, forward strand.
GGCCTGTAGTGTAGTCTATATAATCTTGTACTCTTTAAAATACTAGTGTAGTCTATATAATCTTGTACTCTTTAAAATACTAGTGTAGTCTATATAATCTTGTACTCTTTAAAATACTAGTGTAGTTTATATAGTCTTGTACTCTTTAAAATAATAGTGTATACGATATTGAGATGTGGAATAAGTGTACGCGACACAACAAACATAAACAAACAGCAATTCAAAAAATCACAACGGAAAACAGCAAGCAGTCTTCAACATGACCATAGGTCACTGCTTACCGTCTTGCATTGGCCCAAGACTTATAATACAATACAAAAGTATCAAAACCAATCCCTAAATCATCAACGAAAGACTCAATTCTTGACATAAAACAGTTAACATAGAATGACAAGGACAAACAAAGGCTTTGGCAAAGTTTCCTGGCTTAGGACAGGCACATATAAAATGTGGCGGGGTTAAACTAGTTTTTTGGATCCAACCTTCCCCCTATTGATAAGCTTGCACAAAGCTACATATAAAACACACTGTAAAACTCAATCGACAAAAGTTCAATTCAACAAGAGAGAACCTAAGACAAAATACTGTACGAAAACGACAAGACAAGGAGGAACTCTCTTGAGAACACTCGAAGTTACTGACAACTAGCTAAGAAACATTTATCGATTGATGTAAAAGAATCAAATACATCAGTTCTAAATCCGACACCCCACGTCAAAACAATGAATGATTAAGAGTTGTATCACCATACAGAACCGACATACTTGATCGCTGTGGTGCTTATAAATAATACAGTGGATACAAAGTGAAAATTTAACGTTTTAAAGTTACTATCAAGCTATTAATATTTCTGCCGAGTAGTCTATATAATCTTGTACTCCTTTGTGTGTTTTATATACATGTACATAAGCAATAAAGTGTTCTAAAACGGTGTAACAAAAAAAAAAACACGTCAATTTCTGAAATACTTCATTTCTTTTTTATTGCTTGACTTCTGTTTGTTTGTTTTCAATTGTACATATATATATATATATTTTTTTAAAAACCATACAGTTCTTGTAAAAGTCTTTCATTTCGTTGGTGCTGGTTCTGTCATCTGCACTATCAATACTTAAATTTTGTATTTACATTAAATTTTATACATGTACTTGGTTATGTACTGTAATGTTAAATCATTGTTTCAATCATGACTGTTATATGTATATGCCCCAATGGGGACCTAATTTGGAAAATAAAAATATTGGTATTGGTATTGTACAACTTTCATTGGTATTGGTATTGGTATTGTACAACTTTCATTGGTATTGGTATTGGTATTGTACAAATTTCATTGGTATCGGTATTGGTATTGTACAGCTTTCATTGGTATTGGTATTGGTATTGTACAACTTTCATGCAATATTGTAAACTGCTACCAGTTCTGAACACTTTACCTATAAACTGACTGCATTGCAATGGCCTATGTTGTATATGTATATGATTAAGACCATTTTATTTACCAGAGAAAGTGTAGTAATCCAGTATTGGAATGGTTATGGGTTCGGATCTGCAGTGATGTGTCTGATTTTAATAATAAAAACCGGTGTATTACAAAAAAATTACTAAAACAAGGATATCGTTACCACAAATTAGTGAAGTCGTTTACTAAGTTTTATCATAAATATCTATACCTTATTGGAAAATTTAACTGTACACGACGACTTTTGATTGTAAAGGGAATATCCCATCCAGATTTCTACGGTAATGTTGTTTATAGAGCAAATAAATTCAAAAACAATCCCTTGGGAATGCAAAATTGGCTTAAAACTTTATTAAATAAAGGTTATGAAATGGATATTTTAGTAAAATCTTTGAATTTAGTCTTCTTTGGTAAAAATATTGATAATTTGATACTTACTTTAAATTGTTAATTGCCTTTTTATACTTATGTCTTATGTCATTTTTGAGCATTACAGCGGTCAAGTGTGTCGGTTTTGTGTGATGAGGCATCATCAAATCATAAGTGTTTGACGTGTTGTGTCGGATTTAAAATCGACATACTTGATTTTTTTTACATCAGTCGATGGATGCTTCTTAGCTAGCTGTCAGTAACTTCGAGTGGTTCAAGAGAGTATCTTTACGTCCCGTTAATTACTTGTTGTCCTTTTGTCTCAGATACTCTCTTGTTGAATTGAACTTCTATCGATTTGATTTTTACTGTGTGTTAGTTTGTGCTTTGTTATTGATTATCATTAGGGGGAAGGTTGGCGCCAAAAAACTAGTTTAACCCCGCCACATTTTAATGTACCTGTCCTAAGCCAGGAATCTTTATCAAAGCTTATGTTTGTATTTAGTCGAATTTATGTTAATTGTTTTTTTGTCAAGAAGAGGGTCTTTCAATGAACTTTGGGATTGGGCTTGAATCATATGTATTTTATTTTCAATCCAGGGGCCAATTGAAAAACAGCGAGCAGCGACCGCTGGTCACATTGAAGGCTGCTGGCTGTTTTCCATTGTGGATATTTAAAATATACGTTTATAATGTAGGTTGTGTCGCGTACACTTATTCCACTATCTGTTCCATTATTGTTGGGAATGTCTTATTACATCGTCAGGTGTATTTTCAAGGTCTTTATAAAGCATTCTGCATGACTGTTTGATTGTCTTCCCTTAGTGCACCCGAGGCACAGGGAGCCTCTATCATATATACATATACCGAGTACCAATTTGACTTGGGGCCATAAAACATTTTAATTTAAGTTTGATTTACATTGACAAAAGGACATTACGTTCATCAAGTTTACAAGTTATAATTTGTAAGTTTATGGCCATTGACAAACATAACTATAAAACATGGAGCGATTTGTAATTTTGTGGTTTTTACACTTAATAAAAGTTTGTGCTGCCATTTACGTGGTATTATGGGGATTTACGTGTTGGAACGATCAAAGAATGAGGTTATATGATAATGGTCGTGATAAAACTACTCAGCTAGATGTGATTATCCCCCCGTAGATCAAGCATTAAAGTTGGACAACAAGGGCTTCAAATCTGTCTTTATCATTTAAAACAACTAACCCTATAAAATTTGTACCCGTTTAAAGATATTAAAAAGGTCCTCTTAATCATAAGTATATATGGTTTGACATTTGCATTAGGTACAGTTGTGAAAACAAGTATTCGTATTGTCTCCTAAGAAGCAAAGGTGTACCAAAGGGGCAATCAGTATCATAAAACCGTAAAGACAAAGACAAAACTGGCAGACAAAAAACCATCACAACAAAACAAACCACACAACAACATAAAACACACACACACATAACAACAAAACCGCATTCAGCAACGCGAACTCAAGTCGAAACGAGAGTGAACTCAGGTGCTCCGGAAGAGTAAGCAGTTCCTGCTTGCTATAGCACACCTGTCACGTTGCCAAAGATCGATTAAGTGTTGGTCAAATCCGGAAAGGATGACATTACAAAACTCTATGTCAAACCAACATCTGTGCTCATCTGAGAGATAGAAATCCCGTATTTGTATACAAGCACATGATGTCGTCCGTAAAATTTCTTGAGTGATGACAACAACCTGGGAGCAACGTACCCCTGTGTTAACAATTTGCTTGTCAGCCGTGTAGCTCTATCAAGGAAGTCGTTGTACTCCCCACATGCTCTGGAATAACGAATCAATTGTGATACGTAAACTCCATATGCTGGAGCGGACGGCCTAAACTCTTTGATTACATAATTGAAAAAAAAAATCTTACGTTTTGGGGGCTCTTGTGGCTATGAAAAACGTTCACATCCTCGACTTTCTCTATCTCTTAAACTTTTTTATTTGCAAACCAAAAACGGTAGTTTGACCCCCCTGGTCTATTTGTAGCAACGTCAGTCATGTTTCTGATTTGTTTTTACCTTACGGACTTTTATTGAATACCCCATTGATACTTTACATCATATTGAAATAAAGCCTAATGGTGATTTGATTGTACGAGAATCTGCATGTTTTCATTACTATCAGAAATCTTGAAGATTTCTTTAAAAAATCATAGACATTCCTGTGCCTGTGTTTAACCGTCTGTTCCTTCAATATTTCTTGACGCGTTAGAAATCATGGAATTCCTGTACCCTCATTGACTTTGGTGCTTCAATTGTCTGTACGAGATCTTGTCTGTTCCTCCCTTATCTGTGGATAAGTAAAAATCATGGACATTCCTCTAGCCATGTTGACATCGTTGCTTTACATTGTTTGTATGTCAACAGAATTACGATTATCGTTATCTACGCCTTCCTATAATTTAATAAACACAATATGGTTATCAATGGAACCAAGGCCGTTCTTATTGTCATTTTCTGCATATATAAGTTTCTATGGGGTTACCTAAGGTAATAGCTGGAGTGATCCCGTACAGATTCTGTGCAGTCAGGGCATTGTCAATAGTGAATCATGACCGAACCTTCTGATTATTTATTAATTTTTAAACAAAAGGACGCACTTAAAGACACTTCACGGCCCAAGGTCTACAAATTACATATGTATAGGATTTATCAATGGTAATTTAACGGTTCCCCGAACGATTTTACACATCTAAAACTCGGCCATACAACCCTAAGTAACTAGGGGCTGTTGTTTACTTTATTTCTCCACTTTGACTTTGAAGAAAGAAGTTTGTAGGAATATTGATAGGGGGAAGGTTGGGCCCAAAAAACTAGTTTAACCCCGCCACATATTACATGTGCCTGTCCTAAGCCAGGAATCTTTGACAAAGCTTTCGTTTGTACTTGTCTTTTTTATGTTTTCTGTTTCTTGTTTAAGAAGGGGGTCTATCTGTGACTATTTCAGGGCTGGATTTGAATTATATGCATCTTATTTAGACCATGGGCCAATTGCAGAACCGCGAGCAGTGCCAAATGGCCTCGTTGAAGGCTGCTGGCGGTTGTCCATTGTGGTTTTTTCTAAATTACCGTTTAATTGTGGGCTGTGTCGCGTACACTTATTCCACATCTCTTTATTTTCTATTGTAAACAACAAACAGAGCCTAGAAGAACCATAGATCATACAGATATTCCTAACTCGAAGTTTCGTGATTTAAAGTTTTAAGGTTTTTTTTAGCGTAGCTGCCTAAAAGCGGATACAACTTCGTTTATGATCTAGATAACAGTAATTAGTTTTTGTTTTTGATTAAGAAATGTTTTAGGGTCCTCTAGTTTAAAATCATGTCGTATGCGTTCTATGCTTTATCTTCTTAAAATGCTTTTTATTGCATTTTTTCTAGGCAAATATGAACTTATTTTTGTAGAGGTTCGAGTGTCACTCAGTGCAAACATGAAAACGAACATAATGACAACTTTTTCTTATGAAAGTATCATTAATCTTAAAACAAATAAACAAAAACATGAATGTCATTTATGAAATAAAATACATAAAGCCCACAAAATACATCGTAAATCCAAAATACGAGTAAAATAGCCCGTGTCAACAACATTGATATAACCACACACGGATTTTCTTATCTACGACTTAAAACTGGGGTTTGTCTTAATGAAGAATTCAATGAACCAATTTTATTGCAGGTTTGATGTTTGTATAGACTTTAAATATTGAGTTAACACTTGAGTTTAAACACCAACAAGCTGACGTAACTTCAAATAGCACTGACCAGACGACCAATAAACCAGGGGTCACTCCTGCCGGATAATGGCGGTTCAAAAGAACCTTGGAAATTTTGCTTTTGGTTGGAATCAATTCGGTCATTCCTTGCTATGACTTTTAAAACTGTAGAAGTTCGTCCACAGGGAAACTCATCTAGTAAAACTGTATAAGTTTGCCCAGGAAAACTCATCTAGTATATGGTGCTCATGGAAGTCTTGAGGCATTGTGAAACTTTTCCATGGATTTCCAAATGAACAAATGACCATGTATCTGCGACGCAAAACTCATTCAGGCCTTACCAATCTAAATAAATTTTGTTTTTACATGTTTATGATATGCATAAGTATAATCTCATAAAAGATTAATAGTCTTTACTCTATAAATAGATGTTCAATGAGATTCATGTGTCAAGTTCCCCCACTTCAACGTTGACTAAGTTTCCGATGTTGTTGGATGCTCTCCAAGTTTAATCTTTAATGGTCGGACATGATAAGAGATACAATTAGTCCTCAGTTTCGTATGAAAGAAGACACCAAGTGGTTTTACTTGAAAGTTGGCAAAATTGGTTTAATGAGATTAAATTAATTAGATATCATGAATAGGACATGTAGCTCCCAATCTATCAGAGCCTTCAGTTTGTATAACGTTCAGGTGTAGATTGAAATTAAATCTGTAATAATTATTTTATCTGATACCAAATATATCCACCTGTGTCTTTCCATGGACAATACTGGTACTGTAGACCGGATATTGAGATGGACCAAGGCTTACGTGATCAATGTCCATTTAGGACCGACGTCGTAGAGACTGCCTTTAATGAATTGTAATCTAGTATGACATAGACCTAGGGGGCCTTCATCTTATAAATACATAAACGTACAACCTCAGAGCGTACAGCACTACTTTCGTACTGGAAGTTTTATTCATGATACTAGTCCAGCAAGTTAAACTTAACAGTCCCTGATGTTGGTCATCTATGAAATCAAGGGGAAATGAAACATTGAGATCTTAGTCCAGTTAAGTCAATGTTTGTAAACCATGTCTGAAGGGAAGGTCATTTAATGATGTTTTACATACATAAGTAAACACGGACAGTCCACAAGCCAAAGTTTTAACTTCTATTATTTACATTTCATAAAGTCCAAATTAAATGGATAAATCGGTGAGACATCGGTGCTTCTGAAATTCGAATAATAATTTGAATATACTTGTAATAATTGAACTGCAGTTTGACTACAATAAAATTTTACATAACCCAGGTACAAGATCAATGCTGGAGGTGTTTTCTGTGATTGCTTCCATTCTTCTTTACTACAAGGGGCTGTAACGTTACTTCACGATCAGAAAAGCGGTTCTTTTAATCTTATATCACCTGATTAACACATCTAGTTAACTTCTTATCACCTTTCCGTCTATGGACGGCACCAAGCAAATGAGGGGCGTCACGGAAAACAGGGGGTGTGAATCTACCTCTTACCTTTACTTCTAGTCGGCAAAGTGATCATTAATTGTTAAATAAATCAATAACTTTCATTATGTAGAATTTGGCTATGTAAAGTTCCAATGTGAAAAGGTTTTTTGTGCTTCCGAATGTCCAGCTGATATTTTTGATTTGCACTTTTAAGCATGGGTTCGGATTTTGTTTTCAGATATCTTGTTAAGATTTTTGTTTGTAAAGTAAATGTAAAGCACCTAAGCTTTATTAATACACTGTTTCTGTTTTTGTTTTCGAATGTCTAGCTGATAATTCTTGGTTCACCAGCATATATCCATAAATTTGTTCTTTGTGACAGCTCATTTGCATATCATATTGTTTTGCATTCACCTTAGCGTAAATAATATCTAAGATGTTTTGATTGTTGACATATTTTATTCTCGTCCGCGGGCGGACTTGACCAAAGTGCAGCCATTGAGACGAACTTAAGCAAATGATGAATTGGTCTATATCTCTTGTTATCTCGATGCGGGTCTCGATGTTGCTGTTTTTGGTTCAAACTGACAAGTTACAGTTTCAGTTTCACAGGTTTTTTTGTTCATGCTTTTGTGTCGAGTAGCACTTTGTAAAAATTTTTATGTGTCGTTTTTTTTTCACAACTTGCTCCCCTCTATCAATATTTTGTTATAGTCAATATGTAGTACGAAAATAAAACAAGTGTTTTTTTCGTACTGCACATTGACCCTAACAAAAAAATGATAGAGGGGAGCAAGTCCATGTGTTTAAGTTAAGGAAAAGTGTATCAGGACTAGAGTTTTCAATGTTTTAGGACTAGAGTTTTCCCAGATAAAAAAAAAAGATTCTATGCATTCCTTAGTAAAATATAGTCGCGGTAATGTACTCTACATATGAAATAATTCTAGCACAAGTTTAGTTTTTAAGTTTTCCAAGAAAAATAATTCTATGATAAATAAATATAGCAAATGTTGAGTTTATTTGTAAAAAATACATGAGTAAAACAGACACACGGACTGTATGCTGGCCATCTAATTGTTCTGCCGCCGGGCTGCGAAGAAGGTCAGGACAAAACTGCGGATTAAGGACACCTAAGTAACCACAGACCCTCCAGCTGGTACATGTATGTCCTTATGCATCTCGCTTAAAAGGTCAACAGGGGACAAAGTTGGTGATCACTGACTTGCACTAATAATTAAATAAGAGTAAGGCGACATGAAATCACTTATTATAGTTAGATATGACGAACCGCTGTCAATTTACGTCATATTTGTGTATTGCCTCTTGACATTTCCTATACCGCGAATGATGGATTGGACCAATACACATCATACGCCGTTGGTCGCTAGCACCTTGTAAATATTTACGTATATATTTTGATTGAAACTTGTATATAATATTCCGGGTTGAAATGTACACTGGTCACGGAGGGTCCGAAACTGAGTCCAGCCAAATGTCACCAAAGCCACTGTTTAACTTCAAGAGTATTGATAACGTGGTTCATTCCCCAAAACCTGGATTAAAATCTCTTTAATCTTCTGAAGTGAAATGTTACAGTTTAGTTACTATATAAGATTTGTAACGTAAATGGTCAAAAACAAATGCATAGATCGTTTTTACATGTAATGCATATTGACTGAACTACATGAAAAAGTGCCAGACCGCAGGATTTGTCTTTTCAGAATGAACTTTTAGAACAAACTCATAAAACAGTTAAATGTAAAGCTATTCTAGCGCAATAGAATACAGTTTAAATGTTAGAGAGCTTCCAATATTTGTATATCTATTTTAGACAACACGGTCTTTATTCTCATTGCGACCTAAGTTCGTCGATTTGTATCGTATTTAGATGTACATTAAGATTAGAAGACCCTACACCAAGTTAAAAATATGCTCTACATTGTCTCGTGTTTGTTCATTTTATTTTACTAAGAAAGCTGACCTTGTGTTACAAGATTTTGAATTTCTTCAATCCGCTAGGGTTTGTTATGGTTATCATTAGTCACTGGCAGGTTTCTTAGCACTGTGCTACATGTAATACAGAAATCAAAATTAAATGTTTTAATAACCTTAAATGTCTTGCTTTTCAAAAGTTATGTGAACATTTCATAACTTGATTTTAAAAGAATTTTATTGACGATTGCAAGCTCTGTGGTCTTTGTTTGATCTGTATTGCATACTATTTTGATATTTTCAGTGTCATATTTATCAAAGATTGCCGTTTGTATCAGAAATAAGGGTAAACTGATACTGAGGTGAGAGAGGTTGCCCTCTCAATGTAAATACGTTCATTTTTTGTGTGATTTTTAGACATGCTTATTCCTAAATCTTTCTTCAAAGAAAAACAAAAGCATTGAATTCTTAATAAGTCTAGTTGACTACACGACTAACTTTACTACTAGCAACTTATAGTGTACATCTGTCCCCTGTTGCTTTTAGAAAGATGTGATTTCGAGGACATTTCGATAACCAAATAGTACATCTTTCGATTCAGACTTAGCGGTGTTTTACCGTGGGCTTGTTAGTCAAGATGTTTGGTGTTTTTGTTACGTAGCGTGTAAGAAATCAAATTACAAGGAATGGGGTATGGGAGCTTTACTTTATGTTTTATTCTGTAGCAACACAAAGAATTCTGTGTAACCTTTTGGCAAGATCGCACAAACTGATATTTTTTTTTTTTTTTTTTTTGGGGGGGGGGTACCTTTGACATGTAACACTGTTTTTTTAAAATTAATTTTGTCACTGGTTTTATGGCATACTCCATTCCAACAGCAAGATTATCATGTTTTACCTTGTTTTTTTTTTTTTTTTTAGATTGTTTAGGACTTTTTGCCAGAGCGTTACTGACGGAGTCTTTCATTGATCAACCTCGGATGACTCAAGAAAACAACAGGATAATAAAAAAGAACCAAACATTGAACACTTGCATGAAAACCTAAAAATGTTCTTTGAATTGTGTAAGTTTCATGTAACTTGTGTTGCGTATTTTTGTATTGTAACTGGTAATGTTCCTTTATTTTGGAATTTATACCAATAAAGTATTTGAATTTTGGGAAAAGTCCATTCAGAAGTTAATGTATTCACCGATAAGAAACTAAAACCACCACGACAGTTTGAAGGAATTCAACCTTCACCTTCCATAAAATTTTGAAACAGGTGCAGCGGAGCTATTGGACTGTGACGCCGAATTTGAATTACAATGTAACAAAATTGATGTCAATTATGAATGGATCGTTATCAACTGGATTACAATGTAATTTTTATTTCCTGTCGGCTTGAAAAGCATGCTTTCTCCGAGCGTGGGAAACTCTTTGAAAGTGAATGAAAAAAGATGATGTAAATAATTAACATTTTTAATGTCTCAAACATAGGCTTCCTTGCCATATAAATACAAAATGATATGAAATATAAACAGTATGGATTCCATGGAAACGTGAAGTTTATAACATCTTTGGTGATTTCATTTAGACATAAAAACGAGAAAAAGACAAATATTCATAATTCAAAATTGATAATGAAAGAAAAATTACTGAAAAATGCATAGATTCATAAATAACAATATAAACATCTCAATGAAAATCCAAATGAAAACAATATTTGGACATACAAATGCGGACTACTTAGAAAACTGAACAGTTCTAGATAAAGTACCCGATACTTGGGTCGAAAAAGGAAACCAAATACTTTCAACAAGAACTGGAATAACATGTCTAAATGCCCTATGAACAATCTAGGACTTTAATTACTTAAAAAAAGAAATGCCACTTTTAGTGGGGAAATGAAAGTTTGTCTATTTAGGTCCCTTCAACGTAATATTAATATAATAAACCCACTTTTCAAGTGGCACAATACTGAACTGTTGAATTCAACAGCATCAGAAAAATCAAATAAATAAAATAAATATAAATATTACAGTAACAAACATACAGTTTAATCATCCTGGGATAAAGTGTTAAATATTGGAAGACGCAATTGCTTGCTCGTATCCAGAGGAGACCCGTAAGAAGAAAAGCTGCCACTGCTACTCAAACTACTAGCACTACCGATACTGTCCCCTGAGATGCTGTCGGGAGGGGAAGGGGGTGCGTCCCAATCCCCGAACACGTTCTGGTTGTTGTTCGTATTGCGTTGCTGAAGCGACAAAATGTTCTGAAGCTGCTGGCTCAATACGTCCATTGAGAAATTGTTCATGTTAGCATTGACATTGTTCATTTGAGTTTGCACATTGAGAGGTTGCAAAAGAGATGCAATTGTCTGAAGATCAGCGGAATAATTGAACACAGGGCTGCTAGCAGTGGACGATCCTCCGGACATACTACTAGAACACGATGAAAGACGACTAAAATCATCACTGGATAACGGACTCGGGCTCTCGCTAGTCGGCGCCTGCACAAAGTCGGAACCATTGAAAGAGATGGTTGATGGTCTTCTGACGGGTGGGGGAGATTGTGACATCATTGCTTCTTGGTTTTTGATCATCTCCGACAGCTTCTTCTCGTCTTCGTTGTGTACAAAGTGACATCTTGGCCCATACGGACAGAATCCAATAGTGTGGAATGTACGGCAAAGTTCAGTTTTGTACTTGGGATGTCTGTTGAGAGTACGAAGTTCATGAGCACCGTGAGCGAACTGACACTTATCTCCATATTTACAATGTCCACTTTCCTCAAACGGGCGACACAGTTCGGTTTTGTATCTGCTGGAGTTAACATTCCTTTGTAGGTTGGCGTTCAGAGATCGGTCTCCGATCGGATCACTAACACTGCGATCTAGTTTACGGTGTAAATTTTCCTGAGTTAAATTAAGATCCTGTGCACCAAGTGGAGCAGCACTCTGTTGTGTGATAGCAATGAAAGAACTTGTAGAAACGTTCCTATTCCTTTGCATCATAGCACCAATTGTTGCCCTTCTCTCAGCTGTAAATTGCTTCATCTGGTTTCTGCGGTTCTGAAAACAGAAATAAAATAGTTGAAAGACTAAATTGAAAACGTCGTTAAAGTAAATGAAATTATTATATATACGAAGTACACAAAACTGTCAAATTAAAATCTAATTCATTTCCATAACATACAAAATATCAATCTACGGGGAAATCAAGAAAAATTAAAAATGATAAGGCAATACCCGAAATAATTAACAAACCATAATAAAAACATAAATTAAAATATTATTTATACATGCACATTTAACTAAAAGTCGAAACTTTTTACCCTATAACTTTATTAATTAAGATGTAATAAGGATAAATAAATTAATTAACTTTTAACGTACCTGTTGAAGAACATCACCAACATCATAAAAGGCAGAAATTTGAGCAGTAGACATAATGTCCTATAAAGTTAAAAATAATAACAAACTAATACTGTAATTATTTAGGCGACAAAATACATCCAAACACTTCGATTGTTTCAAAACATCTGAAAACCATGAGGTTGGATGGCGAATATATTCCATGGTGGGCGGAGCCAATTGAGTAATTATTTTCGGAAAAGTAGGCGGGGCGATCACCTGTCAATGAAAGAAATATATCGGTCGAGCATTCTGATTGGCCAATAGTAAAGTAATTTTGAAGTTGCGAAATGCTTGTAAACAAGTGTGTTTTCATTGATTATATTTTTTTCACAGGACTAAAACTTCATTTACTTCGCTTTAAAACTATTTTGTTAAATAAATTCTTCGAATAATAAAATTTTTAACAATAAAAATCATTTCACATACTTATTTGTAAAAAAATATATAGTACAATTCACAGTTTTAGGATTTATTTTGACTTGTGGCGATTTCGACCTTGAAAACTTAAATTTATCAAATGGGAGGATCTTAACTAAATAATAAAGTCAGTCTTGCAAGGAAATTTAACAAACCATTTTTCAAAAGAAAGAAATCAATACACATCACATGACATTTGCACCCCCATATAAATCTGATTTTGGCGCGAAAATCCACGTGGACGGGAGTAAATGTCTCCTCGCAACACAGCGTATCAGCGACAGTGGTCAGACATCAACTAGACGTCGTACAAAGTCCTTTTCGGTGGTGTGATCACCTTTATTTACAAACAATGAAAATATTTTATCAAATTTAATGAATTATGACCGATAAATTTATATGTATACCAATTTCATATTAAAATTTGTTTATTAAAGTAAAAACAGTATTTTATAATATACAGGTCTGTGGTCGTCTATGGCTGTAGCAAGACCATAGTTAATATAATATCATTTATTGGATTAGTAGATATATAAGTTAAAATTAAGTTAAAAAATAGTATAAAATAAGCCTCTGTTAGGTGGATTTTCCGTGGGATTATTTTAGGAACCATTACTTAATTGACTCTTTAATAATTAAATAAGAAATGTCTCTTTTTAATTGTGTATTAATCCTCTCGCCTAATGATAGAAAAACAATTGTCCGTTTTACTGCAGGGCTTCAATTTTGTTGTTGCCCTGAGTAGAAGTGATAAAAATGGTCTCATCCGGTCGAATGTTTAATTACTAAGGCTCATTTTTCTTTGTTAATTTATTATAATTTATTCTGTTATAGTGCCCCAAGGTAATCAGTTTTTATGTTGTTATTACTCATTTTGACTAATTTACTAATAGACTTATGACTTCACTAGGTTGTATTCTGTAATGGAGAGGAGAGACATGTTAATTATTTCGTTTCAGCTCGAGATGTAGGAAAAGAGGGGCAATAAAGCCGTAAATTTGTCAGATTATAAAAAATAATCTTAACTAAAAATGTCAATGAATTATCGATTGCCGCTAAAATGAAGGATAAAGTTGACACCTGAATTCACGGCTCGGCAGGTATTCCTTCTTATCATTCAGGATTACCTGGGTTCACCTTGTATCTTATTGCGTCACAATACATATTTAATTTTTGATACGATATATGTCAAACTTATGAATAATATCTTCCATAATTTTCAGGAATTCCAACTGCGCCAAACTCCTCTCACATGTCATACCTGCATAACGACAAAATTAGGTGTTCAATACCTGTAATTATAAAAACGTCAATCAAGGAAAATTAAACCTTCGGTGTAAGGGAAGTAATTCTAATATTATTCATCGATATAAAGAAATAAAAAAATAAAATATATAATTTTTTTTTTAAAGTCATTCGAATTATTGCTCTAATGTGCACAATCGTCACATATCAAACTACCAAAAACTAAAAAGGGACCGCCAATAATTTACACCAATTTATTTTTAGCAATATCTATAATTTCTAAAGGAATTCGACAACAAACCGACATAAAGTCTGATAACTGCATTAGAATTTAGATACTAATTGACAGTTTCTGTACCAACGTGTGAAAATAACACATTCAGGGCACTGAGCAAAAGGTAGAGTTAATCCTGTCCCTAAGATCAAAACCCTACAAAAACACCGATTCAAATCTTGTTTATATTGCTAATTAATATTTCTTTTGTGAGATAAACAAGTCAATAACGTTTATCTTTTTATTCAGCAAATTCACAGATCTGTATTGTCTTTTGAAATGGATCAATTAATAGTAGATATGCGTAAATATTTGATACCATAAATCTATGAATATGGAATTTATCCAATAAACCGACTGACATCAGAAGAATAAATAAAAAAGAATTTATTATCACATTTTCCCACACTGTAAAAAATGAATAGAGTAGACAAAAGAACATTAAGACAAATTATTCAAAAATATCAATCAAAGAGAAAGGAAAAAAATGAGAAGAAACTAGAAAGTTTGGCCATAGACCTATATGTTAAAACATAGATACAAATAAAACAAAAGTAGTATACGAATGAATAATAACAAAATCAAAACCAAACGTGTCACATTTTTATTTCCTAAATTTAAAATCTACTCCCAAATTATTCTACTGATTGTTAAGCTAAGCCTATCACCGATTAATTATTCATGTATTTTCCAGTTGATTACTCCATGATTGGGGCACACCACGGCGCCATTCAGTGTCAGGTAGTATGTTTCGTGCCATCTTGTCATTCAGGGCGCATGTTTTGTGCCAGGAGAGCTAAGTTGTCCCTCTAACCAGGTCGGCTCTTTAGCACCATGAAAGTAATATAATACTTCCATCTTAGCACACACTAAGTTGACACACAATGAGCACTTAATTCTAGTCTAAACGGTTGTCATTCATGTATGCATGTTATGTCTTGGTCCGTGGAATTCCTGCTAATATGATACTTCCATGGAATGACACAAAACACATGTATTTTATCTTGTATATCTTACATTTTTATATTCTTGGTTTTTTTTTCTCACGATTTTTTCAATGCATGTTCCTAGATTTTTTTTTTGGACTACAATCATTCTTAATGTTGTAGAACTTCAGTTAAAAAGACTACACAATCCAGAAACTCTTGATTTTTATGAACCTGATCCATACAAAAACTTCAACGCGAAATGGAGGTGCATAACAATCTTTTTTGTCGAATATTTTTTTTTCTAACAGAAAGAAATCGTTGATGAATATATTGTCAAAAAGTAAACATAAATAACTTATAGTTCTCGATCCCTTTCATCAAATATTGGTTTGATATCAGCATTTTTGGAGAGGGTTATATAGTTTATACTTTTTTTTTACATTAGAAGCTAGCGAAGTTAAAGATGGGTAAAACAAACTTGACGAAAATTTTTCACGACATAAGACTATATAATTTAAATATGGTTTATATATGTGTGTGTTAATATGATGCTCGCCTAAATCTGGCTTATCATTAATAAAGAATTTGAACTTGAATTATAATATAAATTGTTTTGAAAATGATATTTGATCCTAATTTTTTTTTAAAAAATGGGAGACGTTTGGATGCCCGTTGTGTGTTCAATACCAGAAAACCCTCAAAATATAAGATATCTGGCAAAAATTTCGAAATTGTATGGCATAAAACCACAAAGAGCGTATAAATCTATACAAAGTACATCATCTAAACAATTACACCATTCTCCAAGAACTGACACATTCCAGCACATTATTACTTCGTAGCAGCAGTTTATTTAATTATAAAGAATTACGACTTTTTTCCCGCGCACTGCATACTGTGCATATGATGTATAGTAAAGTAGTAAAAAGTGGCGTGGGAGTGATTTTCTCACGCTTCTTGCTTCTCTCTTATCTCTTGCTTTAGCAAATAAATGACAGAGATTTGGAAATTTGTTAATTATCAAAACAATAATGACATAACGTTGTAAGATTTGTTCTCAGGATAAACGCCGATGGAATGTTAGTACTTCCTCGAGTCTGAGGTGACCTGGAAAGTGTCGCCAGAGGTTAATGTACTCTTTATATGCACCCTCTTTACTATAATTTCTCTTATCTGCCTTATATTTTACAGCATTTTCGTTTTTTTTTATTTCATCTTACCATAATCTTTTTTGTTTTGAAATAAATATGTATACATGTACCCGAGTGAAATACAGATGGTTTGGCATTCATTTTTGGTGTAGTTCTCTTGATTATAGACAAAATATATGACATTTTCTATTAAATATTCTCCCTGACGTTTTAATGAAAAAAGCCAAATTTGGGTAGTATGCTGTTACATGAAGTTAAAGACTTAGTCTTCCTTACAATTATTTAACAGGTTGGTTTAGATGTTAGGTATAAATGCAACATGGTCCACAATAATAGACGGACGAACCACGAATCTGGCTCACTACCTACTTTGTTGGAGCATTGTATCAGGAAACCGAATTCCAGTTGGAATTTAGTCAAATGTTTACAACGATCGTTCCCACGCCATCGTTCAATTTTTTGCATGAAGAATGCGTCTCGTGCAACACATGTCAAATCGACCTCTGCGTGCTTGTGCATAGTCAAACGAGGCACCGACGGGGAATCTATAAACATGTAAGCGATATGAATTATTCAATGCATGCATATTGTGGGAAAATACTTCATTCGTGTTCAAAACACATGGAAATGTTTTAATAGCTGTTGATTTACATTTTTCATTTGAGAGGGAAATTGAAAAAAGAAACACTCTTGAGTACGCAATGATAGATGGATGTTGTGGAATATACTGTTTATTTTGATAATTATGATTTTTCTTTCGGACAATCTGGTCACAAAGATCACACCCCGAGAGTGATAATACCTCCCTGGACAGATATAACAAGATCTAACGGTATACTAACTCAGGACCCTTGTTTGATGCTTGTTGATGTTACAGACCTCCGTCCCAAGGGAACGATTCACTTTAAAGACCCACACCTCAGTGTAAATATAAGATCATCATATATCAAAACTGCAGGAATTGTTCTATCCACGAGGGGTCCGATAATAGTGTTTATGTTCTAATCATTGACTGGGGATGGGAAATCAGAACAAAGTTAAGAAATACCAAGAGATTAATTGTATTAATTACACACTTGTGAAATTTTGCTTTCATCTTTTGTTGTAAGATGATTTGATGCATTCTTCTTGCATCACAAGAAAGAGTTTATTGTTTAGAAATCATAATGGAATACTTATTGCAAAAATCAAAGCCATGTTATCGTTTAACGAATAAATCTTAAATTTTTTTATATGTTACCCGGTCTAAAAAGGTTCTTATGTCTTTTTTTTCAAAGAATGTAAAAGTAAACTTTAATAAGAAATGAAACATTTTGTTAAATTCATCATATTTTCAATTTGGAACTCTCTACTTAATGCAAAGATAGTTAATTTTAAAATGAGAAAAAGAAAAACTGAAACTGAAAAGATCACAGTTTTGATAGAAGAAACCCACATGAAAAAATATAACGTCACTAGAAAAAAGGTCAGAGTTAATAAAGTCACAGTACTATCGACAAAACTACCGAGCCTCAAATAGACTCAACGCCGGAGGAATAGTTCTGAATTCAGTGGTACTGGCATTTCAAAAGAAATGATGGGTTGAGCCAGGTTTTGTAACAAAACCTTCTCTCTTCTATGAAATGATGGGTTGAACCAGGTTTTGTAACAAAACCTTCTCTCCTCTATGAAATAATGGGCTGAACCAGGTTTTGTGACAAAACCTTCTCTCTTCTATTGCGATCTTATGGTCCAGTAACAACACACAACACAACGCAGTTCTAATTCATGTGATTTTCATGTGACATTTCCCTACTAAAATATCATATAACTCTCTATAAGTGAAATTACCATGCTTATGCCAAAAAAAAAAGACAAATGCACCAACAGACACGTAAACACTATTTATTTACAATGTAACCCGTTTAACATGTACAATACCTGTATATTAAATACAAAGGTAGAAAACAGCCAGCCTTTACATGCTTATGATGCACTCGTCGTTAATAAACAATTTTAGAAACGAACACTACAATAAAGAAACATATGTCAAACTGAAAAAAAAAGAAAACACTAGACATTAAAATGGAATCTTCTATTTATGTTTTGTAGATCTACCTAATTTTTTAACGAACATCCCATTCTAGATTATTTTATAGAAGCATTAAATTCAGCCGTTTCAAAATAATGATTAATTTATATTTCCACAGTTCTATGTGGCCGAATTTTGATATCTTATTCAACGTTTACATTTCTTAAAATTTTGCCCCTTTGGTGGAAAGTCACCGTTTAAATACTCATATTGTTACAAAAGAGAACAAGGAAATTTCGTGTCTTATTTCTGACTGCCCTTTTCCATTTTACAATAGAACTGTATACCGGTATTCTATAAACATGTCTATGATTTTATACATTTGCTTAGATAAAAAAGGAATAGATAAAAAAAGAACACTGTTAACTGTAAAGGGGGTATCAATTCCCTTATTCTATAATCCCAAAATAGTCACAAAATAGGTGTAAGTTTTTACCAATTGTCACACTCTATGGGGGCAAAGTTTGAATACAGAATAATTAGCTATTAATGAATGATTGAAATTATCTATATTTTGACATGTAATTTTCCGCGATGACATTTATATAGTAATTTCACACAAAATTATAAAATCAATCAAAGCACTGCAGCAGGGAGATCCGTTATCACCCTTGTTATATACTGTCTAATGTGACAGTGTGATTTTCCAATTTATTTTTCCAGGACGAGGTGTTTATCGCCCCTGGTCCTACATGTATGATCACCAGATAATATCGATCTAGGTACATCTGGGTAATGTTTTCGGACCCAACAAAGGACGTCAGTGGAGGCATCTTGTTCTAACTTTGACATAAGTGACAAACATTAGTTGGTATGTCCCAAAACATTACTTTATCATGGAAATCAATAATAAACAAACGCACTGTCATTAAAACGGCCCAATCTGTCGCAAATTTGCCAGTTGAATTTAAAAAGGCATTTTTTCTCTTTTAGATATATATTTAGTATCTAAATTAGAAGTTTTGTTGTTAAATTACTCAGTAGTTATTTTTTTTTGTATGTATTATATAAGGCATTCTTTTTGTTAATAATTAAACATTCAGTTCTCTATCTCTATTGTGTTGTAATCTAAATATTTATTCAGAAAGTAAAAATCATCTGTCTTTGACTATTACTTTTTAAATGTAAAGAAATTTTAGATCGAATTACATACCATTGGGTAGACTAAATATACAAAAATGATTAACATTGCATCATAAGAGGACTAATTCACTCACTAATACAAAATAAATATTTACTGTACCAATTGCAACTATTTGTTGTACGATCTTAAGGTGACAAAAAATGTATTAATACTTAATAAGTAAAAAAGAAACCGACTTTACACGAGTAGCTTAGTATCATTTTTAATAGAATTACAAGTATCTTTAACGGAAACAACCTTTCAGTTTCTAAGCCAATTACGGGAGTTTTTGAAGATGGATTTTGATAAGTATACGAGAATGTGCGGATGTGATTACTAAGTATTTATAGACTAAAGAAAGGACTTATTGTTGTATATTATAAGTATTATCCTTTCTTTTATTGAGTAATTATAACCCCGACAACATTCTGGAAATCACCGACTTTTGATGGGAGGAAGGTCAAATATGTACTAAACAGAAAAGTACTTATATTTACTGTATTATCCCCTTGAAGATGACCAGAGATTAATGTACCTCGCTCCTTTTGTTGTATTTATAAATCTGAGAACTAATACAGTATTATCGACTCTTCATTTAATGTTCAAGAGACAATCATGATAGATAAATTTCATCTATAAAATAGGGACCAAACGTTCAACCATACAAAGCTACGATAGCATACAAATGTGTAATAAACCGTTTCTCCATTAAAAACTTTGTCAAAATTTTCTAGGACAATGTTTTTTTACCATCTTTTACCTGCATCGAAACAATGACCAAGAAATTTGAAGGGCTTTGACAGAAAATAATCTCATTCCATTTTTCCGAAAGGCAAGGCCGTAAATTGCCTCCGATGAAAGAGGAGGCAGTACCATAAGGCGGGGGTCTGGGGGCGCAGGCCCCCCAGAAGCTATAGATTTTTCAGTAAAACAATTCCAGTTTTCTTGCAAATCCTGATACTATTTTTATTATATATTTAAGATAGTGGTTATAATAAAAAGATTAACGAGAAGGTGCGTAATGCAATCTACTTTTTACTTTTTTCCTACGTTTTAATTGCAAAAATCTTTAACATCGAGCTTTTATGACTTTAAACATACAATCAAGTCAGAAACAAGCTGAACAGATTCTAGGTCCCCCGCCCGTTGAGTGGGAAAAAAATTAAGTTAAACAGGAAGTAGATGAGCGACAGATCTGAAAACGCACCCTACCTGAAACTGCATACCAATATCGAAAGCCTATGATTTATAGTTGCTGAGAAAACTGTTACTAAAAAAGTGTGACAGACGGACGGATGGATGGATGGAAGGACAGACACACCGGCATTTCTATGTCCGGCGGGGTACAACTACAAACTAAGATGTTCAAAAGTGTTTTGACAAGTTAAGACCCGACCACCACTGGGTGGTACTAGGGCCACTATTATCCCTAGCTAAGTCTTGAACCCTGAAAACTAAGGGAGCAAAACATGAAAAAATAATAGTGTTTCTGTTTGTATAATATACACAATGGACCCTATGGTGAGTGTGTTTTACTTCTTTCAGATAAGGACCATATGGATACATATTGGACATAAGTACTTGTTCTCATTCCCCATTTTAGCACACGAAATGTACAGACTGACAGACATGCAAGAAGCCCTGTTGGGATTTAAAATCTATCATCTTATATAATAAGACCGATAACAACAATGCAAAAATTCACAAAGAAATGTCATGGCATTCGAATTGAGCAAAATGGAAACTAAATCTACAAACAATCAGTAAAAAGATAGAGTGACAAACTGACAGTAGTGATAAACCAACAGACAAATTCATTGTACATGTAAATATATGTACAAATTTAGTGGCCCCTTTTAATAAAACTATACAGGAAGGTCATGCCGGTAGACTGTGCCGGTGCGAAACTTTTACGGTGTTATTCATTTCTTCACTATTATGAACTATAAAAACAGAGCCTAAAATCTTATCAACAACGAACGGTTTCATGGTAATATAGAGAGTGCCTGAATTTTTAATATGTACACAATAAAAAAATCCTAGACCTAAACGTGTGTGGGTAAAAGCCTTCTTAAAACAAACATTCTCAACAACAACCATTTGCATAATATTAAATTTATATTAATATAGTATTTGCTACTACTATTATGAAACAAACAAAATGATTTACTGTTGGAAGACAGATCCAAACATAAAGTGGAGATATGAAGCAATCTTCCCTTTTCCTTTTTTTCTCATGTTTTTTTTTTTTTTTTTTTTTTTTTTTTTTTTAACTGCCTCCTCTGCCTCTATGTAATTTACGGCCCTGCGAAATTGGCGGACTGGGTATTGACCAATCAGAACACGTTCTTGAACTTATCTGGCAAAACGTTTTGTAAACAGAAGCACATGCAAGGTACCAGACAATTAAAAAAAAATCAAAAATTCAAATGAAACAGTAGAGAATTTTATTATTTTATTATAAAAGGGAGACAAGTGACTTTGAATGTAAAATCAAAACAATTAAAAGCCTTTATGGAAATCGTGACACCCCCCCCCCAAAAAAAAAAATAAAAATGAATAACTGCACATAAAATGCACACACACGCATATTAATCATCATTGCGGATAATAATAATTGTAAAAAATCTAACACATTTCAAAGTTTTTCTTTTCTGAAAAACTTTGACTCTTGAAAACAATCAATCAATCAATCAATCAATGTGGTGGTTACAATGCAGATAACATTTCGTTTTATTTTTAATAATACTACTCAGGAAAAGTGCACCCTCTTGAAAATTAATCAATAAAAATTACTACTTGATTCCTGAAAATTTCTACATGTTGTAGTCCTCGTAAAAAGCTACGCCGAGCACAGCATGATAAGACCGCAACATGTTGAACCCTGTACGTTTTAGGTCCAATATGGATAGTCTATTGCTCTGGACACATGCAGCCCATGGTGGACTGACAAAATATTTGATACATGCAGCTTTTGGTGGACTTTCCACTCACCTTTCATTTTTTTAAAAGCAGACTGGCCAAAATAAATTAAAATTACAAAAAAAAAATACCACTTTTGGCCCCTAATTATGGGCACCTGCTCCCTTTCATTTTTGCCCTTTTAGCCCCTAGCAACAATAAGGGAGAGATGAGTGTCAAAAAATTAACCCTCAGATTTATAATTTCACTACTTGACACGAATTAATCAGCAAGAATTTTTTTTTGAAATCGCACAATAAATAAAAATTGCGATTTTGGCCCTTTTTGGCCCCTAATTTCACAACAGAAACAGGGGAGGTTGCAATAATTAATCCTTCTTTTTTTATTGACTACTTGACAAGAGTTAACATGCAAAAACTTTTCAAAATAGGACCAGAATTAAAAAAAAACGCATTTTGTCCCTTTTCTGGTCCTTTACTTCTTAATGAAAAAAGGGGACCCTCAATATCAAAACCATAGATGGTATAATGTTAAGGCATATCGTAGTCAAATTTCATAGTAATTGGCCAACTAGAACCAAAGTTATTGCGAGAACAAATAAAAGGTTTGAATTGTTTGCCCCCCCCCCAAAAAAAAAAAATCAATCCCATTCATCTTTTTATGGTATGAATTATTATTGTAAAATTTCACAGCATTTGGAAGACCAGAACAAAGTTATTGTGGGAACAAACAAAAAGTAGCCTTTTTGGCCCCTAATTTCTAAACGAAAAAAGGGGGACCCCATAATCAATAAGTAAATCAGTGGTAAGGAATAACATTGTGAAATTTCATAGCAAACGGATAACTAGAACTAAAGTTATCATGGGACAATGCAGACGACGACGACGACGACGACGCAAACGACGACAGCATCATACCATTATACGTTCGCAATTTGTTTTGCGGTCGCATAACAAGTTACTCCCAGGAGCCTGAATCGCTCACCTGGACCTTTTGCCATAAGGATCTTCTATAACAGGTCATCAGACGACGTCGACCCAATGGAGACTTTTTTAGAGCTAAATGAGCTGAAGGTTGAAGGAAGCAACAGTTTTTCTCTATCTGCAATAGTTTACATTCCATAGGGCAAAAACATGAAAAAAACCCACTTTTTTACCTTTAAAAGCACACCATCCCTATAAGGGGTCATCTGACCGCTTCGACCCAATGGAGACTTTTGTAGAGCTTAATGAGACGGATGTTTTTAGCAAGCAACAGTTTTTCTTTATCTGCAGTAGTTTTCATCTTATAGGGCAAAAGCATGAAAAAAATGCCCTTTTTAACCTTCAGAGGGCCATTACCCCAATGAAGGGTCATCTGACCGCTTCAATCCAATGGAGACTTTTGAAGAGCTTAATGAAACAAATGTTTAAGCAAGCAACAGCTTTTCTCTTTCTGAATTAGTTTTCATTCTATAAGGCAAAAACATGAAAAAAAAACCCTATCTTTTACCTTTAAAGGCCCATTACTCCTATAAGGAGTCATCTGACAACTTCGACCCAAATGGAGACTTTTGTAAAGCTTAATGAGCTGAATGTTTTAGCAAGCAACAGCTTTTTTCTATCTGCAATAGTTTTCATTCTATAGGACAAAAACATGAAAAACGCTATTTTTGACCTTTAAAGGACCATTACCCCTATAAGGATTCATCTGACAGCTTCGACCCAATGGCGACATTAGTAGAGCTTTTGATGCTGAAGAAGGTAGGTTGCATCAGATTTTCTCTACCTCTTATACTTTCTGATTTACAGGCCAAAAGCAGTTGTCTGAGCCCCCGGTCTATTTTTAGCAACAGCGGCCATGTTTCATGACGGATCAAAAATTGAAACCCAATATTTGTGCAAGACACCCTAAGAATCAATCATAGACGATATTGAGATGTGGAATAAGTGTACGCGACACAACAAACATAAACAAACAGCAATTCAAAAAATCACAACGGAAAACAGCAAGCAGTCTTCAACATGACCATAGGTCACTGCTTACCGTCTTGCATTGGCCCAAGACTTATAGTACAATACAAAAGTATCAAAACCAATCCTTAAATCATCAACGAAAGACCCAATTCTTGACATAAAACAGGTAACATAGAATGACAAGGACAAACAAAGGCTTTGGCAAAGTTTCCTGGCTTAGGACAGGCACATATAAAATGTGGCGGGGTTAAACTAGTTTTTTGGATCCAACCTTCCCCCTATTGATAAGCTTGCACAAAGCTACATATAAAACACACTGTAAAACTCAATCGATAAAAGTTCAATTCAACAAGAGAGAACCTAAGACAAAATACTGTACGAAAACAACAAGACAAAAAGGAACTCTCTTGAGAATACTCGAAGTTACTGACAACTAGCTAAGAAACATTTATCGATTGATGTAAAAGAATCAAATACATCAGTTCTAAATCCGACACCCCACGTCAAAACAATGAATGATTAAGAGTTGTATCACCATACAGAACCGACATACTTGATCGCTGTGGTGCTTATAAATAATACAGTGGATACAAAGTGAAAATTTAACGTTTTAAAGTTACTATCAAGCTATCAATATTTCTGCCAAAACATACCAAATGCAAAGATTTTACTAAAACATTGAATTCGTATCCTTTTTTCAACAGGTTTTTAAGCCAGTTTTTAATTTCCATAAGGTTGTTTTTGAATTTTTGTGCTTTATAAACTACATTTCTATAAAAATCAGGATGAGATATTCCTTTAACAATCAAAAATCTACGTGTACAATCAAATTTTTCGATGAGATGTCCATATTTATGTGAAAATTTAGTAAAAGATTTGACTAATTTGTGGTAACGGTAACCTTGTTTTAGCAATTTTTCTGTAATAAAACGGTTTTTATCATTAAAATCAGACACATCACTGCAAATGCGAGCATACCTGACTAATTGTGAAATGTATACCCCGTAAGCTGGAGCTAATACCAAGTTTCATTAAATTCTGTTCAGTAGTTTCAGATAAGATTTTTGAAAAAAATGTTAACGGACGACAGAGGACGGCGACAACAGACGACGACGGACGACGGCGACAACAGACGACGACGGACGCCAAGTGATGACAATAGCTCACATGGACCTTGGACTTTCGGTCCAGGTGAGCTACAAACCTGGTTTTAGTACATGAAATTGATTTGAAACAGCTACGTTCAGATTGCCTAACTAACTTATTTGATATTACCATGATGACCATTTCTATTTCAAGTTGATCAATCCATAATGAAAATCCCCAAAAAAGCAAAGTCAGTAAAAGTTCGGAGAAAAAAATGTTCTTTAAGGCATAGTTTCTTTACTCTGTGTTTTCTTTAAGCAACTGTTGTCTTCCGTAAAATTTCTTGAGTGAAGACAGCAACCGAGGAGACACTTTGTAAGCAACTTTTGTGTCAGACGTGACGCTCTTCTATAAGGAAATCGATGTAAATACCACAAGCTCTGGAGTAACGAATCAATTGAAATACAAAAACTTCATAAGCTGGAACGAACGGAGTGTTGCTACACAAGAATGGAAAGTTGCAATTTATTTAATATCAATATTGAGGGAGCTGATACAGTCCTTCCCTAAATTCCTTACACATTTTGAATGTTCATAACATTAAATAAATTGCATAATTGTATGTGTTGATATGGAACTATAACACCATGTAATAGTTTGATCTTAGATCAAATCTGACATCTTTGACAGGACATCCAACTAAAAATGTTAAAACAGTCCATATGGGTATTGATATATGAATGGGTATACATTTTCTATTTTTTAACTATATGAATGGGGGTGTATTTGAAGTGCTGGCGGCACCCCTGTGAAGTGACCCCGTGTCTTTGAAGCAGACTTTTCAGAATCCGTAGTGTCCTTCATCTCAAGTTCCTGGGGATATATCAGATGGAGAAAGTCACCAAATCGAGAATTATTTAGTGAAAGGACATCATCAATATAACGGAAAGTTAGATTAAACAAGAATATGTCAAAAAGACATAATGCCCCATCTTGCAACATTTATTTTAAAGCATTAATATGGTTGCTCAGGCACTTGTCAGTCAGAAGGAATGGACTTGAACCATTCTTTTATATATAAAAGGTAATTCATGCAGAAAATATAAGTCACAGCCAGCATCTGAAGCATGCATTGTGCTTAGCTTCACTAGGTGCACCTACCATACCAATATGGTTGCTATGGCACTTGTCAGCAAGAAGGAATGGACTTTATGCATTCTACTATGAGTGGTCGTTCATGTGGAAAATATAGGTCATAGCCAGCATCCGAAGTATGCATTGTGCTTAGCATCACCAGGTGCACTTACCACACCAATAAAGTTGATGTGGCACATGTCAGTAAGTGGGAATGGACTTAAACCATTCTTCTGTGCGTGGTCATTCATGCGGTAAATATAGGTCACATCCAGCATCCGAAGCATGCATTGTGCTTAGCATCACTAGGTGCACATACCATACCAATATATATGATGTGGCACTTTTCAGTAAGTGCATGGGAATAGACTTTAACCATTCTTCTGTGCGTGGTCATTCATGCGGAAAATATAGGTCACATCCAACAGCCGAAGCATGCATTGTGTTTGGCATCACTAGATGCACCTTCCATACCAATATGATTAAGGCCACACTCGTAAACTGCTAACTGGAGAGGGATTCACATAAGCATTTAGCTTGTTTCCCAATCCAGGATAAATAAATATGTTTCAACTAAATTAGTATGTTTGATGTGGTATTTGTCAGTAAGTGGGAATTTGGAAATATGGGGATTTGGGACGGACAGACGATCGGACGGACGAACGGACCCGAACACTATTTGCCCCTCTAATTTCGTAGATGGGGCATAAAAAGAGAGCTAGTCTACGATCTTTTATGTCTAGAAGTGATTGCAAGAAGTCGGCTTCATATGAATGAATAAACAAATCAGCAAGCAAAGGTGCACAATTAGTGCCCTAACTTAGATCAAATGGATTTTTTAGATAATTGATGTGATCATGACTTATCATAGCTTGATTTAAAAGACCACAATAGAAAACAGGCATCAGCATTCAGAGTCTATTCATGCAGTTATACACTACAACAAGCATAAGCCAAATCTGTCTTCTTTATTAATCTATAAGGCAACAAGTGTGACCACTAAAAGTATGTCTCGCCTGCAGGCACCATCACTAAAATCAACTACCTAAGCTTTCATTTCTTGATATAAACACAAAAAGTGTCTGTATACCCAATATCAGATGCCTAGCTATTATACTATTCAAGCCATTGTCCACACAAGTATTACAAAAAGTTTTCTGCCTGCAAAAAGACCTAAGTTCACAGAGTCACTGGAGCATGAAAATGGGGTCATGGTCACATGGCATGGTGATAATTGTGTAGACCATAACCTCAAATGTCTGTATACCAAATATCAGACGCCTAGCTATTATACTCTTTTAGTAATTCATCGTCCACAAAAGTCTTACAAAAAGTTTTCGGCCTGAAAAATACCTAAGTTCACAGAGTCACTGGAGGATGAAAATGGGGTCAGGGTAACACGGTATGCTAACAGTTGCTTAGACCATAACCTGAACTGTCTGTATATCAAATGTAAGATGCCTAGCTATTATACTTTTCAAGGAATTCATTGTCCACAGACTTACAAACAAGAGGCTCCCAGGAGCCTGAATCGCTCACCTGGTCTTGATGTCAACCCTATGAAGACTTTTGTAAAGCTAAATGAGCTGAATGTTTATAAGCAAGAAAAAGCTTTTCACATCTGCAATATTTTTCATTCTAAATAAGCAAAAAAAACCACTATTATTCAACTTTGAAGGGGCTGTAACTCTATAAGGGGTTATATGACAAATTCGACCCTATGGAGACTTTTGAAGGGCTAAATGAGCTGAACTTTTTCTCTATCTGCAATAGTTTTCAGTCTATAGACCAAAAACACTATTTTTTGCCTTTAAGGGGCTGTAACCCCTACAAGGGGTCATCTGACAACTTCGACCCTATTAAGACTTTGGAAGAGCTAGATGAGCTGAGCATTTAAGCAAGCAACAGCTTTTCTCTAACTGCAAAAGTTTTCATTCTATAGGCCAAAAACATGAAAAATCCCTTTTTTTCACCTTAAAGGGGTAGTAACCCTTATAAGGGGTCATCTGACAACATTGACCCAATGGAGACTTTTGTAAAGCTCAATGAGCTGAACATTTAAGCAAGCAACAGCTTCTCTCTATCTGCTATAGTTTTCAGTCTATAGACCAATAACATGAAAAAACATTATTTTAGGGGCCGTAACCCCATTAAGGGTTCATCTGACAACTTCGATCCTATGAAGACTTTTGTAGAGCTTAATGAGCTGAACATTTAAGCAAGCAACAGCTTCTCTCTATCTGCTATAGTTTTCATTCCATACGCCAAAAATATGTAATAACGTTATTTTAGGGGCTGTAACCCCTATAAGGGGTCATCTGACAACTTCGACCTTATGGAGACTTTAGTAGAGCTAAATGAGCTGAACATTTAAGCAAGCAACAACTTTTCTCTATCTGTAATAGTTTTCATTCTATAGGCCAAAAACATGAAAAAATGCTATTTTTCACCTTTAAGGGGCCATAACTCCTATAAGGGGTCATCTGACAACTTCGACTCAATGGAGACTTTTGTAGAGCTTTTGATGCTGAAGCAAGCATGGCATCAGATTTCATCTATCTCGTATACTTTTTGATTTACAAGCCAAAAACAGTAGTCTGACCCCCTGGTCTATTTTTAGTAACGGCGGCCATGTTGTTTGGAGGACGGTCACCATTTGTGCAATCTTGGTAGAGGACATCCCATAAATGAAGTGTGCAAAGTTTCAAAGCAATCCCTTTAGTCGTTTTGGAGGAGAAGATTTTCAAAGAAAAGTTAACGATGACGACGACGGACGCCAAGTGATGGCAATAGCTCACATGGACCTTTTGTCCAGGTGAGCTAAAAATCACTATTCTTCACCTTTAAAGGGCCATAATACCTAAAAGGGGTCATCTGACAACTTTGACCCAATGAAGACTTTTGTAGAGCTTTTGATTCTGAAGACCCTAAGATCCTTTAGATTTTTTCTATCTGTTCTAGTTTTCAAGTTATAAGCCTTTGAATGTGATTTTACCCCATGTTCTATTTTTAGTAACAGAGGCAATGTTTGTTAACAAATCATAAAGCCGAACACAATTTTTAAACATTATGCCCTGATAAATACTTTGACCAAGTTTTGATATCGCTTCAGTAGTTTCAGAGAAAAAGATTTTTGAAAAAGTAACGGACGGACGACAGACGACGGACGCAAGGTGATGACAATAGCTCACTTGACCCTTCGGGTCAGGTGAGCTTAAAAGTTTACGCTGCCGCCGCTGGAAAGTAATACCTATGTCTCGCCTTACGCGACTTTTCGTCGCAGGCGAGACAAAAATGACTGATTTTGACAATATCAGTACAATCAGTTTCCTAGCTGGTGTACGTATCTGAACATTAAGGCAAGCAAAAGCTTTTCTCTTTTACAGGTTTTTAACTATATTAAATAACTTGATCTTTACAATTAGGGACTGAGTCACTTGAGTCAAACTCCTAATCAATGTAAACGTCAACTCAATGGAGGATTGAGAAAAGCCTATTTAGCTGAACTTTTTTACAGTTTTAAATCTATAAGGCAAAATAACTAATTTTGACAATTAGTAGTAATAACTCCTGTAAGGGTCGTTGGACTCTGACCCTGAGCTTTACAAGATGAAGGTTTTAGCAACGAACAGCTTTTCTCTATTTACAATATAGAATAAATGCTATTTTTGACCTTTAAAGGATGATGACCTACTATGCCTTAGATAGAATGACACCACCCACTAAAAATCAGGTCATTGCAACCTTATTTCATGCATGAACAACTTGTTAATTTCTTGGTTAATGACAATATTTTAGTTACTACATGCTGGTGATGAATAATATTTAACCACTATAAAATGGGTCTTAAATAGTGCGAAACAATGATTCTTACAGATTTTCAGGAAAGTTGTAAGTTCAAAGGGCAATAAATCCCACAAAATTTTGAGGACTTAACTTACCTGGTATTTTGCACAACTGCATATGGGGTACTTGTACTGGAAATTACTGATAACTTGAGCTGCACATTTAGTACAAATCATCATGCTGTGGTTGCATTATTTCTCCTAGGGTATCAATTTATGTGGTTTTTGAAGGTGATGCCCACCCATGAAATTTGATTTCCAATGAAAAGGAAATTTGACATTTAAGAATTTTAGGATCAACACTGACACTTTTTCATCCGTTGATGAAATGGTACCAATGAAAATAAATGAATCCACAGTACCTAACTTTATAGAAGCCAAGCTTCCATGATTCCTGTATAAAACTGTACATGTCACTTCAAGAGAAAAGCTTTTTCAACACCAGTTGGACAACATTTCTGAATCAGATTTTCCCAAACCATTAATTCATAGAACTAACAGTTATTATTAAATACGGCTGACCCAGTAAACTTACAGCACCATGTACATTTGATGATAAAATAAAATATTTTTATTAGGCATCAGCTTTTACATATACATTCAGACAATTGTTTGACACAGTTATATTTAGCTTGGTTTATCTGGTACTGAATGTATTTATTGACATCACTATAAGGATCTGGCGTCATGGCTTCTCCTTCAGAGCAAAACTTAGTTAGATGTTTGTTAAGGTCTAGAACAAAGATATTCCACAGAGGGGCAGCTAGACAAGGGAAGGCTACACCATGACTGGATGGAAGGTCCTCATATAACTTTCTTTTCAGGCTTAAAAGATTCTCTTTGTCAAAACAATAAGATTTATCTCCCTTTGAAAGGCTGTCTGAAACAGAATTATTTCCCTTTGAGTCAGGGATTAGGGCAGAGTTGTCTCCTCCTGACGGTGCTGACTCAGATTCTGATTGACTAGGTTGAAACATTAGAACAATCTCGACCAAATATTTCAGACAGATCCTGGCTAACTGGGTATCTTCTCTCCATGTGTTCATTTCATTTTTATCAAACAGTCTTCCTCCAACACCCTACAATAGAAAAATAAAATTTGAAACAAAATAATAATACAGTGATAGACCATATCGACAAAGTCATAATATTTACAAAATGTAAACAACAAGTATTTTACAGAAAAAGTGAACAGAAAAGCATAACAGCACATCCTATCATATGTGAAGTTGAGAAACCCAAACCTCTTTTAATTGTTTTTTCCTCATAAAAAAATCTGCTGCAAGTACTAAACTTGAATGAAAAGTACAAATTAATTCAAAAAGACAATAAGTAATTTAGTAAGGGTTTTATTACAATAAAGACTGATTAAGTTCTTTGATTCCTAAGGTTTGTTCTATGTGACCTTTATGTACTTAGTACGCCTATTAGTCTGTTATTGGCTCTACCTTTGTAGATCTTTAGATAATAATTAGTTAAATCTCAGGTTACCTACAGCCTCATTACCAGGTATTCAATACATCAAACACCTGAGCACAGGCTGATGGTACAAAACAATGTATAGTTATCCAGAAACAAGGTTCAAATTCTTATCAGAAACAAATTGTTTTATGATGAGTAGCAGCCCCTAGGTTCATTAAAAGTTAACATGTTGCCTGGGTAGTTATATAAATTTAAAAGTTAACATTTTGCCTTGGAAGTTATATGAACTGCTGCTTCCATGGATGTTGTGTCATTGACATTTATTGAACATACCATGATTATGCAAACATTTATATAAATTTTCATCAATTTTTTTTCCCCATCTACGAAAGAAGTGGAGCATATAGTGTTTGGTTGCGTTTGTCCGTCAGTCCCAAATGTTATTTAAATTTCCAATAAAAAGCTCCGCCGAGCGCAGCATGATACGACCGCAACAAGTTTAACCCTGTACGTTGGAGGCCTAATATGGATAGTCCATTGCTTTGGTCACATGAAGCCCATGGTGGACTTACAAAGCTTTTTGACACATGCATCCTGTGGTGGACTTAAAAATGCATTTTTGACACATATATATTTACATCAACATCTAATACAAAAAGCCTTATTTATATACATGTAATAACTACAACTTAATTTTAAGTATAAAACTATTTGCCTTGACAAACTTTTAAAATGGGTGTTTTTGGCCCGTTTGACCCCTAATTTCTGGAAAACGGTAAGAGATATTGCAAATCTGATTGAAAAACGCAGACAGGGATTTTCACAAGACTTCCAATGAAAAAAAGATTTTGCAAATAAAAGTTGATTTTATGGGCGTGGCCTGTCTTTAGCCCCCTGTAGCAATGTAATGGTGAAATACATATCAAAATCATTGACACATTTAGTAGACAGAATTTTATGAGCACTTCAACAAAATTTTTTTTTTCAAAATTGAATGAATAATGAACATTCTACCACAGTTTTGTCAATATACCCGTTTTAGCCCCTTTGGCCCTTTTTTTCTAAAACAGTAGGGGCCACAAACCCAAAACACAAAACCAACATTGCTTTAGTGGATATAATCATCATATTTAAACTTTATAACAATTGGCTGGCCCACTACAACTTAATATTAGTTAAAAACTATTTGCCTTGACAAACTTTTATAAATGGCGTTTTTTGGCCCCTTTGACCCCTAATTTCTCGAAAACGGTATGAGATATTGCAAATCTGATTAAATATACAAGCAGGGATTTTTACAAGGATTCCAATGAAAAAAAGATTTTGAAAATCGGACCACAAATAAAAAAGTCGATTTTTTTGGGTGTGGCCCCTTTTTGACACCTTATAGCAATGTAACGGTACAAGATACATCAAAGGTGTTGTTACATTTTGTCGACAGAATTTATTGAGGAATACAATAAAAAAAGAATGATCAAAATCGGATGAAAATTAAACATTCTACAGACGTTTTGTCAATACACCCGTTTTAGCCCCTTTTGGCCCTTTTTTCTAAAACGGTAGGGGCAAGAAACCCCAAATGCAATACCAAGCTTCCTTTAGTGGTTAAAAACATCATATCAAAATTTTATAACAATTGGTTAACTACAACTAAAGTTATTGCACGGAAACCAAAGTGTCTACAGACGACGACAACGACGAAAACGACATCGCCATAACATAATACGATCGCAAAAAAATTGCGGTCGTATAAAAACATAATAATAATGGTGGGACGTGACACTGTGAACCTTACCACTTCATCTTCAGTCGATAGCTCCATCCACTTCAGTAAGGTCCTCCAACAAGATTCAGGGAATCGTGGAAGATGTACCTGTAACATGGTGTTCATGGCTAAATCTATGGCATAGAATGGCTGGACCATCACTGAAAAAGAAACATCAAGTAATTGTCAGTAAATTTAGTAAGATCTTCTAAAACATAACTGGGAATCATGACAGACTTGTGAGGGAAAGAGGAGCACTGAATGTATAGACCTTGTGATGACCTCAGGCCCTGACCTGAGTAAAGGGTATAGGTAAATAGGTAGCCATGGATAGGTAAGGTAATCTAAGACTATGACACAGAATGACTAGAAACAAATTACATGACAAATTTTAAGTTGTGCTGATGGACTAACTTTCTTCACTCAGTTTACAAAATATTTTACAAACAGGTACAGATTAATGGGAGGTGTGAATTTTGCATAAAATTCACTAAAAAAAATTTTTCGCGCCTCGCTTTGCTCTGCAACTTTGTTTTTAACATCTCCTGTAAACTAATATACTGGATCCGTCTCTGACGATGTACTATATATATGAAGGTTTTCAATTTGCTACATGTTCAAAACTTTTAATTAACAGAACCTGACAGGGAGTCTATTCAGTGATTACACTTGGGTACATGTTTATTGGGGAAAATTTGAACAAAATGTTCAATGAAAGTTGTACATTGGAAAATTTCAGATTTTGGTTTAATGGTAAAGCATGTCCTAAATCCAGTACAATGCATGAGGTACATTATATGGAGTTTGACATTTTAAAATGACCTTTTTCTAACATATTTTACATACTGTGTCAACACATAAAATAAACTCTAATTACATAACATGACAGACCTGCTAAGTACAGAAACTTAAATATGTGTTAATAGAAACATGCAGACCTACGCTTAATATGTTGATTGTCGTTAGTACACAAAGTACTAAGAAAATGCCAGCTCGCTGAGGGTACCCCATCACTCTGGACTTTAATTACAAGAAAAATTTGAGAAAGCAAATGATTTATCAAAGTACATGTATTGATATTTCCTTATACACAACATCATAAAATAAATTTCCTTCATGTAAATTTTCATCAAATTCAACAAAACAATCTTAAAAAGAATCCTGCTTTTAAGCTTAAACAGTAAACAGACACAACTTAATATGGAAATCGACATAAGGTAAAAGTGTTAAGCTTAAACAGCATACAGACAGACACAACTTAAACAGCATACAGACAGACACAACTTAAACAGCATACAGACAGACACAACTAAAACAGCATACAGGCAGACACAACTTAATAGGGAAATCGACATAAGGTAAAAGTGTTAAGCTTAAACAGCATACAGACAGACACAACTTAAACAGCATACAGGCAGACACAACTTAATAGGGAAATCGACATAAGGTAAAAGTGTTAAGCTTAAACAGCATACAGACAGACACAACTTAAATAGCATACAGGCAGACACAACTTAATAGGGAAATCGACATAAGGTAAAAGTGTTAAGCTTAAACAGCATACAGACAGACACAACTTAAACAGCATACAGGCAGACACAACTTAATAGGGAAATCGACATAAGGTAAAAGTGTTAGGCTAAAACAGCATACAGGCAGACACAACTTAATATGGAAATCGACATAAGGTATTAAGACAAGAGCACTAAAGTATGTCTCGCCTGCCGGCACCATCAGAAACAATTATTCTTTCTTACTTCCACTATATTTTGAATTTACATAAATTTTCAGTTTCTGAGATCAAAAGATGTTTATAGAACTTAAACATTGCAAATATATGCAATAAAAATAATCAAATCACTCAACTGGAAAATCAAGGTCAAGGTCAAAAGATGAGGATGCAACTGTGCTAAGCTACTACTGGGGCATATGCATACCAAGTTTCATCAACCCAGGACCTGTAGTTCTTGAGATATGGAGGTGCTCATAAGTTAACGCCGCTGTTGCTGCCGCCGGTAAAGTAACACCTATGTCCGGCTCTGCTTCGCAGGAGAGACAAAAACCACAGAACTGTAGGCCATTAATTGGTATGAATGATATATCTTTATGAATCTCTCCATCTGATGTATTTCCTTAATGTAATTTTTTTTTAATCCCACCAAACTATTTGAGAACAAACTGTGTTTTAAGCTTACAGGGTATGTAGACAAGTTGAACTGACATTGTGCCTCCTGCCTTTCCAACCCAAAAGCAGTTGTTGTTAGGTCATATATACCCTAGCTAGTAAGGTGTGTCCTTTATATGTATCAGTTTCTAGGCTGACCATTGACACTACCATTCATAAGACTAACAATAGAAACTCCTGAATCTTTGGTTATTAAGAAATGTGTCCACTGGCCATAGAACTTCGTTCATCAGACTTTCAGAAAAGATTGTTGAATTCTTGGTGACTGAAATACTATTTATGAACCTGACCATGTAAATTACCATTTTTCTAGACCACTGACATTTGACACCAGGGTTTATTTGACTGACAGCAGAAGCTGCTGTATCCCCCCCTGTTTCCCTACCATTGGTTATATTTGTTGGCCTTGACCACTGACCTTTGACACCAGGGTTCAGCTGGCTGACAATAGATGCTGCTGTATCTTTTACTTCTTCATCATCTTCTTGTAGTAAGTTAACCAGAATATCCCAGAATGTAAAGACTGCTTCTCCTGAAATAAAAAATACAATATGTAACAGTTAACAGATTCATTTTTCAAAAATTTGAGTACTATTTCACATAAGGATCAGGCAGGGGTGGCACATTGGTAATTTCAAATTTAAGGGTATATATGCATTCATTTAATCCTAAAAACAACTCATAACACTTTTTATGTTTTCAAATATAGCAAGTACCTAGATATTTCTTGACTGATTATATTGGGAAAAATTAAGCCAGGAAATTTTCCCATACTTTTTACCGTACAACGTGACTAAGTTTTGACATGTAATATCTTCTAAATCCAAGGGTGAATTAAAAATTTTGTGGTCAAAACGAAGTTTACTGGGGTTGCTTTGCCTAATTCTACTGATTTTTTGTGTGTATTTGATATTGATGTGCCACCCTATCAATGGTTATTCCTGATACTTAGAAAAAGTAGTATTTATGTTAAAACAAATCTGGAAATCACTCTGTCAAAAATCTGCTCCCATATAAAGCAATGAAGATCAAACTTTATTCTAGAAAGCAGATGAAACACAAAGGCCTTACGAGCAAACTTCAAATTGGAGAGACTAGCATAAGCTTATACATCCAGGATAAATAAATAAGTTTAAACTAAACATAGCGATAGCCATGTATTATTAAAATTAGTAAAAAAAAACAAATAAAACTATATAGAAATACAGAAAAAAAATGAAGAAGGTCTTATTTTTTGGTTATCTAAATGTTTTTTCAAGCTCAGGCTAAATATATATTAACTAATATTTTACTACCCTGTGTACTACCCTAATTATAAAAATAAAACATGCAAGATTTCCACTTTTTTTTGTAGAACATTCATTCATAAGTCACGCTGCATAAACTGCAGTTGCAGCCGGGAACAGGAAACCTGTTAACCAGGTTTTTGTAAAGGAAGGTCAGTTAGTACAAACATAGGTCAAGGTCATATTTTTTGTCTATATTTTAAAATGTCTTCTGAAATTCCGCCCAGAACCTCCTAATGCTGAAAGACAGACAAATTTCAGCAAAATAATGATAATCCTCCTAGGTAACTCTGGCAGTTGTGTGTCATGAGCAAGAGGACTCATTGCACACAGTGAGTCTATCAAGGTCGTAGCAGAGGGACATCCCTTGTAGTCTTGACTTTACATACCCATAAAATGATCTATTTCAAGCAGAATGTAAATAAAACAGAATAAAGTACAATCGGAAGCAATGGTCTTCTTTTCAGCTAAAAAACTAAAGAAGTAGAATCCTGTTTCTTACAGAGAAATCAAGGTAACAAACCTCGACCTCCTTCTTAACGCTCCCAACATAGAGATGAGCAAAGGCCCCCCCCCCCAAAAAAAAAGAGCACAGTGACATAATTGCTTATACTAAGCCATGTGTGACAGACGGAAACCTGCTTCCAACATATAGATGAGCAAAGCCCCCCCCCCCCAAATAGAGCACGGTGACATAAATGCTTCTACTAAGCCATGTGTGACAGAACTAAACGGAATCCTGCATCAGATATACTTCAACCTTTACAGGAAGAAGGGCATAAGAAGCCAGGTATGACAGAACATGAAATCATGCCTCTATTATAAGGACTGTAAGCCAAGTAATCCTGCTTCTATCTGCTGTAACAGGTGTTGGTATGTTTTTTGGAAGATCATCAAATCCATGTCACTCAATGCATAAAGTGATAAATTGAGAAGCTTTTAAGATAGAGATTTTAAATGGCATATCATTGATAACTGTTTTAATTTCTCTTTTAACTCTAAAATATTACCTTTGACTACTCTAAGTGGTTTGCTTTGGTTCACAAACTTTTCAAGGTTTAGTATTTATAAAATAAAGAATATCTAAATACACAAAGAACATGACTAGATCTCTTGTCTTATAACAGTAACACAGGATGGAACTAGTCTCTAAATATTAACAGTAACACAGGATGGAACTTTAGTCCCCAAATATCAACAGTACAAATCAAACTACAGTAACACAGGATGGAACTAGTCCCCAAATATTAACAGTACAAATCAAGATCTCTTGTCTTATAACAGTAACACAGGATGGAACTATAGTCTCCAAATATTAACAGTAACACAGGATGGAACTATAGTCCCCAAATATTAACAGTAACACAGGATGGAACTATAGTCCCCAAATATTAACAGTAACACAGGATGGAACTTTTGTCCCCAAATATTAACAGTAACACAGGATGGAACTAGTCTCCAAATATTAACAGTAACACAGGATGGAACTATAGTCCCCAAATATTAACAGTAACACAGGATGGAACTATAGTCCCCAAATATTAACAGTAACACAGGATGGAACTATAGTCCCCAAATATTAACAGTAACACAGGATGGAACTTTAGTCCCCAAATATTAACAGTAACACAGGATGGAACTTTAGTCCCCAAATATTAACAGTAACACAGGATGGAACTTTAGTCCCCAAATATTAACAGTAACACAGGATGGAACTTTAGTCCCCAAATATTAACAGTACAAATCAAACTAAAGTACATCAAACTCTCTAAAATTAAATATGATATAGATGATAGATCTATGTGAGATTTTTTGTAGCTGTTTTCATAAATATGCATTTTATATATAAAGCTCAGCAACTTTTCATTGAATCATTCCGATGTTTAAGTTTTGAGAATTTAATTTTTTACTTTATGAAGTTAATGCTGCTCAAATATCAGAAAACTCAAGTTTCCAATCATTATTTCTTGAATGTTTTGTCATTAACATTTATTCTTTATGTATTTAATATTCAGATTTTATATCAGATTTTTTTTTATTTCAGATATAAATATAATAATGGATAGGAAACAAAAGGTTACCATGGTCATGCGCCCTGAGTTAGTGATCTAAAAATAATCCTGAAAATCTGCAAATGTTGAAAAGTTGGAAAAATTCACCAAAGAGTGAAATTGCAATAGATAGATATAAATGAGATTGAATACAGATAGATAGGATGAGAATCTATTTGTTTTTTATTGGCACTAAAACAACTGGTTAATACACCTGAGACGTAACTTATCTCCCTTTAAAGACAAGTTATCTCCCTTTGGTAAGATAAAGGCCATCAGATTCACCATCTAACAAGATAATAACAAATTACCTTGCCAGTTGGAGGAGGGGAAATGATATCATTCACTGTGTTTAACAACAGCATCAAAATAAATGTATAATGAACAACCTGTTCTTTGCACTAATGTAATGTTTGTTTTGCCTTGCTATAAGAAATTAGATCAAAATAAATAATTCCTTGATTGCTAGAATTGAGGTAGCAATTGAAATTATATCAAGACAGTCAAACTCATTCATTTTAATAACAGAAGAAACCTGTGAGCCTCTGCTTATTCAGTATACCCTCATATTAAATTTCAATTGGCTATGACAAGTAGTTCCTAAAAAAAATAATAAGAGTCTAGTTATATGACAGAATTTGAAATAGATGTTTGCTATGAAGGACCTCATACTAAATTCACATGTACAATTTCAAATGTCTGGATAAGTAGTTTCATAGGAAACTGTTATAAAAAAATTTATTGTCAATTGAAGGTCCAGTGATAAACCAGTAAACACCTCTCTTCTTCAAGGCATGCAGTACCACCATCTATAGTCCTTATAATCTGTGTAAAAAAATCTAAACATGACATCAGTAGCGTGAATAGCTCATCTGTTTCCTTGATGCCGTGTGACAGGTCATTCTAAATTTCAAACCCTTTAGAATTTTAAACAGAATATCAAAACAGGCATTTGATAAAGTTAACAACTAATAGTAAATACTGGCAGGGGAGATAATGCAAATGAAAAAGATATAGCCTTGACAAATTTTTGAATGTAAAATAGCAAAAAAAGGATAAGAGATGAAGATTGGAAAACACACTAAAGACCTCTTGCTTGAGTCAAGGAAAACAAATATTGTCCCATGCCAATAGTTTGGTGTGTAAAAAATATCCTTCAACAAGGTGACATAATGTAAATTTCCTATTTTGTTGAACACAGAAAAATATAGCACTGTAAACAATTCCACCCTGCAATTGTATATAAACAAACCCTGACCTTGAGTTGTGGAATGAAATCACATGGCTGTGTTTACTACGAAGCCAAATTTTCCCAGGGTTGCTTGTGTTTACCACAGATTTTTCTCATAATTAGAGATTTACTATAAAACCATGATAAATGTCCTTTATCATTGTGAGAATAATCAATTATGTAATCAGCTGATTTTTTGTTGCAGATGTTGTTGTGGTATTATGCGTCATCTCAATGTGGAAGACAGACTTAAAACACTTGAGGTGTCTGATACAAGTCAACCACCTCACTAACAAAAGCCTTGCTCTCAACAGACAAAGCTTTGTAACACATAATGTTTTTTTTTCTCAATTTTTGTCCCTCCCCTCCCCTCGCCTTTGACCATCCTTTGGTCAGTATTGGAATCTTTTAAAACTTACACACATTAAAGCTTTTGCAGTAAAGAATAAACATATAGATTTTGGGGTCAAAAGTTCAAAGGTCAAGGTCACAAGTGAAAATGGTGTCAAATTCACAACCTTTGAATGCCTTGGTAGAATTTCAAGAAACTTAATTACATTTAAAGTTTGGGGTTAAAAAATTAAAAGTAAAGGTGAAAAAGTTTTCAGTATTGACACTTGATTGAAAACTTGAAAGAGCATAGTAAGGTCAAGGACTCCCTAATGGCAGGGGACCTTGACCTTACTATGCTCTTTTTTAATATTCTGAATAGAAACCTAATTAAATCTTCCTCAGTTTTTTGCTTGCATTTGATATGCCCAAACCCTTTTTTTACTGCCTATCTTTACTTTTTGTGTTGGTCTTTCCATACCAAAACCCTGTTAGAGGCATATTACCAAAATGTTAACTGTTAAAATAACCAAAGACAACCAAACTTGTGGTGTGCCTTATGCAAGGCTATTTCTGGAGATGTACCTGTGACATACTTTGTTCTACAAGAATCCTACTTGTGATCTTTCCCCGGGATCTTTCCCCAGAACACCATTTACATCCAACCATTCAGCATAACCCACGCCCTACTTTTGATCTATTTTTATCAGAATCTTAAATTTCTAGATTTATACTTTTTTTTCAAACACTGTCAAAATGAGCAGAGAAATTTAGCCTTTTGAGTAATAGTTTAAAAATTGACTTATACTGTTTATCAAAAATTTTAGAACTCTTGGTACACTTTGCATGATTACTTATAAATGATTGTAGATAAATAAGTTTTCAATCAAGTGTCATAATTAAACCATCAATACTTAAACTCCCTAACTTTAACCATAACACAGGCTTAACAAGATTATCTATCCAGTTATAATTGTCTAATTACTACTCAAACTTGATCGCATCTTAATCCTAACATAAACAAATAAAGATACCACAAGGTGGAGCCACTAATTAGTTGCAGGAATCCAACTTTTGTTTTTTGTTTGATTTTTATCTTTGTTGCATTTTGAGAGAAAGAGAAATAAACAAGTGCTTAGTAAGAGGGCATGTTGTAAAAGATAGACTGGAATGTGGCAAAGGAATTGTAAGAACAATGAAACATTTGCCGAATATAACATGAAATAGTCTTTTATGGAGACACATGTTAACTATATATGTGAAAAAAGTGAAAAACTAGAGCACATTACTACTCAATCAACATTGAAGGTTGAACAGCATGTTTTCAAAGTATGAGCCCTTTCATATTATAGGATCTCCATCTTCCATTCATGTTCAAACCGCCTGAAGGGGTATTGTAGAACTTAACATGCTGTACTATGGTATAAAGCTTTCAGCAACAAAAAGTTGCACTAAATTGTGGTAAGCATACCCCAATCAAACATTTGTAAACAGGAAGAATATCATGACCAACTTAATTGGAAAGGGGAGGCAAGGTATAACCCTGGGTATAACCTGTGTTCTGACACAAGACATTCTGTAAAACCTCAGGCCATAGGACACAGATGCCCAAGCACCCTAGACAGGAAGTAGAAGTCATAGTTCTAAGCCATCATCATTTTAATGTTAATAAGAGGCTATTCAAATGACCAAAAAACAACAGACTTGAAGACCGAAGTAAAAGAAAAGAAAAGAAATAATAAAAAAATCTATTCTAAAGATATTAAGATATTTTTGTATTTCACTTAAACCTCATGTCCATCCCTTGAATTAGAGTATGCACATTAAATGTACTGAGTCAGTCTCCATGTGCTAGGGGTAGACCAAATGATCCTCTGGTGAAATAATTACACAAGAAAACAAATTCTACAAAGAAAAGATGGAGTTTGTCACCAGCGGGGGTACCACAGCTAATTATATTTACATATTATCATGCATTAAATTATGACAATTATTTTCATGGTGTTGAGACCAATGTAAACAAATATTTCTTGTCTTTTTTAACTGTCAAGAGAACCGTCTTTTGAAGTCTTAACATGATGTACCACTCATACATATTTGTCAAATGAACGCAGGTCTCAAGTTTTAAAAGGATCTGATGTAAGCTTTAAAGACTGAATTTTGCAGGATAGTAAATCAGAACAAGACAAGAGATAACAATAAAGTGTGGCTCACCTGCCCGCACCATCAGAATACCTAATTCCTTCAATGTACATTTATTTATTTATTGTTGAAAAAAACTGAACTAACATTCCCCCAAAATACCAATAACAAGTGTGGCCACTAAAAGTATGTATCGCCTGCCGGCACTATCACTAAAATCGACTACCTAAGCTTTCATTTCTTGATATAAACACAAAAAGTGTTTGTATACCCAATATTAGATGCCTAGCTATTATACTTTTCATGGAATTTATTGTCCACACAAGTATTACAAAAAATTTTCTGCCTGAAAAAAAAAAAGACCTAAGTTCAAAGAGTCACTGGACATGAAAATGGGGTCAGGATCACATGGCATGGTGACAGTTGCTTAAACCATAACCTCAACTTTCTGTATACCTAATATCAGATGCCTAGCTATTATACTTTTCCAGCAAATCATCGTCCACAAAAGTCTTACAAAAATGTTTTCGACCTGAAAAAAGACCTAAGTTCACAGAGTCACTGGAGCGTGAAAATAGGGTCAGGGTCACATGGCGTGGTGACAGTTGCATAGACCATAACCGGAACTGTCTGTATACCAAATATCAGATGACTAGCTATCATACTTTTCCAGCAATTCATCGTCCACAAAAGTCTTAAAAAACGTTTACGGTCTGAAAAAAGACCTAAGTTCACAGAGTCACTGGAGTGTGAAAATGGGGCCAGGGTCAAACGGCATGGTGACAGTTGCATAGACCATAACCTGAACTGTCTGTATACCCAATAACAGATGCCTAGCTATCATACTTTTCAAGCAATTCATTGTCCACAAAAATCTTACAAAAGGTTTACGGTCTGAAAAAAGACCTAAGTTCACAGTCACTGGAGCGTGATAATTGGGTCAGGGTCACACGGCATGGTGACAGTTGCATAGACTATAACCTGAACTGTCTGTGTACCAAATATCAGTTGCCTAGCTATTATACTTTTCAAGCAATTCATTTTCCACAAAAGTCCTACAAAAAAAGTTTACGACCGCCGCCGGAAAGTAATACCTATGTCTCACCTTTCGTGACTATTCGTCCCAGGCGAGACAAAAACTATCAAAGTTTTTCAATTGGAAACAAGGTCAAGGTTGATAGATGGTCTAACACTGAGTAGTTTTATAAATCTATGACTTATGGTTCTTGCTCATAATTAAACTAACACAACTACAATGTATTGTTATGTATTGAAAATTATTAGTCACTCAACAAGAAATTCAAAAGCTAGGGATGCAACTGTGCTAAACTACTAGTAGG
This sequence comes from Arcuatula senhousia, assembly GCA_963971305.1. NCBI lineage: Eukaryota > Metazoa > Mollusca > Bivalvia > Mytilida > Mytilidae > Arcuatula > Arcuatula senhousia. Next base: position 78,097,115 of record OZ020304.1, read on the forward strand.
ACAAATGCATACCATGTTAATTCAACCTAGGTTGAGATATAGAGGTGCTGGCAAAACTTTAACATGGCTATAATATGTATTGATAATTGTTAAAGTCACTCAACCAAGAAAATCAAGGCCAGGGTCAAAAGATAGGGATGCAACTGTGCTAAGCTACTGTGGCATATGCATACCAAGTTTCATTGACCTATGATCAACTGCCGCCAGTAAGGTAACACCAATGTCCAAAATGTCCAAAAGACAAGGTGTCTGTTTCATATTATTTTTTTTACCTGCAATTACTGAACCATTAAGTTGATGTCTAGGGTATAATTTATAATTTTTTTTTTTGTATTCTCATATCCTGATGCATATGTCTACAAAGTTTCATGATTATAACATACTTTTTTCAAAGTAACTTCTACCTGTAGGTAAACCTGATTTAAAATCAACAGACAAACAGAACAGTATATGTCCATCTACTTTTATAGATGACCTAAAAACATGTCAGATAAAGTCTGAGTCAAACTAATTTGGATGGAACCTCAGCTTGTTGTATGTAACTCCTGAGTTGATAGCTTCGTACTTAATATGTTGATGTTACAAATTTATTTTGGGAGAGTGACATTGCAAGAAATCTTTCAATGAAATAGTTAACGAAAAAAAAATAGGAAGCAAGAATATATCTTAAAGACCTGATGCCCCACCTCACAACATGGAAAAGTAACTTCAACATGAAGATAAACCTAGAGACATTAAAATGCCCCTCTACTTTTGAAGGTGGGGATTTAAAATTTCTTCAGATCTTCCTTTCTTTGCCCAAATTAAGAATATTTTTGGAAACCCTGTCACTGAGAGAAAAGCGCCCTTCTTTGAATGGAACACAAAGTTTACTGGTGTAATGTTTATCTCTAACACGGAGAGACAAAAGAAGGATATAAATATAAAATAATAAAGTCCGTAATCAGAGACTTCCACTTTGTACATGTGATTACATAACATTATTGTTGATAAATGGTAATTAACTACAATAATTAGGAGTTATCTCCCTTCAACTCACTGATAAGTCCCTCAGATTATCCCAACTATTCTGATAAAACATGCATTAAAGCCCAATCTGAGAAAAGATTAATTATTATTTCTTTGTAATGGACATTCTTAGGATAGCATGGAGGATGATACTGTTCACTAATACAAGATAGGTATGAGGTATCAAAAGAATGAACAAACTCAGAGAAAATACCACCAGAAAATAATAAACAGGATCAAACAGAGATTTCTGACCTTATCTAACACATGTTATACAGTAATGGAGAATTAATGGAAGTTTACCCCCTATAAATTTATTGTAATTGCTGACATGATGATACATGGGTTAGGTTTCTATCAATGTTAAAAAAGCCAGAAAGTTTTTTATGTGGTCAGTTCCTGGGAGGTCATGTGACATCTGTCAACGTCATGTGATTAGTTAGGTGAATTATCTCCCTTATCTAACTTTTTAATTACTGTAGAAACAATAAATTATGAAAAAAAGTTCATGGAGTGGTGGACAAACCTTGGGAAAATTCTGCTAGTGATGAAAATGAAATGCTTTTGAAAATAAAAATAAAATTATTACAACTTAACCTATTAGCTAAAGCTAATGTGTAGATCACAAATGGTTCATCTGAACAAACAAATATGTTTTTCTTTTGTTTTCATTCAAAACAGAAGCATTAAAAAAAACATTAAACTATATCTAAGTATTTTAAACTTTATCTATTATAACAAGAATATTTTTTTATCCTAAGAGTAAAAGTACAGTATGAAATTATTTTTCTGAAACTATCAAAAGAATTCTTCACTTCTGCATATTTATTTTTTTCGTTTAATGTTTTTCAGGGCTTTAACCCATGTGATATATTTTTTATAAAAAATGTTTATTTAATAAATTTAATTTAAAAAATTATCCATGTTTTACAAAAATGTAAGTGTGATAATAATTTCTTTATCTTGATAATTATCAAAATTGGTAAATATTTTTCTTTAAATATTATGTAACAAGCACTGAGGAATTAAAATTCTCAACTTTATCCAAACAAACAAAAAGACTAAGGTTTCTAGTATTATTGAATCCACATGTGATAATCCCTATTTATTGTTTTTCAGAGACATTGCTTATATCTTTAATGATATGATTTTTATCATTTTATCAGATAATGATCTTTTATCAGATTTACATTCAGTTTTATCTCCCATCTGTAATGAAAGCACTTTTTTATGAGTTTGTAAAATTTCTAAACAAAGTATTTTCCCATCATTTTCAATGTTCGTTAATTAATTAGCCATCTACGTTGATAACAGTTGAGTTTTTTAGTTACCATGTAAACATAAGAGAAAATTCTGTAAAAATTGTTGATAAGTGATTTTGCTGTTATGACTCAACATGAATCATTAAGAAACAGTAGATCTGTGAGAATATTCACCAACAATAAAAACATAAGTATTTAATAAATCAACATCATGCCAAGAATTGCTCACTGGGGGTAATGTTGCTTCAGTTTTATTGTTGACAATGATGAGACTTAGGTCTGTTTTGAGTCTTGGACAGTCAGAACTGCCAGACAAAAATGAAATGGTTATGCCAAAAAATTAACCCCTAAATGATTTAGGATTGGGAATTATGAACAATGGAAAATATCTTAGTGTCAAACTTATTATTGAGAACTTTGAACTATGCAAAAAATTATCATAGTGCCTGTGGGGTATTTGTAAAGAGATAAAAGATAAGGTTCTTTTCAGGACGCTTGGGTGTCCAATATGCCTGGTTTTTACCATTAAAAAAAGTTTAAATTTTTGCCCACAAACCCCTTATTTATTTTGTCTGTCATTATGCTGGTCCTAGATCTGCCTTTGGTCAATTATCTTGAAGACAAGATCATGAATTTATCATTTTTTTTTTGCTTATTTGATACCTTTACCTATTATATTTTTATTTCAGGCATCAAATTTCAATAAAAGTAGAGACCTACATATAAACTTATGTAAACTGATATAAAAATATAACTGTATATGGTATACAGTAAGGATATTCGCTTTGATCATGGCAATATGACAAAATGAAATAAAATTGTTAAAATGCTACAAAACTTTGTTTTGACCATTGGTACTATTTGCCTACAAACTTTAAATGTTGTTCAATACCATTTTTTTGCTGTTGAAGAAAAAAGAATTGCATGTCATTGACAAAGAATTTAATAATTGTTTTGCAAGTATGTTTTTTGTTTGTTTGTAAGATACCCTAAATTTTTATGTACCTGTGAAATAGATATACCTACCCCAATATTGTGCCTGGTCCTTCAGCAGTATGTCTCTATTCTGTTGTAATATCTTGGTGACCGCTAGCTGTAACTGCTGATGTTGGATGGTCTCCTTGTAGCACACCAACATCTCTGTCCATCTCTTTATACAGTCTTTCACATCAACATCATCCTATAAAGAAAGTTGTAGAGTTCAATAAGGTTTAAAGCATTCATAAAAATTGGAATCTTTAACTCAGTTGTTTTAGAAAATGTATTAATGATCTTTATCCTCCACAATTATGAGAACACAACTTCTCTGAAAATGTCCCCCATGGTAACATAATGGAGGGATAAGAAATAGTTTTTATCCATCCTTTACACTTTTGTGGACACCACTCCTCTGAAACTGCCCAACAGATTTTGCTGAAAATTTGTAGAATTGTTAGTCATCATATGTAGTTCATCATATCACAAGGTCATTTTGACTTAACAAATTTTATAAGAGTTAAGGGACTTCATCAACTTTGTGCATTTTAGGTCCTAACAATTATTTAATGTAATGCCTGTGAAACTGATGATCTGATTTTGCTGAAAATTTGTAGGATTTTTTGTCATTATATGAAGTCAATCATACAAAAAGGCCATTTCGATTCAAAATTTCATAGGAGTTAACAAATTTTTAAAGAGTTATGGAATTTTATTAACTTTGTGCATTTTAGGTTAAAGAAGAATTTTTTGGAAACTGCTAAGCATATTGACATTTTGTTGAGTATTGTTCCTGACAGCTAGTTTTAGAAGTTCAACTCCAGAAATAGCTATAATTTTTGTTTGTTGCTATAAAACCTTTCTTTGTCTTCTGTTCAATAGAATGAGTTCCTAGAACCCAAAACAAACCGCGAAATTTCCTTCCAGTTGATGTCCCATTTTGCCTGCTATCGCCATTTTTATTCGTAGATTTCCAAATATGGTAATTTTATGAAAAATTGAAACTACACGCACACCTTTTATGATATCACAAAATTTTTGCCTAAGAAATGTTGATATGTATTCAATTAATCACAGTACTAAATTTCATTCAATTCTGTCTACTAGTAACAATTCTTTAATAGATTTTTATTCACCACAAAATCTTTTGACTTGTCACAATTGTTCTATTTGTACCTTCCCAGGTACAAACAGACAGTTTTCCATAGCATTCAATGTATTTTAAATTTCAATTTTCTCAAAACTGGTGTGAGATATTTCTTCAAATCATTTGCATCAAAGTTCTATTTTGATTTAGTCTGAATTTGCAAACATATGATGCACTGGGTTAGTGTTTGTTTTTTCCGGATATGAACTATTTTAAGGGGGTAGGTGAAGTAGCTGGGTGTAACATGTTCTTGTTTTTTTGCACTGTCTATTCATTAAGTCACCTAATGCATGCTTTTTCAGTCTGTCATCACCATATAAAGATCAGGGGACATGTTGACTTATTATTTTTGTGATGTTGCCTTCTATTTAACAAACTTGTCAACATCCCTGCTTAATGCATTACACTTCTTTACACAAAAACAAATTAAGATTTATAAATAAAAGTTTCTGGAAATCATTAAATTACAACTTTATTGTTGATTTAAGTTTAAATGCTTATTATTTCAGCAGTCTGAAAGTATTTAATGTAAAAATGTCTTGCATTCTCTATATCAATTATTGCCCATGAATCACCCCTCATGTAATTCCATCATATAAAGTTTAATTTAACATCAAAGACACAAAATAAAAACATCTTATTGAAAACGTGAGTAAAGCACGAGAGTAGCATTGAAATTACATGTCATGATGGTCCACCTGTCGCCCCACGCTGGGAGATAACAGGTTAACATCTGGTACCCCTTAACGTTTATGTTTTAAACAGGTAATCAGTCAGTATATGTCAGACCGGAGCATGTCAGTTAAACGTTTGTTATTAAGCAGGAGTTATTCTCATATTGTCTTAATCCATAAACACTGAAAAAAGAAGATCTTATCTCCAGGTAATGCCCAGTGTCAATCAATCAATCAATCCAGCTGCTTTTCCTCATCATTGACTCAATATCTAGCAAATACCTGTATATGAGGTCTTTTTGACATAATTCAGGAAGAAAACATAAATTAAAGTACTTTTAAGTGGACCTTCTTTCAGCTTGACAGTTCTTTGAAACTTATTTAAATGCCATTTCTAATAACAACTTTTTTTTCAATTTTTAAATGAATTCTAAGAAATCTGCAATTAGTAACAGTTGAAAAATTTATAATGATCTTAAAGAAGCATTGTGCTCAGGTGGACAGACAATGGAATAGCTAGACAATACATATAGTTTGACCTTGTACTTGTTATTTTGAAACTTGAACCTAATTTTGATATGCAAAACAAATCTAAATTGATTTTGGTCAATTCAAAACAATCCTTTGGTTTTCTGTTCACAGTGCTAAAGATAAAGTATTTTTTCCAGTACCAGTGACCTTGACATGAGATTGGTTTGACCTTCATTACAGTTAATTGCAATTTTCTCCCCTGGATTTCCTGAAATCTAATTTATCTTGATCATAGTTCTCCATGGATGATTGAGAATCAGTTCTCCTTCAATTCTATAACAGAACATTAAAGTCAATCAAGCTGAAGGTCAAGGTTGGGGTCAAACTGACCACATATATCCTGTAGATAATATATCTAACAGGAATCTGACCAATAACCAATAAATTTTCAAAATTGGCATAACAAAAACATTTGGAATGGCAACCTAAATGTAAAGTACATCTGGACAACAAGCCTTTCTATTGATTTAACCATCCAAAGCACCCATTAAGACATAGAAATGGGGTACATGTATTTAACCATCCAAAATACCCATTAGGACATAGAGATGGGGTACATGTATTTAACCATCCAAAGCACCCCTTAGGACATAGAGATGGGGTACATGTATTTATGTTTTCAAAAGCAACCAATCCATGCAAACACATCCAATGAAAAGAACATAATAAACGGGTCATAATAAACAACCTATATTGTTCTGATATTGAAATTTGAAAACATTGTTAGACTTTCAGATGTTCAAATCTAAGGTAAAATTAATTATATCTTGACCCTGTGTCTTGGGGTACCCGTATATGCAAGGAGGGGCCTTAAACGTTTTCAAATTTTTGACAAAGAACCTTTTTTGATCTGTGTTTATTTGTAGAAAGATAGTTACACTATATGCTTTATCATATACGGCTTGATATACATTTCAAACCATCTAGTGTAAACCCCTTATTTAGCATGATTGTAACTTTATTGTTTGTTTTATTCAATCATTTTCAATTTTGCTTTTCACTGACACTATAAAAAAATGTTAAATCACCAATAAACCACAAATAAAGTGTATAACAAATGGGGGAATGTGTTCTCAAGAACACTGATTACATAATGATGTAATTACCAACCAGCCCTTGATAGGAATTAAAGTGTTAGCTGATGGCAGTGGAGCGTTACTGGAGCTATGAAGCATTACAACAGATGCAACATTTAACAACCTAACAAATGTTTATGTTGTAATTAAACAAAGATTGAACTCAGGGCATTAAAACAAAGAAACCTGCTATACACTTGTCAATAACTCAAAATGAAAGGAGTAAAGGGGGGCTGTATCCCTGAACTCAGGGGCATTTGTCAACTAGAGGCTTCCAGGAGCCTGAATCGCTCACCTTGTATTCCATGATACTATAAGCTGGATATTTTAACAAAGGACTGCTACTCTGTGGAATTATCAATTTTAATGTTCTAAGGGAAACAACTCTTATCAAGAAAGGTCTTACAACTTTAACCCCATTACATAAATTTTAGATCTTTATGCGCTTAATCATATGCAATTAAAATTTTCAAATATCTTGTATGGTTTTTCAAGATATTGGTCTAAAAAGAGCAAAATTTGAAAAAAGACAAGAAAAAGGGCAATAACTCCTACAACCATTGCCAGATCTTTTTAAAAACTTCAGGGCAGGTAGATCTTGGTGTGTTGATCACAATTACCCCAAAAGAATTTTAAACTGTTACCATTTTCGAGCAATTTGCAAAAAACTGTAATATACACTTATGTTCTATTTTTAGCCATGGCGGCCATGTTTTTTGTCGAATCAAAATTTTGAACGACGATACTATAGAACAACCTTTCCAAGTTTCATTACTTTTGACTAAGCGGTTTCAGAGAAGAAGATTTTTGAAAAGTTGAACAACGGATGACTGATGCCAAGTGATGACAAATCAGCAAAGTGAGCTAATAACTCAAAATGAGAGAGGTAAAGGGGGGCTGAATCCCTGAACTCAGGGGCATTTGTCAATAACTCAAAATGAGAGGGGTAAAGGGGGGCTTAATCCCTGAACTCAGGGCATTTAAACAAAGAAACCTGCTATACACTTGTCAATTAATCACTTCAATGATGGAATCAGAGGAGTAAAGTTGGGGGATAAATCCCTGAACTTAGGGGGGTTAAAACAAAGAAACCCTGTATACACTTGTCAATAGCTCTGAATGATCAGAGGAGTAATAAAAAACAATAACAAAAGAACAGAAAGACAGACAGAGCCCAATCAGTTTATCCTTGATAATGAGGTATATTTGACACCGAACATTTTTAGCTGAATCAATGAAGTACATATGTAATAGAAGTTGAGGTGTCATCTATCTTGATCAGATCTTTCCAGGGAAACACAGTAATTAACTGTGAGTAATTAATTACAGGTTCTGGCCAATACACATCCTCCAGAACAGGTGGTGAGGACATCTGACCGAGTGTTATTTAATAAACAGGAGATAGACTTAATCAAGGTTATCAAGTTATATAAGAACTGGTCAACCAGTTTGGAAAATCAGCATGCATGGTAAAATGAAAACTGCATCTCATCTGAGGAACTTTTGCCAAGTAGCAAGTGCACAAATCTTAGGTTGACAATTTCAATGGCTAAAATAAAACTAGAGGCCCCCAGGAGCCTGAATCGCTCACCTTGTATTCGATGATACTTATATGCTGGATATTTTAACAAAGGACTGCTACTCTGTGGAATTATCAATTTTAATGTTCTAAGGGAAACAACTCCTATCAAGAAAGGTCTTACAACTTTGACCCCATTAGATAATTTTAAGATCTTTATGTGCTTAACCACATGCAATTGAAATTTTTCAAATATCTTGTATTGTTTTCAAGATATAAGTCTTAAAAGAGCAAAATTTGAAAAAAAAACAAGACAAGAGGCTCCCAGGAGCCTGAATCGCTCACCTGGTCTTGATGTTGACTCTATACTTTTGTAGAGCTAAATGAACTGAACATTGAAGCAAGCAACAGCTTTTCTCTACCTGCAATAGTTTTCATTCTATAGGCCAAAAACACCATTTTTAACCTATAAGGGGCCATAACCCCTATAAGGAGTCATCTGACAACTTCGACCCTATGGAGAATTTTGTAAAGCTAAATGAGCTGAACATTTAAGCAAGCAACAGTCAATCTCTATCTGCAATAGTTTTCATTCTGTTGGCCAAAAACATGAAAAATTGCTTTTTTCAGGGGCCGTAACCCCTATAAGGAGTCATCTGACAACTTCGACCCTATGGAGAATTTTGTAGAGCTAAATGAGCTGAACATTTAAGCAAGCAACAGCTAATCTCTATCTGCAATAGTTTTCATTCTGTAGGCCAAAAACATGAAAAATTGCTATTTTTCAGAGGCCGTAACCCCTATAAGGGGTCATCTGACAACTTCGACCCTATGGAGACTTTCGTAGAGCTAAATGAGCTGAACATTTAAGCAAGCAACAGCTAATCTTCTATCTGCAATAGTTTTCATTCTGTAGGCCAAAAACATTAAAAATCTTTATTTTTCAGGGGCCGTAACCCTTATAAGGGGTCATCTGACAACTTCGACCCTATGGAGAATTTTGAAGAGCTAAATGAGCTGAACATTTAAGCAAGCAACAGCTAATCACTATCTGCAATAGTTTTCATTTTGTAGGACAAAAACATGAAAAATCGCTATTTTTCAGGGGCCGTAATCCCTGTAAGTGGTCATCTGACAACTTCGACCCTATGGAGAATTTTGTAAAGCTAAATGAGCTGAACATTTAAGCAAGCAACAGCTAATCTCTATCTGCAATAGTTTTCATTCTGTAGGCCAAAAACATGAAAAAACGCTATTTTTCAAGGGCCGTAACCCCTATAAGGAGTCATCTGACAACTTCGACCCTATGAAAAATTTTGTAGAGCTAAATGAGCTGAACATTTAAGTAAGCAACAGCTAATCTCTATGTGCAATAGTTTTCATTCTGTAGGACAAAACCATGAAAAAACGCTATTTTTCAGGGGCCGTAACCCCTATAAGGGGTTGTCTGACAACTTCGACCCTATGGAGACTTTTGAAGAGCTAAATGAGCTTAACATTTAAGCAAGCAACAGCTAATCTCTATCTGCAATAGTTTTCATTCTGTAGGCCAAAAACATGAAAAATGGCTATTTTTCACCTTTAAGGGGCCGTAACCCCTATAAGGGGTCATCTGACAACTTCGACCCTATGGAGAATTTTGTAGAGCTAAATGAGCTGAACATTTAAGCAAGCAACAGCTAATCTCTATCTGCAATAGTTTTCATTCTGTAGGCCAAAAACATGAAAAAATGCTATTTTTCACCTTCAAGGGGCCGTAACCCCTATAAGGGGTCATCTGACAACTTTGTCCAAATGGAGACTTTTGTAGAGCTTTTGATGCTGAATCAGTAGCGTGGCCTCAGATTTCCTCTATCTCTTATACTTTTTGATTTATAAGCCAAAAACAGTAGTCTGACCCCCCTAGTCTATTTTTAGTAACGGCGGCCATGTTTTTTAACGGATCAAAAATCAAAACACAAGTTTGGTGCAGGACACCCTAAGGATCATTCATACCAAGTTTCATTAAATTCTGTTTGGTAGTTTCAGAGGAGAAGATTTTTGAACTAGAGGCTCCCAGGAGCCTGAATCGCTCACCTGATCTCTTATGCCAGAGTTTGAATAAATTTCACAAACTTTCAAGTATACAAAGTTGCAAAACAATCCCTTCAGTGGTTTCAGAGAAGATTTTTGGAAATCAGTTCAAATTAATAGAAGAAACAGTTAAAGGGCAATAACTCCTATAAGGACCTTTTGATGCTGAACAAGAAAAGTTGCTACTGATTTCATTTAAGTAGATCTCAATGAACTAAACAATTCTGCAATGCTAACTTTTCCTCTAGCTCTAACCGCTTTCTAGATATAGTCCAAAAACTGCAAAAATGGTCAATTTTGATGATTAAAGGGCAATAACTCCTATAAGGAGTCGTTTCACAACTTCGACTCAATGAAGAGATTTGTAGAGCTGTTGATGCTGAACAAGGAAGGTTGCTTCGGATTTTCTCTATCTCTTATACTTTTTGAGTTATAAGCCAAAAACAATCATCTGACCCCCTGTTCTATTTTTAGCAACAGCGGCCATGTTGGTTGGTCGACATGTATATAATTCACAAACTTGGTAAAGGACATCCTAAAGATCATGTATACCAAGTATCATTGCAATCCCTTCAGTAGTTTTAGAGAAGAAGATTTTTGAAAATCAGTGTAAATTAATGGAAAAAACAGTTAAAGGGGAATAACTCTTAAACGGCTGATCTGACAATTTAGACCCTGAAATCATTTTTGTAGATCTCAATGAGCTTAACAATTCTGCAATGCTAACTTTTCCTCTAGCTCTAACGGTTTTCAAGATATTGTCCTAAAACTGCAAAAATTGTCAATTTCGATGATTAAAGGGCAATAACTCCTAAAAGGAGTCGTTTCACAACTTCGACTCAATGGAGAGATTCGTAGAGCTTTTGATGCTGAACAAGGAAGGTTGCTTCGGATTTTCTCTATCTCTTATACTTTTTGAGTTATAAGCCAAAAACAATGGTCTGACCCCCCCTGTTCTATTTTTAGCAACGGCGGCCATCTTGGTTGGTCGACATGTATATAATTCACAAACTTGGTAGAGGACATCCTAAAGATCATGTATACCAAGTATCAATGCAATCCCTTCAGTGGTTTCAGAGAAGAAGATCTTTGAAGAAAAGTTAACGGACGGACGACGGACGACGGACGACAGACGACGGACGACAGACGACGGACGACGGACGACAGACGACGGACGGACGACGGACGCTTAACGATGACAATAGCTCACATGACCCTTCGGGTCAGGTGAGCTAACAATGGTCTGACCCCCCTGTTCTATAATTAGCAATGGCCGCCATGTTGGTTGGTCGACATGTATATAATTCACAAACTTGGTAGAGGACATCCTAAAGATCATGTATACCAAGTATCAATGCAATCCCTTCAGTAGTTTTAGAGAAGAAGATTTTTGAAAATCAGTGTAAATTAATGGAAAAAACAGTTAAAGGGGAATAACTCTTAAACGGCTGATCTGACAATTTAGACCCTGAAATCATTTTTGTAGATCTCAATGAGCTAAACAATTCTGCAATGCTAACTTTTCCTCTAGCTCTAACGGTTTTCAAGATATTGTCCAAAAACTGCAAAAATGGTCAATTTTGATGATTAAAGGGCAATAACTCCTATAAGGAGTCGTTTCACAACTTCGACTCAATGAAGAGATTCGTAGAGCTTTTGATGCTGAACAAGGAAGGTTGCTTCGGATTTTCTCTATCTCTTATACTTTTTGAGTTATAAGCCAAAAACAATGGTCTGACCCCCCTGTTCTATTTTTAGCAACGGCGGCCATGTTGGTTGGTCGACATGTATATAATTCACAAACTTGGTAGAGGACATCCTAAAGATCATGTATACCAAGTATCAATGCAATCCCTTCAGTGGTTTCAGAGAAGAAGATCTTTGAAGAAAAGTTAACGGACGACGGACGACAGACGACGGACGACGGACGGACGACGGACGCTTAACGATGACAATAGCTCACATGACCCTTTGGGTCAGGTGAGCTAAAAATTGTTAACAGACGACGACGACGACAGACGACGACAGACGACGACGACGGACGCCAAGTGATGGTAATAGCTCACATGGACCTTCGGTCCAGGTGAGCTAAAAAAGGGCAATAACTCCTACAACCATTGTAAGATCTTCTTCAAAACTTTAGGGCAGGTAGATCTTTATGTGCTGATCATTGTTATTCAAATAGAATTTTTCATATCTGTTACCATTTTTGAGTAATTTGCAAAAACTGCAATTTACCCTTATGTTCTATTTTTAGCCATGGCAGCCATGTTTTTTGTTGAATCGAAATTTCGAACAATAATTTTGTAGACCACATACTATTGAACAACCCTACCAAGTTTCATTTCATTTGACTAAGCAGTTTCAGAGAAGAAGATTTTTGAAAAGTTGAACAAACAACTGTGAAAATGGTCAATTTTTACAATCCAAGGGGTATAACTCCTAAAGGAACGATCCTACAACCTTGACTCTGTTACGACTTTTGTAGATCCTGATGTGCTTAGTCATATGCAATTTAAATTTTTGAAATATCTTGTATCGTTTTCAAGATATAGGGCTAAATAAGTAATTTTTTTGAAAAAATCCAGAAAAAGGGCAATAACTCCTTCATCGGTTGTTGGATCTTCTTGAAAATTTCTGGGCAGGTAGATCTTGAGGTGCTGATCACTTTTACCCATTACCCCTATGTTCTATTTTTAGCCATGGCGGCCATGTTTTTTGTCCAATCAAAATTCCGAACGATATTTTAGTAGAGGACATACTACAGAACAACCCTAGTAAGTTTCATTACATTTGGCCAAGCGGTTTCAGATAAGAAGATTTTTGAAAAGTTGAACCACGGACGACAGACGAGGGACGAGGGACGCCAAGTGATGGCAAAAGCTCACATTGCCTTCGGCAAGGTGAGCTAAAAACAGGTTAACCAAATTAATAAAGTAAAATGATGGACGTACCCTCAGATTTGACAGATAAGCAGTACTCATTTTTTTGCATTGATCTGATTTAGTAGGAGAAGATGTTTATAAACATTTTGATATTATGGGCAAATATAATTTTTGAAAATCTCAATAATATTATTTTTCTATTTCTTTATCCATACCAAAAGCATTGTTTATGACAGCCTCCTCCCCTCTTTTAACAACATTGATTATCAAATTTAACACAAGACCTTACTAATTGACAGTAAACAAACTGTCACCTGTAATGATGTGTGCAGGAAATCAGGTGCTAATTACTTTGATGTTTACCTGTAATAATTAACAGGTATGTAAATGAAGTGTTACCTCTCATCAATGTTAACCTGAGACAGACACCCTAATTAAGAAGGTGTTAATAGCACAGCATGAAACAAAGAGACAATTTTTACACTCATCTCTTGAAATCCAATGATTGTGTTTTCAATTTTAGGCTGCGTTTACACTATGTGTTTTATATTGATTCAAACAATGAATCTATTTAATGTAAGTGTAAAGACTTAATAAAGATCAATTCCTAATCGGTCCAAACTAGACTTCCTCAGGAGGTATTCTAGCTTAGTTTGAACTAATATGATCCGTTTCAAATTGATACAAATGTAAACACAGCCTTAATAAAAAGCTTCGCCGAGCGCAGCATGATACGACCGCAACATGTTGAACCCTGTACGTTTTAGGCCTAATATGGATAGTCTATTGTTCTGGACACATGCAGCCCATGGTGGACTGATAAAGGTTTTTGACACATGCTTCTCTGATGGACTTTCAACCCAGGGGCTAAAAATATAAATTTTGAATGTTGTATTCTACTCTTTAAAAGAATAATGTTTGGGGAAAAAATTAAAAATCGAACCAGAATTTTTTAAAAATTATGATTACAGCCCAAAAAATTTATTCTTAAATTTAGAATCGCTACCTGACAAGAATAAATTTGCAAAAAAAATTTTCAAAATCGGACCACAAATAAAAAAGCCCCATTTGGCCCCTAATTACGTAATAGGGGGAAAAAGGGGGGGGTCGCAAAAATTAATTCTTAAGTTTGTATTCGCTATTTGACAAGAACAAACATGCAAAAAAAATTTTCAAAATCGGACCAGAAATAAAAAAGTTTCAATTTCGGCCCCTTTTGGCCCCTTATTACGTAACAGGTGAAAAAGGGATGGGGGTCGCAAAAATAAATTCTCAAATTTGGATTCGCTACTTGACAAAAATAAACTTGCAAAAAAAATTTTCAAAATCTGACCACAAATAAAAAAGTTTCGATTTTGGCCCCATTTGGCCCCTAATTACGTAACAGGTGAAAAAGGGATGGGGGTCGCAAAAATAAATTCTCAAATTTGGATTCGCTACTTGACAAAAATAAACTTGCAAAAAAAATTTTCAAAATCTGACCACAAATAAAAAAGTTTCGATTTTGGCCCCATTTGGCCCCTAATTACGTAATAGGGGGAAAAAGGGGGGGTCGCAAAATTAATTCTTAATTTTGTATCCGCTATTTGACAAGAACAAACATGTAAAAAAAAATTTCAAAATCGGACCACAAATAAAAAAGTTTTTATTTTGGCCCCTTTTGGCCCCTAATTACACAACGGAGAAAAAGGGGGGGGGGGCGCAAAAATTCATCAGGTTCATTCTTTTATTGTAAGAAACATTCTTGACAAATTTCACAGCAATAGGCCAACTAGGACCAAAGTTATGGTGGAAACAAGTAAAATATTTGAATTTTTTTCCCCTTTTGGGCCCCTAATTTCGAAACAAAAAAAGGGGGGACCCCCAAAATCAATCCCATTCATCCTTGTATGGTAAGGAACATCACTGTCAAATTTCATAGCAATTGGATAACTAGAACTAAAGTTATTGTGGAAACAAACAAACAAGAGGCTCCCAGGAGCCTGAATCGCTCACCTGGTCTTAATGTCAACCCTTTGAAGACTTTTGTATAGCTAAATGAGCTGAATGTTTAAGCAATAAAAAGCTTTTCTCTATCTGCAATAGTTTTCATTCCAAAGCAAAAAACACTATTTTTCACCTTTAAAGGGCCATAACCCCTTAAAGGGGTCATCTGACAACTTCGACCCTAAAAAGACTTTTGTAGAGCTCATTAAGCTGAACATTTAAGCAAGCAACATCTTTTCTCTATCTGCAAAAGTTTTCTTTCTTTAGGCCAAAAACACTTTTTTTTGCCTTTAAGGGGCCGTAACCACTATAAGGGGTCATTTGGCAACTTTGATCCTATGGAAACTTTTGTAGAGCTAAATGAGCTGAACATTTAAGCAAGCAACAACTTTTCTCTATCTGCAATAGTTTTCATTCCATAGGCCAAAAACACTATTTTTTGCCTTTAAGGGGCTGTAACCCCTATAAGGGGTCATCTGACAACTTCGACCATATGGAGACTTGTGTAGAGCTAAATGAGCTGAACATTTAAGCAAGCAACAGCTTTTCTTTATCTGCAATAGTTTTCATTCTATAGGCCAAAAACACTATTTTTTGCCTTTAAGGGGCCGTAACCCCTATAAGGGGTCATCTGACAACTTCGACCCTATGGAGGCTTGTGTAGAGCTAAATGAGCTGAACATTTAAGCAAGCAACAGCTTTTCTCTATCTGCAATAGTTTTCATTCTATAGGCCAAAAACACTATTTTTTGCCTTTAAGGGGCCGTAATCCCTATAAGGGGTCATCTGACAACTTCGACCCTATGGAGGCTATTGTAGAGCTAAAGGAGCTGACGATTTAAGCAAGCTACAGCTTTTCTCTATCTGCAATAGTTTTCATTCTACAGGCCAAAAACTCTGTTTTTTGCCTTTAAGGGGCCATAACCCCTATAAGGGGTCATCTGACAACTTTGACCTTATGGAGACTTTTGTAGAGCTAAATGAGCTGAACATTTAAGCAAGCAACAGCTTCTCTCTATCTGCAATAGTTTTCATTCCATAGGCCAATAAAAAGCTACGCCGAGCGCAGCATGATACGACCGCAATATGTTGAGCCCTGTACGTTGGAGGCCCAATATGGATAGTCTATTGCTTTGGTAACATGCAGCCCATGGTGGACTTATAAAGATTTTTGACACATGCACCCTGTGGTGGACTTTAAAATGCATATTTGACACATATATATTCACATCAACATCTTATTGAAAAGGTCTTATATTAACTGACATATTTGGTCCTTTTGGACCCCTATTTTTTTTAAAAAACAGTAAGAATTATTGCAAATCTGATTGAAAAATATGGGCAGGGATTTTCACAAGGATTCAAATGAAAAAAAAAATTTGAAAATCAGACCAAAAATAAAAGTTGATTTTATGGGCGTGGCATGTCTATGGCCCCCTGTACCAATGTAAATCTGCAATATATTTTAAAACCATTGACACATTAAGTTGACAGAATTCAATGAGCAATTCAACGAAAAAAGAATTTTCAAAATTGAATGAATAATAAAATTTCTACAAGTTTTGTCAATGCACCCATTTTAGCCCCTTTTGGTCCTTTTTTTCTAAAACGGTAGGGGCCACAAACCCCAAATACAGTACCAACCTTCCTTCAGTGGATAAAACCTTCATATTAAAACTTCACAACAATTGTCTGGTCCACTACAGCTTAATTTATTTACATGGACAAACTTTAAATAAAAATGGTGATTTTTGCCCCTTTGACCCCTAATTTCTCAAAAATGGTAAGAGATATTGCAAATCTGATTGAAAAACACAGGCAGGGATTTTCACAAGGATTCAAATGAAAAAAAGATTTTCAAAATCGGACCACAAATAAAAAAGTTGAATTTTTGGGTGTGGCCCCTTTTTGACCTCCTGTAGTTATGTAACGGTGGAATATATATCAAAACCAATGACACATTTAGTTGACAGAATTTAATGAGGAATTAAATAAACAAAGAATGATCAAAATCAGATAAAAAATAAACATACTACAGAAGTTTTGTCACAACAACCATTTTAGCCCCTTTTGGCCCTTTTTTCTAAAACCGTAGGGGCCAGAAACCCATAATGCAATACCAACCTTCCTTTAGTGAATAGAAACATCATATCGAAATTTCATAACAATCAGTCAATATTTACTCAAGTTATCGCACGGAAACCAAATGTCCCCAGACGACACAGACGCAGACACAGACGCAGACGACATCGCCATAACATTATACGACCACAAATTTTTTGCGGTCGTATAAAAACATGAAAAAAAGCTATTTTTCACCTTTAAGGGGCCGTAACTCCCATAAGGGGTCATCTGACAACTTCGACTCAATGGAGACTTTTGTAGAGCTTTTGATGCTGAAGCAGTAGCGTGGCATCAGATTTCATCTATCTCTTATACTTTTTGATTTACAAGCCAAAAACAGTAAGCTGACCCCCCTGGTCTATTTTTAGCAACGGCGGCCATGTTTTTTGACGGATCAAAATACCGAACACAATTTTTGTGCAGGACACCCTAAGGATCAATCATATCAAGTTTGAAGAAATTCTGTTCAGCAGTTTCAGAGAAGAAGATTTTTTAAAAATTGTTAACGGACGACGACGACGACGACGCGGACGACGACGGACGCCAAGTGATGGTAATAGCTCACATGGACCTTCGGTCCAGGTGAGCTAAAAAGTAGTATTTTTGGCCCTTTTTTTGGCCCCTAATTTCTAAACGAAAAATGGGGGGACCCCCAAAATCAATCCCATGCATCCTTTTATGGTAAGGAACATCATTGTAAAGTTTCATAGCAATCGGATAACTGGAACTAAAGTTATTGTGGAAACACTAAAAAGTTAACAGACACCGACAACGACGACGACAGCATCATACCATAATACGTCCGCAAATTTTTTGCGGTCGTATAAAAATTGAATTAAAAAAAAGTCCTACTCAAATGAGCAATGGCATAAAGTACAGAGACATGAACATCTTGGCCATGGTTAGCTACATGTGCTGTTCATCCTCACAGAGGCCTTGTTTCAGATCCATGCTGTTCTTTGTTTACAGAGGACTTGTTTCAGATCCATGCTGTTCTTTGTTTACAGAGGCCTTGTTTCAGATCCATGCTGTTCTTTGTTTACAGAGGCCTTGTTTCAGATCCATGCTGTTCTTTGTTTACAGAGGCCTTGTTTCAGATCCATGCTGTTCTTTGTTTACAGAGGCCTTGTTTCAGATCCATGCTGTTCTTTGTTTACAGAGGCCTTGTTTCAGACCCATGCTGTTCTTTGTTTACAGAGGCCTTTTTTCAGATCCATGCTGTTCTTTGTTTACAGAGGCCTTGTTTCAGATCCATGCTGTTCTTTGTTTACAGAGGCCTTGTTTCAGATCCATGCTGTTCTTTGTTTACAGAGGCCTTGTTTCAGATCCATGCTGTTCTTTGTTTACAGAGGCCTTGTTTCAGATCCATGCTGTTCTTTGTTTACAGAGGCCTTGTTTCAGATCCATGCTGTTCTTTTTTTACAGAGGCCTTGTTTCAGATCCATGCTGTTCTTTTTTTACAGAGGCCTTGTTTCAGATCCATGCTGTTCTTTGTTTACAGAGGCCTTGTTTCAGATCCATGCTGTTCTTTGTTTACAGAGGCCTTGTTTCAGATCCATGCTGTTCTTTGTTTACAGAGGCCTTGTTTCAGATCCATGCTGTTCTTTGTTTACAGAGGCCTTGTTTCAGATCCATGCTGTTCTTTGTTTACAGAGGCCTTGTTTCAGATCCATGCTGTTCTTCGTTTACATAACCTTTGGTAATCTACCATATATTAATTGTAGTCATTAAAAAGACATTGCATCTTAACAGTCCAACCTTGTCATAACCATAAACCTGACCAAACATCACACAAAATGTCTAATTAATACAGGGGGAGACAATCAAACCCTTTACCCAATTATCTCCCCTGCAATGCTTGCCAAAGGAAACAAAATTACCGGTAGTTCCAATTCACAACCTCAAAGGAAAACCTTACAAACAAAAGTTAATAGTAGTTTTATGGTGTAATCAGGAAACACATTATTTGGTTAGACTTGTTTGTATGTAGCCAGACTTTTCTGAAGACTATTATCACTAGCTCCAGGGAGCCAGTTAGGGCAACATGATAAATACATCAAATGCAACAGTTTATCACTTTTTATTTAAGATATCTAATGAAGTAAATTTAGGGAAAATGATTTCCAACCAGGACTGCTTGAACAACTCTTATTTAGTCTAGAAATATTAAGAGAGAAAATTAGTGACATAACATACAGATATTGTCATGATTGTGGCATCACCTACTGGCCTCGTTTAAGGCTGCTTGCTCCTTTGTGGTTTTTCTGAATTGTCACTTTATTGTGAGCTGTGTCACGTACACTTATTCCACATCCCATTATTTTCTATCATAGTGAATTATTAGTTGACTGTTAATTTATTGCTAGAGACAAAAAAAAACCAAACCAAACAATGCTCTATAAAAATTTAATCAGATCCAACTTTAGAAATAAAAGATTTTATATCACAAGCATTGGGAGAAAGTTTCATAAAAATCAATTGAGAAAAAAAAATTCAAAATTCAAAATTCTTTATTGGTTTAATATCCAATATAAACAAATTATTACCCAAACATAGATGACATACAAAACAATAATTGAGTTGCATATGAGAGATCAGTACTCTAAGGCATTACTGAGGTCAGGATAAGCTGTCACCCACATTGCTATGTACCTCACTTCATAAAAACATGAACTCCTTGTTAGACCTTTACAAACCATCAATGTAACTGGAACTCTATTTTTTTTCTTCACAATTTGTAATTATTTCAATTTTGTATACAATAATTAGCCTTTTAATGATAGTAATATTGCATTTCTCTACAAATAAGTACCATTCCCATGTCCAATACCCCCCCCCCCTGAAAAACCTACACATGTTACACAGACAGACAGACATAAATATCCCCTCTTCCATTATGAGCCACAAGGGCTAGACCTTTAACACTTTACAGATATAAACTAACAGGTTTATTACATTTCTCTCATACAAATATTATTTTTTATTTGGAACACACACTTATTAAATTAAAACACAGTAAAAATCTTGGTTCAAAAGGTGCTTAAAGTGCAACAAAAAAATTCTCTCCATCATAAAAGTGCCAACCTGTCAGTAAATTAGGAATTATTTGTATATATTTCAATGTGTTTATTTAACAAAGACGTTATCTATCTAACTGTAGTCTCCTGCTGCTTAATAGGATGACCAGGATCCTCTTATTAAAGCTACCAATCAAGCAAAGCATTCTCTACCCCTCATTTACATCCTATTCTAAACAAAGACGTAATGAAAGAAATATTAGTCAGAGTATGACAAAACTTTGGATGGATGTAACATCTGACAGTTAATTGTTACAGCCAATCAGATCAGAACCCTGGGGAGGGAGACTATTGAAAACTCACAATTTTGTTTAATTTTAAATTTCAAAACATGTCATTTAAATAATGATACAGCTTTAAACAGAATTTAAACAGAAATTCAAACACCCCCTGGTTTTACTCTTATGTCTTGATAACTATTAAAGGTGTATAAACGGTTTGGGGTAAATGGTGAGCTTTAGTAAAAATAATGTAAAAATGTGTCCATGGGACATGGAAAAGGGGGGAGGGCACTTTGGTCATGATTCAATGATGTCTTTCTGTCAAAATTGGGGGGGGGGCACCTTGGTCCCCATCTCAAGATACACCCCTGGACATGGAAGAAGACAGGTCCGAAAATTGCTAAGTTTTTTTCTGATAACACCATCATACATCTAGTCAGTGTTAGCATTTATGAAAATTTTTGTACAAACTTAATGAACCCTGACACGTGTCTCAAACCATTGTCAATGATCAGCCACAGCAGTACCTGGTACAAGGTGTGTAGGACCAACAATTTTTTTCTATATAAATTCCCCAATCATAACACCCACTTTACAACGTGAGTAGGACCAACACTTTCTTTCTATAGATAGATATAGTTATAGATAGTCCAAGCCTGATACTAGCAGTAGATAGAGAACCAACACCTTACACCAGAAAGTGATACATGTAATCAAATCTTCGCATAGTCATATGTACTCGGCAGAAAAAGACCTTATATTCAACTTTTACATGTTTGTATAAATACTTAGGACCAAGAACCATTATCTCTAGGGAGTGTACCTTGTCAAGGTGGCTGTTTGCTATTTCTTGTAAATAATTTAATTTCTATACTAAAAGGGCTGCAAAAAATAGGAACCAAGTTCAATTCGACATGTGATATAGATAGACTTGGCTTAACACCACTGAGGTGACAAAATTAATCAGGAATGTTATGTGGTCATTTGTTTAAAGTGTTTCTTTAGTACATGGAACCAGGGTGACTGAGGTGGAATATGCAATTCTAAAAACTTTAATACAGACCTAAAGATACAAAAAGAGTCACAATTTTTCAAAGTGAACACTGTCAATAGGAGGAGGATCCAGGATTTTAGTAAAGGGGGCATACGCCTGGTACACCTTTCCTGGGATGGCACCATGTATTTTACAGAGTGGAGTCTTGGAGTGGAGTCTGGAGTTTGGAGTTTGGAGTCTGGAGTTTGGAGTTTGGAGTCTGGAGTTTGGAGTTTAATTATTCCCCACTCTTAATTTCTCCAATTTTTTATGTTTTTTTAACAAGAATAATCAAAATTGTGTAATGAAAAGTGCTTGCAATGCATTAAAAACAGGCTGTACAGGGTACTGACCTGTAAAAAACTTGGTTATGAATAAATCTTACTTTATGAATAAAACTCTTTTGTTTTAAAACTGTAGACATTCCCGCCAATGATGATAATAGTGAATGTTGCTGAAGCTGACCTTAGACCCCGTTTACACCATGGAAAAAAATACATCGATCTTATATGAATGGATCTTAAAAAGACTGGTTTGCATTTACGCACATTTATGAAATAAACCGAATAATACGGTCGTTGTATCAGTCGCTACATTACACTACAAAAAAGATCGATTAAAAAAAGATCGATCTTTTTAAGTCTAGGTCTCAAGCAGGACTTTTTAAGTCTGGTTCTTTTTTAATCGATTCAAATAAAGATCGATCTTTCCCGTTTACACTGACAAAAAGATCGATCGTTTTTGCATCGATTCAAATAAGATCGATCTTTCCGTCTAGTGTAAACGGGGTCTAAGTTTATAAAGATCAATCAGCCTGTATGACAAACATTTGTAGCACACATTTAAATATAAGACATTTTCACTCCAACTATCACTCTAAACTCCAAACTCCAGACTCCACTCTACAACTCCACTCTGTAAAATACATGGTGCCTCCTGGGATCCATGCTTGGTCAAAGTTAAAAGAACAGTTCCCAGCTTTAGAAATTCTAGGGTGATAAAGTATAAAGTATAAACTGAAAAAGTCTACAAGGAAATGATGTCAAAATTTTTATAACATAATTTATTTTTGCATCATATTTCTGTACTTTTTTTTATAATTGTGACTCCCACTTAACATACCTAAGTCTGGTTTAAAAGTTTACAAAATGACAAATATTCTTGACAAGTTAGCGAAGTTTTCTCATCGTAAATTACCATTATACTTGAGTATACGACTATCTCCGAGATCTTATCACTCAGCACTCCACTGGGGTAACATGGGGAGGAATGTAATCAACACGAACAATAAAAACAATGTCCCATCATCCCCACCATCTATCATACAACTAAACTGTCAATGTTACATGGTTTATTGTTAACTTTCATTTAATCAACTTGTGTCGGACTTTTTAAACCTAGATCAATCTTTAGGAAGAATGAAAATACACCAGGAAAAAATGTAAAATTGTTTTAATGTAACAGAAAGGAGACTGCTAAAATGAAGTGTTTAGTAAAGTATGTCACACTTGAATCGCCACTTCATCCATCTCCATCATATAATTAGGAAACGTTGTAACATTAAGATACTTATGTTTATAACTTTCACAAACTTATAATATCTTACTGTTCTATCTTGTTTTTCATTAAAAATTTAAGTTTCAAGGACACCAAGGCCATTGTCATCCAAAGCTAATTTATTTTATGCCCAAATTCAAAATTGAACACTTGAAAGTTCTATACTTGAACTTATTTTATGACAAAATAGAAAAATAAAGACTAAAACATAGCTATAGTTAAAAAATCTCAGGTCAAAGGGGAATAATTTCCGCAAAATTGTTGACAAGTAGCAAATTTTAAACTTGTTCATTGACAAACTAACATACTGGTAAATTTATAAAAGTTTGCTGAAATGAAGGCCAAATATCTGTCTGACAAAGTCCAAAGAACTTATTTTGACAACTCAGAAAAGTACAAAATATCTAGCATTAGATGAACATCTAAAACATCTCTATTCTATTATCTCAGACATATAAAATTATACCTAGATTAATATCTAATTTAAAGATTATTAAATTTCAAGAAAATTAATTTTAATGGTCTCAAAAACTGTATAAAACGAGAGAATGACTGCAGCTCATTACAAAAGGTGCAAATGAAGTCAAATATGTGACCACAAAGAGAAGAAATAGCCAAGCCCCATCGAGAATCACCCTACCAAGCCCAAGGTGTAATAAGATAACTCTATGTTCTTTGTTTTGATTAAAATAAAATGTAGATAAGATTTAGAAATGAAAGTGGGTGCACTTCATCCCCCAGGGATCAATACATTCAATACTAATTTGCTAGTGATTTTCCCATGCTTATTTTACATATTATAATCCATTGCAGGCCCCTGTAAACTGTTAGTATCAGATATCATAGAAATGCATACAATTTGGTTTATTTATTAAAGTGATTAGGTTTAGTGTATTGATGGTATAAGTGGCCGAAGCAATCTGGAGGGAATCAAACTAACTTCTCCATTCAGAGCTAGTAAGTGGCCAGGTGTAACAACTAGTATCAAACATTGTAAATAGACAGAGCATATTGTTACTCTTCACAACCTATCTGAATGCAGGTTAGTCATTGTAAGATGACATAAAAACTACATGCACTAGATTTGATCCTTCGTTCAAAATAATCATAGTCAATATGTACCTAACATATCATAAATGTTCCTTTATATGTCTTGTTTTTTGAAGTTGGACCTCATAACTTCTACATTGCCATAAATAAAAAAAAAATTCTTGATACACCAAATAGGCCTCCTATAGAAAGTGCTCTAACCAGGTACTTTACCTTCTTTTCTGGTAAAGGTTGACTAAAAACCTTCCACACTTCCTGTCCACAGACAGACAGACCTTTTACTTTAAGAAGGATTTACATTATATAATATTATACATAAGCTCTGTAGAGCTTCAATACAAAAATGTTTGTCAAATATTAACAAGTTTGAAAATTATAATGTAACAAGAATATGTCTAACAAAAAAGGCCAAACTTACAACATTCATGATCAGGATGGACAGATGGACCAAAACACTATTTGCCCCATACTTTGTTAATGGGGCATAGGATTAAGCATAAATGACTCAGTGAAATTTTAACTCAAATATTAAATCTTGACTATGATGTAAAAATTATGATAAGGGAAGGGAATCATCTGATTAGGGAACAATATCACGATCAAAAGAACTACAACAAAAACATTTTCCTCATAAGTGATAATCCTAACAACAAACAATGTAAATATTGTCTTCTCTTTGATGGTAATGATTGGCATTCCCAGGGGTGGTCCTAGCTCCGCCCCTATCTCACATCATCACCTAGCCCCCCTCTTACATGTGCTGTCAATCTTACAGTTACCCTGGTGTGCTACAGTAATTAGACACATATTGCAAAAATTATATCTTAAGATGAGAAACATAGAAGGAAAATTTTCCCACAAGAGCAATCTACGATTTGAAAACATAGAAAGATGTGCATATGTAAACAAGCAGCCACTGCTTTGTGATAGAACAGTGCTAGAGATGGTAAACAGCTGTTCTCTAATGACACATTCCATAATTGTTAAAATAGCAGGCATTTTTTTATTTGTTGTTGATTACTTTTTTAAAGTCAATTACACACAATTGTTTTTTTTTTATCTAAAAACAATAATATGCATTTTTTTAAATTTAAATTTTGATCTTTGATTTCATAAAGTTAATAAGGAGTTTAGCACTTGAGTGCCTCTCCAGGTGAAGCAAAATTTTGTTGTTTGAAACAATGTTGTTATTTTTATTTCCAATAAAAATATTACAAAAGTTAAATGCTAAATAATAAACTTTTTAACACTTGACACAATTGTCACCTGCATAAATTCCAAATGTACCTGAATTTAATAATTAAAGGAATCTGATATTAAGATATTGTAGTTTCATTATTATTCGTGGGGTATCAATTTTTGTGGTTTTCGTGGGTGGCTTTGACCCACGAAATTTAAAACCCAACAATTAAGAAATTGTACATTGATTTGTCTGCTGCAAATTTCAGAACCACGAAAATAAATGAATCCACAGTATCACTTGACAATGAATGTATCTTTTACTATGACATGTGATATGATGATGTTGTCTCATGCACTTTAATTTCTCATTATAATAATTGACATGAAGGTAAAGATATACAAGACATGTAGGAATCACCTGACATCTGACTGGGATGCTGGTTCTGTCTCATGTACATAAATTTTACATCTGATTGATTGATAATGATGTAAACATGCAGGATCAGGGATGTATCATAATCATATGACAGCTGACTGGGGTGGATGTCTCTGTACAATTATTCTACATACTAATAGTTGATTACATGTACATAGTGACCATGTAGGCATCACCTGACATCTGACCGGGGTGTTGATTTTGTCTCATGCACATTAATTCTACATCTGATTAATTGATAATGATGTAGATTTCCCCACCATGCTAGGGACTAGTGAAGTTGTCTGTGTACATTAATTCCACATCTTAATTGATTACATGTAGATTGTGCAGGTACCACCTTTACCTGACAAGGGCTGGTATTTCTGTCTCATGCGCATTAATTTAAATCTCAATAAATAATAATGATTTTGATTTTTTAACTTGAACAAAAGTCAGATATGTAAATTGGTTCACTTGACCATGGAGATACTACTTAAATGACATCAGACTATAAGGGGATGTAGGGGAGGGTGAAACTTTCTCATGCACATTAACTGTAATTCTTATTTCACTGATAATGATGTACATTTCTTTACTTGACCATGCAGGTATTCATTGACAGCTTGACTGTGGGTGCTAATTCTGTCTCATGCATATTAATTTTACATATCAGTACATGTAAGTTTGATAATGATGTAGGGCTCTCCCCTTGACCATGGAGGTATCACTTGACAGCTGACTGGGGCTGTTGATTTAACAGAATATATAATTATGATATAGATGTCATAACACCTAGCATCCCAGGGTGAATCTAATGAAGGGGACTGCAGCTCTTATCATTAATTAAATCATTATAATTCTATATCTGTCATAAGATGTTTATATTCCATGTGTATATTATGATGATTATAATTATCTACCTTGAATGATTAGTGCCATTAATTCTATATTATAAGAAGAATGTTTTATTACCAAAAGCATGGGCCCACAAGGGGCATGATACAGAGCAATTAACACAATGTAATAACAATTAATATAAGTTACATATGAAGTATATAATTATCACCTATATATCAGTTAATTTATTTTCAGTATATTTGGAGTCATTAAGATTATAACAAGTACTAGTATTCTTATTATAAGCACTCAGGTACAACCCAGACGAGGAGATCGGTCTATTAATGGAAGCAATGGTGCACAGTTAGATTTAAAAAGTTATATATAATATAATTCTACAAGTTAGCAACAAAACCGGAGTGGCCATCCTCGTGTCAAAAGCAGATACACTAGCACATGAGGTAATATATCTGCAGATGGCACCGAGGGACAATGCTCTATGGCACATTCCAGTCTTGGCCCTTGTATATGAGTGGCTGCAGGACCAGGTGGTCATCCTTGTGTCGTATGTACATGCATAAGCAGATATAAGCTAAATGGTTACACGTGTACAAACGGCACCAAGGGACGGTGCTCTATGACACACACTTGTCCTTGCCATTTAAAAATTAGATTTTAAATCACCTGCTCCACTAAATATTAGACGCCTTTATTAATTCACAAATTTTTAGTAATATATCTACGTTTTCGGTGTTGAGTAACCAAATTAGCTTTCCACTCGAATGCAGCTGTTGAAAATTTGGACAGTTTTGATTGACTGTCTGAAGCATTTCTGTTCTTAGATTTGCTAAAAACTTGCAATCGAATAGAAAATGCATTTCATCGTCTACCTCGTCTGAGCTACACCTGAGGCATGTCCTACTTTGCCGGGGAGTACCCTACTGTGAAGCTAAGTTTCTGTCAACAAACAGTCATTAGAAGTATCAACATGTACACCAACCAACTATAACTTAGGAAAAGTTTGTTAACATACAAAATGTCATGACATAATTGATAAAAATTGCTCAAAAGCAGAATTTTCAAAAAGATCAGAAAATCAAGTGCATACTTGATGCCTTTAAATATCTTAGCAGTCAAAGAAAGACAACTCCCATCAAAAGTAGCAATATTAGCTCAAAGTCAACTTTTATACTTTTTTAATACTATTAAAAATAACAATAGAATTTTTTGGGTTAATTATGCAGAATATTTGAAACTATAAACCAGACCAAAATACTGGGAAAACAAAAGGTATTCATTGACACAAACCAGCACAAAGTAAACAAATCATTAAATGTCAATTCAACTTAATGACAAAATTCAGAGGTGTTCCACCAGAAACCTGACGCCAGCTTGACATCACTGTGATGTTTATATTAACAATCCATCAGTCAAACCAATTTATAGAATCAGAGAATAAAATATAACATGGGGTGTGAAAATTTAACTGGTTGTCATCGGGGCTTTACAGTCAAAATATTCCAAAAATTCTTGTTAAGATTGAGCATTAGGGAGTTGCAAAGAATTCTTTGCTGAGTGAAAAATGTCAAAAATATTAGAATCACGGAAATGCATAAACACAAAACTTGTTGGAAAAAATAAAATACCAATTAGCAGAATTGTAATGCCTTTTGCTGAGTGCAAAAATGTCAAAAACAATAAACTTTGAGAAAAAATTTAATCATTTAAGGACTGAAAAATATACTGAAAGTAATTAAAATTGGTGTCTGTAAATTAAGGGTTGTTTAATTTTTCACTATCAAAATATTAGAACAGTAAAAATATAATTCTTAAATTTGTTTTTATGCTTATAAAAACCTTGTGAATATAGCAAAAATTAAACTCCATTACAGTAGTTTATTACCACCAAGTACATGTGACTTTGAAATTGTGGATACACCAGGGCAGATAACTCTAGCATTCAAAGGACAAGGTAAAATTAGGCCCATATTTGAAACGGACGAATTTTGGGTTCTTTTTTCAATTTTTAGATGCCCTCACATTCTTGACCCAGAATTTTTGTTTCTGATTCTCTTCAATTGAAGTCTAGATCAGTTAAGAAATCGCTGGGTCATGTAGGGGAGGTCTTTGAAACTGACAATTTGAGTTCTAAAAATCTTAATTTTCTCCATTTGTTTTAATTATCTATAAAATTGAAAAACTGAGTAGATTATTGGAAATCAAAAGCATTCTCATAAATTTGAACCATTTTATACCAAATAAAGTGTGCATTTTCATTGATAACTTTAAATTTATTTGTTGATAAAATAGGGGGTTAAATATGACCCTTACCATACTATGTCCTGTAGAGAGTCTTAGATATTAAATTTAAATAATTTTGTATTGATCCTCTATATACATGTATCATACTTTACCTTTGCCCCAAACTTCAGTATTGGCTGAATGAGGAATCCAGTGAGCTCCAATAACTCGGATCTTACTTCATCTCTGTAACAATCAAATTTCTGCTAGCTCTTATTTGTGATATATTTTTTATTACATCCCTCTAAAGATATTGGAGAACTTTTTTAAGAACCAATTCTTGGTGGCAATTTCATAATTATTTGATACATGTATAATTTCTTATAACTTTCAGATATACTTTTATATACCATGTGATTCACTTACAACAAGCAGGAAGTGTTTACCTAGACTTGAGCACTTGGGCTTTCTCTCATTTTGACTCGAGTTCACACTGGAACTGATGTGTAGGTGTCTAATGTCATCTTGTTGTTTTTTGTTAGTGCTTATAATTAACATATAATGAAGAAAGAAATGGCTGCAGATTTATTTTTGACTTACCTTGTAACAGTTTCAATGGAGTTCAAACAAAACCTGAAAAACTAAAATGGGAAAAACAGTAATCAAAGGGAGATAGCTCTAACTCATTTAAATTGATGACAACACAAAGATTTTTTACAGTCCCAATTTAACCTTACATAAATTCCTTAATATTTCACCAATCTTGATAAATAAGACAGTATTCAAAAGAAGAAATGTAACCCTTTATGACAATATTACACAAATAAATTACATTATGAAACAAATGAAATTACTGTTAGAAAGTAAAAAAAATAAACATAACTGACTCAATTGAAATTAGCATTCCATCTCCTTATACTCGATTTCAGAATAGTGGTATCTTTTTCAATTGAATTTGAATGATACCAACAGGTTTGACAATTAGGCGTCTTAAGAGAAGAAAGAAGTTTAATATTAGGTCATAATATCTTCATATTTACCTTCATTAGCTGTGTTGGGTCCATGAAGGATGTCCCATCTTTGATACAGGTATGGTTCTTCAAAACTCGATACACCTGTAATAAATAGCATTAACCAAATAGATAAGTTAAATCTGTACCATTTTGTGAAAATCTTTTATTTTTGGAAGCATGCTTGTATTTTTTGGCTTTTTAATTAAAAACTATTTTTGGCTTTTAAATTAAAAAATATTTTTTGGCTTTTAAATTAAAAATCAGTTTATAAATCACAGAAACTAGTAGAACAGTAAAGAAAACACTTTCAAAAGGCCTTGTCAGTTTGAAGTCTGATCTTTCAACATTAATAGTCATCTTAAATCTGAAGGTTAACCTGATTTGGGACGGATGGACAGAAGACCCTGAAAAGTCATAACCCTCTATTTCTCTAATTTTCGTCCGATTTATCAACCTCTCAACCAGTTGTGGAAAAATATTTCTCACCTCTAGAGAAAATTTTGTTCTCAGCGTATTTGCACGTGCAATTGATGATCAGCCTTTTTGCAATTATTTACCTGTAGACATTAGAGAAAAATCTTCTACAACTAAATTCTCGATGATTATGTAATTTCTAACATCTCGAGAAATAAATTTGATATTTTAATCGCTTGGCAAGCCTCGCTATTAAAATATTCAAATTTATTTCTCTTGATGTTAGAAATTCCATAATCACCTCGATCACGTTGTAGAAGCTATATATTCATAATTAAATAATTGTTTAGAAGGTAAAACCACATTTAAAAGGTAAAATCCACAATAAAAGGTCAAAATTAATAAAACAATAAAAGATGCCAAAATTTTCGGACTTCAAGTCCTTCCTCAGGGGCTATATCAGAAAAAGATGTAGACACATCAATGGACAAGAACCGAATATTGAGTGCAGACCCTAGGTACACCACCTGTGGAGACGAGTTCGTTTGCAAATACATTCATAATAAATGGGACATAAAATCTGGTTTCCCTTTCCGTTGCAAGAAGCTTTTTTTTTTTGGTTTATACACATACATGTATATATATTTACCAATTTAGTACATTCAAAATGAGGTTCATCTTGGGCCATCTGTAACAGTTTATCTAATACAGGTCGAGAGGTCATCATTATATATGACCCTTTTCCATGATCAGCTGGTGGAACATACTCAAACACAAACTCATCATCAGTCTCACTGCTCTCACTCAAACTGAGTAAATACATCAAAGCTATCATCTTGACTTCGTAATGAGGACAATTCAGGATTAGCATGAGTGTTTCCTTAAGTAATCTAATGGTAGACACTTTTACAGAGTTTTTTCCCTTAGTAGACATTATTTCAGAGTTGTCTTTCTTCATACAGTGGATTGAATCACAAGAGTAACTTCTATATTCAGAATGATTTATAAGACCATTGGCTAAGGTAGTAAGATATTCTATATGACCAGGGACTGTCTGTACAGCTGGCTCTGAGAGAAGGCTCTGTTGGTCAGTCAGTACACTGTTTAAAGTCTGTCCTAGAGGAGCATTTCCTGTACACAACACCAACTTCATAGTAAGACTAAGGGCTTCCTTTCTAATGATATAACATTTGTTTTTCCTGTAAAATATAATGAACACTGAATAATTAACTATTCACCAATTTAATAAGACAAAGGAAGTAATCATACAACTGAGTGAAAGCCTGATTGGAAACAAAATCTTTATTTATGGTTAAAAATTAGGAAAGTTCGCAAAGAAATAAAAATATTAAATGTTTCAGAGAGCCAATTTTTTATGACATGTTTGTGTTGTTGATTGTATATCAGTTGTATTTTGTGTGTATTTGTTTTGTCTGTTTCTTCATGTTGTTTTGGTTTGTATTGATGGATTTTGACCTTTTACATATAAACATTCTAATACTCTATTGGTACTTCTTTTCTTTTATCATCAAAGAGAAGGCTAAAGAATCTTCAGGTGATAATTTTAAAATCAGTCTGATTCTATGTTTGCATGTAAAATGAAGTTCTAAAAGAAAAAAGATATGATTCCAATCAGATATGATTTAATTTTACCTTGAGATTAACCACATTTTCTGTGACCAATGTTGTATGGCCGTTTCATAACCAAGATGTCTAACTTCAGGGTCCAGGGAGGGAATGATATCAACTACTCCTGTGATCTAAAAATAAATGAATATAATTATTTCTGTACCGACAAAGTCAGGATGGGCCTTTTTAGCAAAAATCTTAAGTTTACAAATATTTAATAAAGATACATATCATTTTTATTTGTGTGTCTTTAACTGGAAGTAAATGGAAATAACTATTTGATACTGTGATAAGAAGAAGCCCATGAATATGTTTGTTATATAATCTGGCTGTTAGCATGGCTAACTCCTGTTAAACAGTCAAATTAACCCTTTAATACCTGTAATAGTAGTCCATGGACATGACTGTTATGTATCCCTCCTGGCTGGGTAGGAAGCTTGGCTATTAACTCCTGTAAAACTGTCAAATTAACCCTTTAATACCTGTAATAGTAGTCCATGGACATGACTGTTATGTATCCCTCCTGGCTGGGTAGGAAGCTTGGCTATTAACTCCTGTAAAACTGTCATGGCACCAGCTCCTACCATCATGGGCTGTAGGGCTTTAGCTGACATCTGTCTGGTTCTAAGAACTGCACTGCTGCTGCAACTAAAATAAACTAGAAAATGTAATGAGGTAATGGAAAAGATATAGACAAGGTACCAGTAGTTCTCACAGTTTTAAACTAGTTCTTCTTTCCCAAGTACTGCAGCACAAATAAAGTATCACTCGCAACTTGTTAGCAAAGGAACTTTTTAAGTAAATAAACCCTTAATTTGCATTTCTTTATTGTAACTTTCCATAAAGAGTTCAAGACCCTTAAGGTTAATGTGGACACCTATACTGAAAAAAATTCTGTCATTAAACATTTGATTTTATGGTCTAAAATGAAACATGTTATTAATATCCTTTATTTAAAATAAAAATAAGGATAGGTCACCATGCTCGTTTTTGAAATATAAGTGGTTAAAGTATGCCTAAATTACAATAGATTATACAGGAAAGGCCAAATTTTAGGCATAAAATCATGTCTCAGAAAAATTCCTTACAATAGGATCTTGTTTTCATTTTGTCAAAAGTTATATTTTTACATAAATATTAAAATAAAACATAGAAAACAGGGGGTCACCAGCTTAGATTTTTGTCTACTATTCAATTCCATTGTAAATTTAGGGTAATTTTGAAGTGAATTATCTCCCTTGTTTTTGTCAAAAATTGTGTTATTCAAGAAACGATTGATGCAATTGTTAAACAATTGAATATTTATTACTCATTTCAATAAATTTAAAAATTCTATTTCTTATTATTGACTTTATAGACACTGGTCTTAAATTTTGCATTTTTAAAGGTACAAAAGTCATGTGACACCTCTCTATATTAACCTTAAAGCTTTTCAAAAGTGTCTCTTAAAGAAACAGAAATATAACCCTAGATCAGCAATACATTTTGGCATTTGGATAAATGGTTATTTATTTTCATGTGGCCTCAGGAACTTGAGATAAAGGACACAGCAGATTCTAGAAAGTCTGCTTCATATTTAGATCTACACCTTGACATTGACTCTCATGACAAACGTGATGACTTCATTTTCCCCTTCTTGTGTCCGCTCAAGCTTATGGAGTTTTCATATCACAGTTGATTCGTTACTTCAGAGCTTGCGGTAATTACATAAATTTCCTTGGCAGAGCATCACGTTTGAAACAGAAATTGCTAACACATAGTTATGTTGCTCCACGGTTGCTGTCTTTACTCAAGAAATTTTACGGTAGACACTGTGCACTCATACAAATATGGGATTTCTATCTCTCAAATGAGTGCAATGTTGGTTTTTTGTTGAGTTTTGTTTTGTCTTCCTTTACCCGATTTGACACACTAAATTGGAAATAAACAGCACAACACAGACAGGAACCGCTTACTCTTCCTGAGCACCTGAGTTCACTCTTGTTATGACTTGAGTTCGCATTGTTGATTTTCGTTTGGTTGATTTTTTGTTTTGTGTTCTTTTGTGCTGTTCTTGTTTGTGTTTTACAGTTTTGTTGTTGCCCTTTCAGACTTTAGACACTCGAATGCCCTATTGGTGCCTCTTTGCTTCTTGTTTTCTTCAAAACTCCTTCCCATGTTACTACTAACCGTAATATAAATGGAACGAAGGCTGACAGGTTCAGACTGGTATCTGTACCTTCCAGTGGTGAGGGGAACAGTCTAGCTAGGACCATAAGGAGGGGGTACAGGGAGGGGTGTAGATGGACAGTTCTAGTGTCCCTGAAATAGATAATATATAGGAGATAATGACAATGAAATACAGCCAGCAGCATTCAATATGACCAGTGGTTGCTGCTTGCTTTTTTGCAATTGGCGAATATGATGCAAATGATTTAAAAGTTTAAAAGAACTAAGAGATTTTAGTGGCCAGCAATTTATTTACGACTTTTAATACTTATAAACAAAAAATTTTAAACCTAAACAGATACTACAGTACTAATTTAACAAGATCATTCAAGTATTTCAAATATATAATAAAGAAAATGTTTTAAGAGGTATTCCAAAAACTCACCCCACATTTTGCGTAGCTTCATCCAGAAGATCCAGTATAAAGTTATATAGACCTGGATATTTGTGGAAGAAAGCTTTCCCTGTCTGGCTGAAATATACAAATTCAATCAAATAATTCATTATTACATATGATATTCATATAAATGCATGAATGCAACAAGCCAATTTGAGTACATTTTTAAAAATATTTTATTTGGGAGTTCTGTGACATTGATTATCTCAAACTATTTAAAGGAACAATTACCATGAGTAATTAGAGGAAGCCCTTTCTGGAGTCTTGCTACTATCATTGACATGACATGTAAGGTCAACATCTAGTGAAGACAGATTACAAACTAGCATGAGCTTTGTTCACTTGTATAAAAGACCAGAACACCATCCCAACCATTCTTTAGTACGCAGGCCCGTACACAGGGGCGGGGGGTGCATGGGGTGCGATCGCACCCCCCTTTGAAAACAAACAAGCACTATTAAACTCGGCGTTTTGATTCAACTGTGACTATTAAAGTTGACATTTTGTATGAAAAAGTCTATTTTGCACCCCCCTTAGATAAATCCTGTGTATGGGTCTGGTACGTGTACACAAGTCATAAACCTAAATAAGATAAATCAAATAACTTTGTCTTTCTAAACAAGATTGACAGACTAAGACATCTTTAATTAACACTGTGTTGTTACCTACCAGTTCTTCTTCGATATATTGTTTTCATCCTTGCTCCTTTTTACTCCAAATATTCTTGTCATTAGGGCACTGAATAATAGAGTTGAGGAATTGCACACCTAAAATTTAAATTA
Source organism: Arcuatula senhousia (assembly GCA_963971305.1). NCBI lineage: Eukaryota > Metazoa > Mollusca > Bivalvia > Mytilida > Mytilidae > Arcuatula > Arcuatula senhousia. Next base: position 78,132,434 of record OZ020304.1, read on the forward strand.
ATTAAAAAAATTTTAAAAATACCACATAATTATGAGAGAGCAGTATATCTCATCCTCAGCAAGTAATAAATGAACGAAAAAAAAAAAAACTAGTGCTGATTGTGTTGGGATGCCAACACATAAGTCGCCCAAAATCGCCTTGGATAGTATTCCATTCAAATCAGTGCATCAAAATAAGTCTAGAAATCAAATTTCGTTGAAATCGGACAAAGTTGACGTTTTTGGGGGGCGGGTGTGGTAAAACGGCCGCCATTTTAAAATGGCGGTGTTCGCGTAAATTTTTTTTCGGCATGTTGCTCAGGAAGGATCACTCTACCAGTGTACCAATTTTCATTAAAATCCATCCACCCATCTCCGAGATCTGAGAGGGGCCCAAAAATCTTAAACGTCGGCCATTTTGAAAATGGCGGCCATCTTGAAAATTTCAAAAGTGGATTGCACACCTCTGAGTGACCCTCCACCCATCTCAGTAGGTTTTATCTTGATTGGCCAAAGCATTTTCAAAAAATGTGGCGGACAAGTTCACGATCACGTAAGGAAAAGATAAATAACTAGGTATAATTGTGTTGGGATGCCAACACACAAGTCGCCCAAAATCGCCTTGGATAGAGTTCCATTCAAATCAGTGCATCAAAATAAGTTTACAAATCAAATTTCGTTGAAATCGGACAAAGTTGACGTTTTTAGGGGGGCGGGTGTAGTAAAATGGCCGCCATTTTGAAATCGTAAGTCGGATTCCAAATCCGGTCGCAGATTTGAGCTCAGCATTCCCGGTTTACCCAGATGACCAATTTTCAAGACGATCCGATGAAAAAAATTTTCCGCCCACTTTTTCCGATGGCCGCCATTTTGAAACGGCGGCCATGTTGAAAATTTTAAAAGTGCATTACATAACTTTGAGTGACCCACTATCCAATCTCACAAGTGTTATTCAATTTCCTTGGACCGTTTTCTTGTATTAGGGAGGACAACTTTACGATAAAGAATCAGAAGAATAATAATAATAATAAGAAACGGTGCAAAAACAATAAGTCTCCCAAACTTTGTTTTGGGCGACTTAATAATAATAATAAGAAACGGTGCAAAAACAATAAGTCTCCCAAACTTTGTTTTGGGCGACTTAACTATTATTTTTTTAAACGGAAAAGTGAACCAACTCCTGTTTCTTTGGGTTCATCAGAAATCCAGATGAGGATATATATATATATATTGTGTTTGAAAATTGTTTATTATACTGATAAAGGACATAGGAATGTCTGAAATATTTATAATCTTTAAATTATTTAACATCAATTGGTAATGTTGCGTACATTTTCTAGACCCAATATATATTTTTTTATATATTATTCATTACAGCTCAAATGTCTCTACTATATTATTTTTTTTCATTGCAGAAATTGAAAGTTATAATTTAAAGGATGATTTGACATTCACATTTATTCCACATTCCATTATTTTAGATGAATTATATGTTTTAAATTGTGTCAAAAAATGGAATAATATTTTCAAGATACACAGATGACTTGTGTCATTGTTTTAAACATAAAATTGGTCTGGCCCAAAGTTCTGAAAATTGCTCACAAATTATCAAACGATCCTGTCAAATATCTAATATTTTCTCATCTTGGGTTTCAGAGAAAAAACTTGAATACTGTGGATTCTTTTATTTTCGTGGGTACCAATTTTCGTGGTTTGATGAAAAATGATCATTTCGTGGAATTTTAAATTCGTGGTTCTAAAGTCTGCAGCATACAGATCAATGTTAAAATTCCTTTTTGTGGAGTATCAAATTTCGTGGGTCACGGCAACCCATGAAAACCACGAAAATTGATACCCTTCGAATAATAATTAAACCACAGTATATCATACCACTGTGAAATACTTTTTCTGACTTTCAGCCCAGAACTTTGACTTAAACCATAGAATGGCTGGCTGGCTGTATGTAACCCCTGCCGTACAAATGGTGTCACATCTCATAGTCTGTTGTCTTTATCATTTAAACAAGAGTTAACACTAAAGTATGTCTCGCCTGCCGGCACCATCAGAAACAATTATTCTTTCTTACTTCCACTATATTTTGAATTTACATGGATTTTCAGTTTCTGAGATCAAAAGATGTTTATAGAAAATATATGCAATAAAAATAATCAAAGTCACTCAACCGGAAAATCAAGGTCAAGGTCAAAAGATGGGGATGCAGCTGTGCTAAGCAACTACTGGGGCATAGGCATACCAAGTTTCATCAACCTAGGACCTATAGTTCTTGAGATATGGAGGTGCTCGCAAAACTTTTCCATTGCTATTATATGAATTGAAAATTGTCAAAGTCACTCAACCAAAAATTCAAGGTCAAGGTCAAAAGATGGGGATGCAACTGTGCTAAGCTACTACTGGGGCATATGCATACCAAGTTTCATCAACCTAGGACTTGTAGTTCTTGAGATATGGAGGTGCTCGCAAAACTTTTCCATTGCTACTATATGTATTGAAAATTGTCAAAGTCACTCAACCGGAAAATCAAGGTCAAAAGATGGGGATGCAACTGTGCTAAGCTACTACTGGGGCATATGCATACCAAGTTTCATCAACCTAGGACCTATAGTTCTTGAGATATGGAGGTGCTCGCAAAACTTTTCCATTGCTATTATATGTATTGAAAATTGTCAAAGTCACTCAACCGGAAAATCAAGGTCAAGGTAAAAAGATGGGGATGCAACTGTGCTAAGCTACTACTGGGGCATATGCATACCAAGTTTCATCAACCTAGGACCTATAGTTCTTGAGATATGGAGGTGCTCGCAAAACTTTTCCATTGCTATTATATGTATTGAAAATTGTCAAAGTCACTCAACCGGAAAATCAAGGTCAAGGTAAAAAGATGGGGATGCAACTGTGCTAAGCTACTACTGGGGCATATGCATACCAAGTTTCATCAACCTAGGACCTATAGTTCTTGAGATATGGAGGTGCTCGCAAAACTTTTCCATTGCTATTATATGTATTGAAAATTGTCAAAGTCACTCAACCGGAAAATCAAGGTCAAGGTCAAAAGATGGGGATGCAACTGTGCTAAGCTACTACTGGGGCATATGCATACCAAGTTTCATCAACCTAGGACCTATAGTTCTTGAGATATGGAGGTGCTCATAAAACTTTTTCAAAAAGTTAACGCCGCCGTCGCCGCTGCCGGTAAAGTAACACCTATGTCCCGCTCTGCTTCGCAGGCGAGACAAAAAGTAAACACTTGATAGACAATAATTAGAAGTGGAATAAGTGCTCCTGACACAGCCTACATAAACAAATGACAATTTAAAAAAAAAATCCACCCAGCCAGCATTCTTCAATGTAATCAGCAGTCGCTGGTTGTGATTATAACTGACTTACGGCCCAGAACTTAGACTTAAATCCTAGAATGGCTGCCTTAAGTCCCTGCCCTACAAACGGTGTCACATCATCACCCAGTCTGTTGTCTTTGAACAGGGCTCTCAGGATATTCAGAGAATGAACCTAAAACAGAATAGATATTGTTTATTATTATATTTAACTTGCTCTTTATCAATATGAAATATCTAACACTAATGTCATTCCACTTAAAAGTTGAAAAGTTTGGAAAGTCTTGTAGAAATGACACTTATTTGTTTAGCAAAAATTTCTGGCATTCCAGAGGGAGAATAATAGTTTGTTTTATATTTTAGAGAGTAAGTATATGACTTTAAAACTACCAAAAAATCTTTTAAATTTTGTTATCAATTTGCCCTTTTTCCTTAATGGATTTGTTTCAAAGCTTTTGTTTTTTATATGTTAATAAATTTTGAAAATATTTTTTTTTTCTCTATCTGATGTTATTCAAAATGCAAAATCTGTCAAAGTCAAATAGAGCCAGATTTCTTTTAACAGGAAGTAAGTGAGGGACAGACCTCAGGCAGTACTCCATAATAAGGATTTTTTGCACAGTATTGTTTTCGTATGTGAACATTTTTTTAAATGAAAATATTAATTCATTTTGGTCTTGAGATCAGTACAATAAAAAATCTGGACCTGTTATATAAAAATTACGATCCACAGTTAATGTTTTCAAGAACAATTTAAAATAAAATCAATCCAAATGTTCATAAAGCGTCGCTTCTGGCTGGGCATGATGACCAGCAGATTGGCTAAAATTTAAAGTGCTATTTTTTTAATTTTTAATTTTGAACAATTTTAGTGGAAAAAAGAGCCAAAGTCTAAAGGTGTTTTTGGGGCTTTCATTTCATACATTTTACTTTTCATCTGTAACAAAAGCTTGATTACTAGCAATGTTCAAAAAAGGAAAAAACCTCGATTTTTGCCCATTTTTGTCCCCAAAGGAGTAGGTTCGGTAAGAACCAAAATTGACCCACAATTTCAACTTGGGAGTAAACTTTCTGAAAATACTGCCAAATATGTTTTGAAATGGTTTTATTTAAGAAATAACAAAAACAAGATTCAAAATCTTCAGCAACTTCGAGAAAACTGGGCTAGAAATCATATGATTGGATGAATTTTATTGATATTTGGCAATTTTTTATCATTTTTAGTAAGAATTCTCTTAAACCTTTGCTTAAACATAGAGCGCATGCGTCGACAAAAACAATTTTTTAATGAAATGCTTATTTTTGAAAGACAAAGTGATGGGCAAAGAATTAGGGTTGTCGACGAATGCGCTCTTTACTAATTTTAAGAAAAACCTCTTGTAAACCGTCAAAAATGAAGCAAATATTGATATTTTCCGAGATTTCAGCACGTTAATGACGTCATAATATTATGCATATTGCCGTCAGCATGTGGAATGGATTGAATATGTAAAGTTGGTACGAAGTTGAAAATCTGTGGAAATTAGGGGCCGATTTCAGCACTTCCTGAACATACCCCTTTTTTACATATGTTGAGAGTTGCTAGGGGCAATGAGTAAAAAAAAAGAAAACCAAATACAGCACTAAACAAGACTAAACATGCCCGGAGTTTAGAACACCACCTAGTTTGAAGTGCAAATAGCAGTTTAAGCGATTGTAAGAACCACAGATCAAGCACACGCAAAAATTAGTCAAATGAATTAATTATGGAGTGCTACCTGAAATCAAATCCAACCTTATAGGACTCCACCCTGATGCTGTATACCAAATATCAAGTGGCTGTAATAAGTAATTGTTGAGATAACTGTTACGAAAAATATTTCCCCGCCCACCTGCCCAATATTCACCATTTTATAACCCAGGTTTTTCACTCCGTGAAATCCAGCTAAAAATTTATAATTTGACAAGTTTAGATACCTTGGGTTCTGACACAACATTGGACTCATCAGTGAGGGCTAGTTTCAGTAAATCTGTCATCACTTCTTTCAAGCTTGCTCTACCAGTAGTAATGGGCTCTGTGGTAACCAAAGCCTGAAAATATACAAGAGTTAACACTAAAGTATGTCTGGCCTGCTGGCACCATCGGAATACCTAGATATTCAAATTAAAACATTCTTGACATTTTCCTTTGGACCAACTAAAATGATTAGATTGATATCATAGTCATTGACAAACAGACTTAACATAAAAGACTGAACACAAAAAAAAGCCAAAAATTAACAGTCATTTAGTGTAGAAATGAGGTCAAGATCAGATGACATGGTGACGGACCAAAAAACCCCTAATTTAATTTATCAATATCCTAAAGATCAGATGCATAGCTATTATACTTTTCAAGAAATCATTTTTTCCATAATAGTCTTACAAAGATGTTTACAGCCTGAAAAAATACCTAAATACAAAAAGTCACTGAAGCATTAAAATGGGGTCAAGGCCAAAGTTCTTGGTGACAGTTGTGTAGAACATAACCTGAACTGTCTGTATACCATATATCAGATCCAAAGCTATTATACTTTTTCGAGTAATTCATTTTCTACAAAAGTCTTGCAAAGATGTTTATGATCCAAATAAAACCTAAGTTCACAAAGCCACTGAAGCGTATAAATGGGGTCAAGGTCACATGTTATGGGGTCAGATCACAGGTTGTTGTGTAGACCATATCCTGAACTGTCTGTATACCATATATTAGATGCCTAGCTATCATACTTTTCAAGTAATTAATTTTCCAAAAAGTCTTGCAAATATGTTTACGGCCTCAAAAAAGGGTAAGTTCACAAAGTCGCTGAAGCGTAAAAATGGGGTCAAGGTCACAGGGCAGGGTGATAGTTGCGTAGACAATAACCTGATCTGTCTGTATATCAAATATCAGATGCCTAGCTAAAATTCTTTTTCTACAAAAGTCTTGCAAAGATGTTTAATGCCTAAAAGTTCACAAAGTCACTGAAGCGTAAAATGGGGTCAAGGTCACAGGGCATGGTGACAGTTGCATAGATCATTACCTCAACTGTCTGTATACATAATATCAGGTGCCTAGCTATTATACTTTTCTTCAAGAAATTCATTTTCCCCAAAAGTCTTACAAGGAAGTGTTTGACCTGAAAAAAGACCCAAGTATGCACAAAAAGTGTCAAAAATATATGTCCAAGTTAGTCCTCTATATGTTGTGTGTTGATATGTTGGTATACATATATTGAAGATAATGAGATGTGAAGTGTATTGAACAATTTATATATGTATTTGCAATAAAGATCTTGATATAATTGTATATAATTGTGTTAAAAGAAATGTGACAAAGCAAATCAAAGATAAAGACAAGACATGATCAAAAACCGTAAAATCTATACCGATTGGCTTATTTTATTCTAGTGTTAAGTAAATGGTTTAATGGGACTTATAGGGAATGATATCTAGAATTAATAATAATTAGTCTAGTATGCCGTCAAATTTGATCACAAAATCAGGAAAAATAACTACCTATACACTTACAAAGTAAAAGAATAAGGTAAAATTAATGTTTTTGATTTGTCATAACTTTAAAACAAGATAAAATTCCTTGCAATAATATATTTGTTTTTTTGTGTGTGTGTTTTTATTTGAATGTGTTTTTTAATTAAATTAGATTTTCCTACACTGGTTAATCTGATAAAAATAAAAACTTTAAACATCAACAAACATAGACTGGTAATATGTCTTTTATTCAGATACCTAATAAAAACTGAGACATAATACATCAGTTTTAACTTTTTTTTTTCCAGGTTGGACAATAAAAAACAACACAGCTTTCAACTTCAGGAGGGTGTAATGGCACACTCCAAATCAATAGCCAGGGCCCAGGACATTGTGAACTGTCATCTATGTGAGAAAGAACCCAAAATTAAGTGGAAATGTCTGGACTGTATTCTAAATCTCATGTGCCACACATGTTGTGATAAAGTTCATCCTAAATTTAAAAATGCTCAAGACCATCAAATTATAGATGTCAAAGATGTAGGTCAAGGACATGAAAGGTCAGAGGTCAACTTCAATAACATCAAATGTACCAGCCACAGTAAAGAGACTTGCTGTTTATATTGTGAGAGCTGTGAGCTGCTTGTCTGTCCAGTCTGTATAGCAAAGGGTCATAAAGGTCACCAGTTTCTAGAGATACAAGCATTTTACCAACGAATGTATGGCAAACTGAAGGATAAAGTTCAGAGGCTAGACTTAAAGGAAGAACATTTAAGCAATAAAGAAGAAGAGCTGAACAAATATGAAAATGAAGAGAAACTGAAATGCAATAGACTGCTAGATATGATCAAAGAGAGAAAGAAAATTTTAGTCAGAATGGCAGATGACTATGCAAGCAAACTTTCCAAAGAAGCAGATGATAGGATGAAATCTATTGAAAATTCAGTCTCCAATGAACGAGTCAGAATGAGAAAAAGCAAGCAAGAAATTTATGAAAACAAAACCCATGTAAAACAAATCCTCCATTCACAAGATGGAAAAGATTTCTTCATGAATAAAGATGCAACCTTAAAATATGAGCCACAAGACTATAAATTGAGCATATCTGGAGATACTCAAATACCAGAGTTTACACCAGGAAATTTCTCAACCGACGTTTTTGGATCATTACAATACCCAACGCCACAAAGAATGAAAAGGATGCAGATGAATATAAGAAAAACCTATACAACAGAGTTGAGTCATTGTCATGGTTTGGCGGCATGTGATGGTGGACACCTTTGGATTGATCAAGAAAACAGTATAGGCCATGACACATTACTGAAAGTTCTTCCTCAAAGAGACATTCTTAAAACCGTATCAACCCCACCCTGGAATACAATGGTCTATGACATAAAAGCCTGGCAGAGCAACCTCTTCATTGCTGATGGGACATCAACTTTGAAGTTCGTGTCAACAGAGGACAAAATCTACAAATCACAAATCACAGCACCAAATGAACTCCTAATTGTAGGTTTCGACTTTACTGACGATGGAAAAGTAGTGATGGGGACAAGAAATTCCCATAAACCAAATGATGTACAACTCAGGTCTGCTGTGGTAAGGATAACCTTGGATGGCAAGCTAGAAATGATCTATGAATATGACCAAAACAAAAGAAGAATTTTCTTCAACCCAAGAAAAGTATGTTGTACCAGAAAGGGCAATTTTTTAGTAATTGATAGACCTAGGAATCTTGCTTATGCAAAAATCATCTGTCTTAGCTACGAAGGAAATGTAATAAACACTTTCAATGGCAAACCAAATTCAGATGGAAAACCAATGGACCTGTCGGCTATAATAAGAGCACCCTCAGACAATGTAATTGCTTGCGACTATAACAATGGAATCTTGTACTTGCTTGACATCAACGGAGAGCTTATATCCTCATTTGACACAGCTACCCTTGGTATAACCCATCCACACAGTCTTGCCTTCAGAAACCCAAACACACTTTACATTGGGTGCAGAATGGAAGATAACACTGAAAAAGCCAAGCTGCATGAGATAGAATTCGCTGAGAGAAGTTAAATCCGCTCATGATTTTAAGAACAAAACAAACAATTTTAATTGTGACATTAAATAATTTGACTTGACTTGAAATATTAACTTATAGTATTCAAGTGTACTATTTTTTTAAAGATTTTCTTTGACCGAAAATATAGCGAAAATTACTGTATACCAATTTATTTCGGTGACTACAATATGTTGTGTTTTTATGTCAGAGGGCAATTTCACAGCTATTTATTTTTCGGAATTCTTGATAAACAATTATAATATCCTTTGTGTGTACTGTATGTCTTGTGAAGAATAACAATATTTTATAATTAGTTGCATGATAAAAAAGAAATTCGATTAAAATGACGTGATCAACAACCGTAACAATCTATTGTATCTATTTGCTTATTTTTTACTAGTACAAGGTAAATTAGTAGCCTCTTTTACGCAGGTAAAATAAAGACAAAGACAAATTGGCTACCTATGAAACTGGAATATCATTTTACTGCTTTATGGTAAATCATGGACTTGAAAGTTATGATAATTCTATCACATATTAGATCATGATAATTTTTTTATATATAAAACCAGGATGTATAAATTTCAAAGCAAAAGAATCAGGTAAATTTCCTGTTGTTTATTTATCTTTAAACAAAAAGTTTTAACAAGCCGAGCAGGATAGGATCGAACCCTCTACAATTGAGGCTAACTCCCGGGGGGGGGGGGGGGGGGGGGGGGCGGTTACTCCCATTGTAAGTGGGTATACCTATGTGCCCGAAACAGGGTCTGTTTTTCAAAGGTAACTAGTCATGAACAGGGTCATAATTTTCTACCCTGAAAAGCTCAGGTCTACATATGACTTTAAAATGTCCATCATCGGTAATTCAACATACCATTATTTAGTAGATCAATCAAATTCAAAAAATAATTGTCATTTTCCTCCCAAATATTAGTTCATAAGGTTAAAACGTACTTACCATCATTGAAATGGTATGAAAATGACTTCATTTGACTGCACAAAGTCAGTGACAGGGTATGGTTTTGTATGTTTTTGAAGTCACGAACAGGTCCAGGTTTGTCAACCTCATCGGCACATAGGTATACGATGTATATGAGAGTAACCCCCCCGGGGGCTAACTATCAATAGTTAATTGCTCTACTAGAAACATGCATTCTGTGGTGGGCTTTCCACTGATATTCTTACATGGAATTCAATACATTTATTTAAAGCAAATCATAAACTAACTAGCATGTATATCTATAATCTGATTACAAAGTATTTCCCCCTTTTGGCCCTTAATCTAGGGTTTGTATCCATAATATGGCAACAATAAATTACATTATTAGCAACATTCAGACAAGATATAAACATGAGGATCCAGGTGGTTCCCGCAGGTTTAAAAACGACCTGCGACCTGAGGGCTTTTTAAGGGCAACTTCCGACCTACACTTCATAAAATTGACCTATGCCAAAAAACGACCTGCGACCTCTGCCAAAATATGCCTTTTAAAAGCGACCTCAGGGGGGTACCCTGCGGGAGCCCCATCCAGGAGCCTGAATAGTTCACCTTGTATAAAATAATACTTCAAATCTGGGTATACTAAGGTCTGTTGTTGTGTGAAATGGTTAATTTAAAGATTCTAAGGGGAACAACTCCTAAAAGGAAAGGTCTTACAATTTTGACTCTGTTACAAAATTTGTAGAGATCTTTATACGCTTTACCATATGAATAAAAATTTTCAATCTTTGCCCCTTTTGGCCCCTAATTTCCTAACAGAAACAAGAGGCTCCCAGTAGCCTGAACTGCTCACCTGGTCTTGAGTCAACCCTACTAAACATGTAAACACTTTTCTAGAGCTAAATGAGCTGAACATTTAAGCAAGCAACAACTTTTCTCTATCTACTATAGTTTCATTCTATAGGCAAAAAACATGAAAAAATGTCATTTTAGGGGCCCTAACCCCTATAAGGGGTTATCTGACAACTTTGACCCAATGAAAACTTTTGTAGAGCTAAATGAACTGAACGTTTAAGCAAGCAACAGCTTTTCTCTATCTGCTATAGTTTTCATTCACTAAGCCAAAAACATGAAAAAACATCATTTTAGGGGCCGTTACCCCTATAAGGGGTCATCTGACAACTTCAATTCTATGGAGACTTTTGTAGAGTTTCTGAGCTGAACATTTAAGCAAGCAACAGCTTCTCTCTATCTTCTATAGTTTTCATTCACTAAGCCAAAAACATGAAAAAAACATTATTTTAGGGGCTGTAACCCCTATAAGGGTTCACCTGATAACTTCGACCCTATGGAGACTTTTGTAGAGCTAAATGAACTGAACATTTAAGCTAGCAACAACTTTTCTCTATCTGTAATAGTTTTTATTCTATATGCCAAAAACATGAAAAAATGCTATTTTTCACCTTTAAGGGGCCGTAACTCCTATAAGGGGGTCATCTGACAACTTCGACTCAATGGAGACTTTTGTAGAGCTTTTGATGCTGAAGCAGTAGCGTGGCATCAGATTTCATCTATCTCTTATACTTTTTGATTTAAAGACAAAAACAGTAGCCCCCTGGTCTATTTTTAGTAACGGCCGCCATGTTGTTTAGACGGCGGTCACCATTTGTGCAATCTTGGTAGAGGACATCCCATAGATGAAGTGTGCAAAGTTTCAAAGCAATCCCTTCAGTCGTTTCGGAGGAGAAGATTTTCAAAGAAACGTTAACGACAACGACGGACGACGGACGAAGACAGAGGACGACGGACGCCAAGTGATGGCAATAGTTCACATGGACCTTTGACCCTATGGAGACTTTTGGTGAGCTTAATGAGCTGAACATTTAAGCAAGCAACAGCTTTTCTCTATCTGCAATAGTTTTCATTTTATAGGCTAAAACACAATTTTTCCCTTTTAAGGAGCCATAACTCCTATAAGGGGTCATCTGACAACTTTGACCCTAAGGAAATTTTTTGTAGAGCTAAATGAGCTGAACATTCATGCAAGCACCAGCTTTTCTCTATCTGCAATAGTTTTCATTCTGTAGGCTTAAAACACCTTTTTTTGCCTTTCAGGGGCCATTACTCCTGTAAGGGGTCATCTGACAACTTTGACCCTATGGAGACTTTTGTAGAGCTTAATGAGCTGAACATTTAAGCAAGCAACAGCTTTTCTCTATCTGCAATAGTTTTCATTCTATAGGCTAAAAACACTATTTTTTGCCTATAAGGGGTCTTCTGACAACTTCGGCCCTATGGAGACTTTTGTAGAGCTAAATGAGCTGAACATTAAAGCAAGCACCAGCTTTTCTCTATCTGCAATAGTTTTCATTCCATAGGCCAAAAACACTATTTTTCGCCTTTAAGGGGCCGTAACTCCTATAAAGGGTCATCTGACAACTTTGATCCTATGGAGACTTTTGTAGAGCTAAATGAGCTGAACATTTAAGCAAGCACCAGCTTTTCTCTATCTGCAATAGTTTTCATTCTGTAGGCGAAAAACACAATTTTTTTCCTTTAAGGGGCCGTAACTCCTATAAGGGGTCACCTGACAACTTTGACCCTATGAAGACTTTTGTAGAGCTAAATGAGTTAAACATTTAAGCAAGCAACAGTTTTTCTCTATCTGCAATAGTTTTCATTCTATAGGCCAAAAACACTATTTTTCGCCTATAAGAGGCCGTAACTCCTATAAGGGGTCATCTGACAACTTTGACCCTATGGAGACTTTTGTAGAGCTAAATGAGCTGAACATTTAAGCATTTTAGCAACAGCTTTTCTCTATCTGCAATAGTTTTCATTCTATAAGCCAAAAACATGAAAAAAACGCTATTTTTCACCTTTAAGGGGCTGTTACCCCTATAAGGGATCATCTGACAACTTTGACCAAATGGAGACTTCTGTAGAACTTTTGATACTGAAACAGTAGGGTGGCATCACATTTCTCTTATACTTTATGATTTACAAGCCAAAAACAGTAGTCTGACCCCCCCTGGTCTATTTTTAGTAACAGCGGCCATGTTTTTTGACGGATCAAAAATCGAAACACAAGTTTGGTGCAGGACACCCTAAGGATCATTCGTACCAAGTTTTATTAACTTCTGTTCAGTAGTTTCAGAGGAAAAGATTTTTGATAAATTGTTAACGGACGACAGACGACAGACGACGACGGACGCCAAGTGATGGCAATAGCAAAGGTCCAGGTGAGCTAAAAAGTTGCATTTTTCCCACTTTTGGGACCCTTATTTCTCAATGCAAAAAGAGGGGACATCTATAGTCTATCAGTAAGAAACATCATGGGTCAAATTTCTTAGCAATTTGCCAAAAAGAATCAAAGTTATTGGAGAACAAATAAAACATTTATATTTTTTTGCCCTTTTTGAACCCTAATTTCTGAAAGAAACAAAAGGCTCCCAGAAGCCAAAATTGCTCACCTGGTTTTTAAGCTATAGGAGAATCTTCTATTAGCAATTATTCATACAAGGGGTGTCTGACAATTTTGACCTATTGGAGACTTTGTAGAGCTTAATGAGGTGAAAGTGTCCATATCTCCTGTTAGGGGTCATCTGACAACTTCCACCCAATGAGAACATTTGTAGAGTTTAATGACATGAATGAGTTGATGGTTTAATGGTTTACATCCTATGGGCCAAAAAACATGAAAAAATGTTTTTTTTACCCTTAATGTGGTTCAGGGTATAAGCAAAATCCATCAGATTTTTAAAAAAATTTGCATAATTAAACTTTCATAAATGAACATTGAAAAAAGGCCCAAAAAAATTTGGCTATCTACAGATTTATGATGTTTTGAATTTGATGACCTAAAGTATAGTTTTTCAATAGATTATAAAGGGAAAAGAGTAATTTATCATTGCAAGCTGGAAACCCATCAGATTTTAATTATATTTTACAAATTACAAGTCATTGAAAACCATGAAAAAAACTAAGGGTCACAGACCTTTTTTTCTAGATATAAAAGAAAACTATTTCATACACATTCCTGTGTAAAAAAAATTGTCACACATTTTCCTGCCAAGTATCCCCTGAAAATAGAACTTTTCAGAAAAAGCTTAATATCTTTTTATAATATTTATGTTATATTTTTTCATTGATAAAATGAAATAAAGAATTAAATTTTGGGTCTCTTATGTTATTTTAAGTCTTTTAATTGAAATGCAGACGAAAAATTTGCAGGATGTATGAAACAGATGCTCAATTTTATACCCCCCAAACTATCTTAAAGGGCCATAGTCCCTATAAGGGGTCATATGACAACTTTAACCCAATACATGTATAGACTTTTGTAGAGCTCAATGAGTTGAAGGTTTAAGTAAGCAATAGATTTTCTCTTTCTTTAATAGTTTCTATTCTATAGGGCAAGAATATGAAAAAAGCCATTACCCCTATAAGAGGTTATCTTACAACTACAACCCAATTGAGACTTTGGAAAAGCTAAATGAGCTGAAGATTTAAGCAAGCAGAAACTTTTCTCTTTCTTCAATACATGTAGTTTTCATTCTATCAGCCCCAAACAGAAAGTAGAAGTCCAACAGGTCTGAAAGTAGCTTAGGACATACATACAGTTTGGCATTCTGAACCATTCTACCAAGTTTTAAATCATTCTAAGATAAGCTTGACAGAAATTATCATCTTAACCAAGTCCTAAACAGGAAGTAAAAGTCTGAAAGTTCTGAAAGTCATTAAGGACATGCAGTTTGTCATACTGAACCATCCTACCAAGTTTCAAATCATTCTCATCCAGGATTTTTGAGAAGAGCTTGACGGAAATTAATACAGACATATGTCTATCTGTCCATACCACCAGAAGTAGAAGTCAAACAGCTATGAAAGTAGCTAAGGACATACATTTTGTCATTTTGAACCATCCTAAGAAGTTCTAAATCATTCTCATGTACAGTTTCTGAGTAAAGATTGACGGAAATTTTCATCTCAATTTTCATCTTGACCCAGTCCCAAACACAGGCATTTGGGTCCAGGATTTTACTTTATTATTAGTAACGTGTATATAAAAATTTTCATTTTGTCTCTATACTATTTCCACAAGGCAAGAATGTTTGAAAGTTCTAAATATAGAACCTGAGGGAAACTCCCTTTTTTCTTGTAGAAGTATCTTTTATCATAAACAACTAGAAAATTCTATAACTCCTTTAAGCTTTTACGCTCTTTCAGAAGCAAAAGTAAAGCATGTCAGTGTGTATAAATCTCACACAGGTCTTATTTCCTACGAAGCGAAACAAAAAAATCACCACGGACGGAAGTAGCCAGAGATTTTCAAGGGAAACAATATTCCGCCAAATCAAAGGACTTCCGAGTTACACTACAGTAAGGTAAAAAGTTCGAACGAAATCATTTGGCGGAAAATGTGGTCTCAATTTTATTTGAAATATTTTTAATTGGCGAGATGGTAGTATAATAAAACGTACCTATAAACTAAGACCCGATGTGTGTTCCATTAATTTTCCAAAAGACGTTCAAGGATACAAAAAATACGTGGTTATTTCATATTCAATAAAAGTAGAAGAATATTGTCTCCCTTGAAAATTTTAAACTTCTTCCGTCCGTGGTGGTTTGTATGGCTTGCTTCAGGGGAAAAAGGATTAGATTTAAAGTCATTGAGAATTGTTTCACCATTAATGTGTGCCCAATTGGGGGATTAAACCGAAAGGATTCAGACAATCACCAATATTTACCGTAAAACATTTGATTCTATTAGAAAATATGGGGGTTTTCCGCGAGTAAATTTTGTTCTATTTTTAGAACGGTCAAACATTCTTGCCTTGTGGAAAGTTATATATAGCGAAGGTCAGAATTTTTTTATATACACACAATAAATAAAGAAATAAAACCTGGACCCAAACGCCTGTGGTCCCAAACAGGAAGTAGAAGTCTGACAGGTCTGAAAGTCACTTAGAACATACATTTTGTCATACTTAAGGTAGCTCAATGCCTTTAAACTGAGCATCTTTTTGCGCATATTGTAATTTGTATAAAATTGATAAATATCTGAACTTGGCAGACAAAAACTGCATACTTTAATATACTTAATCAAATTAGAAGCAATTTGGATAAAAAAAGAGACATCGTTAATTCTTTTTAGAATTTCTCGTACTAAATGAATGGGAAATTTTTCAATTTCATGAATATCTTAAAAAAATAAATGGTGACCCTATATTTTTTTCATACAATTTCAAAAAGCTTTTGAACAAGGACTTTCCTTCAGAATTTGAGCTGATTTTATATTAGGAATTCTTATCTAGGTGCCTCTATAGCTTTTTTCCTTATATATCCTATATAAAAATATTGAAACTTTGCTATTTTTAGAAAGCTGATAGCACTCTTAAATGAAAGGTGACCCCCTCTTTTTATGTATACATTAAGGTCTATCAATGTGCCAAAAATGAACAAAATCTATGGTAGAATTATAATTGCCCAGAGACACCTTAACTATTATACCAAGTTTCAAATCATTCTCATATACGGTTTCTAAGAAATGCTGGACATAAATTCGTATAGACAGACAAGAGTACAACTTAATGCCCCTAACATATCGTCATGGGGGCTTAAAAATGTTCTAAATAAGAAAAAAAAAATTTTGCCCCTATAGGCCCCTTATTTCTTAACAGGAAGGAGGGAGGTCGCAAAAATTATTCTTCCATTTAGTATCCACCACTTCACAAAAATTAATTTGACCAAAAAAAAAATTAATATGCTCTCCCCTTTTGGTCCCTAATTTCTTGAAAGAAAAAAGAGGAATCCACTACTTGACAAGAATACAAAATCTGACCAGACATAAAACAGTTGCATTTTTGCCACCTTAAGGTCCCTTACTTCTAAATGAAACAAGTTCATCTGCTATAGTTTTCATTCTATAGTGTAAAACATGCAAAATGCTGTTTTTGAGCTTAAAAGGGCCATAAACCCTACAAGGAGGCGCATCTTTAAGCAAGCAACAGTTTTTCTCTCTCTCTAATAGTTGTCATTATATAAGGCAAAAATCATGAAAAAACACACTGTTTTTTACCTTTTAAGGTAAAGGGTCATCAGACAACTTCAACCCCATGAAGACTGTAGTAAAAATACTGAATCTGGAGAACCTACCATTCTTTGGATTTATCCTAGACTTTGCTACAAGTACCTTTCTTTCTAGACATAATTTTTTTATTATTTCTCAATCAAAGATAATTGTTCTTATAGGTTCAAATTTACTGTTTGCATCAGTTAGAATGTGTTATCAGTAGAGGTTAATTTAAGCAATAGGATAAAATAAATACTAGGGACTTGCAGCAAGTCTAGATTTTTCCTATCCATTATAGAAGCAGAGGTACCAATGGAGTATCCAAATGTCAAAAGTCCGAAAAGGCAGAGACAAAACCAGTAACCACCAACTAGAACGGGCCAAAAAAAGACAACATGTAGAACATGGAAACACAAAATTTACTGAATATCAATCAACAACACGAAGCTTCTGAGTTCTACACCATTTTATGTGATTTTACCCTATGTTCTATTTTTAGTAACAGCAGCCATATTTTTTTGACAAATCAAAAATTGAAACACAACTTTTGTGCAGGACATCCTAAGAATCAATCATACAAAGTTTCATAAAATTCTGGTTAGCAGTTTCAGAGAAGATTTTTGTTAAAAATTGTTAACAGACAACAGATGACAATGACAGACACCAAGTAATGGCAATTTGGTCCAGGTGATGTTATAAAATTCTTTTCATATGTATTCGTCTCTTAACAATGAGATTCTTGCAATTTTCTGTTTCTTAGCTTCAATCTGACAAATACAAATTTCATGTCAGCCAATGTACTATTATTGCAGTAAAATATGAAAAACTAAGAATTTTTTCCCTTTCAGATCCTAGCCATGGCTACCACATGTAGTGTATGTCCTGAAGCAAAGAAACCCTCCGTATTGTTGGTCTGGTGTCAGGTTTGTGGTGACCTGCTCTGTGAATCATGTTCTGATCAACACAAACATTCTGAACATACAAGAAATCACAGCCTTATATCATATGAGGATTACCAAAAGTTACCCTGGTTTATTTTGAAGATAAGGCCTTATTGTACAGAACACAAGCAGCTACTCTCTAACTTTTGCAGGCGCCACGATCAAACAATATGTGCCACATGTCTTCAGAAATCTCACAGGAAATGTGAAGACGTACCTAAGATAGAGGATATAGTTCACAAGGTTAAAGATTCTGTTCTGTTTGGGGATACCTTCTTAGAGATGGAAGCCATGTGTGGTACCTTAAAAAAACTTGCACATAATCGTAAGAAAAATTTGAAACGTTTAAAAGGTATGTACCAAGAAATGAAAAAGGATTTTGAAAATGAAAGTGGTCCGACTATGAATCATTCAAAGAATTTAAAAGACAAAAAAATATCTGATATGGATTCTGTATATGATAAACTGACCATTGACATATCTAACACTCGACAACTCATAAAATCTAGAAGGAAGAAACTTCGTTCCATTCTGAAACAGAAACAAACGATTAAAGAATATGCGTCTGATTACCTGACATTCTTAGCTGTGAAAACAATGGAGAAATTACTGCATGAAACTAACAATTTTCTGAGTGATTTATCAGACAATGACAAATTCAAGGACTATAGTCTAACATATGACATGAATAAAACGACTGATGATATCAAACCATCCCCAAAAGACTTCACAATCATCAAGGGTTCATCCACTGTATCTATACACACCATCGGTCCAAGGTATCTGGAGGCTGTGAAGGAAGTCCAGACACCACCACCTGTAACGCTTCATCTTCAACAAAAGATTGAACTCAAGGAAGGTTGGTACAGAGGCTGCTGTACCTTATCCAGTGGACTGATAGTGTTCGCTGATTATCACCATGATAAAATATACATACATAAGCCTAACGGGTCATTAAGATCCATTATAAAGTTTGAAAGTAAAAGTGTATATGATGTGACACCAGTAGATGGCCATCATGTTGCTGTGTCACATCCTAAGTCTCACACTATTTCAATAATTGATGTAGATAAGGGATTCTCTAATGAAGGTAAGATAGTAAAAACACTAGAGACTAGAATGGATGTCAGAGGACTGTGTTGTAGAGGTAAAGATCTTGTATGTTGTGTGCCACGTAAAGGTCTCATGAAAGTGAACATAGACAGTGAGAAGATAGAGATAATTGTGAAGGATGAGAAGGTTGATTTTAACTCGTACGTACAGGTAGGTACCAACATTACCTGTTATACATGTCGTGATAATGACACAGTGACTGTACTGGATACTCAGTACAATGTCATCTTTACATATATAGATACAGCAGTACTAGAGTATCCTACAGATGTGACAATGGATGACCACAGCAATATCTATGTCACAGGGTATGGTTCCGACAATCTAGTTATGATCTCTAGTGATGGGAGGGCATGCCACAAGCTACTAGGTAAGGAAGATGGACTGAAGGAACCTACTGCTGTACACTATGACAGCAGAACAAAGGAGCTGGTGGTGGTAAATATGCATGGACCTGCTTTTATTTACTCTGTAGGGTAAGCATGAGTCTGACCTGTAGTGAGAGTGTGTAGTGATATATTTAATAAAGAGACATCTGTAGTTTGTTGTAAGTAGCAAGAAGCTCTTAGGAGCCTAAATCACTAATCTGACTTAAATGCCTAAAAGACAAAAACAGTTTTTTGACATTTTAAGGGCCATAAATTCAAAAGGGGTCATTTTTTTTAATCAATGCAGTAAAGTCAAGAGTTCCTTTCCCTTTCAAAAGCTTTTTATAATTTGCTAGCTCTTGTGCTATAAGTTAAAAGCAGTTATTTCTATGATTAAGCCACCATAACTCCTATATAATTAATGTAATTTGAAAACTTCAATCCCACAGATTTCAAAGAAATTGAGTTCAATAGCTGCAAAATCAGAAAAATAAAGAAAAGTGTAGTTGAATCTTCTTCAAAATTTCAGACCTCATTTTTAATGGGTGATGTTGTGTTACCCAAGACACACCCTAGTGGTAAATTACCATTGACCCATAATATGTAGTATCAGAAATGGACCACAAACAAAGTCATTCATGCATAAAATGTAGGTTGCAGTGACCCAATATTTGTTGGTAGTGTCCTACTACAGACACATCTTGTGGTGAAATATCATTGCCCCCAACATGTAGTATTTGAGATATGGACCTTAACCAAGAACTTTACCAAAGTCATTCATGTATAAAATAAAGGTCACAGTCATCTTATTTCTATTGTGGTGTAGTCCTACCAAAGACACATCTTGTGGTGAAATATCATTGCCCCCAACATGTAGTTTTTGAGATATGGACCTTAACCAAGAACTTTACCAAAGTCATTCATGTGTAAAATAAAGGTCACAGTCATCTTATTTCTATTGTGGTGTAGTCCTACCAAAGACACATCTTGTGGTGAAATATCATTGCCCCCAACATGTAGTATTTGAGATATGGACCTTAACCAAGAACTTTACCAAAGTCATTCATGTGTAAAATAAAGGTCACAGTCATCTTATTTCTATTGTGGTGTAGCCCTACCAAAGACACATCTTGTGGTGAAATATCATTGCCCCCAACATGTAGTATTTGAGATATGGACCTTAACCAAGAACTTTACCAAAGTCATTCATGTACAAAACACGTAATACTGTGAGCGAGCTCACAAAAGGATACCCCCCACTTCATATTGGACTCTGTACTATCTCCCCTCTATGATAACCAAGAGCAATACAAATTCTTCATGCACATCTACAGATGATGTACTTCCTTCATGTAAAGTTTCATCAAAATCCATCAAGCAGTTTAGGAGGAGTTGGGCTTATTGGGACTTCCATTGAATAATGTATTTAAAAAGTCTAAGTCCAATTATTTCCCCTGATTAATGTCTGATTGCGATGAAAATTCTTCATGCACATCTATATATGATGAACTTCCTTCAGATTCAGTTTCATCAAAATCTATCAAGCAATTTAAGAGTTGTGCTTACAGGGTGGGGTCTCCCATTGAATAATGTATTTAAAAAATCCAAGCCCAATTATCTCCCGTGAATGATGTCTGATTGCAATGAAAATTCTTCATGCACATCTATATATGATGTACTTCCTCCATGTAAAGTTTCATCGAAATCAATTAAGCGGTTTAGGAGGAGTTACGCTTACGGGTTATGTGGACAGACGGACGGAGGGACAGACAGACAGACAGAGAGACAGACAGGGTGTTTCCTATATACCCCCCAAACTTTGTTTGCCGAGGGTATAATAAAAGGCACAGTCATTTTATTTCTAGTTGTGGTTTAGCCCTACCAAAGACACAACTAGTGGTGAAATATTATGGACCCCCAACATCTAGTATCTCAGCTATGGACCTTAACCATGAATCTTACCAAAGAGTAAAGCACAAACATACAGACAGACAGACATAAGGACAAGCGTAAAACCAAATGTCTGATCCACATATGTGGTGAGCCATAGAAAAGTAAACATGACAACGATTACGGTGGACGCTAATTGATAGTAATAGCTCACATGACCCTTTTGTGTCAGGTGAGGTAAAAAGTGGGTTTTTTATGATAACTCACATACTATTTTCAAATTCATTGTTCATAATTATTCATCCTTTTCTTTATTTTTTTAGATTTCATCTTTATACCAGTAGAAATGATTAATCTGCTTGTTTTATTAACAGCAAGTACATGTAATGTTGGAAAATTTACACAACACTAATGTTCTTGTTTGTGATGTTAAGGAGTTTCCATTCATGTCAAATGATACCATTTCTATGTTTTCTATTATTGCTCCATTTAGACATATATTAAGAGCAATATATCATATATGTTCATTTGTTTTTCATTTATTTAATGTAACTTGTGTTTTGTGTTTAAAAAGATTAAATCTGTGAATATATACATAAAATAAGCAAATGGTTGAATAAGTAAGTCTTTGTCTTATGATTTGACCGATACTTTTTAGTCTATGAACATGTATTGCTAAAGAAATGTTTGTATTTTGAATGTTTTCAATAACATGTCTTTCGTTTCCATGTAATAATTTTTGTTTTTTGAAATTACCTTTGATACCAGTAAAATTACTATACTTGATCATGAAATTATTTTCTTAATATATATGTAAAATTAATTTGTTGTTAGAGTGAAATTTTTTTTTTATCTGTGAAATAATTTTTTTTTTCTGCATCTGTAAAATAATTTTTTTTATATGTGATATTACTTTTGTTACCAGTGAAATTATTACATGTATTATTATTTGTGTAATATCTTTTCTGAGCAATTTTTGTTATCTATGAAATACATCAATAAACCCCACCTTCAGTCAATTATTTTCAATGTGTGATTTTGATTGTCATATTTTACTAATGCGCCAATTCTGAATTTTATACATTGTAGCATTTTGTCTTGGCATAATAAAACCCCTATTACTTTGTATTCAGGATAAATATAGTGTATTTGTTCTTATTTTCTCTTTAATACAAAAATTTGCACCTTGTGGAAAACAATCTATCTGTCCGGTCAATGAAAGAACCTTAGTGAGCACGCTCACATACCCAACACATCCACATCATGGACAGAGATTATCTATTTCCAGTTAGGAATAAAAAA
Organism: Arcuatula senhousia; assembly: GCA_963971305.1. Lineage (NCBI taxonomy): Eukaryota > Metazoa > Mollusca > Bivalvia > Mytilida > Mytilidae > Arcuatula > Arcuatula senhousia. The sequence goes on from OZ020304.1 coordinate 78,154,937, forward strand.
GTCAGAGTTGTTGTCTTTCCAAGTCGGCTTGTTAAACAGGAAGCAAAAGAGTAACAGACCTAAAAATGTATCCCACCATATGGTACTCTAAAGCTACATACAAAATATCAAAAGACTATGATTAATAGTTGCTGAGAAATCTGTGACGAAAATTATCAACCCTGAAAATTTAGTGAAAAAAATCGAAGTTATCTGCGGGCTGTGTCGCGTACACTTATTCCACATCTCATTATTTTCTATTGTTTAACAGGAACAGAAGTAGTTCATTATTTTCTATTGTTTAACAGGAACAGAAGTAGTTCATCAACAGATCTTAAAACGTATCCCATCATATGGGACCCCCACCTGAAGCTAAATACCAAATATCAAAAGCCTACAATTAATAATAGCTGAGATATCTGTTATCAAAATTTTGATCACAAAGACTGATGGACTGACTTGACGAACTGACGAACCAGTCAAAAACATTATGCCCTTTACAACTTCATTGCGAGGGGTATAATAAGTATTAAAGATCATCAACTTACTTGGACATAGAATGGGACTCCAGCACTTAACCTTGTAGCACATAAGTTAGAATTAATGGACTGTATTTCGTCTATCTGTTAAGATAGTGTTTACAGTCCAGTATATAAACAACTTACTTGGACATAGAATGGGACTCCAGCACTTCTCCTAGTAGCACATAACTTAGAATTAATGGACTGTATTTCCTCCATCAGTTGTGACAGCCAGAGTTTAGGTAGTGTATAAAGGTCAGGTATACTGCTTCTATAAAAAGAAATTGTATGCTATAATGGTCTATAATAACATTCTAAAAATATATCAAAGACAAAAAATGGTCAAATTTTGTTAAACAGTTGTTAGGTGAGAGACAGACCTTCAATGCCAAAATATGGGATCCCATGCTGATGCTGCATCCAATGCATATCAAGAATCTGTGCTGAGCACCTGTCAAGAATTTACTGTTACAAAAGTATTTTCATACTTGACAGACATTCACCATTTACTAGCCACAACTTTCACATCATTAAAGTTTGGATTAAAATTGGTCATATAGAATTGAAACAAAACCAAATAATACATGAACCAGATTACTTACTTCCACAACATTTCACACATCTTGACAAATCCAGCATGAGCTAATTCAAACGCACCTCTGTGTATAGATTCTAACAGCTGGGTCTTAAAATAACTACCAATCACATCTATCTGTAAATATAAACAATGCCATAAAAGTTTTATCTCCAATCTAAAAAGACCATGTATATACCATAAAAACCCATTGAGAAAATTCTGAAATATATCAATTAAATTTCTTTTACATGTATATAGGGCCTAAAAATATTTGGATCACTACCAATGATGTTAAATAAGGGTTGAATGTCCAAAATATCTATTTATTTTTTAAGTTATTTAACATCGTTGGAAATGTTGCATACAGTTTTAGACCCTTTGTTGATTAGTTTTTTATGTATAGCATCCTTTTAGGTATTTTGTATCAATTAACAATCCATTACCGTTTTGTGAGAGTAATGTTGACTATTTTTCTCAGATCATTTTCATACAATTTCTTGATAGATCTAAACATTCATGTTTTTCTTAAAGGAAAAATATAAGTATAAAAACAGTTGTGGGAATAAGATGGTTCAACTGAAGAACCTCAGACAGATAAGAATTTCACACAAATCTTGTATTTATTGCTCTGTTCTTTTGTTCAAAATATATTGGTTTAAAATTCTTATGAAGATTGTTGAACATGACAACTCACATGTTTCAGTGTAAGAAGTCCATTATCATTGGTGATAGGTACATTTGTACAGACCAAGCCCAGGACTAGGGATACTTCTTTTATACTTCTCCAACAACATACAGTCAAATATTCTGGCATTAAACCTTCTATGTTTTGATCTATATCTGAAATGAAAATAAACTTTTAAAAATAAATCAAATTTTGACAATTCAAATCTGTAACAGTACAAACTATAAAGTGTGAGTATAGATAACAAAATAAAGAATTTCTTGAGGCAGCTGCAAAGTTAATACAGAAGAACGAGGAGATGAAGAAAGCAATGTACCCTAAATATTAAGCAAAAGGTGGTAGATAAACAAACATTAAAAGCTAGTATTGTTCCTGGAACTTATTCCAGTTATAGTTTGCCAGTACACAGAAAAACTGTCTAAATTTAACTGGTATTTAAGTCCCTTCACTTAATTTCCACATATTTTTGTTGTGTGTGTGTGGTGCTTAATGCCCTTTATCTATGCACCTGGGCCATGTAGGGCAGTCCGTTTTAATGGTGGATGAAACTGGAGTACCCGCAGGTAACCACCCACCATGGGCAGGTAACTGACAAACCTAATCACATACAGTTGGGGAAGTCCCTTTTTTGTTAAATACAAATGGGACTCGAACACCAGCTGAGAAGTGATCCGCTAGTGATCAATAGTGTGGTATTTAAACTAGCACCTTAGACCACTTGGCCACCCAGGCCCCCTACACATATTTTTAACATGTCTATACCAAATAAATACCATAATCCCAAAGGGACTAGACAGGTTTCAATGTACTTACTTCCTATTGCTTCCTGAGGAATGTTGCCCTCTGGTGATGAGTTCTGTACAACAGGGGAGACAATCTCTGCTATTTGTACACAAGAATTGAGAAGCTCAGCAATAAATAAAGTCCAGCTACCTCTCACTGAATCAGGAATACAACTTAAACCAATTTCATACATGAAAATTAGAAAAACATACATAACAGACTATCAATATCCTTACATTTTTTAATTATGGTATTTTTTAATTGTGAAAAGATGTTTCATTAATAAAAATATTGCTGACAAATACTCAAGTTCATCAAAGTTCACAATCAAACAAATGTATATTTGTAAGAATTGCATAATTTAGCACCAATGTGGTGTCCTTATTATGATTTATATGTGTAAGCCATGCAAGGAAAAATTGTAAAATGGTAAAATAGCAAAGGTAAAATTGAGGTGTGACAGACAGATAAATGGATGGACAGACCACTAAAACAATAGGTTTAACAACTTTATTTGACAGAACAATAAAGAAATTTCTTACATTGTGCAATTCATAGCTTCTTAAGTTTCAATTTGTGTCTTAAAACTGTGTAAAGTACAATGTATAAATACTGAAGAGGAATGGACAAATGGTAACTACGTTATTTGCTCACAGTACCACAGTTTGAATGCTATTTCTCACCTAAACTTGACATCCCGTACAATATATCTTATACAGTGTAGTGTTGGGTAGATAGGTTTACTACAAGCTGCAGACATCAGACTTTGCTGGGCTGCATAAATCTGGTACTTCAAGTAACCAATCAAAATTGTCAGCAGATGTAATACACTTTCTGATTGGTTGTTACTAATAGCACATGGAGTGGAACAGGAAGTGATGAATGTCCTTGACCTTGAACTACTTGTCATGACAGATAACAGTTCTGGCTGTAGTAGGAGGACTCTGAACATGTAGGCTGCCGTTGTACTATCCTGTGGTCTGGTACTGCCTGCTAATGTCAGAGCTGTTAACAGGAGGCTGTCCACAGATTCATAACTCTATAAAAAAGAATTTTTGGATGTCTTTATTGGTACAATTTAATAGAGCACCCCTTATCTACACATTTATTTGGCAAATAATTTAAATGCATAAGTGAATCTGAGAGAAACGTCACAGTTCTTGCCATAAAATATTAGTGTACAAAGACTAATGACATTTTGACTTCCAAATTACAAATGGTCTCCTTAAAATACAAAGGTAATTGTACTTCTGAGTGACAAACAATTGACATGCTAAAGCTGATGTCCCTTCATAATATCGTTTAGTGTAAAGGCCACCTGCTTAAATGCATTCATATAAATAATGGTGAGGGTTTGGGTTTCTGATGTAAGCAGAGCATACCTGTTTCATTCTCTCTACACCAATACAATATTGTAGAAGTTTATAGGCTTCCTCTTTATTGTCTTCAAATGTATCACTTAGACATCCCACTAACACATTGAAATCATTGGCCTCCAACACGGCAGATACCTGAAATCCTGGAATAGAGACACTTTATATTGTACATGTTTTCAATTTGGACTGCATAAATCACTTCATATTGATCATTACCCATCTATTCAATAAACAATTAAGCTTTATAAAGGGCAAAAAAAGGCATGGTTTGAGGTCCCTTTGCCTTGTGACAAACCTTCAGCTTATTGATCTCAAAATTAACAGGTGTCTTCCTTACAGAACAAATTTCAATAATTTGAGTAAGTTTCAAGAAATTATAGCATGGGTTTAAAAGTTATCAGAATTCTATATTTCAATTAATGCCGGAGACACAAAACAAACACAAAAATGTTATCTTAATTTTAGATTTCAACTTATTATATTCTAGACACTTATATCTTAAACTTGTTCCTTCTGTAGGAAGGATCACATAGAATTCAGATCTACCTACCAGATTTAGATGAACCAAATATATCCACTAGCAAGGTCAAGGCTGTCAGACAGGTGGTTCTCCTAGCGAAGGATGAGCCTGCATGAAGGCAGCTTAACAAATGTCTGGTCAACCAGGATAAAAATGCCTGAAATCATTAAAATACTGTGGATTCATTTATTTTCGTGGGTATCAATTTTCGTGGTTGGACGAAAAAGGGTCAGTTCGTGGATTAAATTCGTGGCTTTGAAGTCTGCAGCATACAGATCAATGTTACATTTCTTTTTCGTGGGGTATTAAATTTCGTGGTTCAAAGCCACCCACGAAAACCACGAAAATTGATACCCCACGAATAATAATGAAACCACAGTACCTATTAAAATAAATTTCTTGTTAAGGTGTCTCAGGGCTATTAAAATTCTGCTATAGATCTTGTTCATTTTTGGCACATTGATAGACCTTAATGCATAGATAAAAAATATCAAATAAAACAATGGGTAAAAGAAGCAGAGGTACCAATGGGGTATCCGAATGTTAAAAGTTGGAAAGGGCAGAGACAAAACCTGTAAACACCAACAAGAACGTGACTAAAACAGACAACATGTAAAACATGGAAACACAAAATCACCGTTCATTTAATAGCGCTATTACGGTTCATTTATTTGCGCTATCAGCTTTTTAAAATACCAAAAGTTTCAATATTTTCATATCAGATATATAGGGAAAAAGCTTTAGAGGCACCTAAATAAGAATTCCTTCTATAGAATCTGCTCAACTTCTGAACAAAAGTCTCTTTTCAAAATTGTCTGAAGAAATGTAGGGTCACCATTCATTTTTCAAAATATTCATGAAAATTGAAAATTGAAAATTTTCCTTTACATTCATTATAAATTTCATCTTCCCAAGTTGTCTCAAACTCTTAAGAATATAACACACAGTATCATTAAAGCATACCTGATATTTTGTGAGATTATCTTTCTTCTGTCCATCTTTAGACTTTCTGACCTCCCTGAGTAAGACTGCTTCACTCTCCTTCATTCTGCTTAGAAACTACAAATAGATATGTTATATCATAACAGGAAAAACAAATGGTATGTAATACTGTCATTGTCTTTGGTTAAATCAGAGTTTAAAGACTTGGTTTTAAGTCAAAGGCTCCAATGCTGTCAGAGATTAAGCAATGATATTTTGCATAACAACAGTAAAACATTTTTTTTTTTAATTTTCAAACAACAATTTAGTTGTCAAATATATAAGTGTTGTATTATAAACAATTAATAGCAGAATATTACCTATGTTTATTGAAGGGCAATGATAATTTGGCACCCTAAATCATGGTTCAACCCAACATTTTTTAGAATGCCTATAACAAGTCACAAGAGGATTTTTTTGGAATGTACCTTCATGTAGTTGTATTTGGCTGCTTTTCTGAGTATCAGTTATATAGGTCACCTATTCACAACAACATATTCAAGGTTGTATGATATTAATATTATTTGTTTTTTATTTTGAAATTTTTGTTGCTGTCTAGTACCTTTTTCAGATATGAGACCATCTGTTGTCTGAAGCCTGGTGATTGGCTGTTCAGATTCCAGGGGAGAAAACTCTTGATCAGGTTCAGCTCCCAGTCATTGATCACTGCAGTTGTCTTATGACTCTCACAAACAAAGGCAAAGGCATCTAGCCTGACCTAAAAATATCAAAATTATAAACTTGATCTCTTTCTTTCAATTCAAAATTTAAGCTTCTAAGTTGCTAAACTAAATACAGCCTTAGTGGTCATATAGGACAAATTTAGGTGGACCTGAAGAATAATAGCCAATGTTTGGCAGTCGGGCCCAACAGTTCAAATATTTTTCATGAACTTTGTACCTTTAAACATGTATTATTTACTTTTTTTCATATTTGTAATTGGACTATTAGTCGACCTTCTTTATGTAAAGAGCATAAGTATAAATGTCTAAAGTCCTTAAGGCAGTCATCGAAATCCTCCTTCTAGCCCCAAAAGGCAGTCATCCTAAACCCTCCTTCTAGCCCCAAAAGGCAGTCAACCTAAACCCTCCTTCTAGCCCGAAAAGGCAGTCAACCAAAACCCTCCTTCTAGCCCCAAAAGGCAGTCAACCTAAACCCTCCTTCTAGCCCCAAAAGGCAGTCAACCTAAACCCTCCTTCTAGCCCCAAAAGGCAGTCAACCTAAATCCTCCTTCTAGCCCCAAAAGCCAGTCAACCTAAACCCTCCTTCTAGCCCCAAAAGGCAGTCAACCTAAACCCTCCTTCTAGCAACAAAAGGCAGTCAACCTAAATCCTCCTTCTAGCCCCAAAAGCCAGTCAACCTAAACCCTCCTTCTAGCCCCAAAAGGCAGTCAACCTAAACCCTCCTTCTAGCAACAAAAGGCAGTCAACCTAAATCCTCCTTCTAGCCCCAAAAGCCAGTCAACCTAAACCCTCCTTCTAGCCCCAAAAGGCAGTCAACCTAAACCCTCCTTCTAGCAACAAAAGGCAGTCAACCTAAACCCTCCTTCTAGCAACAAAAGGCAGTCAACCTAAACCCTCCTTCTAGCCACAAAAGGCAGTCAACCTAAACCCTCCTTCTAACCACAAAAGCCAGTCAACCTAAACCCTCCTTCTAGCCACAAAAGCCAGTCAACCTAAACCCTCCTTCTAGCCACAAAAGGCAGTCAACCTAAACCCTCCTTCTAGCCACAAAAGCCAGTCAACCTAAACCCTCCTTCTAGCCACAAAAGCCAGTCAACCTAAACCCTCCTTCTAGCCACAAAAGGCAGTCAACCTAAACCCTCCTTCTAGCCACAAAAGCCAGTCAACCTAAACCCTCCTTCTTGCCACAAAAGGTTTTGAAATCTCACCTGTTCTTCAATGTTCTTTAAGGCCTGTTGTAGGACAGACAAATTAATGAGTTCATTGACTTTCTCTTCAGATTCCAGATGATGATCAAACAGTCCTGTTGTTCTACCTCGTCTCAGACACATCACTAATGATGACATCATAGATGGATCTAAAAATAGATTCAATGGAATATAAAGTCTATCATATAGTTCCATTATAAAATCTCTTCTTTGAACATGGTATTTCATTTTAAAACAATAACATTATAACTAATCTGAATATTCACTTTGAAAATCGAATTCAATCATACTGAAAATATAACACTTCATTGATGAGACTGAAAATTGTATGATAAAACAACTGCCATATGTAATTTAAACTTATACTTAATCACTATTCATTCAGACTTTTTATATTGTCATTATAAACATTGAAAGATTTCAAATATCATAATTATTGCACTTATGAGAGAAACAATTGTGATTTATAAATAATTTTAGAATGTGAGTAGTTTTTATTATACCTTTATCACTTGACAACTTATGCAAAATGTAGGACATGACATCTTTATCTTTCTTCAGAATCTTACTCAATATATACTGAAATATGGAAATAAATACACTAAATTCAGTTAAAGCAATACTTATAATGAATTATTCTTTAAGAAGTTTATTTGAATGTTAGATTTTCCTACAATCCATTAACATATAGTAAAACCTGATAAACTAAATGCTAAATAAAACAAAAAGCCTATGTCCGGCTATGCATTCGAAAGTGTCAGCCTTCTTTAACCAAACTTGTTCTTCATCCATTCTTAAAATATCAATACTTATGACACTGAATACACGTTTTTTACTGATCAAATTTAAAAGTCCCAAATGGGTTCAATTTAAATAGGTTTTAATGTATTAAACAGGTTTCCTTTCTTCTAATAGAAAAAACCCTAAAGTATTATTGAGATAGAAAAGCACAAAAATACAATTGCTAAAAATTTGTTTATAACTTTCCATGAAAAAAGCTAGCAATCCTTAGTTCAATCGCATTTTTATCTGTTGAGGCTCTTTTTTAGCTAATGTTTTTTAATTAAAACCATAAACTGAATATTTATTGAGATAATGAAATGGTATACCCCCATAACAAAATTAATTTGATGTCTGTTGTCCCCAGATAGAATGTTAAGTAGAGGGTCTATCCACTGGGCCAGCCAATGATCTCTGTTATCTACATACCTCCATAACATAATTAATTTGATGTCTGTTGTCCCCAGATAGAATGTTAAGTAGAGGGTCTATCCACTGGGCCAGCCAATCGTCCCTGTTTTCTGTCTGATGCTTCATACACAGTTGTATATATAATTCACTAGCCTGTAAAAAAAAAAAACAGTAACAAAGCTTACATTTGTTCATAAGAAAAAGAGAAAAGTATTCTTTAACATTTGAAAATGAACTTACCGTATATACGCGCGTATAAGTCGGATTTTTGAGGAGTAAAATTCAAGTTGAAGAACGGGTACCGACTTATAGGCGAGATATCGGAAGATCGAGATATTTTCCAGACCAGAATTTGAACAAATGGGACAAGACATGCAGCTGAACTGAAGAATCAAGACTTCCCTTACCTTTCAGAAGGATTTATAGAATGAATTTATTGTTTGAAATAAAAATAAGAATCTATTTTAGTTTATTTTTGCCGAAAATAAAGTTTTAATTAGCACCAAAAGCATTGTTTTGTTTACACATGGGTTTGATTTAATTATTTTGATTTAATATAGCTAAAAATTATTTTGATTTAATATAGCTAAAAACCCAATTATCATCATATGCAAACATAGGATAAAAGGTACCCACAGTACATGTCAAAATTAGAAAAATCAATACACAATATATCCCCAGGTATCATATAACTGTTGTAAATCTGACAGGTGTCAACAACAATTCAAACAATTAAATTGTTGTAAAAACATGATTAATCTGAAGAGCAGTTAATTGCTATGGGACATCTGAACAATACCTTTGAACTGTACTCAAGAAATCAATTAAGAAATAATTATTTCTTTGAAGTTATTGATTTTGAAGGCCAAAATACCTAGTAAATTGTGCAACTTTGATTAATTGGTCACTTTACATAAATTTGAATAAGTATGTGAATGAACACATTAGTGTATTGCTTTAACAAAATATAGATAGGTTTTCAGACAAACCATGGGCATATTATTGAAATGTAAACAAACATGCACATGTGACATGGTAGGAATTGTTTCTCTTTATTTTAAATAAAAGTAAGCAAACAATTTTATCAATAAATATTTATTAATCAAGATGTCTGAAATAGAGGAAAACAATACAATCTATTTATCATAAATAGATCAAAACATCAGTGAACAAAATGTATAGTCCATTTCAAATAAGTACCGGCGAATGCCGACTGCAATTTTCTCCTTGTTTCTCAATGATTCTAGTCCACATACAACAGTTGATTCTGACTCCGACTTATATGCGGGTCAATGCCAAATACCTCAATTTTTCTGCTGAGAAAGGGGTCCGACTTATATGCGAATCGACTTATACTCGAGAACATACGGTAATTTTAAAGCCCTCGAAAATATCTGTATGTTGTTTGCTATGTACCTTACAATATCACAGAAAATTGTGTTGGATAAATTTCTTTTATAAAGATACAAGATGATTATGCATGCAAAGTATAAAGAAACTGGACCATGTAGTTGCCTGGAAATCTGGGATTTTTTGTTGTTGTAATGCTCCAAAATGCAATGAATAGCATCAAAGTGGCCCCAATGTCACTTTTGAAACATGTTGAAGGCGACATAAATATATGCAGATTAAACACCAACTCACATGACAGGCTAGAGCATGTTCACTCATCTGTGACAAGATGGTAGTAGATAGATCTGGGGCCTGCTGTAAAATGTAGTCTGTTCCTATGATTTGTACCATATTTGACAGCATGCCATATTTGCCCTTACTAGACCAGCTAACGTCATACAAGAGTTTACGTGTCAAGTTTTGTAGAAATCCGTCCTCCAGTGGATCAACTGTGACCACTATAGTGTGGATGTTTAGAATATTCTCAAATATCTCTCTAGCTATAATTCTTATAACCTAAAATGAAAGTAGAAACTGTCAAAGAAATCTTTGGTTTTTTTTTGTTTACTTGAAGAAAAAAGAATAACCATATAACGACTAATGCCACAAAAGAATAAGACAGACTGATTGCGAAAATGTTTAATGAAAACTTATCCTACCAGAAATTGTGTCTACGAGCCACAAGATTGCCCTCCCGTTCCTGAAATATCATTGACCCTCAATGTGCATTACCTGGGATATGGACCGTGTTACCAAGACTCAATAGTAGTAAAATTTTATTGACCCCTACCATGCAGTGTTCGAGACGGCCCTTAACAAAGAACTTAACCAAAGTCATTCATGCGTAAAATAAAGGTCACAGTGACCTAATTTCTAGTGGGTGGTGTCATCTTACCCAGACACTTCTGGTGGTGAAATATCATTGACCCCCAACATCTAATATCCAAGTTATGGACCTTTACCAAGAACTTAACCTAGCTCGTTCATGAATAAAATATAGGTCACAGTGACCTAATTTCTAGTGGGTGTTGTAGCCCTACCCAAAACCCATCTGGTAGTGAAATATCATTGACCCCCAACATCTAGTATCGTAACAATGGGCCTCAACCAAGAACTTAACCAAAGTGTTACGGACATACAGACAAACGGACCGACAGACAGACAAGGGTAAAACTATATGGCGGATCCACATACGTGGTCGGGCCATAAAAATGAATTTTAATGTGTTATGAATATCTGGCTTAATCAAATTTATTCTTCATTTTTTAAATCTATATTAGCTGTACTGTTAAAAATGACATTATATAATGTATGATAGCCTATCACCAAATTTCATCAAAGTTGGGAGTCTTTAAATTGGGGTATCTTGGTAAACAGACCAGACTTATATACTCTGGTACATACATCAGCCGTATCCTCCCATACAGTCCAGACACATGACATCACATTTTGTATGACAGCCTCATTTCCATGCAGTAAAGCTTTTTGTTTCTCAGATGCCAATCCAGACTTAAGGCAGCAGCTATATTTAAGAATAAATAAATAAAAAAAAAGTTTAATATTAATTAGAATATAAGCTTTTTAGATCTAAAACTACAGCCCTTTCAAATCAGCTCAGTTTATATATGTATTTATGTTATATCATTATTATATAAGAAATCAAAAAGAACATTTTATTTTTATTTTTTAATCTTTAGAAAATTTAACTTTGTAGTTTTCTATACATATACACTAGGTAGTATATTCATACCAAGTCTTGGCTGTCCACATGTTGTAGCACTTTACAGCCAGAAGTTTGGTTACCGAATCTGGATACCTGCAGATAGGATAAAAACAAAAAAGTTACTGCTTTTAATGCTGCCAGAAAATTACCTTCCAAATCTATTAAACAAACGAATGAAACAAGTTGCAAAGTTTATAATAAAATGATGAAAAAATTGCAAATTTTATAGTAAGATTATGAAAATATTTAAAAACTGTTATTTTTCTCTTCAAATAAGATACAGTTTTCTTCTGTGTAATATCACACCTTACTCATGCATGATATGACAAAAAATGTGCAGACTATGTGCAGGTGATAAGGTGTAGGTTTCAAACATGAGGCAGTACTTTAATGAGCACTGTTGTATCAAAACTATTTCAGTCATGATACAGTTAACAGTGAAATCTGGGAAGTTTAACATAAGAAAAATAATTTGTTAAAAAAATAAGCAAGTCTCCTTTAATACAAATATATCTGCATCATTACTAACCCATTGTCTGCTATCTTGATTAAGACAGGGAATACATAGTCTAACAATAAACACTTCCCATCATGCATTGCTGTGATGAGCTCTGATTGGTCAATGATAGACATGATACCATACAGCAGACACAGATGACATAAGTTATCTCCCTTGACAACTCTGGAAAAATCAGGACCACAGCTGACAGGGGAATCCTGAGGACAAAATACAGTTTTCACAACCTACAAAACAGAGATAGGAAAAATCCAAATATATTTCAATATATTTCAGATATCAAAGAAATAAATGCAATAATGAAGGATAATCTTGTAAGATCATAGTCCATGTACTGAAAACATATCAACTGTTGGTGTTGCTGAATTTTGTGCATTCAATCTAAATGCATATTTTGCCAGTAATTTTGATTTACAGATAATAATTGCATATATGTGTGTTCTATTTTTCACAGATTTTCATTGATGCAAATGAAGCTAAAATCAGTTCATTGCAAAAAAAAAACTACTAGGTTAATCAATAAACATTCTAATGTATTTGAGAAAGTTCATGAAAAGTTTAAACAAACAAACAATTTTACAAAAAAATATATCATAAAATACCTACTGAGTTGACAAAATATTCTGAATTCTGTAACTTTAACAACAGGATCACATTAATGGCACAGGTAGTCTTACAGTCCATTAAAAAGTCACCTGTATCAAAACATGCCAAAAATGAGTTTAATTCATAATATGACAATGCTTCATTGGAAAAGTCAGATAACATATATTATAAGTCACTACAACATTGTGAAGAACTTATCAAAGTTATAGCTAGTGTGAGTTTTAGGGTTTAACAACTTTTTTGAAACACCTGGGCCATATAAGGCTATCAGCATTAATGGCAGAGGAAACCAGAATATCCAGAGGAAACCATAAACATTAAATAGGTTCATGACAAATTTTAATTTTAAACATTGAGATCTTGTGTTTGGAATTGAAATAAAATTTACCTGTAGATATATAAAATGCTGATGCAATGTTCAATATACTGTGACACCAAGTCAGTAACCTTGTTCACATTGCCCTAATTATATACAACCATAAAGGAAAATTTACCTGTATGTAAGATGGTGATGTCATGTTGTAGATACTATGACACTATGTCAGTAATGGCCAACAGACAACCCAAGCTCTAATCCTAAAATTTACCTGTATGTAAGACTGTGATATCATGTTTTAGATACTGTGACACTATGTCAGTAATGGCCTCCCTGTCTATGGAGGAGAGTGTACTGTAACATTTCTGTAGAATTCTATTACTGATCTGGACTCCAGCTAGACAGTTGTGCATCAGTTGGTTCTGTGATACAGAAGACTGAATGTGTCTGGAGTAAAACACATACTGTGGTTTAATTATTATCCATGGGGTACCAATTTTCATGGTTTTGGTTGGTAACACAAAATTGAGAATGTAACGAAATGAATTTTTGGGGTAAACCACAAAAATTGATTACCACGAAAATAAATGAATCCACAGTAAAGAAATAACAAGAGTGAAACCTGTGTTACCAAACCCTGAATAAACAGACCACTATGTCAAAGATTGTTTGTGTTATCCTCCGTCACTGGATTTCACCTGTTGGAAATGTGATGGGTGTGTTACAAACAGCAGGAACTGCTTACCCTTCTGGAGCACCTATGTTTTCTCTTGTTTTGACTTATGTTTGTGTTATTAATTGCCTCTAAGTCCTTATGTGTTGTATGTTTCCCTCCTTATTTATCAATCTTATTTTTAATGTCTACTGTTTTTTTATCAACGACCTTTTTCGAATTAGATATTTGAATTTCATATTGCTACTCCTTTGCTCCTATATGAATTTACTTGAAACATAATTTATTTAATTTCCTAGAACAAAAAGCTTGACTGCAACTTTTAAACTTAATTCCAAACTACAGAGAAATTAGATTTTTAAATTTACATCAACAAGTTGTCTATGATGTGGCTCTTTTGCTCTTTAGACAACTTAATTTTAAACCTGTTGACATTATTCAAATCCTACTGAAAAGAGAACAAATACTCTGGAATAAAGTATTAAACAATATACAAGTCTGGAATTAGATAACAAAGTCTTCATTTTTGTAAATGGTTGAGAAAAGTTACCTGCACTGTGAAAGAAGTGATGACAGGACTGAAGATAAATTCTGTAATGTTTCCATACATATACTCTCTATACATTTTTCTCCTAAAACAATAACACACAAATAATAAACAGTACATTCTATTTACAAATGTATAACCTTAATCATAAAGTAATTTTTTGTGTCATGTGCATTTGATTTTACTTCATATCTTTTCTTTTTCAATTCCAATAGTACAAATACAGATCTTATTTACAACAAATCTACAAAGATCTTGATTTTATTGGGAGATTGCTGATCCTACTGTATTATCAAGTAATATATTAGACAACAAATTTAAAAATTAAACCAGTAGCAATCAGTGCACGGTTTCATAAACATCTCAAAGGACTAGGGTTGTTGATAAGGGCCATTTTTAGTCCAAAAATTATTTTTGTTGGAATTCAAGTAAAAATTGTGACAAGACTTAGTTAAACGTCAGTACTTTAATGCTTCATAGACAATTTAATATTTTTGACCATACTGAGACGTCATAGTGACGGCAAAATTGAACAAATTGCACAAAATTGACAAAATCTGCTGTTTTTTAGCATATTTTTAATAATTTTTGCTCTGGGAAGTGACCGAAACACCCATGTACCACAAAATCCTTTTGGTAACAAATGAAGTTGGTCCTGAAAAATATTTTCCCAAAGTATGTATTTGGTACATGGCTGTACACACTACTATTAAAAACAAAATAAGCATGAAAATAATGTAAAAACCGCTAATTTTGACCAAATGTTGAAAATCTTCCAACTTTTAATGCAATTTTCTATATATAGATTAAATGGATTGAAATAATTTTCATTGTTTATTATGCCTCTAACCCTTGCC
Organism: Arcuatula senhousia; assembly: GCA_963971305.1. Classification (NCBI taxonomy): domain Eukaryota; kingdom Metazoa; phylum Mollusca; class Bivalvia; order Mytilida; family Mytilidae; genus Arcuatula; species Arcuatula senhousia. The sequence goes on from OZ020304.1 coordinate 78,170,072, forward strand.
TAAGAAAATAACACCGTGAATGTAGATTACTAGAACTTTTAAAATTTTCAGCCATATTTTGAGACCAAAAACAGGCCTTATCAGCCTTGGTCCTTTAAGGATTTCATCAACTCCAAATATCTTTAAAAATTCCTGCATACATGTATTGATTTGAGGAATATCTCACATTTGAGAAAATATTCAAAGTTAAGATGTTTTATAAAACCCAGACCAGAATACCACAAAAATTCAACAGCATGTAAGAGTTTATTTCTAAAGGAAAGAGTTATCCTTCTTTGAACTGTACTTTCATTGTACTGAAAATGAATTGTGTTCATGTGTTTTCCTTAATGTAAAAAAAAATTAAGGATAGTCCATTTTGGGCATACTTGACTAAAAAGTCAAGTGTGCCCAAAGTGGACTTTCCTCTACAATGAAAGCTTGGGTGTTCATTTTTTTATAGATACAAACCAATGGAGAAATTGTCCATCAAACTAGCAATGACATCAATGTATTTCCTTGGTTCATTACTGCATTGTTTATAGTAATCTCTGGACTGTTGGGACATTGATTGGGCTACAAGATCTCTACTGTGTGTATCAAGGTTCTGAAAGGCACTGAAGTAAAGATATTTCACTGTAACATTCAGAGAAAATAAAAATCATATTTATCTGGGCACTGTGATTATGATTTTTTAACACAATCTCTATCAAGGACCTTGTTTGCTCTCAAAATTAAGTTAGACATCCTCTCACATGCTTGATAATAATGATAATATATGTGACTAAAACACTGTTTTCTTTTTTTTTTCAAAAAAGACATATGTAGTTAAAATGTTGAAGAACACATCAAAGCTATAAATTATCCATTCAATTTTCAAAATTTTCTAAACCCTAAGGTTCTGCCTACCCCAGATATAGGTTGATCTTGATCATAATTTGGTTTTTGTGTTTAGTATTTTTGGTATTATTGTTCAATGTTCTTCATATTCTTAAATATAATGTTTATGTTTTTGGATATTTTGGGTAGAGTACCTCTAATAAGTCTTGAATAGATCATATACACCCCGGTGTAGTAAATTTATTGTCTGGAACTTTGTTCTAATTTTTATTTATCATAGCCCTCATTTGTTAAGTCCCAAGATTTAACCATTACCTAATGAGAACACGTTTGATCTGATGTTTTGCTGGGGATCCAATGAAAATCTCTACAAGTGAAGAAATTATACCAACTTGATCTTCTTCATCCCTGCCTAGAAGATGACATACCTGTAAAAAATCAAATATTAATTTATAAATGAATTTTAATATCTCCACTTAAATCATTTTAATTCAAACTGATTAATTTTCTTATGTAAAAATACATGCATATTTGATGTTGATAAGTTTTGCTTTTTTGTTAGGAGTATCCTCTACATTAATAAAAAAACCATGTAGTTTCCAAAAGTTTTGGATTTAATTCTGCTAATGACAAGGTTACTATTTTCAACAGGTCCACAAGCCCAAACACATTTTCACTTGCACCAAAATATTGAATAATAATGGTAAGTAGAATATTGTAGAAGTAAAAATGTTTGTGGGGGATTTAATTTCGTTTATTTAGTGGGTAAGACGAATCCACCAAATTAAATCCCCATGAATTTAGTGTACTTCAAAATCAAAAATCCATGAAAATTTGCCCCCAACAATTCTTTTTTGTGCTCTTAACCACGATATTCTATCCCAACGAAAATGAACGATTATACAGAAATGTTCAAGACAGACCAGGAACTAACTGGATTATGATATGTAATTCATCATTCATGGGGCAAATGACTAGTTTGGTGGCAAGTTATTCCAACTATTTGACCTGAACATGCACATAAAAAATTAGTCACTTAATACAATTGTAAAATAAGAATTATAGACATGATAGAAGTAAATTGTATTACATGTATTGTTTCACTTAAAGCCAGTCGGATGGGTTTTACGAATCTGACAGAAAAATCACTGGCCGTTGGTGAGTAGACAACTGATAATTTCAAAGATTGAAATGTAAAATGCAACTGTACAGAACACACATCATAACACTTTTACCTCTTTTACAATATTTATCTGTTCTCCGACATTCTCTGTTTTCTTAGCATTGTTTAGTTTCTCTTTCCATGAAACATTAGCTGTAAAAATGGTATATACATATCAAGTAACAAATGTAGTAATATTAGCAATAAACATTTATCTTAAAAATAAAGTTCCACATATTTTCTGTTAAAAATGTTAAAACTTTGTATATTTGTTATAAGATAAACACTTTTTTTCTCTCATAAATTGGACATATGAAATATTTCTATAACGAAAAATGTGTAATAGGAGAGAAAGATCCACCGCCAACAGGGATTGAACCCTGACTCCTCCACTCACAAGCCAGGTCTTTACCTTGCTAATGACCCTTAGCAACTAATTACTTACCAGTAGATCTCTTAAGATCATGTTTTTTTAAAGTCATATGTAATCTGAGAGCATGATCGACAACACCATCTCCAGTGATCAAAGCTGGAATGCTATGGTGACATGCCAGCTTTAAGCAAATAAACAAAAGATTTTAACCTCTTACTAAGTCAATAACTTGCCATTTTATATAACCTACTTGAAATGCAAGTGTCAGACTGTCATGTTAAAAATGATATCTTGCTGTATTCTTATACATTTGACCCAAAAATGAATTTTTCATCAACATGATAATTTACATGTATTAGGAGAAAAACAATTGTGTGTCAATCAGCAAATCTTTAATAGCAAGCACAGCTCATACTGGGCACAAATTGCCCTCAAAGATATTTGCTTAAAGCTGATAAGGAAATTTCATGGTTCAGAAGTGCAATTCAAGTTCATAGTACCAGGCTGAATTTTTAATAAAACCCATTCTAATAACACATTACATGTCATGTGTTTCAAAACATAAAAGAAATTTTGTCAGTGGGGCAAATATTTACATGTACTAGCAACCTATTTAATTTGCATTTTTCATTTCTTTATATGTACATTGCATTTCAATGAAGTTAATATTGTCAACGTCATTATTCAAAATTTTGAGCAAAATGGCACACGCTAATACACAACATTTTCAGAATCAACCAAAAAGTTTACGGCATCATTTATCACAACTGAATTGGAGTAAGAAGTTTCTTCATTTTTTTCCTTTCAAATGAAGACAATTGAATAATTATGCTGTGTTCACAGCTAGTCAATGCATCAATCGAAGTTTGAAAGCCAGCAAAGCCAAAATCAGAGCACAGGGGTCTGTACTACAACAATATTGGAGGTTGGATGGCATGCTATTTTTGGACTTGTTGCCATCCTTGTTAAAGAATGAGACCTCTCATATTATAATATTATAGGAGTAAGGGGCTGTCACTAATTATATTCATGTTTAATTTTTTGTCAAATCTCATGCAAGCAGCTCAAAAAAACTTTACAGCACTGGTAGTAAAAGTAAATTTTTATTTTACATATTCGTAACAGCCCCCTGTGGTCAGATGTCTTTTTGGTTAGAAATGTAAGAAGTGTGGGAGAACCGCTTGGAAATTCCAACCAGTACCTTCCCATTGTGCAAGACAGGCACTGTTCCAGCAACAAAAAAGGGTACTCTGGAGCAGCTAACAGAGGGTATTGATGGGGTACCCTTCATAACGGATAACGGCTAAAAATATTGCCATATAACGGTAACGGTAGCCTAAATCAACGTAACGGTTAGCTGATCTAACTTATCTTTGAAATGAAAAAAAAATTGTTTCCATCTATATTGATACTTCGAATACAGTATAGGTCAGTAAAATGCATAATTTTGAAGTGCTTTATTAATAAAAACTAAGTACTCCACATCTTGTTGTTTTCGTACAGTATTTTGTCTTAGGATCATATAAGGTCATATAAATGAAGTACATGTAGCAGAGTTGCGAAAAACAATCCACGTTTTTTTTCATTGTGACGGTAAAAAATACAGCCAGCAATAACTACTTACATGTGCTTTACAAGAATATAAAAATGATCCCCAATGCTCTTCCTGGTACAGCAATATATTGCTTTTTGCTAGACTTTTAAATCTTGATCTATCATATTGTAAGAAGCTAAGTCATGGAAGTTTAAATGTTTAAAAATAAACTTTCTTGATTCTTGGCAAGAGATTAAAAGAGGTTATTTAACTAATAAGGAAGGAAAACTGGATACCTACTTTACATTTAAAAACAATTTCACTCCTGAACCATACCTTGTTATTAAGATGGAAAAAAGAAAAACTTTAGCAAAATTCAGGACTAGTAATCATATACTTAGAATAGAAACAGGAAGACATGAAAGAGTACTAGAAAATGGTAAATTTAAGGTTCTGCCAAGGGATGAGAGAATCTGCAAATATTGCAATAATATCTCAATTGAAAGCGAAGTACACTTTTTGCTTGAATGCAATGCATATGAGCATAAAAGAAAACCTTTTATAGAAAAACTACTAAAACAGCATGTAAATTTAAAAAAATTAAACAACTCACAATTATTTTCTTGGTTTATGATCAATGAAGATCTTGAATTCATTAATGATTCATGTAATCTGATAGAAGATCTTTATTATATAAGACAAAATACTATAAATAATTGATATAGATTGTACAAGTAACATAATTAATATGTAGATGTAATATTAGATAGAGTTACTCCCCTTACCCCACCTGACTCTCTCTCTCTATTAATAATTGTGCCTATTTGTGTTCCAATCATTCTTAATCATTGTTCTGTACTTGTATGACTTATATGTTTGTAGATTGATTTATATGCCCAATGATGGGCCCTATGATTAGGAAATACAGATATTTATTTATTTATATTTATTTAATAACGTTTACCGCCTATTTTGTAGGCAAAATAACGCTAACAGTTGCTAAATAAAATTTAAGGTCATAACGAATCACGCCAAAAACTTGATAACGGAAAACGGTTAAAAATATCCCCATATAACGCTAACGGTAGCGAAAATAAGGCAAATAACGGCTATTGCTTAAGGGCATCAACACCCTCCTAACACTGCCACTGGCGGTGGTATGTCATGACTCGGTTGGACTACAAAGCAAGTCAGGGGCATTCCACTTTGCCAATAGTCATGACTATTGATACCCATCATCATCAGAACTGCTTCTGCATAAATCAACGAGTTGATCATACTGTCATGTTCTTACCCATTGCTTGTGATGCATGTAGGGACTGTTTCAGTGTTTTTTCTCTTTTTTTGACTTATAATAAATATATAGAAACGTGACAACAACCACTATAAGCACCACCGTCTTATTGGTTCTTTAAATCATGTGACATGCGGGATGTACCTAATACATGAAAAGTGTCCCGAAAAAGATGGAAAAGGAATAGTAAAAAACACATTGAAAATGATTCAAATTCATATGTAATAAATTCAAAATAATATAATGTTACCAAAAGAATATTCTTAATAGAAATTTAAATGTAGAAACCTCAAAAACATTTTACGTTAGATAGGAAGCACCATGAAAAACGGACTAAGCACCACTAGACCCGTTGGTCACTGAGATTGTAAAAATCTATGATCATCTATCAAAATTGTGGTTAAGCATTGAATATTATATTTTGGGTCCCGGGTAAATGGACCATTGTTTGAAAAAGAAAAAGAAAACTTGAGAGCCCCCTCCCATATATGGCTTAAAAGCATGGTTTAGAAATCTTGACAAAAAAAGGATATAGCACCACGGGACCTTCAAATCTAACGAAACTGTGTTAATGGGTCCATTTGAGTTAGGTCTATAATTCAAAGTAGGTCCGGGGTCCATTATGATACTTTCAAAGAAAATTTCAAATTTCTATGCATAACATGGCTTTACATATCTACCATTCTTGCACCATGAAAAGGAACCTTGCACCACGGGGCATATGGACCCCAGGGGATAGTTCAATTCTATAAAACTTGTGTATGCGGGTCCATATGAGTTAAGTTTAGAATTTTAAATAGGTCCAGGGTCCATTGAATCGCTTTCAAAGAAATTTCAAACTCCTACGTATTATATGGCTTAGGTAGAAATCTTGCACCATGAAAAACCAACCTTGCACCACGCGGCCTATGGGCCCCATAGATAGTTCAATTCTACAGAAATTGAGTATGTGGGTCCATATGAGTAAGGTTTAAAATTCTAAATAGGTCCGGGGTCTATTATATTACTCTAAAAAAAATCGAACCCTCGATCGTGCATAACATGCATGGCTTTACATAGAATTTTTGCACCATGATAACGAACCTTGCACCACGGGGTCTATTGGCCCATTGATAGTTTAATTCTATAAAAATTAAGTATGTGGGTCTAAATGAGTTAGGTTTGGAATTTTAAATAGGCTCGGATTTCCACTAAATCACTTTCAGAGAAAATTTCAAACCTCTATGTAAAACATGGCTTTACATAGAATTATTGCACCATGAAAACGAACCTTGCACCACGGAACCTTTGACCCCCATGTATAATTCAATTCTATAGAAATTGTGTGTGTGGGTCCATATGAGTAAGGTTTGAAATTCTAAATAGGTCCGGGATCCATTGTATTACTTTTAAAGAAAATTTGAAAATTTTAAATCCTCGTGCATAACATAGCTGTACTACGTGGAATTATTGCACCATGGGTACGGACCTTGCACCACGGGGCACATGGGTCCCAGGGATAGTTCAAATCTATCTAAATTGTGTATGTGGGTCCATATGAGTTAGGCCTAATTTCTAAACAGGTCCGGGATCCAATGGATCACTGTAAAAAAAAATTCGAACCTTCATGCATTTCATGTATAACATGACTTTATATAGAAATCTTGCACCACCATGGAAAGGGACTTTGCACCACGGGGCCTATGGGTCCCAGGGATAGTTCAAGTCTATCGAAATTGTGTATGTAGGTCCATATGAGTTAGGCCTAGCATTCTAAATGGGTCCGGGATCTAATGGATCACTGTCAAAATAAAATTCGAACCCTCATGCATTTCATGTATAACATGACTTTAGATAGAAATGATGCACCATGGAAAGGGACTTTGCACCACGGGGCCTATGGGTCCCAGGGATGGTCCAAGTCTATCGAAATTGTGTATGTAGGTCCATATGAGTTAGGCCTAGCGTTCTAAATTGGTTCGGGGTCCAATGAATCACTGTCGAAAAAATTTCGAACCCTCATGCATTTCATGTATAACATGACTTTATATAGAAATCTTGCACCATGGAAAGGGAGACTTTGCACCACTGGGCATATGGGTCCCAGGGATGGTTCAAGTCTAACGAAATTGTGTATGTAGGTCCATATGAGTTAGGCCTATAATTCTAAATAGGTTCGGGGTCCAATGAATCACTGTAAAAGATAAAATTCGAACCTTCATGCATTTCATGTATAACATGACTTTATATAGAAATGTTGCACCATGGAAACGGACTTTGCACCACGGGGCCTATGGATCCCAGGGATGGTTAAAGTCTATCGAAATTGTGTATGTGGGTCCATATGAGTTAGGCCTAACATTCTAAATAGGTCCGGGATCCAATGGATCACTGTAAAAAAAAAATCGAACCCTCATACTTTTCATGTATAACATGACTTTATATAGAAATCTTGCACCATGGAAACGGACTTTGCACCACGGGGCCTATGGATCCCAGGGATGGTTAAAGTCTATCGAAATTGTGTATGTGGGTCCATATGAGTTAGGCCTAACATTCTAAATAGGTCCGGGATCCAATGGATCACTGTAAAAAAAAAATCGAACCCTCATACTTTTCATGTATAACATGACTTTATATAGAAATCTTGCACCATGGAAACGGACTTTGCACCACGGGGCCTATGGATCCCAGGGATGGTTAAAGTCTATCGAAATTGTGTATGTGGGTCCATATGAGTTAGGCCTAACATCTAAATAAGACCGGGATCCAATGGATCACTGTCAAAAAAAAAAAATTCGAATCCTCATGCATTTCATGTATAACATGACTTGATGTAGAAATGTTGCACCATGGAAACGGACTTTGCACCACGGGGCCTATGGGTCCCAGGGATGGTTCATTTCTATAAAAATTGTGCATGTGGGTCCATATGAGTTAGGCCTAGCATTCCAAATAGGTCCGGGATCCAATGGATCACTGCAAAAAACATTTCGAACCCATATGCATTTCATGTAGAACATGACTTTACATAGAAATCTTGCACCATAGAAACGGACCACTTGCACCACGGGGAATATGGGTCCCAGTGATAGTTCAAGTCTAGCAAAATTGTGTATGTGGGTCCATATGAGCTAGTCCTAAAGTTTGAGATAGACTCGTGATCCCTGTCAAATAAAATTTCGAACCCTCGTACATTAAATGACTTTATATAGAAATATTGCACCATGGAAACGGACCTTGCACCACGGGGCATATTAGTCCCAGTGATGGTTCAAGTATAACGAAATTGTGTGTGGGGGTCTATATGAGTAAGGCCTAAAATTCTACTAAATAGATCCACAGTCAAAACATTGTCAAACACCCACATATAACATGGCTTTACATTGAAATCTTGCACCATGGAAACGGACCTAGCACCACGGGCCATTTATAACCTAGGGTTGGTCCAAGATTGTCTAAACTATGTTTATTAGTCCATATAAGTAAAGCCTACAATTTTTAATAGACCCGGTTTCCCTTGGATCACTGTCAGAGAAAATTTTGATACCCACGTTTATATATGTGGGTACAGTCATCTTGCACCACAAAAAAGGACTTGGCACCACGGGTCTTATAGGGGCCTTAGGGAATGATCAAGTCTATCGAAATTGTTTTAGTTTGAGTTAGGACTGGATTACTAAATACTAGTAGGTCAAGGTTCACTGAATTACTCCCAAGAACATTTTTGAACCCCTATTTATTCTTTTTTTTTTATAGCAATCTTGCACTATGAAAACAGAAATAGCACCATGGTGCACTCAGGGTTGGTTAAAGTCTATAGAAAATGTATAATATGTGAAATGGACCTACAGCTATAAATTGGTTCAGATTTCATGCAACCACAATTTGGAAACCACCAAATATGCAGTGTATTTTATACAAGTCATAATAGTCATTAGGAATTTTTTTTATGATATTTTCAGGCTAAAGATAGGTCTATAAAAGAATTGGGTGATGATAAAGGTAGATGAATAAAAAAAAAGTATTAAAGTTTCAAAGTCGGCTTGAAATTTTCAAAATAAAACGAACAAGTTTTGTAAATTTTGTTTTCAGGAAACTGCATGCACACTAAAGCATTTTTTGAATAGATGCTAAACTAATAAATGTTGGAAACAGTACTATATTGTATCTACAAATTTTAAACATTTTTGTGAACTTAAGTAAAAAGAGGAGGAAATGGACCTTTTGCTTATGATTAGATCTAGACAAGCGACCTGAACAAAATTACTTCTATGTTTTAGAACTCCGACGCACGAGGGTTCGATTCCCTCCCTAGGCTTTATTACATATTAGTTTCAGGCTGGTGCAAAGTTGGGCAGAACGCCTAGTGGCCCCACGTCAGAGATTCTTTACTTGTCAGTCTGTTCGTACGTCATACACCAAGTGCGTTTTAATGAACTGATTTTCCTTATATTCATAAAATGTTGTACATTTACATGTATCTATAACCTTAAAGTTTTGGAATTCTAACATGCATGTGTCATTGAAGACTCAATTGCCTGTTGTTGTTCTTTTAATATTTCCACCCATAAAATGCCATTCCTTTTGTTCATCTTCTCCTATGATAAGACTCAAACATTTTTCAAAAATTAGAGAATGTGGTACTTTATAATATTTCTAACTATTCATACTAAGTTAATACACGCACTCAGTAACTATCAAGTTAAGGCTTTTTTTGCTTTTCTTAATAATTGTTTTCGTTAATAAAATTTCATGATAAAAATCTCACGTCAAAAACTTTTCTTTTCTCAAAGCCTTTTTTTTTCAGAAAAAAATGTAACGTGTCAACATTTTAAAGGATGGATAGCGATAAGGCCCTAATTTAGACCATCTAAAGGCGGAAGATAAAAATTGTCAATTTTTATTTTCCGCCTTTAGATGCGCCAAAATATTTGTTGCACAGCCTTACACTTTTTTTGTAGCTAAATAGTTTGTTCTTTCATAAATAAATAATCTTTTGTAGTTGTGCAAAAGAACAAGATGCAAAAGTGTAATATAAGAATAGATTAATTTTTCATGCAAATCTTTATTTTGAATAAGAAAAAATACTAAAGATCACAGGCGCCTTTCCGCGCCTGAGTCCAGGATTTTTTTTAATATAATAACGTGTATATAAAAGAATTCATCTCCTCTATATACTATGTGGAAATAGTATATAGATAGAGGAGATGAAATTTTTTATATACACGTTATTATATTAAAAAAAAATCCTGGACCCAAGCGCCTCTGCTAAAGATAAAACCTTTATAAAAATGAAATTGTGTGATGAATTACTAGAATACAGAGCTTGGCATTATATCTACTATATCTATTTTTTTACATAAAGTCCAAAAGAATAACACAACAGTCGGGCGATAAGGTGTTTTAACACTAGAAGAATCTTTTTTGTTTTACATGATAATTTTGAACTTGAATTTATTTATTATGCGTTAATTTAGATATTATTAGCTATTGACTAAGAGGTAAAAAGTAAAGTCTTAAAGACTTTTTAATTTTCAGTATGTCTTGCAGCTTTCACAAAAAAAAAACGTGTTTTCATGTTTTAGTAATGCACGCTTTTGAAAAAAAAATATGGAGTTTGTTCCGCCTATGCAAGACCATGCTTCTGGAAAGGATATACAACACTCTTTTACTTCACTTTCCGTTTGGCTCAATGTTAAAACATTTTGTTTCGGGTTTTTAAGCATCATTTTCTATAAAGTAGAATAAAGTATATACTACAGTAGACTTTGTCAATTGTATAAAAATACAAGCATTCAAATTTAATACGAGACATTTGGTGACACTATTCACCTACTATTTTTATGCCCCCGCGACGACATGTCGGGGGGGGGCATTAAGTTTTACTCATGTCCGTCCGTACGAATTTCCGTCAAGCTTTTCTCAAACTTGGTAGGATGGTTCAGTATGACAAACTGTACGTCCTAAGCAATTTTCAGACCTGTCGGACATCTACTTCCTTGTTTGGGACTAAGGCCGATATGAAAATATGTAAACATGACTATGAAAATTTCCGTCAAGCTTTTCTCGGAACCGTACATGAGAATGATTTAAAACTTGGAAGGATCGTTCAGCATGACAAACTGTACGTTCTAAGCGACCTTCAGACCTGTCGGACTTCTACTTCCTGTTTTGGGCCAGCGGGGGCATCCGTGTCCCATGGACACATTCCTTCTTTATTTTTATTTTTCTATGGTAGGCTAAGAGGCTTATCGCAACTCATCCTTTTTGTGAATTGTAAAATTACTATGTTAAAAGATGATGTTTCATCGGCATTTATTCTACATCTCAATACTTTAAGCATTTAGGTTGCAGTTTTCTTTAGGACCAAAAGCAAAAGACCTCACACAAAAATGCAGCATTACTATAATTTTCTCCTTGTCAAAGAGACCGTCTGTCTGTCGGTCCACCAACAATGCTAAAAACGCCAAAACTTTCGTTTGCAATTTGTCAAAAATAAGGTTACATTTCTCTAGCATGCATCTATATAATATGTTAAGTAAACAAAATCTATACATCTACAATATTTAAGGAGCTAATATTCATTTTCTGCATGCACATATGGATACATATTGTTCAGTCTAGCTGTCGGAAGTTGCTTCTCGTTTACTTCCTGAAAAGTACTCAAGATGTTATACAAAAATCCACAAGAAGACCTGCGGACAAGGTTTCCGCTTGGAAAGCATCGTCACCCCTAGAACACCCGCGGACAATATTTCCGCGAGGAAAGCATATTATCCCCGAGAAGACCCGCGGTCGGAACTTTCGCAGAGAAAACATGTTTCCCCGCTATCCCCAGTATTAACTTTTTCAGTGAACAGGAAGTAGATATCTGACATATGGACCTACTTTTGATACTTGCAATACGTCATATACCAAATATCATGTTCCTGTGATGAATAGTTTCTGATAAAACTGTTACCATGTGTTACGAACATTTTAAACAATTGACCAATAGTGTTGAAAATTCTCAAAGTCTTAACAGAAAGTATATGTAAGACAGACCTAATTTTGTTCTTGCGATAAAGGACCTCATGCTGAAGCCAAATATTAAAATTTCAAGCAATTGTGATTTGTAGTTGTTGAGACAACTGTTAAGAAAGTTATGTTGTAGACGGACGATGGGAACGGAAGGACAGAGATAAACCAGTAAACCCCATTCATCTTCAAAGCGGGGTATAAAAATCCACTTTAAATTTATTTGAAAAAAAATATTACCATCAAGATTGTCACAGAGCTTTGATGCAATAATCTGCACTAGTTTTTAAATTATAATACAAAGACAAACAAAAACTGTGTTTGACATTTTTAGGGCCATAACCCCAAAAAGATATCAAGTGACAACTATGACCCGATGGACACTTTTATAGAGCTTTAGCTGAACATAAATAATTCAAAACCTTTTCTTTATCAGCAATCATTTTTTTTATGCTGTTAGTCAAAAACACGATAATTTTCCGAATTAAGGACCGCAACCCTTGATAAGAGGCTCCTAGGAGCCTGAATCTTAAGGTCATTCTGAAGAATGACAATTTTACCCAATACTGACTTTTGTAGAGCTTAATAAGCTGAATGTTTAAGCAAGTAACATTTTAACTTTAAGGAGCCACCAGACATCTTCGGCTAAATGGAGACTTTTGTAAAGTGCAGTGAGCTAAAGGTTTAAGAAAGCAACAGCTTTTCTCCCTAGTCCACAATAATGTTCATTCTATAGGACAAAAACATGAAATATAAAGAAGGAATGTGTCCATGGGACACAAATGCCCCCGCTAGGCCCCAAACAGAAAGTGGAAGTCTCACAGGTCTGAAAGTTGCTTAGGACATACAGATTGTCATACTGAACAATCCTACAAAGTTTCAAATCATTCTTCTGCGAAAAGCTTGACAGAAATTTTCAAGTATTTTTCATAGATTTCATATCGGCCCTACCCTAAACAGGAAGTAAAAAGTCCGATAGGTCTGAAAGTGGCTTAGAACGTACAGTTTGTCATACTGAACCATCCTACCAAGTTTCAAATTATTCCCATGTACGGTTCCTGAGAAAAGCTTGACGGAAATTTGTTCGGACAGTTGGACATACGGATTAAGTAAAACTTAATGCCCCCGACATGTCCTCGCGGGGGCATAAAACGCTATTTTTGACATATGGAGAGAGAAAACCACTATAAGGGGTCAGCTGACATCTTCGACCCAATGAATACTTTTGTAGAGCTTCGGTCCAGGTCATCCGAAAACTTCCATCAAATGGAGAGGTTTTTTTTTATTTTAAGAATTTCTCAAACTGGACATCCGTCTGTCTGTAATGGAATTCATTCTATGAGCCAAAACCCTTCTTTGGCCATAGCCCCTTACAGGGGTCATCTGACAACTTCGAACCATTGCTGAACATTTAAGCAAGCAACAGCTTCCCTCTATCTGCAAAAGTTTCCATTATAATTATATAAGGCAAAAACATAAAAATCGTGATTTTAAACTAAAAGGGCCATTACGTCTTAAAGGAATTACCTGACAACTTCGACTCAAAAGAACCATAGAGGCATCAGATTTGTTCTATCTGTCATATTAATTAAGTTATAAATCTTTAAAGGTGATTCTACCCCAATTAGATATTTTAGCGATGGCGACCATGTTTTTTGTTGAATCAAACATCAAAAACAATAGTTTTGTAAACGCCACCACAAATAACAAGCATACCAAGTTGGTTGCACTTCGTCAATCGGTTTTAAAGAAACAAAGTTTTGAAAGTTGAAAAGACGACAGACGACGGACGACGGATGCCAAGTGATAGCAATATATCACATGACCTTTGTCCAAGTGAGCTAAAATAATGATATGTCCAAATTAAATGAAGACATGATGCCCTCCCATGCAACCAGCCTTTGAACCGTAAAGTCGATTACATGTAGTGGGCATAATATGTAATAAAGACTTTTTATGCTAATATGATTGCGTGCGAAGGTTCTTGATTGGTTTATTGGTTTAAAGAAACTATAACAAATATCATTCATAAAGTTGATGGTACAGCTACCGTTTTTCTAAAAAGATTTTGCGATAATATCATATTTCCTTTATGGAAAAATAGCTTCAACCTGTTGGTATAACTTGATTTGGAACGGACGGACCAACGTGCAGACCAGAACACCATGCATAAGATATGCCCTTCTACTTTCGCAGACAAAAAAAGCCTTTGATGATAAAGGTCCTTCAGAAGGAATTCAATTTATAATGTGGGAAACCAGTATAGAAAAAGAAAGCAAAAAGGGCATGAAGAGACAAAACTATATCAAATTGTCTGGCAAACATTTTAAACTGCATCTGATGCGCGTTTTGCTTTGAAAGAAACAATCTAACTCTGGATGAAAATTTCAAGATTTTTAAGAGCAAAATGATAAACCAAAAATTTTAGCATTATATCCGTTTGATTACAAGAGGGAACCAATAACTTATCCACAACTCCTACTAAATTACTCAATAGATTTTTACCACTCAATGGATTTTCATTAAATTTCATAGAATGTTTGTGACTTAATGTAGATGTGCAACTTCCATTAAAAATCTGGTCAATTCGTGGGGTGCGTTGGGTATATATTTGCAAGCTGCAGTTCGCAGTTTTCTAGTTTTACACTAAAAGAAAGGATATTTTATATAAAATAGCAGGGATTTAAAAGAAAGCAATTTTAATGCAATTACCCAATACAAACAGCTCGTTTAAACTGTTGAGTTGTTCCGTTTTGTTTACAACACTAAACGTGAATTTCTTGGTAAGAAGGGAGCGGTAATAGTTCAAAAAGTACTTTGTAAATAAAAGAACTTCTTTTCCGTGTACATGAACATGTAACGAATAAGACTAAGATCTTACAGGTCAATCCTGACTAATAACGATATACATCTATTTAAAAAGAATTTAATCAACTCTTGGGCCAAGGGCAATATAATGCTTGGTTCGTTTTTGTGACCATTATTGAGGACAATAGACCCCACGGGACCCGTGGTGTTAGGTCCGTTTTTTTGTGCATACAGGATTTTCATATAAATAAATAAACGGAGTTTTAATCTAAAAACAGTGATCCAAAGGACACAGGACCCAGAAAGGCCCCGTGGTGGTAGGTCATTTTTACGTTGCAAGATTTCTATATTAACTCATGTTATATACGAGGGTTCGAATTTTTTTTGACAGTGGTCCATTGGATCCCGGACCTGTTTAGAATGTCAGGCCTAGCTGATATGGACCCACATACACAATTTCGATAGACTTGGACCATCCCTGGGACCCATAGACCCCGTGGTGCAAAGTCCGTTTCCATGGTGCAACATTTCTACATCAAGTCATGTTATACATGAAATGCATGAGGATTCGAATTTTTTTTTGACAGTGATCCATTGGATCCCTGACCTATTTAGAATGTTAGGCCTAACTCATATGGACCCACATACAAAATTTCGATAGACTTGGACCATCCCTGGGACCCATAGGCCCCGTGGTGCAAAGTCCATTTCCATGGTGCAACATTTCTACATCAAGTCATGTTATACATGAAATGCATGAGGATTCGAATTTTTTTTTTGACAGTGATCCATTGGATCCCGGTCTTATTTAAATGTTAGGCCTAACTCATATGGACCCACATACACAATTTCGATAGACTTGGACCATCCCTGGGACCCATAGGCCCCGTGGTGCAAAGTCCGTTTCCATGGTGCAACATTTCTACATCAAGTCATGTTATACATGAAATGCATGAGGATTCGAATTTTTTTTTTTTGACAGTGATCCATTGGATCCCGGACCTATTTAGAATGTTAGGCCTAACTCATATGGACCCACATACACAATTTCGATAGACTTGGACCATCCCTGGGACCCATAGGCCCCGTGGTGCAAAGTCCGTTTCCATGGTGCAACATTTCTACATCAAGTCATGTTATACATGAAATGCATGAGGATTCGAATTTTTTTTTGACAGTGATCCATTGGATCCCGGACCTATTTAGAATGTTAGGCCTAACTCATATGGACCCACATACACAATTTCGATAGACTTGGACCATCCCTGGGACCCATAGGCCCCGTGGTGCAAAGTCCGTTTCCATGGTGCAACATTTCTACATCAAGTCATGTTATACATGAAATGCATGAGGATTCGAATTTTTTTTTTTGACTGTGATCCATTGGATCCCGGTCTTATTTAGATGTTAGGCCTAACTCATATGGACCCACATACACAATTTCGATAGACTTGGACCATCCCTGGGACCCATAGACCCCGTGGTGCAAAGTCCGTTTCCATGGTGCAACATTTCTACATCAAGTCATGTTATACATGAAATGCATGAGGATTCGATTTTTTTTTTGACAGTGATCCATTGGATCCCGGACCTATTTAGAATGTTAGGCCTAACTCATATGGACCCACATACACAATTTCGATAGACTTGGACCATCCCTGGGACCCATAGGCCCCGTGGTGCAAAGTCCGTTTCCATGGTGCAACATTTCTACATCAAGTCATGTTATACATGAAATGCATGAGGATTCGATTTTTTTTTTGACAGTGATCCATTGGATCCCGGACCTATTTAGAATGTTAGGCCTAACTCATATGGACCCACATACACAATTTCGATAGACTTGGACCATCCCTGGGACCCATAGGCCCCGTGGTGCAAAGTCCGTTTCCATGGTGCAACATTTCTACATCAAGTCATGTTATACATGAAATGCATGAGGATTCGATTTTTTTTTTGACAGTGATCCATTGGATCCCGGACCTATTTAGAATGTTAGGCCTAACTCATATGGACCCACATACACAATTTCGATAGACTTGGACCATCCCTGGGACCCATAGGCCCCGTGGTGCAAAGTCCGTTTCCATGGTGCAACATTTCTACATCAAGTCATGTTATACATGAAATGCATGAGGATTCGAATTTTTTTTTTTTGACAGTGATCCATTGGATCCCGGTCTTATTTAGATGTTAGGCCTAACTCATATGGACCCACATACACAATTTCGATAGACTTGGACCATCCCTGGGACCCATAGACCCCGTGGTGCAAAGTCCGTTTCCATGGTGCAACATTTCTACATCAAGTCATGTTATACATGAAATGCATGAGGATTCGAATTTTTTTTTGACAGTGATCCATTGGATCCCGGACCTATTTAGAATGTTAGGCCTAACTCATATGGACCCACATACACAATTTCGATAGACTTGGACCATCCCTGGGACCCATAGGCCCCGTGGTGCAAAGTCCGTTTCCATGGTGCAACATTTCTACATCAAGTCATGTTATACATGAAATGCATGAGGATTCGATTTTTTTTTTGACAGTGATCCATTGGATCCCGGACCTATTTAGAATGTTAGGCCTAACTCATATGGACCCACATACACAATTTCGATAGACTTGGACTATCCCTGGGACCCATAGGCCCCGTGGTGCAAAGTCCGTTTCCATGGTGCAACATTTCTACATCAAGTCATGTTATACATGAAATGCATGAGGATTCGATTTTTTTTTTGACAGTGATCCATTGGATCCCGGACCTATTTAGAATGTTAGGCCTAACTCATATGGACCCACATACACAATTTCGATAGACTTGGACCATCCCTGGGACCCATAGGCCCCGTGGTGCAAAGTCCGTTTCCATGGTGCAACATTTCTACATCAAGTCATGTTATACATGAAATGCATGAGGATTCGAATTTTTTTTTTTGACAGTGATCCATTGGATCCCGGTCTTATTTAGATGTTAGGCCTAACTCATATGGACCCACATACACAATTTCGATAGACTTGGACCATCCCTGGGACCCATAGACCCCGTGGTGCAAAGTCCGTTTCCATGGTGCAACATTTCTACATCAAGTCATGTTATACATGAAATGCATGAGGATTCGAATTTTTTTTGACAGTGATCCATTGGATCCCGGACCTATTTAGAATGTTAGGCCTAACTCATATGGACCCACATACACAATTTCGATAGACTTGGACCATCCCTGGGACCCATAGGCCCCGTGGTGCAAAGTCCGTTTCCATGGTGCAACATTTCTACATCAAGTCATGTTATACATGAAATGCATGAGGATTCGATTTTTTTTTTGACAGTGATCCATTGGATCCCGGACCTATTTAGAATGTTAGGCCTAACTCATATGGACCCACATACACAATTTCGATAGACTTGGACCATCCCTGGGACCCATAGGCCCCGTGGTGCAAAGTCCGTTTCCATGGTGCAACATTTCTACATCAAGTCATGTTATACATGAAATGCATGAGGATTCGAATTTTTTTTTTTTGACAGTGATCCATTGGATCCCGGTCTTATTTAGATGTTAGGCCTAACTCATATGGACCCACATACACAATTTCGATAGACTTGGACCATCCCTGGGACCCATAGACCCCGTGGTGCAAAGTCCGTTTCCATGGTGCAACATTTCTACATCAAGTCATGTTATACATGAAATGCATGAGGATTCGAATTTTTTTTTGACAGTGATCCATTGGATCCCGGACCTATTTAGAATGTTAGGCCTAACTCATATGGACCCACATACACAATTTCGATAGACTTGGACCATCCCTGGGACCCATAGGCCCCGTGGTGCAAAGTCCGTTTCCATGGTGCAACATTTCTACATCAAGTCATGTTATACATGAAATGCATGAGGATTCGATTTTTTTTTTGACAGTGATCCATTGGATCCCGGACCTATTTAGAATGTTAGGCCTAACTCATATGGACCCACATACACAATTTCGATAGACTTGGACCATCCCTGGGACCCATAGGCCCCGTGGTGCAAAGTCCGTTTCCATGGTGCAACATTTCTACATCAAGTCATGTTATACATGAAATGCATGAGGATTCGATTTTTTTTTTGACAGTGATCCATTGGATCCCGGACCTATTTAGAATGTTAGGCCTAACTCATATGGACCCACATACACAATTTCGATAGACTTGGACCATCCCTGGGACCCATAGGCCCCGTGGTGCAAAGTCCGTTTCCATGGTGCAACATTTCTACATCAAGTCATGTTATACATGAAATGCATGAGGATTCGAATTTTTGTTTTTTGACAGTGATCCATTGGATCCCGGTCTTATTTAGATGTTAGGCCTAACTCATATGGACCCACATACACAATTTCGATAGACTTGGACCATCCCTGGGACCCATAGACCCCGTGGTGCAAAGTCCGTTTCCATGGTGCAACATTTCTACATCAAGTCATGTTATACATGAAATGCATGAGGATTCGAATTTTTTTTTACAGTGATCCATTGGATCCCGGACCTATTTAGAATGTTAGGCCTAACTCATATGGACCCACATACACAATTTCGATAGACTTGGACCATCCCTGGGACCCATAGGCCCCGTGGTGCAAAGTCCGTTTCCATGGTGCAACATTTCTACATCAAGTCATGTTATACATGAAATGCATGAGGATTCGATTTTTTTTTGGACAGTGATCCATTGGATCCCGGACCTATTTAGAATGTTAGGCCTAACTCATATGGACCCACATACACAATTTCGATAGACTTGGACCATCCCTGGGATCCATAGGCCCCGTGGTGCAAAGTCCGTTTCCATGGTGCAACATTTCTACATCAAGTCATGTTATACATGAAATGCATGAGGATTCGAATTTTTTTTTGACAGTGATCCATTGGATCCCGGACCTATTTAGAATGTTAGGCCTAACTCATATGGACCCACATACACAATTTCGATAGACTTGGACCATCCCTGGGACCCATAGGCCCCGTGGTGCAAAGTCCGTTTCCATGGTGCAACATTTCTACATCAAGTCATGTTATACATGAAATGCATGAGGATTCGAATTTTTGTTTTTTGACAGTGATCCATTGGATCCCGGTCTTATTTAGATGTTAGGCCTAACTCATATGGACCCACATACACAATTTCGATAGACTTGGACCATCCCTGGGACCCATAGACCCCGTGGTGCAAAGTCCGTTTCCATGGTGCAACATTTCTACATCAAGTCATGTTATACATGAAATGCATGAGGATTCGATTTTTTTTTTGACAGTGATCCATTGGATCCCGGACCTATTTAGAATGTTAGGCCTAACTCATATGGACCCACATACACAATTTCGATAGACTTGGACCATCCCTGGGACCCATAGGCCCCGTGGTGCAAAGTCCGTTTCCATGGTGCAACATTTCTACATCAAGTCATGTTATACATGAAATGCATGAGGATTCGATTTTTTTTTGGACAGTGATCCATTGGATCCCGGACCTATTTAGAATGTTAGGCCTAACTCATATGGACCCACATACACAATTTCGATAGACTTGGACCATCCCTGGGATCCATAGGCCCCGTGGTGCAAAGTCCGTTTCCATGGTGCAACATTTCTACATCAAGTCATGTTATACATGAAATGCATGAGGATTCGATTTTTTTTTTGACAGTGATCCATTGGATCCCGGACCTATTTAGAATGTTAGGCCTAACTCATATGGACCCACATACACAATTTCGATAGACTTGGACCATCCCTGGGACCCATAGGCCTCGTGGTGCTAGACCCTTTTTTCGTTGGCTATATAAACCGTTTTACTGATGGTGCTCGATGGTGCTTATAGTGGTTGTTGTACGTAAACTGGTTCCATTTTATATCTCCTTTTTTTCACATTTTTATGGGCGCAGACATCTTGAAACAGAGCAGTGAATAGTGTCAAAAATATAACCAAATAAAAGTAACAAAATAAATAAGAAGTAAAAGGAAATTTTCATATGTAATAAATGATTTAAATATAAAATTTATCGACTTGAACAGACTATCAATTTTGAAAATCCTCATTTGCTGCATTCCACCAAGGTTATTTTTATTTCCGGTTTAAATTTTCGTCTGCTTCATGAAGCATCTACAACTTCAAAAGGTAATTTGTTTGTCAGTAGACAGAAGAAAGGTAAAACAACATTGACATAAGTTAAGGTACCCTTTAAGATAGCATTAAAACAACTGAGGAGACCAATCACACAATCCAAAACAGCAAAAGCCTGGAGGATATTGATCAGAAATATTTTTTTCCTGAAAAAAAAAAATATGGTCATGGAGTAGGCTTTCTCATGAAATAGAATGTACTTATGTCCCCCCCCCCCAAATTATTACATTTGCATTCTTAATATGAGGCAGGTAAATCCTGTTACGCTCCTGAGGTTTCAATTAATTTGATTTTTTTTGGGGTTCGAAAATAAAAAAAACCTAGCTTTTCTTGTGGGTTACGTGAGCGTTTAATGACGTCTAAAATTTTCAAAGATAAAAACGTTAAAAAGACGCCGAAAGTTCGGGAAAACAAGCGCGTGCTATACCGGACGTTGAAGGAAAATTCAGCTCATAGTACAACTAAAATATTGACATTTCTACCATTATCGCTCCCTTCGGGAGCGTAATATGAGGCAGGTAAAACCTATTACGCTCCCGAGGTTTCAATCAATTTAATTTTTTTGGTTCGAAAATAAAAACAAACTAGCTTTTCTTGTGGGTTACGTGAGCGTTTAATGACGTCTAAAATTTTCAAAGATAAAAACGTTAAAAAGACGCCGAAAGTTCGGGAAAACAAGCGCGTGCTATACCGGACGTTGAAGGAAAATTCAGCCCATAGTACAACTAAAATATTGACATTTCTACCATTATCGCTCCCTTCGGGAGCGTATTAAAAATACATTGGGTCAATGATTATTCAAACTTGATTGATAGTATAATGGTAGAAATGTCAATATTCTAGCATACATGTGACGGATCTGTGATGAGAAAGCTGGAGATTTTGATTTTTTTGGCTGGAGATTGTATAAAAAGCGGGAGATTTGCCGTGTTTAATAATTGCATTTCAATGTCAATTGATTGCACTAGTGTGAGCCAAATATACCTTGCTTCACTGATTACTCTCCATTTTTTTACACAATTATCAGGCCAATTATGGCAATTAACCTTCAACAGGTTAGGTACAAGTGCAAAACGAGCTAGGTAGATCAATCGAGCTAGGTAAGCTCGATTGAGCTTAAAATTATTATCTCCCTTTGCTGTTTTTGACTATACATTGCTTAACTTTTTTCAATCATCCCTGTGCATCATGAAATTGTAGATTCTCTTTTCAAAGATACTGTTTGTCAATATGCAACCATAATTTTTCATTTCTACCGTGGAAATTATTTTTGTGAAAATTTCAATTTTTGCGCTCAATGCAATTTGGTTTTTGAAAAGTCGACGGTAAAACATTGATATTTTGATGTTTCTTTGTCCTGGTATATTAACTTAAAGTTACTTGCACTGACCCAAATTAAATTGAATATAGATCTTTTTGTCAAAAACAGCAAAGGGAGATAATAATTTAAAGCTCGATCAAGCTTACCTAGCTCTATTGATCTACCTAGCTTGTTTTGCACTTGTACCTAACCTGTTCAATTACCACCTTTACCTGTTAATTAACGTCTGCCTAATTGACATACATATTGATTATACAGAAATTTTCAAAGGAAAATTCAGCTCATACATGTAGTACAACTATAAAATTATTAACATTTCTACTATTATTGTACAACTATAAAATTATTAACATTTCTACTATTATTGTCCCAAAGGCAGCATATTAATTTTGTCTTTGAATAATAGAGACACTATTTTGGTTCTTTAATTGTACTAGTAGATGTGTAAGACATAATACTATCCGAACTAAATTCTATCCAGAGGAAAGTATTCTATATTAAATGTTTTCCTTATATAATTAGGATACTATCTAATAGTAGAATACATTTGTAGTTTCCATTCATTATTATTTCGTGGAGAATACAATTGAATGTTTCAAAGCAAGGTGAGCTATTCAGGCTCCTGTGAGCCTCTTATTTCTTGAAAGCTCAACTAAAAGTACACAGCTGGCTGTTTTTGTTTAACTTATTAAATTGCTGCATATGTATTTAGGTGACATGTCACACACACTAAAGTGAAAGATAAAATGTTGGCTAGTGAATAGAAAGAGAAATATTTTTGTTTTACAAGTACTATATATATTAGTTAATCATGATCCATTTTATTATTAATCAATATACATTCAATGTAACATGTATGTAACTACAGTTCAAGAAACATAGCATTAAAGTCAGCTTTATGCTTTCTCCTATTATAGGAAATTGAATACTTTGTGCATTTATCAGTGAGTACTGTAAAACTAATGAGAAACTAGACCTTAATTGAATTATCAAACTTCAGTCAGACAAACATAACATTGATTTCTTCAAGCAAACTTTTGGTCATATCATCTTAACTAACCTTAAAGATTGCAGTTTAATGTTATGTTGTAATGAAATTTTAATGCACCAAGTTGTAATTTTTTTTTTCATCAAAGTTAAGGTTGTATTTTTTGCTTAGAATTTTGTTTCTTTATCTGATATTCTTTTGTTAGATTATCCTTTTATGTCTTAACCATCCTTTGAAATTTTCAAGTTGAAAAAAAGTCTTTTTACATTTTCATGAAAATATGCATCATGAATGATGATAGCCTCACAAGAGGCTCTTGCATGAATAGTTGTTTTAGAAAAATTACGCATACAAATTAAAAAAAAAAAAATGATAAACAAATGTCATTTGATGTTGTTTCAACAAATTCAGCAGATTTTATATCCCTAAAATGAAAATGTGCCTACTCAGCTATTTTCCGTTTATTGGATTTTCTTCCCATAACTCAGCTAATTAGTTTGTGTCCTTTTAGACTCTTGCTTCAAAGTATTGATGCCTGTATTAGGAATGTAAACGAGCTACATAACTGTATTAAGCAAATCAGCCTATATTTCATCCGTAATAGATCTTTTCATCAGAGAAAGTCGTCATGTACAACAAATACATCTTGTTTAACACTTTGTTCTATTGACTGAATCTTCATTGATTTGAATAATAATACAACTATTAGGCAAGAATTTACCATTGATAGTAACATTTTGATGCTGAGGCTGGACCCTGGGGAACTATTCATGGTCATTCATCAAATTTTCTATCCATTATAATAGTCGTTTATATTTTTGATACTGACGCTAGGTTTAATATTTTGTTTTCATAAAGTTACATGTTCATTATATCTTCATCAAGCATCAGTTGCACAGACCATCTCAAAATTCTTATCTTGGTTTTTCTAATTGAATTTTGTTTTAATTAAAACAAACTCTGGCTGTGTTTCATATAATAGGTGATCATTATCAAAGGTGATTATATTTTACAGCTTGCCATTATTTAGGATGTGAATTGGCAGCAAGGAAACTGATTGAAGTGGTATCTGGTCATTTTTACTAGGAGGTAAGACCTTGCTTTATCATTTAATAGTGTTGAATTCCAGATTGCAATATTCAGTCAGGGGCCTTACTTAAATCAGTGATTTTTTAATCACTTGTTTAAGTATTATTAATGTATTTTCCTTTCAAAGCTAGAGTTACTTCTCTTTTAAAATCACTTGTTCGAGTATTACAAATGAACTACTTATAACAGTGATTTTATTATAATGTCCTTCATTTTAAATGTTATGAAGAGAAGTCTGAGTCTTATTGTAAAATTAAAGATAGAACACACCCCTGTCTAGATAATGGAATGTCCAGTCATGGCAGGACATGACCCTGAACTGATTTTTGGATAATTACCCTCCAAATCACTTGTTTAAGTATCATATTAATTTTTACCTTTAAAAAATCACCTTTTTAAGTAACATTTTGTAAGGTAACCCCTGCTATCTTCAGGCATCGCGAACATGAAGATTTTGATCGCGAACATGGGTAATTAATTACATAATCAGAAACCTAAGATATTGAAGTTAATGGGAAAATTATTGCCACAGCTGGGAAAATTCAGAAAGTAAAGTAATGGGTTGTTACATTTGGTCTTTCTTTTATCAGAAAATCACATATTTTGGGGAAATACTGATAACAGGTGGCAGCAAAATCTATAATTTTGTAATTTTAAAGAAGCTTACTAAATCTTCTTTCAATATTTATTAATTAATATAAATTTTCTTAAACTGTTCTTTTGTAAATTTAGATTTTTGGAAAAATCTTTAGCATTTTGAAATGCTACTTGAATAAGTGATTTAAAAATCACTGATTTAAGTAATGCCCCTGACTGATATTATGGAATATTATGTTGTAGTTTGTATCTACATGTATAAAATTGATTCACATGAATTTCTTTAAGATAAAAATATTAGATGTTATGTGTTTTAAAAATTCTTTTCTAATCATTATACTACTACTAGACTAAGTACTGTAATGCAGGAAGTTGACCAATATTTAACAAGTTTGTTCTAGTAGATGGATTAGGTGATTGGAACACCCTCATTTGTACTCAGTGGGCTATGGGTGGGAAAACAATTTCTGGATCTGCCCCTGCAGTCATTATGTAACAAGGGGTTTCAAATGTATTATCTTATTATATCCCCACTTTGAAGAAGAGGGGGTATACTGGTTTAGCTCTGTCCATCCTTCTGTCTGTCTGCAACATAACTCTGTTACAGTTTTCTCAGGAACTGCAAATTACAGTGACTTGAAATTTGGTATATGACCAGTTCTGAAATTATATCTGTTGGATATCTACTTCCTGTTTGCTGACTTAGTCTTTCAATTTGGGGGATAGCAAGGGTATACCGAGTGAGTCCTTGTATTGTTCCAGATGCTCAAACATGTGTTTAGCTGTTTGCATGGAACTTAATTTTTACTGTTAGTAAGAAAAAATACACGAAGGCTAAAGTAGGCAGTCTAAGAAATTAGGATTTGAGATTCACTTGCCTGAACTCTTGATTTTTAAGTTTTTGCTCTATTTTTCCAATATGAAATTCCTGCAAATTTCACTTGCCCGAACAGATTTTTACTGGCCAGGGGCAAGCGGACCAATACTAATTTCGCAGACTCAGTAGGGGCATGTCAAAGATATTCTTCAAATTAAGACTTTTTAAAATGACTATTAAGCAACTTTTAAGTTCCATGACATTTGTTTGATATTTGTATTAGATGTACACAGTATTGAAGTTGTACTTTTTGTCAGTTTAATGTCCCATTACTAGCTCATTAGGGTAATTAAGCTAATTACTTTTTCTCTTTAGAAATAGATTCTAACTTGGAGGTCTATGGTTTCTAAAAATATAACATGCTTGAAAAATGTCAGAACTTAGATAGATATAGGCTATCATGGAGAGGGTGATTCAATTATTTTATTTTAAGTTCTAGAAAACAGGATATGTTTTGTTCAGATCAATGAGATAACTTCTTATCAGACAAACAAATTCTTTTTATTAGATTTATCATGATCAATGCATCAGCCAAGTATTTTGTCTAGTTAAGAGTATTTACAAATTTGAAATGGTTTCCAACTGTAGCTTTAGAAGAAGGTGTTTGAAAATTGTTCACTTGAAAGACTTTTACTAAAAATACATTTTTTAGTACACATTAATGGAATATATATGTGGATATAAAGTAAGTTTGGAGTATATCTTAGGTGAATGGTATGTTTTTCTTTTATTTTTTAGAAAGGAGTCACCATAATGGACATACAATTGATTAGAACTTTTTCAAGACTAAATCTTATGTAATAAAAGTTCTGACATTCTTTCAATGTTTCAGATGGTGTAAAGTAACAATGGAGGAGGATACAAACTGGAAGGAAAGATGTCAACTGATGGAGGCCTCGTTACAGAGCTTCAGGGAGCAAGTCACCAAAATCAGGGAAGCCCTAGGAGAAAAGGTAAGTACAACTATAGAGCTTCAGGGAGAAAGTCACCAAAATCAGGGAAGCCATAGGAGAAAAGGTAAGTGTGACAAGTCACCAAAATCAGGGAAGCCCAAGGAGAAAAGGTTAGTGTGACAAGTCACCAAAATCAGGGAAGCCCTAGGGGAAAAGGTAAATACAACTATAGAGCTTCAGGGAGAAAGTCACCAAAATCAGGGAAGCCATAGGAGAAAAGGTAAGTGTGACAAGTCACCAAAATCAGGGAAGCCCAAGGAGAAAAGGTTAGTGTGACAAGTCACCAAATCAGGGAAGCCCTAGGGGAAAAGTTTAGTGTGACAATTCACCAAAATCAGGGAAGCACTCGGGGCAAAGGTTAGTGTGACAAGTCATCAAATCAGGGAAGCTCTAGGGGCAAAGTTTAGTGTGACCATTCACCAAAATTAGGGAAGCACTCGGGGCAAAGGTTAGTGTGACAAGTCATCAAAATCATGGAAGCTCTAGGGGCAAAGGTTAGTGTGACAAGTCACCAAAATCAGGGAAGCTCTAGTGGCAAAGGTTAGTGTGACAAGTCACCAAAATCAGGGAAGCCCTAGGGGAAAAGGTAAGTGCAACTTTAGAGCTTCAGGGAGCAAGTCACCAAAATCATGGAAGCTCTAGGGGCAAAAGGTTAGTGTGACAAGTCACCAAAATCAGGGAAGCTCTAGTGGCAAAGTTTAGGGTTACAAGTCACAAAAAATCAGGGAAGCCCCAGGAGTGACGGTTAGTACCACTATAGACCTTAAGGAAACAAGTCACCAAAATCATTGAAGGTTAGTGTGCAAGTCACTTATACCAGTGAATGTAGCATAGGTAAGCAAGTAAACCTCAGTGCTTTTTTGGAAGCTCTCTTATTTAGATTGACAGAACAATCATGAAAATCAAACTTTCAATCTATTGTCTAACATAAAGGTATAAGTTATCCTTTGGCTGTGTCTGATTGTGTCTAGAGGCTTTTCATGTGTATTTGTACAGGTATTTCTTGGTATTTATAAGTACTTCTATTGATCATAGCTGTGGAACAATCTCTTGTGATGATATTGATCTGAGTGTTAGAATGTTTATACTTTTGCTATCATTATCTTAGCCTCATTGATTGTTTCAATGGTCAAGTAGCTAAGGAGGCTCAATACAAGAATTTAATTGATCCAACGTCCAGAGCTTGATTAAACTAGATGTTTATATAATGTGGCTCCAGTCATCCATCTGGCATCAGATCTTTTCGAAAATCAATTATCATTTATGTTGGGGCCATTCTTGTTTTGCCTGAAAAAGTTAAAACAATTTGCTCCTGCTAAATTCCTCAAATATGATCTATTTTCCTGTACACAGTCAATTTCATGCCCTGCCTTCTAAAGTAGAGGGGAATTTTAAGTGTTTTTGTCCATTCTTCTGTCTAGATCTGTTGTCTACAATCAGGATCAGATTTACCTTCAGGTTTAGCTACTTTTCCTTGTTGCACAGTGGAGCAGCATGTCTTTTGGACATAGTCTTCTGAGGAAGAGTGCCAATTACTCTTTCAAGTAAATACACCTCATCAATCTGTTCAAAAGTCTAGAATTGTGTGTTGTTTTGCTACAAGAGAGAAAAGTTTGGTGACACAAAAAAGTTGTAAACCTGATATCATATCTACCATTTCTTATGCCATAGATCTTGTATTCTTGGATATCAGGACAGTTATTGATCTTAATCTCTAGTATGTAACTACCTGCACTTGCCTACTCTTCATAGAACTTCCCTGCATTTGGTAATTTTGTTGTCAATGTTTGGATGGATTTCAAGCAGTGAAAAATCTGGGTGAAAGAAAAGTGATTGTCAGGCTGGCAGGGAATAAATAGTTTTTATTACAGTTTTCTCAGCAACTACTAATCACAACCTCTTGATATTTGATATGCATCATTCTGGATTCCTATTCCTTGGGATTCAATTCCAGGTCTGTTGATCACTTTCTTCCTGTTCAATGAAATCAAACCATGATGATGACAGATTTAGAATATTTTTATGTCACAGTCAATTTCGAGCAGTGTTTCTTTTTCTAGAAATAGTTATAATCCATATTATTAAAAGCTTGTAGTAGCTTTGTTTGATATCAACCAAATTCTAGTAGATGTAGGTGTAACTGAGACGTCATGGAGCCTCTTGTTGCCGAATTTTGAAGTATGTTTGAAGGGTTAATTCACATGTTATAAATAGCATATACTATTCCCAAACATCAATATTCTGATATACAGCTTTATTGTTGTTTGATGTAATCATTGATATGAATTCCAGAGAAGTATAGTAAGTACTTCTACAAGCAGTCTGTGTATTGGTAAATAGGTGACAATCATGTTATAATTAGAAACCCATGTGAAATCTACTTAAAATATTGTTTATACATTTGCTGACAAATCTCTTAGCTTAATTGTTCTTCATTAAGCTCTATGGCAGATGAAATGCAATTTTTCTGGATTTCTTCCAGGAAAGATCGTGGGAAAATATTCCAAACTTTAGTAACTGCATAGTTTATATCTGGTTATTAGATAAGAACTTTATTTTTGTTTTGATAAAATTCATATGTTTCAAAAAACAAAAATCTCAAAAGATCTTTGTATGTTTCTTTGTGGGTAGAGATAAGAAATTTTATAACCCTTCTCTGATGATGGTAGGTGATAGCTTTGAAAATCTTAGTATTACTTTGCCTCCTCTAAGGCTCTTGTTGAACTTAAGGGACAGGTCAAGCCCGAGGTCAAGACAGTCTACTACCCTTATTGTCTAGTGGTCAAGGTAACATAGCTCACCATGCAGCTTCCTCCAGGGCTGACCCAGGTCTTCAGGTACATGATATTAGTTTGTGATATCTCAACAGATTTGTTACAGCAGCTGGTGTACACCTGTCAAGATAATTGTTACATAAGGGTCAAACAGGTTAATGATCTCCATAGTCTATTGCTTAATTGGAAGATAAACATATTATAATCTTAGTTTTATATCTTGCCCTAAGAATGTTCTACAAGAATGTTTTACTTCAATTATATTGTGTCTTCATTATAAACTTTCTCAGTTGGCAGGTTGGCTTGGTGTGACAAACAGTATGTCCTTAGTGACTTTTAGACCTATAGAAGCACTACTTCCTGTTTTGGACAGGGCCAAATCAAAATTTCAGTTGAGCTTTTCTCTGAAACAGAACATGGGAATGACTTTGAATTCAGCAGAACTTCCAGTTTGTCATTAGGTGGATATGAAAATTTCCATCAACCTTTTCTTAGAAACTGTAGATTGGAATAATTTCATTGAAATTTTGCAGGGTGGATCAGTATGACAAGCTACAATTCTTCATATGTCAAAATTGACCTTCAAATCTGTCAAACACCTACTTTCTGTTTGAGACAAAAAATGTGCACATTCTTAGTACCGTATACATGAACAGAATTACTTGTTTTAGTCTTGGTTTTGACCCTTTTTCTCCACAACTAAAGTGCAATTTTGTGTATTGTATGTGCAAGTTGTGCAGGCACAGATTTACAGGGGACGCCAAGGGCATGTACCCCGCCTAAGACTAAACAACATTTTTTTTTTTGCATAAAATCCACATAAAATACACTAAAAAAATTTCACACACCGCTCTGCTCAACCAAAAAAATGTTCACCCCCTTTTAGCTAAAATCCTGTATCCACCTGTGTTGTGTTTCCTCCCAACAATGTGAAAGTATTTGTGCTTTTGGGGTACCAATAATGTGGTTTTGCAGGAAATTTTATCTGGAATGAATAAAGGTATTTTGGATAAAATTCTGAAATATTATAATGCAAAAAATCATGAATCCATGAAAATGAATTTCATTCCCAAGTCATGGAAATTTTAAGTTCCTCCACAATATTGAAAATTACTATTATCACAATGAAATCTTTCATATTTTATTCAGATGAAAGAGTTGGAAGCAAAACGCATAGAAGCAGAAACAGAGGCAAGATTGTCTGCAGAAAAAGTAAGTAAACTGTCAGTAAGAGTTTGTGGAAAAAAGGGGGCTAACATTGTCCAGTTGTAAATTTCTTTTATAAATAAAAAAAAAAATATGACA
Organism: Arcuatula senhousia; assembly: GCA_963971305.1. NCBI lineage: Eukaryota > Metazoa > Mollusca > Bivalvia > Mytilida > Mytilidae > Arcuatula > Arcuatula senhousia. The sequence continues at coordinate 78,201,136 of OZ020304.1, forward strand.
GGTTTTAGTATTTGACAAAATTGTGTAAAATTGTCTGAAACGATTCTTATAATACATACAGTACTTTATATTAATTCACTTGTAAAAGAAAGTGCATTTTTTATAAAGAAAGAATTCAGTGGCTGTCTTGTATAATTTACTGCACTTAAATGCACTTTTGTTACTTCTAAATGTGGTTTAGAGGTTAAAGTGGTATGCAATTATAGAACAATTATAATATTGTTAATTATGGATGAGCAGACACTATAAAAAGCCTGATGTCAGAGCTATAATTTAGAATTAAATACTCAAATATGTGACCTATGATCTTAAATCTTTCAACTGTAAAAATTTATAAGACTTCTAAATTTTTTTTTCATGCTTTAATTTTATGAGTTGCCTTATTCATTAATTTAACATTATGTAATATGACATTTTATACATTGAATCTGACTTTATCGGAGCGGGTTTTTTATTTATGATAAATCTAACTTATTTTACGCTGGGGTCTCCTAACACTTGCTACATGTACCTTACTAAGATGTATGGATGTAGTGATAGGATGGCTTTCTATCAGAGAATTTATAAGGTAATCTTTTACAGGAATGATTTTGATTATTGCTTATTTGGAAGAAGGAGGGTGTGAGGTAATGGGGTTAATTTTGTTTAAGCATTTTAATCTTTTTTTATACGTTCCTTTCTTTGGTTGAAGGAAGGTGAATCGTCAGTAAAGACATGATTAGTTATGTAAATTTTCACATTCTAGGTGGGTTTTTTTCGCCCACCTACGAGAGTAGAAGGGCATATAGTGTTGGGGTCTGTCTGTCTGTCTGTCTGTCAGTCCCAAATCTGGTTTACTTTTCAGTTTGAAGGTGGGGCATCATATCTTGAGGACATATTTTTTTATTTTTTATTTTATTTTGGTGAATAATTATTGTCAATTGATGTTTCAAGTTGATATATGCTTTAAAAGGATAATGATTATCAGATAGTATTGCTGTATGTATTGACGTGTTGTAATACTAATCCTCAATGCACCTGTCACATAAAAGATATTTTATACAAACACATCTATGTGCATTATGCAGTGTTACAGACACATTATTAAAATCCAGTCTATTTTTTTATTATAAAAAGCCAGAATTATTTTTTACAAAATCAGTTTGCTTTAGAACACTTTTATGCATACAGGTATTTCAAATAGTAAATAAAGGTAATAACAAAATTACCAAACTTGGAGGATCAATGTCAATGTCCAAGACAAAACATGGACATAATGGAAGACACACCAGAAAAGTTTTAGATCGCAAAGGTACTGACTTGGTACAGGCATTTCTAATGAAATAGTGGGTTAACCAGGTTTTATGCCTAAACTTTTATTTGAATGTTTTGAAATGATATTAGATTAATGTACATGAGACAGATATTTCACTTCAAAATAAACCAAAGACATCCATTATATAGTAAAACTACCACAGAATAATGGCTTTCAGAATACATAAAATCAAAGCTAGATAGTTTAGTCTGGGTTTCTAAAAGACAAAGTAAACATTTGAAAAACTATAAAAGTCCCCATTTATGCAAAGTTCTATAGACTGAAATTTCTTATATTTAGCTTAAGATTGATAACTAGAAATATGGAAAACTCACCAAAATGGAACGTTTTAAAGCCCATTAAAGTATTTCCTTTTTATAACCCCACTCATCCGTCCGTCTGTCCTTCTGTCACCAGTCTGTCTGTAACAAACTTTCGTAACAGATTTCTCCGCTTCTACTGAAGGGATTGATTTCAAACCATGAATTTCACAAAAACTGATGCCCACAGATTTAAATTACTTCTACAGTTAGTGCAGCTCAGAAGACCCATCCTTTGTCTAATATACACATTTTGTAAATATAAAGAAATACAGTGTCTCACTTTCTAACCATCACTCTTCCTCTTATTTGTTAGATACAACTGATGGAGCAGCAGCTAGCAGCCATCAACATGCAGCCAGATGGTTTAGAAGCCAGAGTCCATGTGTTAGAGACCCAGTGTTTAGAAAAGGACCAGATTATCAATGATCTTCAGCAGCAGCTACAAGAACAGGTAGAATATTGTCACAAATTATTTTTTGGGCATTAGTTTCTAATATTATGTGGAATAAGTGTTCATGACACACTAGCTATTAAAAATACAGTCCCCAAATGAAAATCATCCAGTGCGTCCTGATATTGAAGTTAAAACCTGCTTTCCAATGTCAGTCACTTGAAAGATCAGATGTACTCTATCAGTCTACTATATTTATTTGAACACAAATATCTCTCAACAAAATCCTTGAGGTATTTACCCGGTAAGTAAAATTATAACAATGCAAAAAAAAAAAAAACAAACATTTGAGAGCTAGTTTTCTGGTCTGTTTGTCTTTAAGATGATAGGTTCACCAGAATAAATCAAAAAGTTAACTCTGGTCCTGAAATGTAAAAAGCAAATAATTGTAGACCTTCTATTGATCTTTCAAAAAATCTCAAAGGCCATTCATCATCTTGTATTGGAACTCTGACCAGTGCAAAATTTGATGCCTGCAATATTTTCTTAGAAAATTCTACCTTTCAGAAGTCACCTGTTTTTTATTATTATTTTTTTTAGAAACTTTATAGACAGAAGGATGCCAAGATGGTAGAAGAAAAGGCAGCTAAAATTAAAGACTGGGTCACAAATAAGTTACAACAGGTAATATCTTTTAAAAGTGGTAAGATTTATCTTTTTGACCTTCAATAAAATTTTATATACATGTAATTGTATTAATTTATATTTGGTGATTAAACGTCTACTAATTGTTCTCAGGTTTTCACTTCAAACTAGTACCCCTAACCCTTGTTTCTAGACATTAGATAAGCATATTGAAGAATTTAAGATCCTTATTTGTTAATTTTTTCAGCTTGAAACGAAAAACCAAGAACTCCAGCAAGAAAACGAATCATTATTAGACCAAGTGGAAATACTACGTGAGAGACTGCAAGCACTCCCAGCTTTTGCTGCTAAAGAGATTTTTAGACTTAGTCAACAGGTAGTCATTGCATTCTTTTGAAATATAATCCTGCAATTAAATGATGATAAGAATTATAATTTGTACTTAGATATATGATTTATGAACAACAAAATATGATAATTTGTAATGCAGCAGAAAAGTATCTTAGAATGTACAGTATTTTCAATAGTTTTACAAAATTGCAGATTGCACTCTTGGCTGATGATATATTTAGACGATGATCCAAGGAAAGACTAACCAGGCATATACACCCCCCTAAAACTGACAAAAATTATGTTGTTTGCACTAAATCCATGTATTTAACACTAAAAAAAATCATGATTACAACAACACTTTTGTAATTCAAAAATATTTTAATGCAGAAGTCATGTATTTAAAAATAATACTAGTTTATTTTACTTATCAAAGGCTTGTTTTAAATTATTTATAATTTCATGCTTTTACTGATCTAGAAATGAAAATCTTTTCCATGTTTATTTTCCAGAGTTCATTTTCCCGAGCTTCATCATATGTTGGAGAGGAATCTTCAGTTTGTGGTGAGTCTCGTCCAGACTCTGTTTTCACTGACATTTCACACTTTGTAGAGAATGCCATTTCACGTTGTAATTCACGACCTCAATCAGAGGCGTACAGTAGGACAGAGAATGCATTATCTTGTTCTAGTTCTCGACCTCATTCAGAATCATACAATAGGATAGATAATCATATGGACAGGTCTAATAGACCAATGTCTGATGGAGCATGGTCAGAACCTATCTCAGAAACTATTCACCTTCGTCCATTATCTAGAACACGACCAACATCATATTACGCTGAGTCAAGGTCAAGGTCAAAGTCTGATGTCAGCACAAGTTCTCAGGACATGTCTGAGGACTCTCTTCCTCCGACCATACCTAAACGACCTTCACCTTCAGTTCTACAAGCCATTGAGGACGAGCTCCATGACAAACATGACAACAGTATAAGTCCTCCATCAGACTTGTCAGCTGGACAAAGTAATAAGGATCATGACAGTGATGACAGCATGTCAGACATCGAAACAGTTCCTCTGTATCAGGAGGTGGACCAGAACCATGAAAGTACATATGAACCCACCAAGGTTAAACCTCCTCAGGTGGTTATCGAGAGGAAGTTGTTTGGGAGGGATAATAGGTTTCTTGACTCTCTAATCAGTTCTAGTAATGACGATGATGATAAAAGTGAAATAAAACATAATGAGCTAGAGTCTCATGAACTATCATTCAATGAAGGTATTGAAGAGCATGATAATATTGTGATAGAGGATATAATCTTAAAAACTGAAACTTCTCCTCCTGTGTCCTTAACCCCAAGGTCACAAAGGTCACCTCTGTCTCCATTCCTGATGGATTCCTTGCCAGGGTCTAGTGTGGTTCCTGCCATCGCTACACTTCCTCGTGTGAAGAGGCGACAGGAAAAGACAACTCCGTTACAGTTGATGTATAGTGCTGGTGGAGTTCCAGAAGGGATTCGAGATAAACCTCCCCCCGTGTTAGAACCTCATATTGTAACAACCAAAAAGTCACAAATTTTGTGGGTAAGTTTTTGTCTCGCCTGCGAAGCAGAGCGGGACATAGGTGTTACTTTACCGGCGGCGACGGCGACGGCGGCGGCGGCGACGGCGGCGGCGACGGCGGCGTTAACTTTTTGAAAAAGTTTTATGAGCACCTCCATATCTCAAGAACTATAGGTCCTGGGTTGATGAAACTTGGTATGCATATGCCCCAGTAGTAGCTTAGCACAGTTGCATCCCCATCTTTTGACCTTGACCTTGATTTTCCGGTTGAGTGACTTTGACAATTTTCAATACATATAATAACAATGAAAAAGTTTTGCGAGCACCTCCATATCTCAAGAACTATAGGTCCTGGGTTGATGAAACTTGGTATGCATATGCCCCAGTAGTAGCTTAGCACAGTTGCATCCCCATCTTTTGACCTTTACCTTGATTTTCCGGTTGAGTGACTTTGACAATTTTCAATACATATAATAGCAATGAAAAAGTTTTGCGAGCACCTCCATATCTCAAGAACTATAGGTCCTAGGTTGATGAAACTTGGTATGCATATGCCTCAGTAGTAGCTTAGCACAGTTGCATCCCCATCTTTTGACCTTGACCTTGATTTTTCGGTTGAGTGACTTTGACAATTTTCAATACATCTAATAGCAATTGAAAAGTTTTGCGAGCACCTCCATATCTCAAATACTATAGGTCCTAGGTTGATGAAACTTGGTATGCATATTCCCCAGTAGTAGCTTAGCACAGTTGCATCCCCATCTTTTGACCTTGGCCTTGATTTTCCGGTTGAGTGACTTTGATTATTTTTATTGCATATATTTGCAATGTTTAAGTTCTATAAACATTTTTTGATCTCAGAAACTGAAAATCCATGTAAATTCAAAATATAGTGGAAGTAAGAAAGAATAATTGTTTCTGATGGTGCCGGCAGGCGAGACATACTTTAGTGTTAACTCTTGTTTATCTTTCAACATACATAAAACGTGTTACAATGTTTACATTTTGAACAGATATATTGGATTTCATATTTTTTATTTGATGCCTACTTAATAATTAAGCAGGGGTTTATATGTAATTAAGGTCTTTTTCTTTCTTTAGGAAAGACCTCATTGTATTTCGTATGATTATTTTTTTTTTCTGCCTCGTTTTGCAAAAAAGTGTCTTGACATATCTTTTGGAAACTTGGTGCCATTATTCAGTGATACCTGGACTGGAATAGATTTTGCCTGTGAAACTGTTCTATTTTTAGTAACAGAGTTATTGCACCAAATGCTGTTTACCCTTGTGTGCGTATCTCCTCAGAAACTGTAACAGATATAAAAATTCTGAAGTGCGGAAATTGTTCCATGACTCCTGGCCATCTTTTGTAGCGCAATTTTTATGTCCTAAGTTAACTTCCTGGTTACATGTATTTTGCGCGAAGTTTGTCATAAAGGTCAAAGTTGGACGCTTTCGATGAAACTTGGTTTCCAAGTAGTTTAAGGGGTCCTGATTACAAATCCGGAGTCAAAATTAATTTTCGACAACCATTTTTCGAGTTACAGCCCTCAAAACATCTCTGTAAAATAATGTTTTGACAGATTTCATCATGTTGTGCAATATCACTATCCATTATTAGATTTGATGTAACAATTATTGATTTATATTTAGATAGGTTTTGAGTTAGTTTCTAAGCCACGCCCCTTTGTGTATGCATGGGGCAAGAGGGGCGAGAGGTTGACTTGCGATTGTTATTTAATTTTTCTGCTTGTGCAAGGTTCATTCATACATTCATGTTTAATCTTACTTTGATTTAAAGCTAAGTTTATTCTCTTTCATAACACTGTTGACAAGAAAAGAATTTGTCATAAGCATGATAAGGTTTAAAAATCATGTAGAATTGTTAAAATATATGATAAGCTGAGACATTTGCTCAATACTTATAAGTTTATAAATAAATGTAGGTTATCAATAATACATCTTTGATTGTTTAGTTATAAATTTCACCACCCTTCCAAATTACTGAGGTCTGTGTGTAGTCTATGCTATCAGACATAAACCTTTTATTGTGCAGGGTTAATAGATTTTCTCTTTGATGTTTTGATTTGATTGTTTGTCAGGTAATACTTTATGATCTCTGTGATTTACAGATCACATATTTTAATCATTAGCATCCCATTGTCTGTGGTATATTTAGCAGGATTATAATTGATTCCTACTCTACCATAATTTCTTCCTTCATCTTGAGAATCAAATTGATCTATTATTGCATCCTCATTGCTGATGATTGCATGTATGATCATGGTACAGTTAGTTATGTAATTTGTTAGAAATACAAAAAAAGAGAGAATCAAATTTAGCTGTATTAATATTTCCTTTAACTTCAACCTTCAGAAGGTTTCTTAGAAAATGATGTAATACTGTGGTGTCATTATTATTTGTCGGATATCAATTTTGGTGTTTTTTGTGGGTTGTCTTGACCCACCAAATTTGATACCCAACAAAAAAGAAATTTATTGATCTTTATGCTACAGACCAAATAACCACGAATTTAAAAATCACCGAACATATCAATTTTCAACAAACCAGGAAATTTATTTCCTACAAACAAAAAATGAATCCACAGTTAGAACAGGGTTGTCTGAAATTCTTCCCTGCATATTACATTGTGACACACAACTTGTACAGAAGCTGTTTAAAAACACAAAATCCAAGTTTTTTCAAAACTATACTATAATACTAGTATATTGATATGAATTTTAAAAGAAGTGGTTCTTTATTTCCATTTATATTGGGTAGGTTTAACCTGTGACACTCCCGAAGTTGCAGTGAATCTTTTTAAAAATTTTATAGGCTAAAATAAGTTTAAAATGTAAAACATGACTAATTAAACAATTTTACACATCTTGTTATTTCGTTTTATTTGAAAATATTACAAACCAGCTTTTCATTATGGGTCACACATGACCTTAATGACATATGAACTTTCAAAAAGAAAAAAGAAAAAAAAGCTTAAAAAAGACTGAAAGTTTGGGAATTCAAGCATGCTAAACAGGACGTTGAAGAAAAATTCAGCTCATAGAACAACAAAATTATAGATTTCTCCCTTTAGAGACATAGTATACCCCCACTTCAAAGAAGCAGGGATCTACTGTTGTTTTACCTTGATGTCTGTCATGTCTGTAGTTCTGTCAAACCTTTATACTAGCTCATAACTCTACTCATACATGTCATAGCTTGTTTCCAAATCCAGGATAAATAAAAATGTTTAAACTAACTCTTCTCATAAGTTGCATACATTGCATTCATTGGCTCACATATTAACCTGTTTTCTTTTGAAGGACGGATATTCAGTTCCTAAGAAAGACAGGGACACAGCCAATCAGCTTAGCTGTAAGTATATATAAGCACTTTTTTGTAGACACTTTACTTTGTTTGGAAGCCAGTGAGGAGCTCCCAAATGCAGAACTATTTGGTCGACCTTTCTTAGTCATCAAACTCAAAAACAATCAAAGTACATAGATATTGTGAAAATTTAAACAATGAAGAAGAAAATTAAAACAGTAAATTTTTGTTCCTGCTTAGAACTATTCAAAAATCAAAGTAATATTATGTGAAATTTTAATCTATATTTTAAGACATTATGGATTTTTGTGGGCAGAGGGGTAAATAAAGACATCATCATGTGGGAATCATTAAAATACATGTATGCAAACCAAGACATCAATACATTTATTTCTTTTCTTTTCAGCTACATCAAAAGAACCAGTACCAGATTCTGATGTTGGAAAACTGTACAGAGAGTTTGATGTTCCTGTTTATGCAACCCTTAAAGGGGTAGGTTACAGGGTCAATATGACAATCAGACAAACGCTTACATCAAGCATTTAACCGATTTGCTAAGATTTTTAGCTCACCTGGCCAAAGGCCATGTGAGCTATTGCCATCACTTGGCGTCCGTCATCGTCGTCCGTCGTCGTCGTCGTCCGTCGTCGACGTCGTCGTCCGTCGTCGTTAACTTTTCTTCAAACTTCTTCTCCTCTGAAACGGCTGCACAGATTCAAACCAAATTTGGTCTGGTGGTACTTTAGGGTATCCCCCACAGAACTGATGTGGGGATTTTTGATTGGTCGAAAAACATGGCCGCCGTTGCTAGAAATAGACCAGGGGGGTCAGACTACTGTTTTTGGCTTGTAAATCAAAAAGTATAAGAGATAGATGAAATCTGATGCCACGCTACTGCTTCAGCATCAAAAGCTCTACGAAAGTCTCCATTGAGTCGAAGTTGTCAGATGACCCCTTATGGGAGTTACGGCCCCTTAAAGGTGAAAAATAGCATTTTTTAATGTTTTTGGCCTATGGAATGAAAACTATTGCAGATAGAGAGAAGCTGTAGCTTGCTTAAATGTTCAGCTCATTTAGCTCTACAAAAGTCTCCATAAGGTCAAAGTTGTCAGATGACCCCTTATAGGGATTATGGCCCCTTAAAGGCAAAAAATAGAGTTTTTGGCCTATAGAATGAAAACTATTGCAGATAGAGAAAAGCTGTTGCTTGCTTAAATGTTCAGCTCGTTTAGCTCTACACAAGCCTCCATAGGGTCGAAGTTGTCAGATGACCCCTTATAGGGGTTACTGCCCCTTAAAGGCAAAAAATAGTGTTTTTGGCCTATAGAATGAAAACTATTGCAGATAGAGAAAAGCTGTTGCTTGCTTAAATGTTCAGCTCATTTAGCTCTACAAAAGTCTTCATAGGGTCAAAGTTGTCAGAAGACCCCTTATAGGGGTTTTGGCCCCTTAAAGGCAAAAAATAGAGTTTTTGGCCTATAGAATGAAAACTATTGCAGATAGAGAAAAGCTGTTGCTTGCTTAAATGTTCAGCTCATTTAGCTTTACACAAGTCTCCGTATGGTCGAAGTTGTCAGATGACCCCCTATAGGGGTTTCAGCCCCTTAAAGAACAAATGTCTTCAAAGGGTTGACATTAAGACCAGGTGAGCGATTCAGGCTCCTGGGAGCCTCTTGTTATCTTTTCATATGGAGGCACCATGTCCCAGTTCCATTGATATCTTCATCTTTACCTGTGTCACAGACAATGAAACCACTTTACTTCAATTGTCTGTTGTCCAAAGTTTATGCAATTTGTAACACAAAGATTCAGCTCAGTGGTTAATTATATACAAATTGAAAAAAAACACCTTATTTTGTAAGGAATAAGAATTCACTTATTTTGAAAATTTTGCATGTTTACCATTATCCATTTTACTTGGCGAAAAAAGTGAAGGCGATTGCACTGGACAAGACATTAAATAGATTGTCTTGTTTATGTTAAAAAAAATTATTTTCAACATAATTTTCTATTGTCTAATTCTAACTTGTGTTGTTTTATTGATAGATTATTCACAGAAAATTATCATTGTGGTGTTTGTATTTGTAGAAGGCAGCTCAGATCAGGAATACCCCATTTACTGAGGATTCCTCCAGTGAATCATCAGACGAGGAAACTCCCCCCTTCATAACTCAGGCAGAACCATTGAAGTCCAATAAAGTTCAACACAGTAGCTCAGGGGCTGTTAAAAGAGGTAAATTTAATACAAAACCTTTTCATTAAAAGTAGAAATTGCCTATCCTTTCAAAGCATCTGAGTCTATTTTAAGACAGAAACATGGAAATCCAGTAAAGTACAACATGGTAGCTCAGGGGCTGTTGAAAGAGGTAATTACAAAACAATTCCTGATCATAAGGAGCAGGAACTACTATAAACCTTTCCAAAAGCAACTGAGTTTACACCAAAATCCATTAAAGAACAACATAATGGCTCAGGGGCTGTTTAAAAAGGAGATTACAAATCAATCTTTCATGTTTCCAGTCCTAAGTTTTAAGCATGTTTAGGTCCTATAACTTAGGCTAACAAGACCAGACGCCTTAATAGAGTTATTTCCTTGGTTGTTGTAATTTTGACCTCTCAAAAACTTAAAACTAACTGAGGTCTCATGTGACTATTTTACTGTTTCTATACTACAGGTGTTTCGAGTTTCTCCTCTATCTCCTCTGAAGTTTCGTGTGACTATGTTGACCCACCAGAGGAAGCCTCAGGGAAGAGTGATTCAGACACGTCAGAACCTGAACAGAAACTACTAAAATACGCAGCAGATAATTTTAAACATGTAAGTCAATAGAGAACCTGAACAAAAACTACTGAAATATGCAGCAGATAACTTCAAACATGTAAGTCAATAGAGAACCAGGACAAAATCTACTGAAATATTGATCAGATAACTTTAAACATGTATGTTTAAGCAAATAAAATACCCAAACAATGCAAATAACTTGAGTTTCAGTTGTTTCAAGAGAAGCCTGATATTCTAGATATAAACTTTTGAAACTTGTAATGAACAATTCAGTTTGAAATTCTTCAAGAAGAGTCCTTTTTAATGCAGTACATTTTTCACTGTATCTGTTTCTAGCCAAATCCTGATAACATTGTTAAACAATTGTGACACTTCCATAAAACAATTTAAAGAAATTTGAAAATAAAAACAGCTGACTATGATAAAGAATCTACTATTTGATAGGTTGTTACACAGATTGTATTTATTTTTGTAGGACACATTAGAAAAGTTTGGCTTCCTTTCTAAACTCGGAGGGAAAGTGAAGATGTGGAAAAGACGATGGTTTGTTCTCAGGAATGGGGAATTATTTTATTACAAATCTCAGGTATGGTATATATATATCTGAACAGTGCTTAATTGATTTCTTTTTTTTTAATCAAACAATTCATTTGATAATATTTTTAATCAAATATTTTGATCTACTGGTGTAGAAATTAACTTATTTAGATATATTTAGGATATCTTGGCAATTTTGAAAGTTATTTGATGTAGAATTTAAAGAAACTTGAAGTAAAAAGATATATATAGTTATGCAATTAAGTATTTGAACTTCTTGTATTTTTCTTGTTTTAGCATGATGTATTGAGAAAACCTCAGGGGTCTATAAAATTAGATGAGAAATCTAGAGTAGTTCATACCAAAGGGGAAATGGCGTTTCAGGTATTCATCTTCTATTAAAAGTTTAGTAAATACAAAATATTTGACACTTATATTTTTTTTCTGTAAAAAGTAACCTTTCTATATTTTACTCAAGATATTTTGTTTGTAAAAATATATAACTAAAGAAATACACCACTTCCATTGATTTTTGTGGACATTTTCTAAAGGATTTAAATACCAAAATGCCCTTTAACTTGGAAAAAGAAATTGAGGAAATACAAATTTGTTCATTAGTTTGTTTATCATTGCAGATAACTACTTCAAAGAAGACATATTATTTCACAGCGGACACACTGTCAGAGACAGAGAAGTGGATTAAATGTAGGTACTTGTCTTACAGGCATGATCTTCTCCACTTTAGAGTGGAAATCTCCATTTTACACTTCTGATTAACAGTTTCCATCTAGGCTTTTATTGTGTGTGCGTTCGGAATTTAAACCTAGGGTTACCTAGAATAATAAAATGTGGTTCAATTGGGGACGAACTAGATACACCTCGGGTTAAGTATTTGTAACAAAAAAATAGAGAAAATTTTAACCCGAGAGTTCCGAAACGAAATAATCCTTAGTATTATTTACCCAGGGTGAGTTCATAGTTAAAGTGTCATATGTGAACAGAGCTCACCCGAGTTCTATTTAATTTCTCAACCCAAGAATTTTTTTCTACCTAGGGTACCCTAGGTTTTAATTCCGAAAGCACGCTGTAACTCAGCACATGGTAAAATCATGTCTGGTATTAAAAAAAACTTCATGTTCTAAATGTTAAATGAGACCTATCAGAATCCAGACATTTTGGATCAGGAATTTGTTTTTGCAGTTTCTAAGTTTCAACCGGTGTGAAATCAATAATACTAGTCTGGACAAAAAGCTAAAAAAAATATTTACACATTTGAGGACATTTTGATGGCATTGTAAAGCTTATATTGGTCCAATATCAAGTTTTGTACAAAAAAAAACTGCAGACATACACTTTTTGTATCCTTTAAATCAGTTTAACATCACATTTTATTTTTTTACAGGGTTAACAGTTTTTATCTATAAAGTTTTAGGTTCAAATTTATCTTTTAAACCAATTTTAACAGGTACTTTATAGATAAAAACTGATAACCCTGTTATGTACTGTATATATCATATAAACTAAAAGAAAATATTTATTTTTGTAGTATTACAGAAAGTGTTGAAAAGACAAGCTACAAGCTTCCTGTTAGAACACATGGACACTAAGGCTGTTTTGAAGGGATCACTTACCAAGGTATATACACATGTAATCGATTTGATCATTTTGCAACAGTTTGGTGGGTCTGCCCTCTTTTTATGATTAATGAAATAAATCCAGTTGAAATACCAAATACTGAAAATGAAGAGGTGCAGTATTTGGTAATATACTGTCTGTCTGTGAGTCAATCCATGAAAAACACCTCAAAATACCAATTTTTTGTCTGAAGCTGCTTATAAAACCCTCAATTTTTGACCAGATTTCGAGTGAAAACCAAACAATATATTTTCATGCAACTTTTGCAATCTTTTAGAGATAAGGTAGATCTTGACCTCTTTGTTCTAAAATTTGATCTGATTTATAAGTAGGAAGTGGAGTACCGTATTTTGCCGTGTATAGTGCGCAGTTTTTTACATTTTTTTCCTGATTCTAACATAGGGGTGCACACATTACATCCCGATACGAGATTTTCATACTTTTTCATGAACATAGGCAAAGGCAAAAGATCGATGTTTGTCAGACTTTGGACACAAGATTCATCCATGATTGAACACAATAATCATAACTCACATGGTTTCTATTGAATCCTGTTCATTATTAGTATCTCTAAATAAATTTTATCATGCTTTTATCGAATAAAAACTTAATTCCAGTGTCTTCATGTGTTTGTTTATTAATTTCATTTTCATATTGGCTGCCATTGTTGTTGTTGTTGTAGTGGGTAAATTCCTCCGTTGACCTCGGAGCACCATTTTGAAACAAGTTGGTAAAAACATTTTTGTTCTTAAAAAAATACGTTTGTCCAATTTCTTTATTCAAAATAGAGTAATAAAATATGATTCTAATTTATTTATTCATTCTCCCTTTACTTGTTTCCTTTCTGAATCAATATTGTGTATTCCCCTCAGTTACCTCATTTAAATAATTCTAAAAATAGAATGGTTTGTTTACATGATTGTGTAATTTCTTTCATGTAATTATTTGAGCAACTTGAGTAAGATATAACCATTTTCTTATTGTTTTGTGAATAAATACTCATCCCAAGCTGGAGATAATTTAGATTTACTGGTAATTATTTGTTTTGACACTTTGCCAATTTGCACAAAACATCGATATTTTGTCAAACTGGCTTGGACAATTAACAATTAAAGCCATTTAGCTGTAATACTTCAGGATTGTTTGAATAGTAATTTGTTGATCATTACTGTTTTGACACCTTTTTAGCTCACCTGGACCAAAGGTCCATGTGAGCTATTACCATCACTTGGCGTCTGTCGTCGTCGTCGTTGTCGTCGTCGTCTGTCGTCGTCTGTCGTCGTCGTCGTCGTCTGTTAACAATTTTTCAAAAATCTTCTCCTCTGAAACTACTGAACAGAATTTAATGAAACTTGGTATGAATGATCCTTAGGGTGTCCTGCACCAAACTTGTGTTTCGATTTTTGATCCGTCAAAAAACATGGCCACCGTTACTAAAAATAGACCAGGGGGGTCAGACTACTGTTTTTGGCTCGTAAATAAAAAAGTATAAGAGATAGATGAAATCTGATGCCACCCTATTGCTTCAGCATCAAAAGTTCTACAAAAGTCTCCACTTGGTCAAAGTTGTCAGATGATCCCTTATAGGGGTTACAGCCCCTTAAAGGTGAAAAATAGCGTTTTTGCATGTTTTTGGCCTATAGAATGAAAATTATTGTAGATAGAGAAAAGCTGTTGCTTGCTTAGATGTTCAGCTCATTTAGCTCTACAAAAGTCTCCATAGGGTCTAAGTTGTCAGATGACCCCTTATAGGGGTTACAGCCCCTTAAAGGCGAAAAATAGTGTTTTTGGACTATAGAATGAAAACTATTGCAGATAGAGAAAAGCTGTTGCTTGCTTAAATGTTCAGCTCATTTAGTTCTACAAAAGTCTCCATAAGGTTAAAGTTGTCAGATGATCCCTTATAGGGGTTGCAGCCCCTTAATGGAGAAAAATAGCATTTTGCATGTTTTTGGCCTATAGAATGAAAACTATTGTAGATAGAGAAAAGCTGTTGCTTGCTTAAATGTTCAGCTCATTTAGCTCCAGAAAAGTCTCCATAGGGTCAAAGTTGTCAGATGACCCCTTATAGGGGTTACAGCCCCTTAAAGGCGAAAAATATTGTTTTTGGCCTATAAAATGAAAACTATTGCAGATAGAGAAAAGCTGTTGCTTGCTAAAATGTTCAGCTCATTTAGCTCTACAAAAGTCTCAATGGGGTCAAAGTTGTCAGATGACCCTTTATAGGGGTTAAAGCCCTTTATAGGCGAAAAATAGTGTTTTTGGCCTATAGAATGAAAACTATTGCAGATAGAGAAAAGCTGTTGCTTGCTTAAATGTTCAGCTCATTTAGCTCTACAAAAGTCTTTATAGGGTTGAAGTTGTCAGATGACCCCTTACAGGGGTTACAGCCCTTAAAAGGCGAAAAATATTGTTTTTGGCCTATAGAATGAAAACTATTGCAGATAGAGAAAAGCTGTTGCTTGCTTAAATGTTCAACTCATTTAGCTCTACAAAAGTCTTCATAGGGTTGAAGTTGTCTGATAACCCCTTATAGGGGTTACAGCCCCTTAAAAGTTGAATAATAGTGTTTTTTGATTATTTAGAATGAAAACTATTGCAGATAGAGAAATGATTTTTCATGCTTAAACATTCAGCTCATTTAGCTATACAAAAGTCTTCATAGGGTTGACATCAAGACCAGGTGAGCGATTCAGGCTCCTGGGAGCCTCTTGTTATTGTTTTCATCAAAAGATGTGAGCTTGGGTTAACACTTGTTGTTTGTTAATTGAAAAGGGGGACCATTACCGGTATTTACGACCTTGCTGTCATAATAAAATACACAAATAATATAACAGTTTATTTTTATTTTCACAAATAATTACAAAACAATTTTATTTTCATTAAAAAATCTTCATCTGTAGTCTTTCTACCTGTAAAAAAGAGACAAATTTTCAGGGTTCTCTGTCATAGAAAAAGATCGCCGATTTTATACAAAACTTTTTTTCCCCAGATTTTCATCATGAAAAGGGGGTGCGCATTGTACATAAATGCGCACTATACACAGCAAAATACGGTAATATATTTGTTGTCTGTGTCTGATAGTTTTGATAGTTTTCATCAAGATCTTATATCATTATAGGGGGAGGTAAGTGCTTTAAAAATAAATTGTCTCCCCCTACTTGGTTTTCTTATCTTTTGTTTTATAAATCAATGATATATTTTCTTTTACAGGTTAAGAATGGAGTCAACAGAAAGTGTTGGTGTGTTTTAGTGGGCAGATACTTCATATATCACAGAACTCATACTGATAAGGTGAGAACTTAAATTAATATGACTATACAGCTAAAGTGCAGTTTAGGAAAATAAAGATTACAAATAATGAAAGCAGAAACTTCAACAAATAACTTGATCAATCATGAAGTTTCACATGACTGAAGCTATCTTGAGCATTGTTAACAGCCATATTTATTTCCAGCAACATTTAATTTAATAAATAATATCAAGCTTTTCTCACCTTTCAGACTTGTTGGACTTCTACTTTCAGTTAGAGGTTCCAACATGGTGGCATCTACATTTTCTCAATTTCTTTGCAGACTCCCCTTGGTCAGATTAACTTAAAGGATGCGAAGATAGAAGACATTGACAGCAGTAATGAATCAGATGATGAACTAGACTTATCAAGAACAACCAGACATGTGATAGCAATTTGGCCATCCTTCCAGTCTCCTACATATCTTGTCCTTCCCAGCCAACATGAAAAGGTAAACTAAAACAGTTTGTACATGTAATGTTTAGGATAACATAAGATCACCAAACAAACTACACCTCATTTAAATATGACCAATATTCCAGTCCCCTACATCTTGTTCTGCCCAGTCAACACGAGAAAGTAATAAATTAATGTGTGTAAAGATATACCTTAGGAATAATAACTTTGAGACTATTCCTGTTGAAAACCTTAAAAAACAGGACACTTAATTTCTTTCTAAAAATGTAACACAAATTTTTAAAAGGAAAAATCAAAACTTTTGATATTATAGGATTCATGGTTGTACCATCTAACTATAGCTGCTGGAGGAGGTACAGGAACAGTTGGAACAGAATATGAACAACTTGTCTCTAAAATCATGGAGTGTAATGGAGATTCTAGTAAGTGTAAAGTTGTAACATTTTTTTATGTTCATAGTACCACCTAATCTAATTTTTATCTTCCTGATGTAACTTAATTTGTTCCGCTTGTAATCTGATAAAAAATGAAACATTGCAAACAAAGTAATTGTTCAATGCTCTAGAATGTGTAGTAAATATCAATAAACAATAAACTAGCTGAATTTATATGAACAACATTTCTAAATCTATACCCAAAAAGAAGCAAAGGTGTTAGGGTTAGGGTTAGTACCAAAGAGGTAATCAAATATCATTATACCAAAAAGACAAGGACAAAATCAGTAGACAAAAAAAATCATCACATAAAAAAAAAACAACACAACAAACAAATTATATACACATATAACAACCTTACCACATTTAGCAACGTGACTCAAGTCGACACAAGAGTGAACGCAGGTGCTACGGAAGAGTAAACAGTTCCTGCTTGCTATAGCGCACCCCTCACAATGCCAACGATCAATTTAGTGTTGGTCAAATCCAGAAAGAATGACATTACCAAACTCTATGTCAAACCAACATCGGTGCTCATCTAAGAGATAGAAATCACCTATTTGCCTACAAGCTCATGATGTCTCTCATAAAATTTCTGGAGTGATGACAACAACCTTGGAGCAACGTACCTCTGTGTTAACAATGATTTTCTACTTAGCATAGAAATGTATCATCAGTATTTGCTTTTTTATTCTTGATTGTTTCATAGATAACTGTTATGTTGTTTTACTTTTACAGATTCTGTCTATTGGAAACATCCATTACTACTTCACAGCAAGGAACCCATCTCTAAACCATTGTCCACTTTACCTTCTGCAGAGTTAGAATTAAAAGCTGTTGAAATGTTTAAGGTAAAAGTTTTGGGGAAATGATTTAATATTTTAAGAAAATCTCTTTGCAATCACTTAATAGAATTTAAAGAATCTACGATAAAGGAATTTCATCTAAATGAAAGTAAGCTTAAAAAAAATGTCATCTGTCCTCCAATCTTGGATATCATTCAAGGGAGAGGGGGGTCTGGATGGCTGATTGATCTTAAGTGGCTGATGTTGGTGTAAATACCACACTTTTGATTACTAGTCAATAATCTCTCATGTGTGGACCAAGTCCGACTTTGTAATTTACAATATAGGACTCCCCCCTGTGTGTGTATTATTAGGTTTGTAATTTACCTGCCCATGGTCCGTTGTTTCCTTTTGGTACTCAGGTTTTTCCATTCATTAAGACTGATTGCCCTCTGTATGGCCAAGATGATTCCAAAAGGATGATAAACCTTAACACATACAAACACTACACAAGATATTATTAAGGGGAGATAATTTGACTTAAATATTTTTATTACAGCTTTTCTGAATCATTTTGTCTGGAGCTTGTAGATTTTTAGTATTTTTTAAACATATAAAAAGGTTTTTCATTAATTTATGTCAACACACTTTTCGACAATTCAACATGCTTATCTTGATTTTATGTATTTTTTTTTATCTTGCAGAGTATTCTACAGTTTACCTATACTATGATTGAGTCGAACAATTTGGAATATCACACCTCCTTGTCTCAGAAACTCTGTGATCTGTGTTTATCTAACCCTCCTCTACAGAATGAACTCTACTGTCAACTCATCAAACAAACCTCTAGTCATCCTGTTCAAAATAAAACCACAGTACAGGTAAAAAGTTAATAAAACCACAGTACAGGTAAAAAGTTAATAAAACCACAGTACAGGTAAAAATTCAATTAAACCACAGTACAGGTAAAAAGATACTCATTCAACATGTAACAGTTTATTGCTTCCCCATGAAATATCTTCCAAAGTCATGAATAAATGCATTATTTATGGAATAAAGCTGGATATTATTTAATAATAGGTCAAATTATGTAGAACTTTATGAAATATTACCCATAAAATATTTTCCCTTAAAACCAAATAGGGAACTGGAAGAAATATCACAGGTTACTGAATATCACAACTTGAAGAAATTATCTCTTTCAAACACACCTGAAAATTAATCACCATACATAATAACCAATTGATGCAGGGTTTATTTTTGACAATTCTTTGTTGTAACATGTGCAAACTGGAAAATCAAAATCGAAAGAAATTTTGAAAATTAATGAATCTTATTAATGATTCTTTTAAAATAATACATGTATCTTTTATCCATATAGAATCTGTTGCTGTGTGGAAAACATTCCTGGTATTTATGTCATGCCACACCTACCTCACCCACGGGATCAATTTTAGACTTGTCCGACCCTCGTCTATCGGCCAGTGTTATACTTCAGGGATGGCAGTTGTTGTCTATGTGTGTATCATTGTTCTTACCTAAACAGAGCATAATGTGGTTTCTCAGGCTTCATTTACAACGACACGCTGATCCAAGGTAGGTAACTCTGTCTGACCCTCCTTTATTGGCCATACTTAGGGATGGCAAATGTTTATTCTATCCTAATTGTTTTTTTGAAACTTAATTTAGGAAGTTATCTGATACCATTAAAAGAAAAAAAAATCATCTGCCTTTTATTTGTTACCACCCTTTCTTGGAACAGATTTAGAATATTTTGAAAGGGGGTAGACAATAAAAAAATCTACACAAAAATAAAATGATTTCCAGAGAAAAGGGAGGGGGTATTCTACCACAGCTATTTTGTGAAAGTTTGTGGACTTATATATAGTTATTTTTTCTTTTTCAGATCAGACATTGGGAAGTATGCAATATTTTGTCAGAGAGCATTAGAACGAACCATTCTGAAGGGAGCTCGTGAAGTCCACCCTTCTCGGATGGAAGTTTTGTCCATTTTATTACGGAATCCATACCACCACTCACAACCAATCAGTATTCCTGTTCACTTCCTCAACAACACATACCAGGTATAGTATTATAAATATCTAAAAACCATCTATACATTTAAACTTGGTATTTGATAGAAATGTTTTATCATTTGTAGTTGTGTGTATTGATACTAGATTTGATATTTATGGCATTCATTACTTCTCAAAACTTAGATATGAGATATGGTAATTGATAAAGCAATTATAAAACTATGGCAACTTAGATCTGCAATTAAAAACAGTTTGTAATCAGCCTTTCAATATGAACTTGCTGCAAAGAACTGAAAATCATCATGTACATGTATTAGCTTGTTGACAGTATTCCTCAAATCTTGAATCTTGGTTTAGAGCAAGAACATGTTCATATTTTAAATAAAGGTATTTCCATTTTAGACTATTATAGTAATTAACCATTGGTCAACAAATTTCAGCTTCTTGTCGTAAGAGGCGACTAAGGGTCTTGGGATTCCGATGTCGGGTCGGTGCTCAGCCCACAGAGCGACCAAGTGTGTACCCTAGGTGGCTGAATAGGGTAGCCCTCGTCCGCGGGGGTTGTCAGGTCTATAATACGGAAACCCTGACCGCCGACCATAGTGGGCCAACGTGTGTGGAGAGTGCCACGCTTCATGCACGTAAAAGACCCCTTTGTGGACCGCCCAGTAGTGCACCACATAGGCTAAATTTTCCGACCCTACCCACCTCTCCCCTTTTTCCTGTGGTTCTTCAAAATTTACCGGTCCTTTGTTTCCCACCCCATCCCCAAATTTCATTTATCATCATCATTTCATGTTCATTTTATCATCCTTTTCATGTTCATCGCCTGTAAATAACCTATATAGCGTTGCACGGGCGTAAAACACCAACTCACTCACTCACTCACTCACTCTCTGTCAATGTTATGTAGTTCTTCATTTCCATCACATTTTAGACATAAAGTCATACTTCCACTGCATGTCCATGCCATATTTTATTTTTTTATTTTAAGGTTATAAGTTTCGATGGGTCGACCACTGTTGAAGAACTTCTACACTCCCTTACTAAGAAGTTATGTATACGGGATATCTGTCAATCTGGGTTTGCTTTATACAGTGACGACCCTAGCAGTAAAGAAAGAGAACATTACTTACAATCTCATATTAAAGTAAGTTTGTTATTTAACCCCTCACAAACAGGGTGTAGGGGGGTATATACTTACTTTCCTGGCAGTTATGAAGAGAGCATAATCTACAATCTCAAAGTATGCTTTTCCTTATTACCAAGAAAAGAACATATATTTCTCTTACATTAAAAAAAGTCACTTTTTTACTAATTTGTTGCAGATGTCTGATTTTTGTCACTTATTGGTTTTTCAAGAACTCTCATGTTATTTTCTTATATGTATTTTAATTTCTCATAAACCATACATTTAGCGCTTACAATTCATGGCATCTTTTTCATATCCTTGGGGAGAAATTTATGAATATAGAACATTTTATTCTTCAAAGCACAAAATTCTTGATATATGCTATGAAAAGCTTAACAAATGAAGGAGATGAACAATTGAATTAAAAATTATTATCTGCTATCTTATTTTTATGTTATAGGTCTGTGATGTTATATCTAAATGGGAACATATATGTAAAGAACAAAACTCAGGGAAACTGGACAGCAGAACTATTAAATTCTTGTATAAAAACAGGTAATATAATCACAGTTTTAAATCCTCATTGCTTTCAGAATACTTCTATTAAAGTGTATTGAAAGTGGATCAGACAATCCTGTCAAGAAGCATGACAAGATTTTTTGAACCAATAAACAATACTTGCATTGGATAATGCATGGCCCTTGAATCTAGTATTCTAACTTTGAATTCAAATAAAGCACCATAAAAAAGCAAAACTTAAAGGAATGAAAAGAACAAATAATTGTGCGTGCTTGGACTTGCAATCGTTTGTTCATATGAATCCCAAAGCCTAAGACTGGTCCAAAAATTAAAAAAATCCTATTCATAAAAGTTGTTGTTCAAATAAAATCCTTTTTTTTTGACAAAATATTTTCCTACGAAATAAAATGTAATTTGCCCAATCTATATTGATTGAGACTATCTTTTTTTTTGTTGCTTTCAGATTATACTTCAAATCTTCCAGTAAATCTGAGACAGACAAAGAAAAGTTAATGTTAGCTTACCAGGCCAATAATGAAATAGTACATGGAAGATTTCCTCTGAACAAAGATCTGGCTATAGAACTGTCATCACTTCTAGCTCAGGTCTGTACAATTCCTTTATTTAACACTCGGTGCACATTAGCGAATAGAGCCCTTCTTTAAGATGTTGGAGACCTTTTTTAGTCCCCTACCGGCGAAAGCCGAAGGGGACTATAGGTTTGCGCTCTGTCCGTCTGTCCGTCCATCCGTCTGTCTGTCTGTCACGCCTCAGTTTTCCGCACTTTTTTTCTAAACGCTGATAGATAATGAACTGATTTTTGGTATGTGAGTTTACCTTGATGAGTTACAGATCAAGTTTGAGTTTCGTGCCGGTCCACAATTTTTTATGGGAGTTATGGCCCTTTGAACTTTGAAAATTCACTAAAATACCAGTTTTCCGCTTTTTTTTTTCTAAATGCTTATAGATAATGAACTGATTTTTGGTAAGTAAGTTTACCTTGATGAGTTACAGATCAAGTTTGAGTTTCGTGCCGGTCCACAAATTTGTATGGGAGATATGGCCCTCTAAAGTTTGAAAAACTTTTTTATTGTTCCTTGTAGATAATAAACTGATCAAGTTTAGGTATTCATTTGTTTGACAAATTGTTACCAGTAACTGAAATATGAGGCCGGTTGTTTTGCAATACTCTCAGAATGCTTGTTTTACTTTGCTCCGTCTGTGTGTTGTGGTATGAAAATTTGACAGATTTTACTTGTAAGATAGTAGAAATGTTTGCCCCTAAGAGTAAAATTTTGAGTCTAGAGACAATATATACACACTTGTTCGCGTGAATGTAATACTTTTCCCTGAATTGTGGTTTGCTTGGAACACTCTGGTTTTGATAGAAGGCCTCTGTTGAGTCTTAAATAGACAAAAAACGTGTCAGGCTTAGCAAAATGAGTTATTTGGAACTTATATCTGTGACGGTTAGTGCTGTTGGTAGAGTTTTAATTCTCAGAGGTTAGCTGGCTCTGGCATGGACACATTGTGTTGAAGAACACATCTAAGCAAAATATTATCCATTGAAATTATAAAATTGTCATAACCCTAAGGTTTCTCCCTACCCCAGACATAGGTTGGTCTTAGTCATAATTTGGGGTGTAATTTAGCATTTTTGGTAATTTTGTTCTATGCTCTTCATATTCATATAGTGTTTGACTTTTTTAACTTTTGGTAGAGTCTCCCATGAGTCTTGAATAGATACAATGTGTGTCAGGTGTAGTAAAATTTGTTGTCTGGAACTTTGTTGTAAGTTTTATTTTATTTGCTTTAGATTATTAGGTTGTTTTCCTATTAAAAAGTCACACAAAGTCTGCGAAGGCAAATCATTATTACAAGTTGTGTTTAGATAGATATGGAGACCATAGACTTTCTTCCAGTAAATATTTAATGAAGATGATATTTGGCCTAACATATGTATTTTGTCCTGGAGTTTAAGCTTTTCTAATTCTTGTTTAGGTAGAATATGGAGATCTCAGACTATCCACCAGTGAATACAATGAAGATGACATTTGTCCTGGAGTTTAACCTTTTCTAATATTGACTTGTTTAGGTAGAATATGGAGATCTCAGACTATCCACCAGTGAATACAATGAAGATGACATTTGTCCTGGAGTTTAACCTTATCTAATATTGACTTGTTTAGGTAGAATATGGAGATCTCAGACTATCCACCAGTGAATACAATGAAGATGACATTTCTCAGGCCCATTTTATTTCACATGTGTATTTATACCCCCCACTTCAAAAGTGGGGGGTATATAGTGATAGGGTGTCCATCCTTCCGTCCTTCCGTCCGTCCTTCCGTTACACTTCAGGGTACCCATCTCTTATCCGCAACTCCTCCTAAACCCCTTGGTTGATTTTCATGAAACTTACACACAATCTTTGTGACATAATGTAGATGTGCACCTACTATTTTAAAATTTGATCAGAATGGTTTTTGGGGTTTCCCATAGCAAAACATGGACTTAGCCATTCGACTACATGGGGGTACCCATCTCTTATCCGCAACTCCTCCTAAACCCCTTGGTGGATTTTAATGAAACTTACACACAATTGTTGTGACATAATGTAGATGTGCACTTACTATTTTAAAATTTGATCAGAATGGTTTTTGGGGTTTCCCATAGCAAAACATGGACTTAGCCATTTGACTACATGGGGGTACCCATCTCTTATCCGCAACTCCTCCTAAACCCCTTAATGGATTTTCATAAAACTTACACACAATCTTCGTGACATAATGGAGATGTGCACCTACTATTTAAAAATTTGATCAGAATGATTTTTGGGGTTTCCTATACCAAAACATGGACTCAGCTATTGACTACATGGGGGTACACATCTCTTATCCGCAACTCCTCCTAAACCCCTTGGTTGATTTTCATGAAACTTACACACAATCTTTGTGACATAATGTAGATGTGCACCTACTATTTTAAAATTTGATCAGAATGATTTTTGGAGTTTCCCATACCAAAACATGGACTTAGCCGTTCCCCTACATGGGGATACCCATCTCTTATCCGCAACTCCTCCTAAACCCCTTGATGGATTCTAATGAAACTTACACACAATTGTTGTGACATAATGTAGATGTGCACTTACTATTTTAAAATTTGATCAGAATGGTTTTTGGGGTTTCCCATAGCAAAACATGGACTTAGCCATTCGACTACATGGGGGTACCCATCTCTTATCCGCTACTCCTCCTAAACCCCTTAATGGATTTTCATAAAACTTACACACAATCTTCGTGACATAATGGAGATGTGCACCTACTATTTTAAAATTTGATCAGAATGATTTTTGGGGTTTCCTATACCAAAACATGGACTCAGCTATTGACTACATGGGGGTACACATCTCTTATCCGCAACTCCTCCTAACCCCCTTGGTTGATTTTCATGAAACTTACACACAATCTTTGTGACATAATGTAGATGTGCACCTACTATTTTAAAATTTGATCAGAATGATTTTTGGAGTTTCCCATACCAAAACATGGACTTAGCCGTTCCCCTACATGGGGGTACCCATCTCTTATCCGCAACTCCTCCTAAACCCCTTGATGGATTTTCATGAAACTTACACACAATTGTTGTGACATAATGTAGATGCACACTTACTATTTGAAAGTTTGATCAGAATGATTTTTGGGTTTCCCATAGCAATACATGGACTCAGCCATTCGACTACATGGGGGTGCCCATCTCTTATCTGCAACTCCTCCTAAACCCCTTGATGGATTTTCATGAAACCTACACACAATCTTTGTGACATAATGTAGATGCGCACTTACTATTTTAAAATTTTATCTGATTAATTTTTTTTGGGGGGGGGGGGGGGTGGGGGGTATTTATTTTTGAGCTGCGGCTCACAGTTTTTCTAGTTTGTTCTGGAGTTTAACCTTTTCTAATATTTACTTGTTTAGATAGAGTATGGAGACCTCAGACTATCGACCAGTGAATACAATGAAGATGACATTTGTCCTGGAGTTTAACCTTTTCTAATATTTACTTGTTTAGGTAGAATATGGAGACCTCAGACTATCGACCAGTGAATACAATGAAGATGACATTTTTCAGGCCCGTAAGGCCTTACATGTGTATTTTGTCCTGGAGTTTACCGGTAACCTTTTCTAATACTTGTTTAGGTAGAATATGGAGATCTCAGACTATCGACCAGTGAATACAATGAAGATGACATTTGTCAGGCCCATTTTATTTCACATGTGTATTTTGTCCTGGAGTTTAACCTTTTGTAATATTTACTTGTGTAGGTAGAGTATGGAGACCTCAGACTATCGACCAGTGAATACAATGAAGATGACATTTGTCAGGCTAATGTGGCACAGCAGGTCTCTACTGTCTTGGAAAGATTCTATCCTCAAAAATTCTCATCCACATCAGAAGAAGAACAGAGGTAAAAAAGCTTGTGTTAGAATAAGTTTGTGTTCGACATTCAAACCCAGGGAGCCCAAGGTAGGAAAAATGTGACAGACTTGGGGCAGAACGAGAACAATCTGGGTAATGACGTATTAATATGATATGCAATCTAGGTTGTTCCCAATGTTCACTTTTAGTTGTTAAAAAGATCATTGACCCATACAAAACAGAGGTCACCTGCTTTCTGTTTTATATTTCAACCCAGGAAAAATAATCTCCTAGGCTGCCAAGGGAGGGAATGTCATATGAAACACAAGCAATATAAATCATCAGCCATTTTAAAATATTAGAATGAAAACAGACTTTAATATGTGGACTTACAAATTTGTCACTTATCAGAATATGGAATATTCTTCTTCTTAATGGTATCAGAATATAGAATTTTTTCTTGGACACTTTTTAATTGATATTTCTTACTTAACTAGCTGTCATTTAAGTAAAATATTATTCAAGGTTTTCCCATTATCCTATAAATGAGGTACCCTTCAACCTGGGTAGAGTAGTCTTTACTTGATAAAGGGCACTTTGTCTAGGGTTGAACACAAATATACTTATAATTTATATCTATTCAGGTCAGTTGTCAGTAAACTTCTAGAGAGATGGTCGTCACTGAGAGGGCGCTCCGCTCAAGATTGTATACGGGTATACTTAGCTGTTATCAGGAAATGGCAGTTTTGTGGTGCTAAACTATTTAAGACAAAGGTAAATTTAAGTTTATTTTGTTCTTTTTTCATGCAGATTATATGTCTTGCTTATTGATGAATAAGATATAAATGATATCATAATTTTAATTTTATGATAACTAGAATTATATGAATTAAGTAAAAAGGATTTGGAGTATTACATACATGTCGCAACATCAATGGGAACTCAAAAACTAAGAAACTACTATTTTATTGCTGTTTTTCATTCTACTGTTGCAAGGAGGCCTTTAAAGAATATCTTTGCAAATGTCTAATGCTCATTTATTTCATTGCTCTTTGATGCCTAAGTGGATTTTTTTTCTTATTCTTAATTTTTCTGTAATTTAAACAGAAACTGCCATGATTGATGTTTAATTATGTGTGTTGTGTCAATATCTCTATGATATATTTTTTTTAATTTTAGACAAAGACAGCTATGAGTGATTCAGAAGATGTTTGGTTAGCTGTACATGAAGAAGGAATATCAGTTCTAGAATACAGTACTATGGTATGTGTTACTGAGGCTAAATAGTTTAAAACAGTTAAAAATGATGAAACCATTCTATTATTACCTTCTTATGTCACAAATATGAATCCTAAAATCTTTCACCTGCATTCCCCAAAGCAAAAAGGAATTTATCAAAAGTTAGATTTTGATGATATGTTGAACTTACTTCATACTATGGTTTGACTCTGACATTAACATTGATATTGCTGTAAGAGTAAAGGAGTACCAAATGGGCATTCAAATGTCAGAAGTCCCAAAAGACAAAAACAAAATCAGGGGAAACAAGGTATAGGATGAATAAAAGATGTAACACACAGCTTAAAAAAAATCAAATATAGAAATTAATTGCAATGAGCAAGATACTGAAATAAGAGTAAACTTCGGAAGGGTGAGCAGCTCCTGCATGTTATGATACACCCATCATGTTGCCAAATGATTAATTTAGTGAAGGTCAAAGTAAATTAACGCAATACAAACACTCTATGATATTAACATACATTTTCCGAAATGGCCATACAGCTCATGAAAATTAATTGCAGTTGGTGTTAACATATTTGTTGTAGTCTCATGTTCATTTACTCCATATCCTTCATATATCATTATACATAATCTTTATTTTAGCAACCAATCCTGTCCTATGATTACCGGTCAGTGATAACTTTCGGAGGATGGAAGGAAGATTTTATGATAGTAGCCACACAGTTGATAGAGTCAGCTCCACATCATTATGAACATAGAACAGAAAACCTCATCTTTGTTATGCCCAAGTGGAAGGTAAATGAAGATTTAATGACTTGTCTAGAAACTATGTATTGAGGTATGAAAAACAAAAATCATTACAACATTTTACCCCTCACATCAACTTTATGGTTCAGTGCTTGCAACTACAAAAAATGGACATATTTAAGAAATTTTATGGGAACTTGCCTCAAGGCTTTTAAATGCTCATTGATTATTTCAGCAAGCAACTGTTTCCATGACATTTATTTTTGTACTTTCAGATTCTAGAAGTGACATTGTTGATGGCAAGTTATATAAACATTAGAATTCAGAGACCTTCTAATGATGTTAGTCCTGAGACATGACACAGGGAGAAAACTTAGGTTATAAAATGCAGGATGGAATAATGGACTAACAAATCAAGGAGCTATATTGTTGACAGTTTCTGTTAGTTTACACAATGCAGGATTAATCAAATGATCTTCAGCTAAAAGCTGGAGAAACATAGAACTATAGAAACACAGTTCATATATTTTGGTTGACCCATGCTTAAGTCACTTTTGACTATGGTTGTAAGCTTACTTACTTACTTTGAAGTAAAAATGATGGATTTAAAATCATCCTGTGTCATTTAAATAATCAATGTGTAAGAAATCACATTTTTGGGCAATATCAATAAGAGGTTAAAACAAAACTTTTTTTTATGGCCCGACCACGTATGTGGATCGGACATATAGTTTTACCCTTGTCCGTCCGTCCGTAACACTTTGGTTAAGTTCTTGGTTAAGGTCCATATCTCAGATACTACATGTTGATGGTCAATGGTATTTCACCACTAGATGTGTCTTGGGTAACATGACACCACCCAATAAAAATTAGGTCACTGTGATCTATATTTTATGCATGAACGACTTCAGTTAAGATCTTGGTTAAGGTCCATAACTTGGATACTAAATGTTGGGGGTCAATGATATTTCACCACTAGATGTGTCTTGGGTAAGGTGACACCATCCACTAGAAATGAGGTCACTGTGACCTATATTTTAGGCATGAATGACTTTGGTTAAGTTCTTGGTTAAGGTCCATATCTTGAATACTACATGTTAGGGGTCAATAATATTTCACTACTCAATGAGTCTTGGTAACATGGCACCACCCACCAGAAATAAGGTCACAGCGACCTATATTTTACACATGAACACTTTTGATCAATGTGTAAGAAATCACATTTTTGGGCAATATCAATAAGAGGTTAAAACAAAACTTTTTTTTATGGCCCGACCACGTATGTGGATCGGACATATAGTTTTACCCTTGTCCGTCCGTCCGTAACACTTTGGTTAAGTTCTTGGTAAAGGTCCATATCCCAGGTAAATACACATTGAGGGTCAATGATATTTCAAGAACGGGAGGGCCAACCTGTGGCTCATAGACACATTATCTAGTTACAGAAGCATTCTACAATTTTAGAATATAAGTAACAAATATGTGATGATATGTGACAAAAAGGTTTGTTCAGGGCTCTCAACTTTTGAAATTTTGAAATCAGGTATCTTTATAATTATATCTGTGATTTCTCATGTTATATTTATGTAAGATTTGGAACACATGTAATGATTGGTTGACAGCCCTTGATTAGTGGACTAAAAAATTAGTCTGTTTATAATCATGCAATTTTATAATATAATAAAATATAATTTTACTAATGTATTAATTGGAAATTATGAGAACTTTTATGATACCAATTGGTATTGACTTTCGCCATAGACCTGTATATAAATATACAGGTCTATGCTTTCGCTTCTAAGATACTTTTTCTTTGATAAGCACCTTACTTAAGATTTTTTTTTATTCACTCATTTTATGATATTTTTATTATTCATAATTTATTTAATTTAAATGTTAGATCAAGATTTATTCAAATCAATATAAAGAAAAAAAAAATATTAGTCAGAGCAATTGGCCTATTTCAGTGGTTTCCCTTTGTTTTCAAAAAGTTCAGTCTGACTGAAAGAAATTTGCTGATCATGAAATATGGTAAGAATGGCTGATAAAATTCAAAATGTGTATCATGTAAATTATACAAAAATAGAGGTTGTCATTATTATGTTATAGAAACATGTTAATGTTTTGATATAACAGTTTTATTCTATATTTCTGATATATGAATCTCTTGATATTCAATTTTCTTGAACTTAACTAAAAATGTGATAATTCATCCCAGCATTAAAGGAATTGTTTGATATGATATTAATATGCAAGTCACACTACTGTGGATTTGTTTATTTTGGTGGGTACCAACTTTTGTGGTTTGATTCAAAATGATCAGTTCGTGGATTCTTAGATTCGTGATTCTGACATTTGCCATGTTAAATTTCCTTTTGGTTGGATATTGAATTTCATGGGTCAAAACCAACCACAAATACCGCAAAAATTAATACCCCATGAATAATAATGAAACCACAGTATATGATAAGAAAGCCCAGCATTGCTGAGATGGTGAACTTCTTAAATGAGATTATAATGTAAGTCATAATATCCTAATTGGGTATATTGTGCAATTGTTGTTATCTATGACCTTTTGTTGTAAGATTTTCTGTTTGTTAAATATAAAAAAAATGAGAAAAATTATAAGCTGTTGTTATTTCATAAGTGAAACAGTTTCATTTTGAAAGGAAGAAGGGCTTTGCTTATCTTGAGTACAAACATTCATGATTCCTAGATTAGGACAGGCATATATAAAGTTTAAATGTTCATATACAAATCTGCAATAAAAACACAAGTGTTATCTCCCCTTTTACATACAGGATATTTTCATGACAAAATATTTCTCTGAATATGACTATATCACCACTAGAAGTTGAAGCCTATTTCCCGACCCCAGAGAACAAAAATAAATGTTTCCTTATAGATCCATTATGATAGTTTAGAAATTTCAACTGTATCTTTTTAAACTTAAGCTTTTAGTTTGGAATACATTTACATCTAAAAAAAGTATCAGGACAAAGACAACCTTACAAATTCACAAGTATTTCACATGGAAATTTATATCTGCCATCACAGTAGATTAATGATTAACCAGCATCATTTGCAGCTAAACTGTTAAAAAAGATACAGTATTTTGGCCCACGGAACAACAATTTATAAGAAATGTGGTAGGCTACACTAGGAATGACAATCTTGTTTATTGAACAGAATTTGAGTATGATGTCATTCTGACATTTATATTTGAATGTTTATCTATTTACTCTGACCAATAGAATTGATGGCTTACATGTTGTTTACATGCCTATTTTGCGACCCAACCTATTCCCCTGTCTAGCACCTAGCCTGTGACCTTTTAACATAACGCTTTTTATTTTCACTGATATGATATTGTTTGTGCATAGATATTAAGAGTGTCTCAGTGATGGACTACCCCTTGGGTAGGTTATATTGACATTCATCTATTAGCTGAGAAAATTAAAATTTAATTTCAGTCAATAGCAAAGTTTCCTAATCTGTTTGTTTTCATTTAGAGACAGTTCTTTATAGTATCTTTAAGGAACCAGTCAGTTATATGTCAAGACATTAACACCTTTTGGCTTCTTAACACTCTAGCATTATCAATAGGAGTACAAAAATGTGCTGCATGACACAGCTCCATGAAAGGAAAGCAATTAAAAAAAATATTACATAAAATTATTGAAAGAGATTTGAGTTTGTGTTGTTGATTAGATTTTGGGTGTTATGTGCTTGTTCTTTGTTTCTTGGAGTTGTCACTTTGGTATAGAATGATGTCCCCAATGGTCTTCACCCTTTCAGACTTCTGACTGTACTATACGCGTGTACGAGCATGTATTTTAAAATTCCTCTATCTAATGGGTAGCCCAGGTAAACCAAAAGCTCAATCAACATTAGGAAAGTAACGCCAATGAAGATCTTAAATAGTCATTGGTACTGAGACTTGGTATAGTAATGACATACCATCTGATGAGTTTTCCCAGCCTCAGAATTTACTGTTTATAGAAAAGATAGACCTAAAAATAACAATGACCAAAGCTATGGAGCCGTACTATTAGCAGTATCCTCATATTTTCTGTCATCAGAAATAAAGACCATGCAAACACTCTGAAATAGTTTGGGTAGAAGTTGATATGCAGAATGCCAGCAAACTTATAATTGGCAGCTTTTACAGACCTCCATCAGACAAAGGCAATGCCATAGAACAACTAAAAGAATCATTGGGTAAAATTAAACGAACAAACAAATCTACAGTAGTAATTGGTGGTGATTTTATCCTGGGACACATAGATTGAGATGTCCCATGCACCAAACCAAACAAACCAGACTCAAATATACATGAAGAACTACTAAACATTGTACAAGGTCATGCACTAGAGCAAATTGTAAAAAGACCCACTAGAGGGGATAGAACACTTGACCTCATATTTACAAACATGCCAAATATAGTAAATAAAGTTGAAACCATGCCTCCAATTGGGAACGCTAAGAAGCAAAGGTGTACCAAAGGGGTAATCAGTATCATAAAACCGTAAAGACAAAGACAAAACCGGCAGACAAAAACTCATCACAACAAAACAAACCACATATTACAACATAAAACACACACACACATAACAACAAAACCACATTCAGCAACGTGAACTCAAGTCGAAACGAGAGTGAACTCAGGTGCTCCGGAAGAGTTAGCAGTTCCTGCTTGCTATAGCACACCCGTCACGTTGCCAAAGATCGATTAAGTGTTGGTCAAATCCGGAAAGGATGACATTACAAAACTCTGTGTCAAACCAACATCTGTGCTCATCTGAGAGATAGAAATCCCGTATTTGTAAACAAGCACATGATGTCGTCCGTAAAATTTCTTGAGTGATGACAACAACCTGGGAGCAACGTACCCCTGTGTTAACAATTTGCTTGTCAGCCGTGCAGCTCTATCAAGGAAGTCGTTGTACTCCCCACATGCTCTGGAATAACGAATCAATTGTGATACGTAAACTCCATATGCTGGAGCGGACGGAATGTTGCTACACAGAAAGGGAAAGCTAACTATTGGAAAGTTGAAGTCATCACGTTTGTCATAAAGCCTTGTACAAAGCCTTCCTTGTGTGTCAATTTCGATAAATAGATCCAAATATGAAGCAGACCTCCTAGAATCTGTAGTATCCTTTATCTCAAGTTCCTTCGGATATATTAGATGTAAATAGTCACCAAATCGAGGATTGTTTAGTGAAAGGACATCATCAATGTAACGAAATGTGAGATTGAAGGATAAAGCAAGTTTCCGGTCCTTTTGTCTAGAAGTGATTGTAAGAAGTCTGCTTCATATGAATGAAGAAACAAATTGGCAAGCAATGGTGCACAATTTGTCCCCATTGGGATACCTATTGTTTGCTGAAAAAGACGTCCACCAAACTGTACAAATATGTTGTCAATTAGAAAGTTGAGCATTTCTATTATTTGATCTTCTGTAAATTTGTTTTTCTTGCTAGACTCTTGGATGACAAAGTAAGTCTTTTTATAACCGACTACCAAATACTTGTACCTGCGTTTTCCGTTCTTTTTGATAAAGCTACGTTTAATCAGCTGTGCCAAACGAGATTTTAATTGTGAATGTGGAATTGAAGTATATAATGTAGAGAAATCAAACGTTTTAATGCTATTACATGATGAAAATGACTTAGAATGGATATTTTCCATCAGTTCTTTAGAATTTTTGAGAATCCACATTTGATTGACGGCATTTCTAGAGTAGCAACAATCGAAATACTTTTGAAGGCTTGATTTTATTGCCGTCAATATTGATGTTAACAAAACTGAAAGAGGCTTAGTTGTACAACCACGACATTGTTTTTGCTGAATGTTCTTTAACACTATAGAGGAACAGAAAACCAGACAGAAAAAAACTTTCAATTTAAGAAGGCAGACTGGACACAAATGAGAAAAGACTTTAAATCATTAACACTTGAGATAGAAGACCAGTATTGTAAATCAACATCATAAGAACTATGGAACAAGTTCAAAAATAACTTACGTAAATCCATGGAACAAAACATCCCCAGAAAACTTTAAATAGCAAGAAAAAACTTCCATGGGTTGACAAAAATCTTAAATTGATAATTTATAAAACAAAACGTCTACATAGGAAAAGGAAAAAAACAGCTCTGAACATATGCAAAAATATAAAAATATCAAAAAATCCTACAACAAGAGATGAGAAAAGCTTATTGGAACTATGTAGAGAATATCATCTTAGATCTAACGGTACAAAAACCAGAAAATAACATTAGAAAACAACAACAACAAAAAACTGTTCTCTTACATGAAATGTATAAAAAAATGACAATACCGGCATTGCGGCGCTGGGAAAAAATGGCATATTAACAGAAAACTCGAAAGAAAAAGCAAATATCTAAAGCAATCAAAGTTCAGCAGGCATTCTCAATTGAAACACCCAACTTAACCATGCCAGACAAAGGAAGATCAAACTATCCACAAATGAAAAGCATTAACATCACAGAACAAGGAGTACTCAAACTATTGAAACAAATAAACCCACACAACTGGCCCAGAAATGATATGTGGGAAAGTATTGAAAGAACTTAGTACCGAAGTAGCCACCATCATTACACTTATTTTCAAAAAAACCCTAGACTCAGGTAAAATACCACAAGACTGGAAGCATGCCAAAACATAATGCCATAAATTACAGACCCATCTCACTCACATGCATCCTCTGTAAGATCACGGAACATGTAATAGCAAGTAATGTAATGGACCATCTTGAACAAAACAACATTCTTTATGACCTCCAACACGACTTCCGCATCACTAGATCTTGCGAGACACAACTTATTTCATTCATCCAAGAACTTCATAAAAACAACAACAGTAGCATTCAAACAGATGTCATTGTAATGGACTTTGCCAAGGCACTCGACAAAGTCCCTCACAAAAGACTACTTTACAAGCTCCAATATTATGGAATTGATAAAAACACACTATCATGGATAGAAGACTTCCTCAATCAAAGAACACAAACAGTCCTAATCGATGGTGAATGCTCTGAAAGCATACATGTAACATCTGATGTACCCCAAGGCACAGTATTGGGACCAATTCTATTTTTTGTATATATTAATGATTTCAATGACTACATCAAACACAGCACCTTAAGACATTTTGCTGATGACAGCATAATAAAGGTAATAACAAAACTACCGAACTTGAATGATCAATGTCATAGTCCAGAGAAAATGACAAAAACGAATCAGTCATACCGGAGAATTGGTCGATCGCAATGGTCCTGACTTGGTACAGGCATTTCAAACGAAATGGTGGGTTAGACCAGGTTTAATATAGTTCGGTTGTTTTGTTATTACCTTTATATAGAACTATCAAGAACAAAGATGATGCAGAATAACTACAGCAAGACTTAACAGCTGCAACAAAATGGGAGGGGGACCGGCTCATGTCATTTCACC
The DNA here is from genome assembly GCA_963971305.1 of Arcuatula senhousia. NCBI lineage: Eukaryota > Metazoa > Mollusca > Bivalvia > Mytilida > Mytilidae > Arcuatula > Arcuatula senhousia. The sequence continues at coordinate 78,236,466 of OZ020304.1, forward strand.
CTGACAAGTGTTCAATCCTCCAGGTTACAACAAAACGACACCCAGTTTCATATGACTACACACTACACCAGCACAAACTCAAGATAGAAATATCCACAAAATATCTTGGTATAACGATACAGAATGACCTAAAATGGAACAAGCATGTTGACAACATCTCTGCATCGAGATGTAGATCTAAATATTAAGCTGACTTGCTTGAATCCATTGAGTCCGTTGTCTCATGTTCTTAATGATATATGAGATTGAGTAAATGATCAAATCTAGAATTGTTTATTAAAAGAACATCATCAATATTACGGAACGTGAGTTTCAAAGAGAGAGGTAGTCTACAAATTTTATTGTTTAGAAATGAATGTAAGAAGTCTGCTTCATATGAATGAAGAAAAAAAACCAGCTGCACAATCAGTGCCCATTGGCATTTCTATTGTTTGCTGAAAAACACGTCTACAAAATAAACAAATATGTCGTCTAAAAGAAAGTTGAGCGTGTCGATTAACTGCTCTTTAATATTTTTTTCTTTTTCTTAGACTTATTGATGTCAAAGTAAGTCTTAGTACAATCTACTACCAGATATAAGAACCTGCGTTTTCCATTCTTTTTTAAAATAAACTGCGGTTAATCAGTTGTTCTTGTTCCAATCGTAATGTGAGTTGTCAATGTGGAATAGAATCATAAAGTGTAGAGAAATCGAAAGTTTTGATGCTGGTACAAGATAAAACTGATTTAGAGTAAAGAATCGCCATCAGTTCTTTTGAACGCCATTTCTAGAGTAACAACAATCAAGTTTTTATGGAGAACAGATTTTCTTTCTTTCAGTATTGAAGTCAAATAAACTCAAAGTGGTTTAGTGTTACATTTGAATGACCCCGCAATGAAGCAGTGTTTAGATGGATTTTAGTGGAATTTATTTATCTTATACAGGAATGTGAGGACATCATTTTAGCAACAACAGAATGTCGAAGGAGGAAATGGCCGATTTATGATTGTCAATTATTTCCTCACTGGACAATGTTGTTACTGTGTATGTGGTGCTTTTGCTGGTACGACCAACCCCTAGTTCAGCTGACAAAAGTCAATGTCATGCTTTTAGCACTCACAAATTATGTTATTCGGTGCTTTGTCTGTAGAAACAAGGACATATTTATATGGTAAGGTGGACAGTGTTTTTGTAACATCAGCGCTGTTACAACTGAATGTTGCCTTAGTGCTCATTGAACTCTTCAAAGAATGGAAGTCAAGTTCGTATTTGTATCTTCAACTAAAAAAGAAACCCAGGGAAGACTTTTAACAAAGCTCTATGACAAACATTATCACTTAAACTTTCTAGTCGTCAACTGACGTGACTTTGTGATGGAAGGAAAGAAAGTAAACAATATTATATAAAGAAGTAAGCATCCAATTACGGATGACTAACATTATATATAACCATTTCTCTAAGAAATAATGAATTCGACACTAAATGCATGTAGATGAGAAAAGTGAATTAATTCATACAGAATGTTTAGTTTAGTGTAAACATATTTATTTATCCTGGATTGGTAAACAAGCTTAATGCTTATGTAAATCCCTCTCCAGCTAGCAGTTTGCGAGTGTGGCCTTTGCAGCGGCCCCCATTGAGCCTACTCTTATCGAACTCTACAAAGGGGTCTTTAACGTGCATGGGTATTGCTCTCCACATACACGGAACAACCTTTTGTCGTCCCTTCCGAAGGACTAGCATCGTTCCTTGAGACCATCATCGCAAATGGTGTCAAGAGAGAGCCGGAAGATTGGTTCATGAAATTTTCACCCCGAACGAGGATCGAACAGAATGTCACATGTATATTTCACGAGCGTCATTGATATCTGACGTCATCATTTTATTGTCTTTTAGATGATTTATGTACACTTTGTTGCTTTTAGACATATCTCAACCAGCACATTGTATACTGAATACAAATACCAAAACGGGTATAAAAAACGGTACAAGGAAAGAAACCCGGTGTTTTAAATAAACTTCATTGCATAATAAAACCTCAAGAGGTTAAGCAAATAATACAATTTTGAATTTAATAATCGGAAATTTAGTGACAAAAATATTAGAAATTTATTGGTAAATTCGTGTCAGACAAGTCTTGTAATTTTGTACAATTTCACAAATACAGTTGATGAATATATTTCTTTTAAGGTTCATCTGTACCTTTCTTTAAAACATGGCGTTATTTTTAATCTATTTTCAGTATATGCATAGCCAAAACTGCACATAAAATTGAAATATAAAGTGTAGCTGGACCTAGATATTAAAAATTCTTACCTTTTCTCGATGAATTCTTCCCGAAAAAATCCTTTATTTAAGATATCTCTTTTTTCTCCGCTTTTAAAAACACCCGATTTAAAGCTAATATCACTTTCACCCTTTCTTGTGGCCTCAAATTTCATGCAAATTTCAATCAGGGATTTAACTAAAAGTGTTCACCTCGTTTCATGTAAGAGGCACAATAGGGATAGTTTGTCCTTTTTCACTTTAAAATCTGAACAGGAAAAAAAAAGAGATCTTCATTTTTAAGGAACTTAAAATGAAAAATTTATAGAAATTGAATCAGAAATTACCATATCTAGGTCCAGCTATGCTTTATTTTAATATTTTATCTGTAGTTTTTGTTCTGCATATACTAAAAAATAGGTAGAATATTTCGCTATTTTTAACGAAAGGTACAGATGAACAAAGACAAAATTTTAAAACTAATGACAAAAGAAGCAATAAATTAAGATTTTATTTAGAAACAGCTGCCTGTATTATTATTAGGGTTTTTTTTCAAACACGAATAGATTGGGTCACAATCCTGCTGACTTCAAATTCGCAGTTGGCGCATTGATAGACATCTTTGAATGTCATGTTGTTTATACTTTGCCCTTATTTTATTCAACGGCTTAGTTTGTTTTTACATGTCACTACCCGATCTTTTTTTTTCAGCTGGAACTAAGCCAGTGTCTGAAATTTATTTTTGGACATTTTTATATGAGATGGAGAAAGTCACCAAATCGAGAATTGTTTAGTAAAGGACATCATCAATATAACAGAACGTGAGGTTAAAAGAGAGAGATAGTCTACGATCTTTTTTGTCTAGAGGAGATTGTGAGAAGTCTGCTTCATATGAATGTAGAAACACATTAGCAAGCAAATGTGCACAATTAGTGCCCATTGGAATCCTCATTGTTTGCTGAAAAACACGTCCGACAAACTAAACAAATATGTTGTCGATTAGAAAATTGAGCCTGTCGATTGTTTGGTCTTCTGTATTATTTGTTCTTCTTAGACTCATTGATGACAAAGTAAGTCTGACTGTAATCGACTACCAAATATTTGTACCTGCGTTTTCCATTCTTTTTAAAAAGCTGCGTTTAATCAGCTGTGCCAATCGTGATTTTAGTTGTTGAATGTTCATGTGGAATAGAAGTGTAAAGAGTGGAGAAATCGAAAGTTTTGATGTTGTTGCAAGATGAAACTGATTTCGAGTTAAGAACCTTCAATAGTTCTTTCGAAGTCTTCAGGATCTACATTTGATCGACACCATTTCTAGAATAACAACAAACGAAATATTTCTGGAGGCCGGATTTTACGATTTTATATCCGTTACTATTGAAGTCAACAGAACTGAAAATGTTTACGTGGTACATTTTGATGACCCTGCAATGGAGCGCTGTTTGTATGGATTTTTATGTAATTTAGGAATCCAATACAGGGACGGAATGTCATCATTGTCAGCTCCAACAGAGAGCCCGAAAGAGGAAATGACGGATTTGTGATTGTCAACGTGTTGTAACCGTGTATGTGGTTCTATTGCTGGTACAACCAACCCTTATTCAGCTGTGAAGCCATCAATATAGTGTTTCTTATGATGAAGTGTAGAAAAATCGAAAGATTTGATGCTGTTTTAAGATGTAGGGGCAAATGGGGTAAGTGGACACATTAAGCATATATTGGCTTTTCAATCAGATAGAACAGTCTGCATTTGTTATGGCTATATGTTTACATATTACCTAACATGTTGTTTTTCATTTATAATAAGTTATTTCGATATCACAATACACTAATCTGCCATAGAGGGGCTAAGACAAGACATCAAAAAGTGACCACTTACCCCATGCATTGGGGTAAGTGGTCATATTTGCTTAAATTGTAAAACATCATGACAATTCCTTCTTTTGTGGTTAACTTTGAGTTTTGGTACTTTTTAATGCACTTTATTTGAATTTAAAGCATATGTTTGAAGAAAGTACAAAGGTGCAAGCTTGAAATCAATAATTCATCCGTATGCATATCCATAATTTATTAAGGACATAAACACAACTAAAAACGCGTATCAGATAGAGACTTTTACTACAACTTTTGTCAGGTCAAACATTTTAACTACAGTCATCACTTTTCAGGAGTCAAATCAATTAGTACATGTTGTGTTATAATTCATACCTGTGCAGGAGCGGTTATACAGGTACATCGTGCTAGAAATTTCTAACCCGTTGTATTTAACAGATCTACTGGCTCGATAGGGTGATCAATTGGAAAAGGAGCCGTCAATCAGTCAATGTCTTATGTGGGATTACATGTTTACATGTTTTGATATTGTGGTCTAAGCTGACTCTGTCTGAAAGTCGAAGTTTATACGATGTTTTAGACCAATGGATGACTTCCATGCATATGAAATCACTTTCAGAAGTTCAGCTGTAGTGTCATGAACTTTAAAATATCAATAGATCATAGAAATAGTTGACTGGGTCAAATATAGTAAACCATTTTAGTTATTTTATGGTTGAAAGTTGTCTCTTCGACCTAATACCCAGCTCCATTTGTTTTCATTTTTTTCTATACAAATTTGCACATTTGAATGGTTATAACAAGTTTCTCATACCAATTGTTTCGCGTTATACATGGAATACTGAAATTTTAGATTGCAAGATTTCGATATTATTTGTACTTGATATACATTTTTTTATGCCAATAAGAATTCTCATAAACTGAACAAACTTTTTTTTCCTAATAGGCCTTTCTCTTTGTCTTGCGTTTTGATATTTTAATGTTTGTCACACTGAAATTTAATCAATTCACGTCCAGATTTGCCAGTGCAGGACTCGTGGTACCAATATTCATTTCTGCTGTATAATGTCCGACATTGATTAATTTTTAACAAGATTTCAAAGAAATGAAATCAACCCTTTGTCTGCATATTTACAGTTGTGTTGTCTCTTTGACAGATTTCCCATTTTCACTCTTTTCAATACACAATAGTTGCATTGTAAGTATAGGGACAATTTAGAAGCAATTACCAAATATACATTGTCCACTTTCACCAACATGTTGGGGTAAGTGGACACCTCCTTTTTCAGCTAGATTTACAGCCAAAATAGAAAATAACTATGTTCGAATGTATTTTTAGGATAAATGCAATATAATTTCATCTGTTTTAAGCTATAAATGCACGGTTAGGATTTTCATGTTACAAAGATATCGTTCAGAAAACAAGAAATTAATTTCATGCAAATTGTTCTTTTTCCCTTTCAATGTCCAATGACGTCATAATCCAAGAACGAGGGAACGTGTCTCCTCTAGGAAACACTGCATTTTATGTAAACACGCCGCTTTAATAAAACTTTGATTGATATTAAAAACGCATGCTTGCGTCCGAAGTGTCATTTTATAATGTCATTATGGGCATAATGTCTTGTAAACATGTAAAAAGGGGGTTTCTGGTGGGGCGTCGATTTGGCGGGTACATATCATACACGCCGCCATATTTTCACAGTTTCAACATTTTCCCCCCCAAAAATATATAATTAAACTGATTGTTATGCCTGTCCACACTTCAAATCGTTGTTAGAATGTCGATTTTTCAGCTTTTTGGAATCATGTTTACATTTCATTGAAGTTTCACTCTTGACGGACTCTTTGTTTCCTCAAAATACCTTTGAAACTGAGTTGCAATATTTTGTAATAATTATTTTTCATAATTCAATATAAAACCAATTCAATTACACATTAATTTACGTAGAAATAGCAGTAGAGACCAATGACATTGAAATCACTCACCAATGTTTATTCGTCTTTGTCCCTGTTTTTGACCAGCGAAGTGTGGAATGGGAGACAACTCGAATTCAGGAACGTGACCGATAACGCAATCGAACTGACCAGTTACCCCATGTGTCCACTTACCCCAAACGCCCCTAACTGATTTAGAGTTAAGAATCTCCATCAGGTCTTTTGAATTCTGTAGAACTTGCGTTTGATTGACACCATTTCTAGAATAACAACTATCGAAGTATTGTTGGATTACAGATTTTATTGCCTTTAGTATTGAAGTCAATAAAATTAGAAGTTGTTTAGTGGTATACTAGTATTTGGATGACCCCGCAAAGAAGCACTGTTTGTATAGATTTTTGTGTAATTTAAGAATCCAGGGATGGGATGTCATAACTTTAAACACCGACAGAAAGGGCAAAGGAGGAAATGACCGATTTATGATTGTCATTTATTTTGATGTGATATGGTGTTTTATATGGAGGAACAACAACATATTTGTAATCTTAGGTGGACAATGTTTTTGCAACATCAGCGTTGTTAAAACTGGAAGTTGCCTTAGTGCTCATTGAGCACCTGGAAGAATTGAAGTCAAGTTTATATTTAGATTTACATAAAAAAAAGAAACACAAAGAAGACTTATTAACTTTCTAATCTTCAACTGAAAAGATGGAAAAAAAGTAAACAATATTAAACAATGAGCCCAACAATGATGTACGAATTTCATGTAAAATTTAATTTCTTAAAGACATCCAAAAGCGATCAATTTACTAACATTATATAACTATTTCTCTCAGAAATAATGAATTAAACAACAAATAAAGAGAGAGGTAGATTGATATATACAGAATGATACATTTACCACGAATGTCATTGATATCTTAACAGAAATCCTTCCAAGATGACGTTTATTGTTTTAAATGATTTATGAACACAATAATTTAAATTTCTCAAAAAACTAATAGATTCTTTTTGCTGTATCTTCCAGTGTGGTAGGAGTGTCTATCCTATCTATTGAACAGGGGCATGAGTAGATTTATATTTAAAAGGTTAAACTTCGAGAACATGGAGAAGGTATCGCACTACGGGTATAGTTTTTATATTTACTTCTTTGGGTCGCAATACTGCTGCGCGCATATTTGCATTTAACGCATCGATAGATCTTTAAATGCCACGTTGTTCTATTCCACTCAGAGCTATTCTTTGCCCTTATATCTATAGTTCATAGGTTAAGTTATTTTTTAACATGCCACTACTCGATCATTTTTTCCAGCTAGAAACAAGCCAGTGTCAGAAACTTCTTTTGATATTGAAAGTGTCTTAGCAATCGACTCGCATTGATAGAATATTTGCATTTTCTATGTTTTTTTATTCAGCAGCAAATTGGCATCCTTTTGGATACAAATTGTGCACCATTTCTTTCTTCATTCATAAGAAGCGGACTTCTTATAGTCACTTTGTGTCAAAACGGATCGACGACTTGCTTCACAATTCGTTATATTGATGAAATTCTTTCACTGAATAATCCTCGATATGGTGACTATCTCCGTCTTATATATTCTAATGAACTTGAGAAAAAGGACAACATGCATTCTAAATAAAAAGTCAGCTTCATATTTATATCTATATCTCAAAAGAGTATCACATGAAGCTTGATGACAAACGTAAAGTTAAAAATATTTAATTTTAAAATTCAATTTCTAAAATAGTGTTTAAATACGATCGTTTTATTAATTAATAAAGGTAATAACAAAATTACCGATTAAGAATCAATCTCAAATGTCCATAAGACGAGACAAAACAAGGAAGACACACCGGAAAAATTGAAGACCGCAATGGTCCTGAATTGGTACAGGCATTTCCAAAGAAATGGTGGGTAAAACCAGGTTTTAAGGCGCTAGTAGTCAATTATACCAAGACTTACTTTGTCATCAATGAGTCAAAGAAAAAGAACAAATTTACACAAGACCAAATAATCGACATGCTCAACTTTCTTATTGACAACATATTTGATCAGTTTGATGGACGTGTTTTTCAGCAAACAACAGGGATTCCAATGGGCACTAATTGTGCACCTTTGCTTGCTGATTTGTTTCTTCATTCATATGAAGCAGACTTCTTACAATCTCTTTTAGACAAAAAAGACCGAAGACCGAAGACTAGCTCTCTCTTTCAACCTCACGTTCCGTTATATTGATGATGTCCTTTCACTGAACAATTCTCGATTTGGTGACTTTCTCCATCTCATATATCCCCAGGAGCTTGAGATAAAGGACACGACGGATTCTAGGAAGTCTGCTTCATATTTAGATCTACATCTCGAAATTGGTTCCCAAGGAAGACTTTCAACAAGGCTCTATGACAAATGTGATGACTTCAACTTTCCAATCGTCAATTTTCCCTTCTTGTGTATCAACATTCCGTCCGCTCCAGCTTATGGAGTTTACGTATCTCAATTGATTCGTTACTCCAGAGCATGCGAGACTTACATCGATTTCCTTTGCAGAGCGACACGTCAGACGCAAAAATTGCTCACACAGGGTAATGTTGCTTCTAGGTTGCTGTCTTCACTCAAGAAATTTTACGGAAGACATCATGCACTTGTAGACAAATATGGGATTTCGATCTCTCAGATGAGTGCAGATGTTGGTTTGTCATAGGGTTTTGTTTGTCTTCCTTTACCGGATCTGACACGCTGAATGGACTATTGGCAACGCGGCGGGTGTGCTATAGCAAGCAGGAACTGCTTACTCTTCCGGGGCGACTGAAGTTCGCGTTGTTGATTGATGTTCGGTATTTTGTGTTTCCATGTTTTGCATGTTGTCTGTTTTTGTCCCGTTCTTGTTGGTGTTTACTGGTTTTGTCTCTGCCTGTGTCTGTGTCTTACGGACTTTTGACATTCGGATGCCCCACTGGTTCCTCTGCTTCCTTCCCTCTTCCATTGCGATCTTTGGGTCCGGTAGTTACACAAACCACTACAGGTTTGTGATGACATATCAGGGATGCTAAGGTGATCATCTCAGTACATCAACAGCCAAACAAAAATCAAAGCAAGTACTAACCATTTCGTTTAACATGATATTGAATTTTTCTACCAGTGGCTGATTACGAAGGAAGCATTTTAAAGAGATTTTATGAGATGTATTTTCTTATAACCTTGGTCTAATAGTTGGTTACGGAGAAAGCAGTGACGGATAAAAGAAAATAAAAATGTGTACAAGCCCTGGCATATCGAATAAGTTGTGAAATATAGACACCGTATGCAGGTGACGTTGTTATGCTACTTTTCAGGTTAGGAAAATTCATCTTCGCTAGCCAAGAGCTACGATCCGCTATCTCTCATCTTCAGAAGATGAGAGATAGCGGATCGTAACCCTTGATTTGCGAAGATGAGGAAAATTGATCATTTTAAAATTAAAATCGTCTCTTTTATCGTAAATGTTTGTACTGAGATGACTACCTGGATCAAATTGGAGATGTAGGTCCAAGAATGATGTAAAGCGAGTGGATTCTGTGGTTTCTTTAATCTCTAGTTCTGGAGGATATATTGTGGGAATCCATCTACCAAACGACGAGTTGTTGACCGAGAGGACGTCATCAATATATCTGAAAGTGAGATTAAATGACCTTGCCTCTTTCATCTTCTTGTTCTTTACGAGTTCCTGAAGAATCCAGTCTCGTAAGAGTATAAAAACAAGTCAGCGAGGAGAGGAGCACAGTTTTTGCCCATTGGAATGCCGATTTTTTAATGTCTGTAGAAGGAAATCTTTATCTCGAAGTAAACAATACAAAAGAGTGAGCGTAACTTTGATGTGCGATATTTTTTCTCATTCAATGTTAAAAAATAGCATTTAAAACGATCAGGGCGTAGCTAAGTTTATTTTCTGGAACTTTGTTGTAATCTTTATTCTTATTAACATTATGTAATTATTCGTCATAGAGATAATGAATTATAGACACAAAATGAGGAGAGGTAAGGTAGATTAATTTATACAATATTCTACAATTATGAATTTCATATTTATTCTGACAGAACCAATATATTCTCTCTGATCTAAGATGATACATTTTTAACCTGTATATTGCGTTGCAGATGATTTGCACAATGCTGTTTTTAAAGATACTGTTTAATAAGCACATTATTTGTGTCAAGTTTTACAAATACAGTTTATGAAAATATTACCTTTTAACTAAACAAAGACTAAAAAATGAAAAAGATAGAAAATACATTAAAGCTTTTATTTGCAGCTGGTTTTATGTTTTCCAAACAAGAATCATACGTTGAACAACAATAAATGATTTTTGCATTGTATATCGTTTAATAATTCAAGAATAATCTTGTATCTAGATTATTTTAATGACGTCAATAATATCAGGGGCGTAGCTAGACCTATCTTCAGTCTACGCAAAGTGATCGAAATGGGTCCAGGGCAAGGCTTAGATGGGGGGTCCGGGGGGCGAAGCCCCCCGCAGCTTAAGGATTTTAGCGAAATTGAGCAATTTCATGACTGAAAATCATTATCTATATTAAATTTTGTCATACAAAATATGAACACTAAAACATAGCCTTATTTGTATCCTGAATAAACTTTGGAAAAAAATGATGGTAAAACTAATGGATCAAATTGTGTTTTTGCTGTATGTATTATCATTATGCATTGAAAAAAAAATAAAGACGACTCTATTTTGATGGTTCACCTAAAGTTGTCACACGGTGACGTCTATAATAAATTAGTTTTCTGAATGTGAAAAAAAATGTATACCAAAGACCAATCAGCCATGGGATGGACAATAAAATAAAAATGAAACAACATTTTTTAATTTTAATACACTATGTACGTTCACTTAAACATCAAAGCCCATTTTCTATCTTTCTTTCTTGAGAAGACATCCAACACTCGATTTGTTTCAATTTCACGCTTCCTTATAGACGTTCAGTAAACCAAGTGCAGACAATCGTCCAGTTGTCATGGTGTTCCGGAGATAAGTTTTAACTCGGCGCATGGTGCTAAACGAGCGTTCAGCAGTTGCTGTAGGTACGGGCATACAACCAAATACGTTCAAATCGAACCAACAGACAAAAAAATGAATCTTTTACACAACACAAACGACTTCACACAAGAATAAAGAACTGATTATAGTGTTTAGGGATTTAGAGAGAAAACGCTTTTATCATCTTATGCAGACTTGTTTAATGGGAGGGACTGAACTCCGACAGAACTGAACAATGGACGGACTTGTAAACGGAGTTATAGCTGTTAATTTGATTAAGATGTTGGTAAAAAATAATTCAGACGGATGACTATTCAAACAAAGAGATGGATTATTCATTTTCGCCAAGACAGAGAGACTGTTTATTAATGATTTTTTTTAAAATCATATTATTAATGATTACATCATGTAAAAAATATATATATACCTGGCTGGAAAATTGTATTGGTGAACACTTTCCCATCTCAAAGTTAGGACTTTGTACTTGTCATCGTCCGTCAAGAAACGATGCCCAGTCTTTAATATATCTGGGTATGGTGCTGACAAATCTTGGGAGTCACTAAGGCTCATCGACGATGATGAAGCCATTTTAAATTTTGTGAATTCTCAAACTTTCCTTTTTAAAAAGTAAAACGTAAAGGTATAAGGAAAAGATACAAAAAAAATCCGGAATTAATGGTGCCAATACCCTGGATTACTTTAATGAGTTTATTACATTATCATTATGTATGAAAAAGGATTTCTCGCCCGTCACATAAAGACATTTATGTTGTAATCTTAAAAAAAGCACATATTAATTTTTGGTACTTTTTCCGAAAGTACGCAAGTGCGCATTCACGTATAGGCAGCTACGCCCCTGAATATAAAAAAAATGTTTTAAGGAGCAACCATAGACAATTTGAAGGCAGGTGATAGTTTTTTTTTAATGTTTATAATGTTGCGTCGTTTACACTTATTCCACATCACATCCTATTCTTACCCACATCCAGCATTGAATCCAGAAATAAGCATGCCGAATCACTATTATAAAACAATATGATAAAATATTCAACATAATAAGGGCACTCATCATGTTTATATATCACAAACATAACAACAATGAGAGGGAAATGGTATAGATAAAAGATGGCTATTAAAAGAAGCAGAGATACCAATGGGGTATCCGAATGTCAAAAGTCCGAAAGGGCAGAGACAAAACCAGTAAACACCAACAAGAACGGACAAACACAGACAACATGTATAACATGGAAACACAAAATAACTGAATATCAATCAACAACGCAAACTCCAGTCGAAACAAGAGTGAACTCAGGTGCTCCGGAAGAGTAAGCAGTTTCTGCTTGCTATAGCACACCCGTCGCGTTGCCAATAGTCCATTCAGCGTGTCAAATCCAGTAAAGTAAGACAAAACAAAACCCTATGACAAACCAACATCTGAACTCATCTGAGAGATCGAAATCCCATATTTGTCTATAAGTGCATGATGTCTTCCGTAAAATATCTTGAGTGAAGACAGCAACCGAGGATCAACATAACCCTGTGTGAGCAATTTTTGAGAACTCTTTATTTATGTTTTTTTTTTTCATCTTTTAAATCCATTCTTAAAAATTGCAATGTGTCAATATATTTTCTTTTTTTAATTTAGTGGAAAGAAGTACTTCTTCTTTTTTGTATGCCAAATGTTTTGAAACTTTTTATGTCATGCATCATTTACAGTTACTGTTATTATTTTCGATAGGATTTAAGTTGTGATCACGTAACTATATTCCTATTCACAAATGTATGGTGTTTTATGTTACTACCGGGCCGTAAGATCGCAATGACAGAGGAAGGTTTGGCGCCATAAAACCTGGTTTAATCCATTATTTCCTTTGAAATTTATGGTCTTCAATTTCCCCGCATATTTTCTCCCTGAGTTGCATTTTCTCCTTGCACATTGAGATTGATTATTTTGTTATTACTTTTATTTACTATGATGAAGCTCTCTTTTATTTATTATGGGACATTCGAGTGTCAAAAGTCCGAAAGGGCAAAGACAAATCCAGTAAACACGAACAAGAACAGCAGGAAGAAACAGATAACACAAAACACAAAACATATTTACTTAGACATTTAAAAGGTATTATTGCAGCATATTAAGAAATCTTAGGTTGAAACTAATACAAAAACAACCAAACCAGCAATCAACAACGCGAACTTAGGTCATAATGAGAATGAACTCTGGTGCTCCTAAAAGCGTGATTTAGTCTAAAGTTATTTAATATTTCTCATTCATTTTTATACAGTCTAAGTAATCTTACGATTCATGTTCGCTCTTCTTGTCCCCAATAACTCTTTTGTCTAAATTGATGCTTGTGACAACGTTTAAACCTTGAAATAAGATTCCTATATGCACATGTGTATTTTGATGTCTTTATACATGTATTCTATAGTAGATAAGATTAACGTTTTATATTATCATTTCATTCATCTTTGTTTTTCTTTTAAAGGTAGTAGTTTGATAATTTACAACCACGTGTTCCTTTCAAGTCTCTTAATGTCCTTCATGCAAAATTTGCAACCGATTCAAACAAACACGAAGACATGCATGATATGTTAAATGTTTTTTTTTTTATTTTCTGATAATCTGATACATTGACAACATATAAATGAAATAAGACAAATAAAAAGAGTCTTTCGACTCCGTCAGTTTCTCTGAAATTACTTGTTCTGTTCTGTATTGTCTGTTTCTTCGTCATGTTCGTGCCGTTTTCGTTTGTGTTTGCTGGTTTCGCCTTGTACCTTTAAGACTTTTATAAAAAGCCATTATTGTAATCTAAGGGGGCAACCCTGAGTTCAGTTGTATCACAAAACTAAACACAATTAAGGAAAAAAGACAGAGATTCTAATAAAAACGGTAATTAAATGTTTGGAAAAAGAAAACAGACATGGAAATGACAAGACATTTTATCTATAAGGGTCTTTTTATACCATCAACTCGTGGAACATCGTGTGCTTATCGAGTAGAGACAAAAATAGCCCTCAACACGAAGTTTCTTATATAAAGTTGAAACATTCACTACTATCTATCACTTCTCGTGTACGAGCAGGGCACCGTTTCATAAAGCGATCGACAATTAACGTGCACGTAATCCCATGCAAATTAAATGGGCTTACGTGCACGTTAGACTAACGATTGCTTTATGAAACGGCGCCCTGGTGTTTTATCGATAGAAAAATATGGAAAAGAATTCGAGACACAACTCTATAAAAATTTGATAAAATACAAGTTTTGACTTATATAGATAGATAGCTAAAACAAACCAAAACAGTTCCTTAATGCCATTACTATTTTGTGATACATTTAACTAAATATCTATTTATTCATAAAATAACAAGGTTGAAGAAAACCATACATCATAATTAACCACTAAGAAAACTGGGTCTAATATTAATGTATTATTTGGAAGCAAAGAAATTGTCTGTCTATGGAGAACTAAACTTACAAAATCCCTTAAAATATAACACTGAAAACAACAACAAATAACTAAAAAATACAACCAGAAATGCAAACTAAAATGTTTAATAAACTTTTTAATTTTCATGAAAGTTTCTCAATCCTCAAATATCATGAATAATTGAAAATACCATTTCTCCTTAAAAGTCAAAAATAACCAATTAGATGTGTGCTTAGATCTGTGATTCAATTTACAAGATAAGGACGTAGCATTGTGGTGCCATTGTACGAAAAAAAAAACAATAAGATACAACGAGATGGAATGGATTAAGAGAGTAAACAATATAATTCAAAAGCGAAGGCTTCATATAAAAAAATCAGTTTGAAAACATCTAAATATGATCATGTTACTAACATTATTCAATTGTACATGTAACAAGACCAATCGATGTCTGGCCCTGCGTCGCATGGCAAAACGTTGAACCATGTAACTTTTAGGCCCAATATGGACAGTCAATAATTTTTGACACTTGCATCCTATGGTGGATTTACAAAGCATATTTGTCACATGCAACCCAATATTAAAAATATTTAAAAAAATTAAAGTTTCTATTTTCCCCTTAACTTGTAAAAAAAATTATAAATTGCACCGTTAATAAAAAAAAGTAACATTTTTTCCCCCTTTTGGACCCCTCATTCCTAAACAAAAAAAGAGGGGACACCCTAAATCAGCCCCACCCTTCCTTTTATGGTAAGTAACATTACTGTAAAGTTTCATAGCATTTGGTCAACCGAAACAAAAGTTATTGTGGAAAAAAAATAAAAAGTTGCTTTTTGGACCCTTTAGGGCCATTAATTTCTAAAGCAAAAAAAGAGGAGACACCCAAAGTAAGCCCTACCCCTCCTTTTATGGTAAGTAACGTTACTGTAAAGTTTCATAGCATTTGGTCAACCAGAACAAACGTTATTGTGGAAACAAATAACAAAGTCGCTTTTTTTGCCCCTTTTGGGCCCCTAATTTCTAAACGAAAAAAGTGGGGACACCCAAAATCAGCCATGCCCTTCCTTTTATGGTAAGTAATATTACTGTAAAGTTTCATAGCATTTGGTCAACCAGAACAAAAGTTATTGTGGAAACAAATAAAAAAAGTTGCTTTTTTGGTCCCTTAAGGGCCCCTAATTTCTAAACGAAAAAAGCAGGGACACCCAAAATCAGCCCCACTCTTCCTTTTATGGTAAGTAATATTACTGTAAAGTTTCATAGCATTTGGCCAACCAAAACAAAAGTTATTGTGGAAACAAATAAAAAAGTCGCTTTTTTGGCCCCTTTTGGGTCCCTAATTTCTAAACGAAATTATGAAATGACTCCAAAAGGGGAGGTGCACATCTTCAATATATCTGTAATCACTGTGTAAAATTTCAGAAAGATCTAGTGTTTGGTTTTTGAGATTCAGATTACACAAGACAGGCACCCCATAGCGGGACGGACGGACAGACGGACGGACGGATAGACGGACGGACGGACGGAGTGACCCGACTACTAGACCTGCTTTCGCCTTCGGCGACGCAGGTAAAAAATATGTAAATTAGGCAACTATAGTTTTCTTCGTGTATCGATTGTGACATAACAATGGAAGAGAATGAAAATTATAAAAGGATCCAAAAACAATATCTTACAACGACCATTTTACTTTAATTATGGAGTAAGTCCTCTCAGAATTAATGAACTATGACACATAATTACGAAAGGAAGGGGAAAAGAATATTAACATATAGACAGATAGACACAGTATGTTACATAATTTATGAAAGGATAAAGAGTAAATGAACATGAGACCACGACACATATGTTAACTCCAACTGCAATTTAATTTTATGAGCTGTATGGCCATTTTGGAAAATTATTCCTCATCAACAGCACTAGAGCCCAAACAAAGTAAATCTATAATTCAAAAGATGTTCAAAATGCATAAAACAAAACGAAATCCAAATATATATACCATTCATGACATAATTGACGTTTTGTATCAAATGCTTTACATTTACTGCTAATTTATCACATATAACTTTTAAAACAAAGACTGTTGATGAGAATATCTCTTTATACTAAACGGGAAAAAACATTAATAAATGAAAAAATACCATATATTAAAGATTTTTGTAATGAAACAGCTGCCTGTATTGTATAGAACCCGGAACAAGTTACACGAGGAGACAATAATTCATTTAACATGATATATTTTTCGATAATTTAAAAATTTGTTTTGAATTCTTTGTATAATTTTAAATTTTCTTGTACTACTAGCTCCGTCTTACGGACTGTACATTTCACAGTTAGTTATATATGCTCAAATATGCAGCAGTGTTTCTGATTTTGATGATAAAAACCGTTTATTACAGAACAATTACTAAAACAAGGTTATCGATGCCACTAGTCAAGTCTTTTACAAAATTCGTACATAAATATGGGTATCTTATTGAAAACTTATATTAGTTGTACATGTCGTTTTTTGATTGTAAAGGGAATTTCACATCCTGAATTTTATAAAATGTTGTTTTATAAGGCACGGAAATTCCCAAAAAAAATCCTCTGGAGATGTTAAATTGGCTTAAAAAACTTATGAGTTCGAAGTTAAATTTCGTGTTTTTGGTAGAAATTAATAATGAGATAATGTTAGTAACTTTAAAACGTTATTTTATTAACTTTTTGATATTGTATTATTCTTAAGCATTACAGCAATCAAATATGTCGTTTTTTTGTAATGATAAAGCACTAAATCATTAATTGTTTGAAGTGTTATGTCGGATTTAGAATCGATATGTTTTATTGTTTATACATCAGTCGGTAAATGCTTCTTAGCTAGCTGTCAGAAACTGCATGTGTTCTGAAGAGAG
Source organism: Arcuatula senhousia (assembly GCA_963971305.1). NCBI lineage: Eukaryota > Metazoa > Mollusca > Bivalvia > Mytilida > Mytilidae > Arcuatula > Arcuatula senhousia. The sequence goes on from OZ020304.1 coordinate 78,253,844, forward strand.
TTCCTCTACGTCTTCTTGTTCTCGTATAGTGCTTTTGTTCCAGGTTCTGTCTTGTTGAGTTTAGCTTTTATTGATTTGATTTTTAGAGTGTGTTATATTTGTGCTTTGTTCAAGATTAGCAATATGGTGAAAGTTGGGCCCAAAAATCCAGTTTAACCCCGCCACATTTTATATGTACCTGTCCTAAGCCAGGGATCTTTGCCAAAGCTTTTGTTTGCCCGTGTCATCTTTGTGTTTATTGTTCTATGTCCAGAAAGGGTTTTTGTTATATATTTAGTCTTGGACTTATGTGAGACGGCAGTCAGCGACCTCTGGTCATGTTGAAGACTGTGGGCTGTTTTCCATTGTGATTTTATGAATTGCCGTTTCCTAATTTTGGTTGTGTCTTTTCTATCTCAGTCAAAAATAAAAAAAAATGTACGATTTGATGGGGGAAAACAAGCAAAATAGTCTTGAAATTACGTGTTGTCGACGTAAAAGAACGGCCAATCTCATTAAAATAAGATCTCCTAAACTATAAGTTACGTTCCGTTGGAACCAACGGAACGTAGTATAGTTTAGGAGATCTTATTTTAATGAGATTGAAGAACGGCTTTCAGTAGACTTTACATGCGACTATTTTTTATTGACATTCAATTACAAATACGATGCTAAATTTGAAAACGAGAATGAATGACATACGATGAAAAGAAAAACCCAAAAGCACAAAAAATGTTACCAATTATTTTACAATATCAACACGTTTTTGAAATTTTATTTTGTTACTCATCCTTGTATTCTAAATAGAGAAAATAATTAAGCATTTTTGGTATATATATCGATTTTAACCGAACCAAAAAGCACGATTGTGTCACAATATATTATATTCATGAGTTTCTAATTTTAGTTTGTGGAACTCAAATCCATCCTTTTTATTCTAATTTGTAACCAAAACTGAAATGGAAGTCGAAAATTTACAAAATCAATTTCCAGTTATTGTCTATTTCAGTTTCCGTGTCTTAAGGTCTCAATTCGCAGAACAAACCATGCTTGTGAAGAAATCATGACCATGGTATGATAATATACTCTGAAATTGTTTATTTGACCACATATTCACTATATTCAACTTAGAATAAAGATGTGTCAATAATTTTGGACTGGAATTTATATGATCAAATATTTTATATAATGGGATTATTTTTAAAGTAGTGCCACAAGGACTCCTAAATATCGTAATGCAAGACAGGACGACTAAAGAAACAAAATTATGAAATAATTAAACTTTTTTTCATCTATTATCCGTTTTTTTTTGCTTATTTATTATTCTCAAGTATTGGATTCACAAAAACGTTGAATAATTTTTGTGACACCACATTGCCATTAGGGGCCAAAAGGAGCAAAAATGAAATGTAACATACCCTAAATTAGGGGCCAAAGGGGTAATATATTTCTAACTGTAATTTTTGGGTCTGCTTTTGAAAACAAAATGAATTCCTTGTGAAATATGGATGGAAAGCCCACTAAAGAATGAATGTGTCAAAAAAAAACTTTGTCATTCAACCATGTGCTGCATATGAACATATTTTTCAGAGCAATTGACTATATATATTGGGCCTCAAACGTACAGGGCTCAGCATGTTGTGGTCGTATCATGCTGCTCGGCGAAGCTTTTTTTATTGTTTATTAGATTATTGCGTCTACCATAAAAGTTTTTGATTTACGACGTCAACTAAGGAGAAATTCTATTTGTGCAAATATTTTTTACAGAAAGTATGATTATTTGAACAAATAATTAAACAGAAGAAGCTTTTAGGTACATGCATATATTGGATAAATAGTAGAAAAAAATAAATAGTATATATCTAGCAGTTAAATATCACATGTATCATATAATTTAGACTTATCAGATACGTTCCTATTTTGTGGGTTAGGATTTTACAATTAAGAAATTTGAAGAAAGAAATTGAATCGGTATTTTTTTTTCATAAATATTGATGTGCAACCAAAAAAGAAAAATATCCAAAAACATGATTGCCCTAGAACTTTAAAAAAGTTGCAAGATGTTTTTGTCCACCAGAAGCGTCATGATAAATTTGACAACAATCTTGTTTATTAACAAAATATTTTTATTTTCAGGTTATGCTGTTAACCGGCTGGTCCTTTTCGACACACAGATAATCAAAATGAACGAACTGAGATGATCAAAACATGTATAAAAATGTCCAAGTAGAAAAGAATAATCAAGGCAAAGTTTGAAATGGTCTTAATGTCGTATAGACATAGAACCTAAGTGGATGGTGAAACCTTGTTTTATTTACAGTGTCACACTATTTTACGTAACTATGTATTATGGATTAAGCAATTTTACAGTGTCACATTATTCTATGTAACTATATATTTTATGGACTTGAAGATCGCAATGGAAGAGGGAGGTTTGGCGCCATAAAACCTGGTTTAACCCACCATTTCGTTTGAAATGCCTGTACCAAGTCAGGACAATTGCGATCCACCAAGTCTCCGGTATGACTGATTCGTTTTTGTCATTTTCTCTGGACTATGAGATTGATCATTCAAGTTCGGTAGTTTTGTTATTACCTTTATTATGGAATAATAGTCCTCTTTTCTTTCAATCTTAGGATTCAGTAGTAACACAAAAATTCCAATAGCTAAACTTTTATGAAAAAAAGCATTGATATGCCAAGCTATATCATCATTAGGTCTTTTTACAGACTTTTAAAATATGATGAATAGAGGACAATAATATAACGACACTAATTCTTTTTGAAACTGAAATTAAAAGGTTTGGAAGTGGAAGCAGACATGGAAATGACAGGAAATTTTCACTTTAAGGATTTGTTCTACCAACAAGTGAAGTACCATGTGCTTATTAATTAGAGACAAAAAAAGCATTTACAGCACAGTTTCTTACCGATCGAAAAATACTTAAAAAAACTTACAGTTCAATCAAAGCGGTAATTTATAAAATAGAAGTTTTGACTTAAATAAATTAAATAAATTGAAAGTGAAAAAAAACAAGAGGCTCCCAGGAGCCTGAATCGCTCACCTGACATATGTGCCTGAAGTAAAGATTATAAGGCAAAATCTATTTAACGTTGAAAGGGTCAGAAGATTAATAAGGGGGTCATCTGACAATATGGTGGATCTAAAGGTGCTGATCACTTTTGTTCTCAATCAAAATCTAAAAATCTGTCACCCTTTTTGAGTTATTTGCAAAAAACTGCCATTTACCCGTATGTTCTATTTTAGCCACAGCGGCCATTTTTTACGACCAATCAAAAATCCCCACATCAGTTCTATACACCTAATGCTAATAAACAGCTATACCAAGTTTGGTTCCATTTGGACTTAAAGTGTCAGAGGAGTTAACGTTTTCAATGAAATGAGGAAATGCTGTTAAAATGCTAAATTTTGACGTTCTAAGGGCAATAACTCCTAAAAGGAAAGGCCCTACAACGTTGACGGACTTTCGACCCTCGAATACACCATTGGTGCCTCTTTCCTTCTTTTGAGAAAACCATCAAACTCTTGTTAACCCCTAAAAGACACTGAGGCTGTTTTCAGTTGACCTACTCTAGTTAACTAGAGTTAACCCGAGTAACAAATAAACGACTAGAGTTCGGACTCGGGTAAACCCCGATGACCTTTAACCCCTACTCGAGTTTAACCCTGGCAAAGGCAGGGTTGGTAGAGTACGTGACGTCATGAGTAGAGTTTACCTGCTTGATTTTTAAAATAATACGTATCTAATGTTAAATTTCCCTAAAATTACATTAGAAAATGTTTTTTTCATTCTATTATTTAAAAGTTTTGAAGTTTTATTGTTATAATAATGTCGCTATGGTCAACTCTATACTAGAAAATAGAAAATACGTCTCATACGATCACTAAACAAATTCTTTCTTCGTTATCAGCCACTAGTAGAAAAGTTCAGATATGATAGTGAATTGTTTTAATTAGTGTTTGGCTGGTCTGCTGTACTGAGATGATCACCTCAATATCCCTATTGTGTCTCACAACTATGTTGTGTTCTATGGTCATTACCGGATCCTAAGATCGCAATGGAAGAGGGAGGTTTGGCGCCATAAAACCTGGTTTAACCCACCACTTCTTTGGAAGTGCCTGTACCAAGTCAGGACCATTGCGGTCTTTAATTCTTCTGGTTTTGTGTCTTTCTCAAATAAAAATTACAACAAAGTTCAAGACAAAAGCTTCTGCATTTTATTCATGATAATTTTCATATCCTACATGTCCTATTATGTTCGACTTATAAAACCTAATTCCAAGAAAATTCAACAGTGTCACACTATTTTACGTAACTATTTATTATGGATTTAGAAAATTTTACAGTGTTACACTATTCTATGTAACTATATATATTTTATGGACTTGAAGATCGCAATGGAAGTGGCAGGTTTGGCGCCATAAAACTTGGTTTAACCCACCATTTCGTTTGAAATGCCTGTACCAAGTCAGGACCATTGCGATCCACCAATTCTCCGGTATGACTGATTCGTTTTTGTCGTTTTCTCTGGACTATGAGATTGATCATTCAAGTTCGGTAGTTTTGTTATTACCTTTATCTAGAGTACCCCGTTTTTGAAAAAAAGTACACATATAAACTTGACACTAGAATAATTTGTTCAGTTGAAAAATCAAGTGCTCATGATCCTACCGAGCTAATAATAAAAAATCACTCTACTAGGGTTAACTCGAGTCGGTCAACTGAAAACGGCCTGAAAACAAGGACAAAAACCCACGAACTTATAAGATTAAACGAAATTTAACTGTAAGAATTTCACATTAAGGTTTATCTATACGGTTACCTCAAAATGGCTAAAATTTTAGATCGATTTTTCAGTAAATGTACAGCAACAACTGCATACAACATTCAAAGGACCTAGATATATTAATTTCTTTTTACTTTTTATTAATATTTTATGATGAATTCTGTTATTTGCAAGTTCTGCTTTCTTCCCATTTTTGTACACAGTCGATTTTAGGTTAATATCACTAACACCCTTGCAGATGGCCTCAAATCTCATGCAACATTTGATTAAAATTTGACTAAAAGTGTTCATAAACATGTCAGTTGAGGGGAACAATTGGGATAGTTTGTTCTTATTCAAAATGCATTTTGAACGCAAAAAAATCACACATGTGTCAATGCAATACGGTGTGTCCATATCTAGGTCCTACTATATATAACTCATTTTCCTGATAATGTGCCGTTTGAGCTATACATATACTAAAATTTTCTTCAAAAAGTTCACTGTCCTGATGAACATTAAAGTATCTCAAACCTAGGTTTAAACGAATAAGTAAAATAGTACTTCTTCTTTATAAGGCAACTATTATCAAGTACTTATGTGCCTAGATTTTCCTAATCTAAAAATAACAACAACGTGACTTTGTGGTGCTACTGTACGTTAACAAACTTAATTGAGTTAAGAATTATAGATATGAAGGCCAACCTTAACATTGATTTATGAATATTCTTTTTATGAAAAAACACTTTACAAAAACATATATTATACCATCGTATTTGTAATATTATGTTGCTGTTCATCTCAGAAATTAGGCATATTATGTTGGTGAGGATTAACATATACAGTAGATTGTGACACAAATCCCTCTAATTTGCAATGGAAGAGATATAAACCCATAAAAGGTTTTGAAAATAATATTTCACAACTATCAACTTACTAACATTACGTAATTAGTCCTCTCATAAATGTAGAATGATAGTCACTTAATCTCTGAAAGGACAGGGAAAATATACTAATCTACAGACAGATATATTTCAGGCCAAGATCCAAGGAAAGGCGTACCGGACGTACGCTCCCCCTAAAACTGATTTGCCCTAAATACACGTAAAAGTAAAAAAGAAACCACTTAAAAAGATTTCACGCCTCTGGTTATCCCATTTGTACCTCTGCTTCTTTTTATGGTGCATTATATAACTCTAAATTAGCATAATTCATATTTTTGTAAATATTTTGAATATGTACTTGTTGATTTTTTCTCCTTTTATACTTTCCACAGAAATTTTAAAAAATGAAAACGTTACCATACATTTATTAAGATCAGCTGCTTATATTGCATCATAATTCACTGAAACTAGGAACAGTTACAACAGGAAAACAATGAATTGATTTATATGATAAAAATGTTTTGTATTACACTTTGTTTTTATCTCGGGCAAAAATATTAATGATAAACGATTTCATGAAAAGAACAAAAAAGTGTTAAATTTTCTTGATGTTGACGTAGAACAACGTCTTATGCAGCCGACTTGCAAATTAATTGACCAAAAAAAAAAAATGTCACTGAACTTAAAAATCAGAAGAAATGACACAAAGTCATAATAGTGTCGGAATACAGGTAAATCAACAGCATTCGAATATAGAATTTCCATTGATTTGAAAAAAAGTGACTTATTTTATACAATATTCACGTTTTCTTTGATATGTTTTATTTTGCATCCTTTTATTCTAAAGAGAGAATATAATCAATTATGAATAAAGGTCTAAAGTAAAATTAAGCTAAATCAACATTTTGTTAAGGTTTTTAGTTCATTATTAAACTTCTTATTTTAAATTTGAAGAACTAAAACATATGATACTTTCCAAATTGTGAAAGATCGTGATGTTATAAAATATTCAAATGGGGTTTTTAAGACATTAAAGTCTTTAAAATGTTACAAATCAGAAATCTGAGACAACCCTAACCCTATCCCTAACCCAAATTTCAACGTCTACAAATCTATGACAAATTTCAATATCTACAAAATCTATGACAAATTTCAACATCTACAAATCTATGACAAATTTCAACATCTACAAATCTATGACAAATTTCAACATCTACAAATCTATGACAAATTTCAACATCTACAAATCTATAACAAATTTCAACGTCCACAATACAATACGGTATAAAACGGTTAATGTGGTTATGCTGTATAACGATATTTCAAGGAATAACCTCTTATCAGCAGCTTTTGAATCAAAACATTGGAAGATCACAAACCAAAAACATTGAATGAAAAGTTCTCAAAACCAAAAGGTTCTATCAAGAAAACCAAATCCAGCAACGAGGATATCGACCATGTGCATTTATACAAGGAAAGAAACCTGGTGTTTTAAACAGTTTTGAATTTAACGATCCGAAATTTCAATGACAAAAAATATTAGAAATTTAACTTAAGAAAATTAAGAAACCTTTTTCTCCTTTTCTGGCTTTCATTTAAACGCTATTTTTACTCGTATCTGATTTAAAATTTAAGATGGAAAAATGCAAAAACTGAATAGTATCATAAATGCAGTGGATTACCTACTGAGCAGATAACTAAAGAAGATACAATTTGAGAAAAGTCTTTTACTGCCAATTAAATCAACCCATTCTAGCATAGTTATGTTATAAAGATGTCTCTTTTCAATACTCTTCTAACATTTACTTTATAATTTGTCAGAAAATGATTTTTTGCTTTTCTATATTCAAATGCTTTAAATATATAATTATCATATACGTCAAACTCATTTTATTATGCATTCAATCCTCTTTTAATTGCAACAGGTTTGAACATTATACTTACTCACTTGTTATTATTAGTTGTGACGATGCAGTCCCGTCAGCCCTGAATATAGATACAATTTATTAGAATATTGTTGCAGCAGTAATCGTTATCTCCAAAGTACCTTGATGAACTCCAGGGTGCCGTTTCATAAAGCGATCGTTAGCCTTACGTGCATGTAAGCCCATTTAATCTGCATGGGATAACGACCACGTGCGATCGCTTTATGAAATGGCACCCTGTTCTGCTGGGGGGGAATGGAACATTTGATTAGCTGTAATAGAATTCCTATACTCTGTGGTGTCAGGTGACGGCTATTGTATATTGTTTGATTTTGTTTCAAATTGTGCTATACTAACTGCTAAAACACATTTCTTTATAGGGAAAACGAATGAATATATATCTCTTTTATGAAAAATAGAAAAAAATAATAAATGTACAAAGAAAACATATGAAGTGACCATACAGCTTATAATTTTTTATGCAGATGTAGTTAACATATATGTTGTAGTCTCATGTTCGTTTACTCCATATCCTTTCATAAATTATTTATTATAGGAGTTTGTCTTTAATGCCGTGTGGAGTAGAACAGTTCCCCGTGTTTTAGGTTCATGCTCTTTATTTTTTAGATGTGCTGTACTTGTACATGAGATTACTTCTTATGTGTACACTTTGGTTATAACCATTATCTAAATTTATGTTAGTTCTAAAACCAAGGGTTTAACTTCCTCCATCGTAGTTTTGCCCTTAGCTATATTTATTTGGATTTCGTTTGGTTTTAGGCATTTTATACGCCTTTATACGCTTATGCTGATAAGGAATAAATTTCCGAAATGACCATACAGCTCAAATTTGTTTTGCACTTGAAGTTAACATATATGTTGTAGTCTCTTTTCATTTACTCCATATCCTTCCATAAATTATACATTAAAGATTTTTTTTTCATGAAACAGCTGCCTGTACTTATCTTTGAAGTAACTGAAACCCGCGAAAGTTACAAGACAACAAATTGATCCACTCATTCATTTTTCTTTAATACATTCTAATTTGTTCTAGGGTTAGTTTGGAATCATTTATATTTTAATTTCCATTTACCCAAAACCAGGACACTGCTTTATGCTGAAGATTGCTGCTTGTTTTCTATTGTTGCTTTGGCAATGGGCGGCAAGGTAAGGTGTTCACGGCTATGTCTCTTTAAAAAAAACAACCAATGTTCTTGAAACATAAAGATAAATTTTGAACACAAATGGTTATGAACATTAAATTAGTCGCTATTTCTGAAGCTTTTAATTGCCAATTTTTAAACGTCATGTCAGTCAATAGTTGGGATTACATTTTATTGAAAAGTATATGAATAGTCTTGAAGTTTCTTCATGTTTTTATGGAACAACATCTTAAGAAGTAGACTTGTAATTTTTTAATTTAAAGATTTTTTCTATATAGTTCGAAAACTTTTTCAGATAGAAATAAATTGTTGCTTGCTTAAACCTTAAGTTCATTTGACTCTACAAAATTCTCTATTGGATCGAAGATAGTCTATTATATAGGTTTTTGTGCTTTGTAGGTAAAACATGCGTTTTTCAGGTTTTTGCCTAAGAATGAAATACTAATGACAACAAAGTTCCAGACAATAAATTTTGCTACGCCTGACGCGCGTTTCGTCTATTCAAGACTCATCAGAGGCGCTCTACCAAACATATTGAAAATACCAAACACTATATGAATATGAAGAGCATAGAACAGTAAAAACCAAAAATACCAAACTGGGGAACCAAATTATTACTAAGATAATCAACCTATGTCTGGGGTAGGAAGAACCTTAGGGTTTATACAATTTTGAAATTTAGACCGATAATTTAAAACTTTAATGTTTTCTCCAACTCTAAAATGTTGGTTGCAGGTAGAGCAAAGATGCATAAACCATCATCTCTTCAAACGTCTCTTTTGGATAAAAAATGTCAGATGACTCCTTACAGGGGATAAAAGAAAATAATGAGATGTGGAATAAGTGTATGCGACATACTCACACAACAAGCGATAATTTAGAAAAAAAACCCAATAAAAAACCACCAGCAAAATGGTGTGTTAAACCATGTTTTATGGCGTGCCAAACCTCACTCTTCAATAGAGATTTTTAGGCCCGGTAGTAACACAAAATGCAACACGGTTACAATATTACACAACGAAATTAGAAAATTAGTAATTATTTAATCATATCAACACGTTTTTTTGGTTTACTACTTTTTTACATCCTTTTAATCTAAAAGAGGAGAAATTAAGAATAAATTAAGGTTTGAATTAACAGAGGCGAATTAAGTGTTTTATAACAAACACAAAACTGTACTATGTCACGATATATTCTGTATTAATGAATTTCTACCTTGACAATACTATTTTTAACAAGGTTTGGAAGTGTTTGGGCAATTAGTCCCCTATACTTGTCGTAAAACATTTTTTATGAATGAAAAAAACCTTTAAGTATGGTTTAAGGTGAGACCTACACACACGTATATTATCTCATTTGTCATTATACTATCTCTATCGTCCCCATTTCAACGTATTTTTCTACTTAATATATATTGCATTCTTCTGATGCCGGCTGTGACCTATATTTTGTGCATGAATGACCACTCATAGAACAATGATTAAAATCCATTCCTTCTTACTAATAAGGCACCGACCATTTGATTTTCGCGAAAAGGGGGGGCTGATATTAAAAAAAAATTCTGGCTCTGATTTTTGGCCAAAAAAATTGTCTGGCCATATTATAGGTCGAAAAAAATAATTTGGCCCTAATTTTGCGCATTAAAAAAAAGAGGTGGTATGAACAAAATTTTCTAGCATTGAGTGTATGGGAAAAAATAAGCTGGCCCGCGCAGCGGTCGAAAAAAAATCCCGGATCGGGTGAAAATCCCAGGCCCCCCAAGAAAATCAAATGGTCGGTGCCTAAGTGCCATAGCAACCATATTGATATGGTAGGTGCACCTAATAATGCTTCAGTGATTGTGGGGGAAGAAAAATAAATGTTGCGAGATGGAGCATTATGTCTGTTGGACATACAATAAATCAAAATAACATTACGATGACTTTTAACGACTTTACACATCCCTCAACACATCCTCATTGCTAATATTATTTTGTAATGAAAGGCTTCCCCGACATCTGATACATTCAAACATTCAGTGTTTGGTACCATTGATAAGCCCATCGTGACAAATAAATACCGAAATACCTGAACGAGCGACTGTAACAATTCATATATTGATGTTTTATTCTTCCTTTTAAAAGTTATGACATAATATTGTAATATATTCTTTATTATCAGACCTCATGTTTCTTTATAAAAGTTTTAACGTACAATTAGCATAAATACGTTCTGTTTGAAAGATCAATTACCGTGAATTTTCATATCATATACGTCATACAAACTAATAAAAAGTTTTTACACCTAAATTTATTGGTTAGAAATTGATAAAATCTGACAAAATTGAGAAAAAAGAAATAAAATAAACAAAAAAAAAATAAAATTTCATTTATATTGCAAGTCAATTACAGTTTTGAATCTTTAAATTGCTAGATCATATAGAAAAATATATATTTTTAAACAAGAGTTTTTCCATATTAGCCTTATCGATCCGAAGACTCCCATAGTAAACCAAGATATGATATAAATATTTTCCAAAGTGTTTACACCATGCAGCTTATTGTTGATACACTTGCAGTGTTAGTGAATTTACGAACCGTCTTGTTTCTTAATGCTTTAATTTATTTGAAGGAAGTAAGTTATTTTGGACAATTCACGATGGCTTTTCTTTTCATTCTTTAGCATTTATCAATGCATACAGTTTTGAAAATTCAATACTTTTATTTTCTGGGTTTTCTGAGTCAAGTATTTATGGCAACGAACACTTCATGTTTGTTTTATATCATGCAGTGAATCTCTCATTTAGTTTCAATCGAGTTTTTCTAAATATGATGAATTTAAACTTAAAAAAAACAGTCATATTGATTTCGATCACATAAAAAAATTTGAAAAATGACAATTTATCCATAAATTAATAGATTACTTTATCAACTTTATGTTGAGCTTAACATACAATTCATAAAATAACAATTTTACTAAGTATCGACTCCGTCTCATATAAGAAATTTCAAATATGCTGGATATGCACTTGTTAAGAAGTAGTCTCTTGTCAATTCACATTAAAAGCAATAAAATAATGAAGATACAATAGTCAATCAGGTGTAATAATGCTGTAATTGTAAAGGTATGTTGTCACGCCAGCAGACAAGGCTTCCAATAATATAGTTTTTGTATGTAAAGCACATTATTACAATTGTCTAATAAAAGAACTAGGCATTGATGGTAATACTTCCGCTAGTGCTACATACACACGGACTACAAATCATAGCCAACCATAGCTCTTTTATATCCTCTTTAAATATTCCAATGAAAGAGGAACATAAAGAGTTACCATATTTGTACTTGATACCTAAACTTCACAAAAATCCGTACAAAGAAAGGTATATAGCTGGATCTTCATCATGTTCAACTACGGAGCTGACCGTTCATTTAACTTAAATCTTGTCTGCTGTCAAAGAAGGTCAACAAGCATACTGCGACACTATTTATAATCGTAGTGGAATTTACCATATGTGGATTTTGAAGAACTCAAAAGATTTGTTAGATCATTTTAAATCTAGATCATTTTCTGAGGTTCACTCTTTGAAAAAGTTCGATTTTTCAACTTTATACACTACCGTGCCACACGAAAAACTAAAATGTCGCCTGAAAAAACTTCTCGAAAAAGCCTTTTCAAACTCTAGGAATTTTATTGTTTTGGGTTATAATTCTACATTCTTTTCCAAAACATCTTTAAAGGATAAAATTTGTTACACACTGGAACAAGTTTGCAGTATGCTTGATTTCCTCATTGACAACATATTTGTCACCTTCGGAGGAGAGATTTTTAAACAACAAATCGGCATTCCAATGGGCACAAACTGTGCTCCTCTCCTGGCCGATTTGTTTTTATACTCTTACAAGACTGAATTTCTTCAGGGACTCGTAAAGAACAAGAAGATTAAAGAAGCAAAGTCATTTAATCTTACATTCAGATATATTGATGATGTCCTTTCTGTCAATAACACTTCATTTTGTAGTTGGATTCCTTCAATATATCCACCGTAATTGGAGATTAAAGAGACCACCGAATTAAATTGCTTCACGTCTTTCTTGGATTTGCACCTCGAATTTGACCCAGGTGGTCATCTCAGTACAAAAATTTACGATAAACGAGACGATTTTGATTTTCAAATTATTAATTTTCCTAATCTACAGAGCAATATACTTACTTCTCCTGTATACGGTGTTTATATTTCACAACTTATTCGATATGCCAGAGCTTGCACACATTTCAAAGATTTTTTTATCAGACACCGATTTCTTCGTGACCGACTTTTGGAGCATGGCTATAAGAAAATACGTCTCATACGATCACTAAAAAATTCTTTCTTCGTTATCAGCCACTAGTAGAAAAGTTCAAAATTGAGTTAAAAGATATGATGGTTAATTGTTTTAATTAGTGTTTGACTGGTCTGCTGTACTGAGATGATCACCTCAATATCCCTATTGTGTCTCACAACTGTGTTGTGTACTGTGGTCATTACCGGATCCTAAGATCGCAATGGAAGAGGGAGGTTTGGCGCCATAAAACCTGGTTTAACCCACCATTTCGTTTGAAATGCCTGTACCAAGTCAGGACCATTGCGATCCACCAATTCTCCGGTATGACTGATTCGTTTTTGTCATTTTCTCTGGACTATGAGATTGATCATTCAAGTTCGGTAGTTTTGTTATTACCTTTATTTACAACGAAAAAGTACTGACAAAAAGATTTGTGAACGAAAAAAAAGGAACATGATAATATATATTACATTTTCGATTCATCTGTCTTAAAACATGTTTTGTAGTATTTACCGCCCCTTAAGTTGCAATGGAAGCTAAAGATTGGCACAACTAATCTGGTTTAAACAACTATTCCTTTGAAATGTCTGTACCAAGTCAGGAACATTGCAATTAAAATTTCTAACCTAATTGTCTTATTTTGTATTTCCTCCTTGGTCCTCTGTTATTCCCTATTTGAGAGGTTATACCTTGAAATATCGATATACAGCATACCCGTTTTTGGTACTTTTTTATTGTACTTGCTTTTTGTTAAATAACAAGATTAGAATGAAATAAAAATGTTTGAGATTACAAAAATCTTTATTTTCTATTCACCAGGGTACAGACAGCAATTCCTTGATTAACTATTCTGATATTTTCTCCTTTGAGATACAAATGACAACAAAGTTCCAGACAATAAATTTTGCTACGCCTGACGCGCGTTTCGTCTTTTCAAGACTCATCAGAGGCGCTCTACCAAAAATATTGAAAATGCCAAATACTATATGAATATGCAGAGCACAGAACAGTAAAACCAAAAATACCAAACTGGGGAACCAAATTAATACTATAATAATCAACCTATGTCTGGGGTAGGAAGAACCTTAGGGTTTAGAGAATTTTGAAATTTAGACGGATAATTTAAAGCTTTGATGTATTCTCCAACTCAAAAGTGTTGGTGCCGGAGCGGGCTAACCTCGGGGAATTAAAACTCCACCAGCAGTGCTAACCTTCACGTGTGTTCGAAATACAAATGACAACAAAGTTCCAGACAATAAATTTTGCTACGCCTGACGCGCGTTTCGTCTTTTCAAGACTCATCAGAGGCACTCTACCAAAAATATTGAAAATGCCAAATACTATATGAATATGCAGAGCATAGAACAGTAAACCCAAAAATACCAAACTGGGGAACCAAATTATTACTAAGATAATCAACCTATGTCTGGGATAGGAAGAACCTTAGGGTTTAGACAATTTTGAAATTTAGACGGATAATTTAAAGCTTTGATGTATTGAGACAATTTCTTCCAGTCAGAAAAACAGAAAAGTTCAAAATTGAGTTAAAAGATATGGTGGTTAATTGTTTTAATTAGTGTTTGACTGGTCTACTGTACTGAAATGATCACCTCAATATCCCTATTGTGTCTCACAACTATGTTGTGTTCTATGGTCATTACCGGATCCTAAGATCGCAATGGAAGAGGAAATGCCTGTACCAAGTCAGGACCATTGCGATCCACCAATTCTCCGGTATGACTGATTCGTTTTTGTCATTTTCTCTGGACTGTGAGATTGATCATTCAAGTTCGGTAGTTTTGTTATTACTTTTATTTACATGTCAAGGCAATACCAGATACTACTCGTGTACTTGCATGTGTCTTACGATGAAAAGAACGAAAAACAAATAAATAAAGTGTTTACCATGGAAAAAAGACATGGATAAATCGTTCATGGCACTCTTTCGAAAAATGGTGATAGGAAGTAATGAGATTGAAGAATTGCCCTGACTTGGTACAGGCATTTTAAAATAAAATCAAATGGTCGGTTAAACCTGTTTTTTGTGGAGCCAAATCTTCCTCTTCCATTTCAATCTTATGGTCCGATAGTAACATAAAACACAACACGAGTTTGAAGACTTAAGCACCGTATACAGGTAAATAAAGGTAAAAACAAAACTACCGAACTTGAATGATCAATCTCATAGTCCAGAGAAAATGACAAGAACGAATCAGTCATACCGGAGAATTGGTGGATCGCAATGGTCCTGACTTGGTGCAGGCATTTCAAACGAAATGGTGGGTTAAACCAGGTTTTATGGCGCCAAACCTCCCTCTTCCATTGCGATCTTAGGATCCGGTAATGACCATAGAACACAACATAGTTGTGAGACACAATAGGGATATTGAGGTGATCATCTCAGTACAGCAGACCAGTCAAACACTAATTAAAACAATTAACTATCATATCTTTTAAGTCAATTTTGAACTTTTCTACTAGTGGCTGATAACGAAGAAAGAATTTTTTTAGGGATCGTATGAGACGTATTTTCTTATAGCCCTAATCCAAAAGTCGGTTACGAAGAAATCGGTGTCTGATAAAAAATCTGTGAAATGTGTGCAAGCTCTAGCATATCGAATAAGTTGTGAAGTATATACTGTATTACTTTCCAGAAAGAAGCAGAGGTACCAATGGGGTATCCGAATGTCAAAGGTCCGAAAGGGCAGAGACAAAACCAGTAAACACGAACAAGAACGGGACCAAAACAGATAACATGTAAAACATGGAAACACAAAATAACTGAATATCAATCAACAACGCGAACTCCAGTCGAAACAAGAGTGAACTCAGGTGCTCAGGAAGAGTAAGCAGTTCCTGCTTGCTATAGCACACCAGTCGCATTGCCAATAGTCCATTCAGTGTGTCAAATCCGGTAAAGGAAGACAAAACAACACCCTATGACAAACCAACATCTGCACTCATCTGAGAGATCGAAATCCCATATTTGTCTATAAGTGCATGATGTCTTCCGTAAAATTTCTTGAGTGAAGACAGCAACCGAGGAGCAACATAACCCTGTGTGAGCAATTTTTGCGTCAGACGTGTCGCTCTGCTAAGGAAATCGATGTAAGTCCCGCACGCTCTGGAGTAACGAATCAATTGAGATACGTAAACTCCATAAGCTGGAGAGTAGGAAAAATAATAATTTGAAAATAAAAAAAACGTCTCTTTTTGTAAAATTTTGTTCTGAGATAACAACCCAGGTCAAATTCGAGATGTAAATCCAAGAATGACGTGAACCAAATGGATTTCGTGGTTACTTTAATCTCGAACTCTGGAGGATATATTGAATAAAGGTAATAACAAGACTACCGAACTTGAATGATCAATCTCATAGTCCAGAGAAAATGACAAAAAACGAATCAGTCATACCGGAGAATTGGTGGATCGCAATGGTCCTGACTTGGTACAGGCATTTCAAACGAGTAATCAATCTACCAAACGAAGCGTTGTTTACAGAGAGCACATAATCAATATATCTGAAATTAAGATTAAAAGTAATCGCCTCTTTTATCTGCTTGTTCTTTACGAGTTCCCGACGAAATTATCTGTCATACGAGTATAAAACCAAGTCTGAGAGGAGAGGAGCACAATTTGTGTCCATTATAATGCCAATTTGTTTTTTCAAAAATCTCTCCCCCAAACGTGACAAATATTGGTTAATAAGTAAATCAAGCATAATTCATACTTGGTCAAATTTATACTAAATCGTGTACCCTATACATTGTGTTCACACCTCTTAACATGTACATGTATTCCAACTCTAAACCTAGTATATTAAAATTTCTATCAATGCTACATGGAATAATAAACAACTTTGCCGATAGCACAGCGAACGTATTGGACACCAGATTTTATTATTACATTTATTAGATAAATAACAAATATATGTCAAAAACATACAATGATTATTATTAGTAGTAGTATCAATCTGAAAATAAACTCTCTCATTAGCAACCCTTCAAGATTGGGTTAGAAATGACTTATCGGCAAATATTTCCGTCAATTACACGTACATGTAATCACATGACAAAATAATCCATTACCTATTATTCAGTTAATACCGTTTATACAATAATTTCTTATTATGCTAACGAACCTTTAAAAAATTAATGATCTATATAATAATGTAGAATTATAGCCTAAAAACAAAGTTCCTTGACACAAGTTGAAAAATCGAAAAGTGTTCAAGAAGCAGAGGTACCAATGACGAATGTCAAAAGTCAGAAAGGTCAGACACAAAACCAATAAGCACCAACGAGAACGGGAACAAAATAGACTACATGTAAAATATGGAAACACAAAAATAACTGAATATTAATCAACAACCCGAACTCCAGTCGAAACGAGAGTAAACTCAGGTGCTTCGGAAGTGTAAGCAGTTTCTGCTTGCTATAGCACACCTCGCATAACTCTGTGTCGGCAATTTTTGTGTCAGACGTGACGCTCTTCTATAGAAATCGATGTAAGTTCCACAAGCTCTAGCATAACGAATCAATTGAGATAAGTAAACTCCATAAGCTGGAGCGGACAGAATGTTGCTACACAAGAAAGGAAAGTTGACGTTTGGCAAATTGAAATCATCACGTTTGTTATAAAGATTTCTAGATATAAAGCAGACTTCCTAGAATCCGTAGTGTCCTCTATCTCAAGTTCCTGAGGTAATATAAGATGAAGAAAGTCACCAAGAATTGTTCAGTGAAAGGACATCATCAAAATAACGGAAAGTGACGAATGAAGAAACAAATCAGCAAGCAAAGGTGCACAATTTGTGTCCATTAGAATCCCTTTTGTCCACCAAACATAACAAATACGTTGTCAATGAGAAATTTGATCATGTCGAATATTTGGTCGTCTGTAATTTTGTTCTTTTTCTCTACTCATTGATGACAAAGTAGGTTTTAGTATATTCACAGGTAGTAATGTGTCAAATCGTATAATGTTTGGTAAAGGGATTTTGTCATGGTATGGTAAAGGGAGGTCATGGTTTGTCTAAGGGATTTTTTCTAAAATATTTAAAAATATCTTTATTTTAGTATAGAATCGTGTGGAGAGCTGACAGGAATTGAACATGACAATAAAGGTTTACTGTGTTACTTTAAATCTGCTTAGTTGTGCTTATTAACCAAATGAAAATTTTGGTAATGGGAACAGAGAATTGTCATGGTTTATACCATTATGTCATGGTTTATCACATTTTCTAAATTACAAATACCAAAACGCGGGTATAAACGGTTAATTTGGATATGCTATATATCGATAACCTCTCATCAGTAGCATTTAAATCTAAACATTGGAAGGTAAAATTCCAAAACTGTTGAAAACGAAAAGTACTCAAAACCAAACCGTTCGAACAAGGAAGCCAAACCCAGCATTGAGGATATCGACCATGTGCATAACAAGGAAAGAAACCTGGTGTTTTAAAAAAAATTGAATTTTAAAATCGGAAATTTCAGCGACAAATATATTAGAAATTGTATGGTAAATCGTGTCAGACAAGTCTGACGACCGGGTTTGTGATTACCCTCGGGGACCTCTGGTCCACCATCAGCGGTTATCGAAGTTCGGAGAAACGCTCTAAAGTTCGGAGATCGGGCAAAATATAAGGGGTTTTTTCTGTGCTGGTTTTGTGTGTGTATGTGTGTAACGACATACTGTGTTTCTCAATACACATCTTGAACACTCTAAAATCATATGCTCGTTTCTTTGAATTTACAAAGCGTAACCTTCAGTGTTTGCATATAACAGATATATATATTTTTATAATGTGTATCATTTTAACTTTAAATTTGCTCTAGACCGCAACTAAGCCAACAACATATATTTACGATAACAGTACAAGCTACTCCTGTATGATAATTATGGCTTGAACAAACGTAACTGTAATACAACAAACACTGCTGTTGCACTGAATAATTTTTTATGGATAAAGCAACATATACCTGAGATGGAAGAATATTTCCCCTTCGTAATAGTTCAGTTGGTTTTGAATATCATTTAATTAATGGAAAGTCCTTCTTGGAATACAAAGGAAGAGCTTTATTGATAGGGAGTTCTGAGTATATATATAAGCGGCAATAAGCAAAATCATGCATTAAACCTAATGCCTAGTCAATGTTTTCCTGATACCTTTGTAGCTATTTTGAAATACAAATGACAACAAAGTTCCAGACAATAAATTTTGCTACGCCTGACGCGCGTTTCTTCTATTCAAGACTCATCAAAGGCGCTCTACCAAAAATATTGAAAATGCCAAACACTGTATGAATATGAAGAGCATAGAACAGTATAACCAAAAATACCAAACTGGGGAACCAAATTATTACTAAGATTTTCAACCTATGTCTGACTAAAAGTTTCCATATAAGAACCCAGTATCATTTCTCGAGCGATGTTATTGTCTCAGCTTATGCTTCCATCTAAAATGGGAGTCTCGAAATAATATAGAAGCTGATATGGAAAACTCTGTATAATAATCTTTATCTAATGATTACTGTATCATGTCTAATGAAGCAAAGGTCTACCAAAGGGGTAATCAGTATCATAAAACCGTGAAGACAAAGACAAAACCGGCAGACAAAAAATCATCACAACAAAACAAACCATATAACAACAAAACCGCATTCAGCAACGCGAACTCAAGTCGAAACGAGAGTGAACTCAGGTGCTCCGGAAGAGTAAGCAGTTCCTGCTTGCTATAGCACACCCGTCACGTTGCCAAAGATCGATTAAGTGTTGGTCGAATCCGGAAAGGATGACATTACAAAACTCTATGTCAAACCAACATCTGTGCTCATCTGAGAGATAGAAATCCCGTATTTGCATACAAGCACATGATGTCGTCCGTAAAATTTCTTTAGTGATGACAACAACCTGGGAGCAACGTAATGAATGGCATACAAACACTAAAATTATACAGTCACGTATCTCCAGTGGTGGTTGATATGCAGTATGCCTTATTATGGTAAAATATATATAACCAGTTTAAGTTAAAAAAAAAAAAACATTAATTTTTGCTCATATGATTGAAAAATATTTAAAATATCACTTTTGAATAACCCTTGACCAAACCATGACCATCCTACACTAAACCATGACATCCCTTGTACAAACCATGACAGGTAAAAAAAATATTTTTGCGCTGTATGCTTTGTAAGCGATTAATTACACTGAAAATGTATTAAAAGGTTGAATGAAAAGTGAATGGTTGTTTAGGGACAAAATCTGGCCTTTACTTATGCTTGAAACAGAAAATGTCGTTACTTTATCAATTGAGCAAAACTAAATTTCTTAGTGATTTAGCGAATATATTTCATCATATACATGTGTCAGATTTAAGTATAAATACACCCTATCCTTTAAATGCCAGAATAAGCCTTTTGTGTCCGGACAAATTATGATTTCATTTTTGCAGACGACATTATGCAAATTTCCCTTGTACAAACCATGACGCCCTTGACAAAACTATGACAAAATCCCTTTACCAAACATTATACGATATGACACATTACTACCTGTGATATTCGACTTCCAGATATTCGTTTTCCAATCTGTTTTAAAAGGCTGCGTTTAATCAGGTGTGCCAATCGCAATTTCAGTTTTTCATGTTGAATAGAAATGTAAAGTGTGGTGAAATCGAAAGTTTTGTTCAAAGAATGAACCTCAGAAATTGGCCGAGATTTTAAATGTTATAACAAATCTTTTGAGTTCTTTTAAATCCACATATCATTGATACCAATACGATTATAAATAGTGTCACAGAAAGCTTATTGTCCTTCTTTGACAGCAGAAAATATCTTAGTAAGTTGAACGGACAGCTCTGTAGTTGAACATGATGCAGATTCAGCTATTTATTTTTCTTTGTAGGGATTTTAGTGAAGTTTAGGTATCCAGTACAAATATGTTATTCTTCATGTTCCTTTTTTAAATGAATAGTTAAAGAGAACATGAAAGAGTTATATTATTACGTCATCTTTATCAAATGAGTGTATGAAGCACTAGCGAAAGAATGTTAGTAACTTACTTGGACATTTGATTTCATGTTAAAATAAACATATGTATACAAACAATCTTGTAGGAACCCAGAAAACTCTACAGCTTGTGGATCTAAGCAAAGAGTTTTGCCCGTGCTTCAGTTGTATGCTCTTATATATTTTCGAGTACTGGAATGTGTGTTGGAAAGACACAGTTTACATATTTCCAAAATTTGACAACGTTTGGCTATTTCTTTAAAAATTGATAAATTTATCTGTTTGGTCATTGTTGTAATATTTTTTGGCTTCTGTTTTGTTTTATCAAATCTAATATTCTACCGGTTTTCCAAGGTTTTTACTCCTAGCGTGTCTGATGAAGGTTAATCCAGGAAAGCGCTTCACACGCAGTGAAATTTTGCATTGTACATTTATCAAAATCATTTCAATATGTGGATCGTGTCTTTCTGGCACATATTCCATATTCTTTCGTATTTAATATTATTTCAGAGTTTGGCTTTAGTGCCGTGTGGAGGTCGTAGAAAGCTTCCCCGTGCTTCAGTTGTATGCTCTTTTATATTTTCGAGTACTGGAATGTGTGTTGGAAAGACACAGTTTACATATTTCCAAAATTTGACAACGTTTGGCTATTTCTTTAAAAATTGATAAATTTATCTGTTTGGTCATTGTTGTAATATTTTTTGGCTTCTGTTTTGTTTTATCAAATCTAATATTCTACCGGTTTTCCAAGGTTTTTACTCCTAGCGTGTCTGATGATGGTTAATGCAGAAAAGCACTTCACACGCAGTGAAATTTTGCATTGTACATTTATCAAAATCATTTCAATATGTGGAACGTGTCTTTCTGGCACATATTCACTATTCTTTCGTATTTAATATTCATTCAGAGTTTGGCTTTTGTGCCGTGTGGAGGTCGTAGAAAGCTTCCCCGTGCTTCAGTTGTATGCTCTTATATATTTTCGAGTACTGGAATGTGAGTTGGAAAGACACAGTTTACATATTTCCAAAATTTGACAACGTTTGGCTATTTCTTTAAAAATTGATAAATTTATCTGTTTGGTCATTGTTGTAATATTTTTTGGCTTCTATTTTGTTTTATCAAATCTAATATTCTACCGGTTTTCCAAGGTTTTTACTCCTAGCGTGTCTGATGAAGGTTAATCCAGAAAAGCGCTTCACACGCAGTGAAATTTTGCATTTTACATTTATCAAAATCATTTCAATATGTGGATCGTGTCTTTCTGGCACATATTCCATATCCTTTCGTATTTAATATTAAATCATTGACAAAGCTTTCGTTTGTACTTGTCTTTTTGATGTTTTCTGTTTCTTGTTTAAGAAGGGTCTATCGGTGACTATTTCAGGACTGGATTTGAATTATATGCATTTTATTTAGACCATGGGACAATTGCAGAACTGCGAGCAGTGCCAAATGTCCTCGTTGAAGGCTGCTGGAGGTTATCCATTGTGGTTTTTCTGAATTGCCGCTTGATTGTGGGCTGTGTCGTGTACACTTATTCGACATCTCATTATTTTCTATCAAAGTATAATACAAATTTGCCACATATAAGATAGTATGATACCACCATCTTCTACACAGAAATACAAGGAGTTGCAAATAACTGGAACAGACCGAAAAACAAAATGTTAGAACGTGATTTATTTTTTTAGTTTTGAAATTCCCGATTGTTGAATTCTAAATTGTTTAAAGCACCAGGTTTCTTTCCTTGTACTGGAACAAAGATCCATGCTACGGATGCGATTATTTAACAAATATTATGTAATAGTCCGTGTTGAAAATAATAAGTAAGACACATAATAAGAAGAGGAAAATAGATTAACCTTTAGAGTATGTTACATGTCGTATTGATCCTGTATGTGACGTCTATTGTAACCTATTTTTATTTCATTTTGAATTATTAACATTGGTGCAATAAATATTGTTAAGTGAGCACACTTTATTTTGTACAATTTGAAATTGTAAAAATGTTTGGTATTTGCATTTTGTACAGAAGCAATAGTCTTCTAGCTCATCATCCAAAACTTTAAAATCAAGGTATAACAGAGAAAATAAGATGCAGTCCATAAAATCTGGATCTTACATAATATCATATATGCAACTTTCTATTTGAAATTTTATAACCATCAATATGACACCAAAATGAAGAATCCTTACTTCAGACTAGCTTTTACATATATACACGGGTGTGCTATAGCAAGCAGGAACTGCTTACTCTTCCGGAGCACCTGAGTTCACTCTTGTTTCGACTGGAGTTCGCGTTGTTGATTGATATTCAGTTGTTTTGTGTTTCCATGTTTTACGTGTTGTCTGTTTTTGTCCCATTCTTGTTTGTGTTTACTGGTTTAGTCTCTGCCCTTTCGGACTTTTGACATTCGGATACCCCATTGGTACCTCTGCTTCTTCAATAGAAGTAGATATTACACTAAACAAGTATGGCCACTAGTTTAGTATGTACAACTGTGAAACTCATTCACAATCTATACAGGCCTTTCGTAAACCCCTAGTTTATGAATACTATGTATCAGATGCCTTAGTAAAATACTTTTCAAGTAATTCGTTTTCCACAAAAGTCTTACAAACAAGTTTAAAACGCTAAAAATGACCTAATAGAAAAAAATGAGATGTGGAATAAGTGTACCAACACTGCTCACATGACGAGCGGTAATTAAGAAAAAAATGGAATACCGCCACTAGCCTTCAACGAGGGCTCGCCGTTCTGTAATTTGCCTATGGTCTAAATAAAATGCATATAATTTAAATCTAGTCCTGAAATAGTCACAGAGAGACATCCTTCTTTAACAAGGAACAAAAAAGATCAAAGAGACAAGTACAAACAAAAGTTTTGTCAAAGATTCCTGGCTTAGGACAGCCACGTATTAAATGCTAATTTGTTGTGCCCAACCTCCCCCTATCAATATTCCCAGCCAAAGCAAAAATTTAACACACAATAAAAATCAAGTTCACAGAGTCATTAAAGCATGAAAATGGGGTCAAGGTCACATTGCATGGTGCCCCTTTAATTTCGTAGACCACAACCCCTACTGTCCTAAATGTCAGATGCATAGGTATTATATTTTTATGTACTTCATTTTCCACAATAGTCTTACAAAAAGTTTATGACTCGAAAAAGTTCAAAAAGTCGTTTAAGCATGAAAATGGGGTCAGGGTCAAGCGACATTGTGCCAGTTGCATAGAAAACATCCCTACTGTCTGTATAGAAGATACCAGATGCTTAGGTAACATACTTTTCATGTACTTCATTTCCACAAACGTCTTATAAAAAAATTAACGCCGCCGCCGGAAAGTAATACATATGTCTCGCCTTCTAAAACAAATCTTCGCAGGCGAGACTAAAACCAATACTAGTAGTATTGAAAGAGAGCAGTAATTTAACTGATATTTAAAAATGAACATGAGAAAATGGGCAAGCATACATTTAAGTCAAATCTAAACTGGAATAGAATATTGTTAAAAAAGCGGTAGACTTGCTACAAGTCCCTTTCTAACTTTTTAAATACAATTATTGTTAAGGGGGCATAAAGAAATTATGCTATTAGAGACAACATATGTTTAGTGATTATATGCGGGAGAAAGGGACTTGTCTACTCTGTTTTAGCATACCAGATTAAAATCTCATTAAGATAATGAAGACTGACAGATTTACTGATCAAATTTAGATAAGCCCCATGTGCCCATGATGAGGTGTAATATGATGAGGTCAATGCTTGATGCTGATAACAACATGTACAATAAAATGTGGAAATTATGTAAACATAACAGTACTTTCTGAAAGTCAATGGCAGAGTCTCTCACACCTAGAAAAATTTTTAAGTTTATAAAATTCACTCCAACAACAAAGAAATATGTCTGTGTAATTTGTGGAGATAAGGTTGAAAAAAGTGATTATAGAAGAAAATTATTTCATGGAACAGTAAAGACTGATTATTGTGTTTTATTGGAACAATATTTGGACATAACGATTTCTGAGCATTCTCACACAGACACTGTTTGCAGAAAATGCGCAAGAGAAGTGCAAAAAATTGATGATACAGTTAAAAAATTGAAGGGCCAATATACTGCAACTTTAGAAAAGTTATATCAGTCACATGGACAAGTATCTGGTTCATTTAAAAGACAGCATGTGGACAACAGTAGTGGCTCAAGCAAAAAAACTCTATTTGGTAACAATGATGTTGAACAAGACCCCACTCCAATATTAACAGAAAATGTACATCAAGATCAGGTAAGAATATATAAACGCCTTTTTAAATTCTGGCTTAAGTTTCAAGAAAGTTCCATTTTACATGTTGCATTTTTAAAAATCCACAGGGTGGAAGTGTATTATATGGACAAATACATTTCTTAATAAATAAACAAAAATTACATAATAATTAAATATTTCAACATTTGACATTCTTTATCATGTTTACTTTTTATTTTTTTTGTCCGTCCGTCTGTCCATTTATGCTTTATGTTTTTCTTATTTTTTAAAATCTGCTAGCCAAAACTATCTTAATCCTCTAATCAGGCTTTTATTTATTTTTTTTTAATTGTTGATTTTTAAACCAAACACATTTAAAGTAAAACAATTATCTATTAATTTTTTGTAATCTTAAAGATGAGTTATTGGCTGAACTGTGTGACTTTTTACATCAGTCATTAGAATTCCATGTCAGCTAGTGCTTAATTTCTTACATGATAAGTCATTAAAATATATTTTGTACTTTTTTATGTTTATTGTATTGCTTGACCCTGATCGGTGTAGTTTGCAATAAGGATTATTATTGTGTTTTTTTACAGACACAGGAAAGCTTCAGCGAACCTACTAACTTGGATGGGATATATAGACAGTTGTTTGATGCTCTTATTGGAAATGACTTAGAGACTGTAGGGAAAATATTACTTCAGTTTAGTGAGCTGAAAAACGTTTTTACTCATTATGTTTTAACAACTATTCAAAGGGAAATAATTACGCTAGCTGCAAAGTCGACAAATTCCATATTAAGACGAACATCTCTAGCCGATTTGAAATCTTTCTCTATCAATGCTTTGTTGACAGAATGGGAAGTGATTGCTCCTACATTCTACAGTTTTCTCCAAACATGTGTTACCAATCCCTCTAACCAGAGAAATAAACGCAAGAAGGACAATGTTTTGTTACCAGGTCTTGTTTCAGCTGGGGCTAAATTGTTGTCTCTTTTTAACCAAGATCTTAATCTTTATCAGTACTTCAACAGTTTAATTTTGTGGAAAGGTGGTTGTAAAAAATCTGCATTTTCTAGATTAAATGTAACAAATGACTGTTTTAGTTACCAAGCAGTACTTAATATAGCTGATCGACTTGGTAATTTATGGGATGTTGACCTGTTGAAATGGCAAGAAGAAAAGTTGACATCATCTTTGATAGAATGTCGCTTGTTGACCCAGGTAGACCAGTTGCAACAAACAATTCATCTATTAGAGAATAATGCACAAACAGATGCTGACTTGGTCCTCCAACTTGCTACCGCTGAGCATGAATTAGAAATGTTTAGACAGAACATGCCTCCAGGTTACTATTTTGTAGGTGACAATGTGGACATGACAACCAAAGTAAGAAACATGTCCCTTCTGAATCAACACAAAGGACACCACATGTACCAGATTTGTGCTTATGAGAATAGACTTTCTGGTAATCACTTACAAAATGAAACACCGCAGATGAAGGCAGGCGAAGCTCCATTTGAGTTATTGATGCCCAATGAGGAAGACAAGGAGAAACTGAAAGAAGAGTTTGTTTTCCATGTGGCCCATACATGGACAAACTATATCCAACATTTCAAGCCATATGGAACAACACTACCAAAATACCTGGAACACCAGTACATGCAGCAGACGAAACAAAAGACTAAAAGGGTAAGATAATAACTTGATGTTATTGAAATAATGAAATTGTCGTAATGATGTTTACATGTGAAATACATGTATAACATTGTCTTACAATACATGCATTTAATAAAAGCATGTTAATTATTATGGCCCTTCATTGAATATGCCTATGCTATATAGTTTTACTTTGTCTGTTCGTCTGTTCTTCTGTCAAGAACGGGGTAAAGAATTACTTGTGAACATGTATAATAGTACAGTTCTGAAATTTTGTACTGTTGCTGTGCAGCATGTCACAATGTGAAAATGAAAGTTTTGTGCAAATCGGTGAATATTTTAAGGAAAAACTTTATGAATTACAGAATTTGAGAATTGTTTTTTTTTGTTAACATTTAAATTCAAAACCTGTTGGCAGAGCAGTTCTAAAATTCGGAATCGTTTTAGTGTCTCCTGTTCTTAGACCTGATGTGGATATTTTAATTTCACATAAATCTGTAAAACAGTTTGTAAACACTTCAGTTTTTTTGTTGATGGTACCCTTTCTATACTTTTCAATTATTTTGATCAGAAGAAATGTTATTTATTATAATTTCCTATTTAATCAATGTACATTTATATGAGTTTTCTTTTAGGTAAACATGGGTGTATTGATGAAAAGTGAACAATACAATGAAGATATGACAGACATCTGTGAGTTTGTTCACAAGTTTGTTCCTGGTCATGATATGTCTGAAGATTGGACAAAGAAACCAGTGAAAGCTCTGAGTGGAGGAGACTACCTCACATTTGAAAGACACAAACAAGCCCAGGCGTCAAAACGTAATGGACGGACTCCATCCAAACGTTTAGAAGGGTTGTTGCCTAAGATGGAAGAATTCCATAACCAAGGAGAACTCCTGAAGGTAAGAATGATATTTATCAGCTTTTAAGATAATTTTAATGAAAGTTTCTTTACACCCCATTATGTTTTTAAGCTAAAAGATTTATTCTTTATACAGTTATAAATAGAATAAAAGACTCAAGAAAAAAATACTAAAAATTACTTCACCATTGGTATCAAGTCATTTAGCTCACTTATATTTGAAATAACTTACTAAGCGCTGTTTGACTTTGACAATTTACACTACCAATAGCTCAAGAACATTAAATCTTAGGTTGATGTAACTTGGTATGCTTATACCCCAGTAGTAGCTAAGCACAGTTTCATCCCCATGTTTTGATTTTGACCATGATTTTTTGGTTAAGTGACTTAAACAATTTTCAATAATAGAAACATTAATTTTACAAGCACCTCCATAATTTCCCTGAATAATTTCGAACTTTCAATTGTTAACAAATCATTTTGATGTTTCAGGTTATATGGCAGCTTCTTTATTCTACCAGTTCAGCCAAGGATACTGGAACATTGTTCTCTGCCCGTAATGTCATAAATGCTCGAAACATTACTAAAGACCCCTCTGATCATTTCTATGCAAGCTCAGACCTCATTGAGAAAACAACAATTGCATACATTTTGACTGGTGCAATGAAGTATTTCGGTATGGATTCTCTAGACGGTGAACCAACTTTGAACAAGTATGATGGGACTATAGGGGATACCACAGAAATGAGGGACTACATACTTCTTCATGCTAAGACCTATGTAAATACATACACTTCTTTGGATATTCCAAAATTACCGAGCTATGGTCCGCAAAGCAACAAGTTGACCTGTAGATACTGTGGCAAAGAATACAAACAGGCTGCAGCACTGAGACGACACGAAGCAAAAAACCATGATCATTTTGATCCAATGTATTGCAAGTACAAGACGTCAGATGAGTCAAGTGGTGAGAAACCAGACAACATCCAAAACTATACAAAGCTGATTCAAACTTTAGGCTTAATACGCATCAACCATAATGACGCCATCCATATGGGAGACGGAGAGCGTATTATGAGGATTAACAGTTTTCTTTGCTTATTTTACAAGCTATGTGGATGTACGAAATATGCAATAGGAATTTTAGAGACAATTGCACAATCTAGAATTCTCTTGACTGATAGGATGGCACATCAGCTAATATGGAATAGGACTGTAAACCATAAAGGAGAATTCAATTCAAACCACCCGAACGATCTTGATGTTGAGCATTGCAACAAAGTGTTCAAAGACCAGGCCCATAGCTACAGAGGAGTTTTTACCGAAAAAACTGTTTCCAGAGTCAGTAGAAGTGCTATGGCAGTACATTCTATAGTAAAAAATGTGGATAAGCAAGGAGATGTATTGTTAGCATCAGGAGAACATAAAGCTGCTGACATGGAGCATGACATTAGGACTTTAGTTGGACAGTTTGTAGGAAGCAACCTATTTGAGTCAATCCCAGGACGCTATCATACTGCATTTAAGAATGTTAATGAAGCACCTCTTCTGTCTCTGGATATGGAAAAACAACAGATCTGGATATCTAGTAGTTTAAAAAAGTTTGCAAAAAGACACTTTTATTCATAAAATAATAATGTTCATACATAAAATACTGTATTTTTGTACTTAAATAGGTTATTCTGGATCATCATCTGAACTGTATAGTACTCGTGGCTTTCTATTGGGAAGTTCTATATCACTCTCATCTGATAATGATGATGACGTTGAACCAGTTTCTGCATTAATTTGACAGTCTTGTATTTGTTTTATAATGTCAATAATTTCTACATTGCATACTTCAGTACATTCACAATTGTTTTCACATTTACAGACACATTTACATTTACTCTGACAGTTGTCACAACATAAGTGAATAGGATTTTTTGTCCCACAAGTTTGCCCTAAATGGTCCATTAACAGTTTCCTTCTGCATTCTGTTGTTTTCACATAATCTTTCATGTCCTTTGAAACATTTTTACTTCCACACCGTTTATACTTCATGAGGACTGCGTGGCACATTGTTGCTGGATCTCTACCGGCACGTCCAGTTTCTTGGATGTAATCTGATGAATCATTTGATGGTCCATAGTGAATCACGATATCAACACCCTTAACGTCTAGACCCATACTGAATGAGGTTGAACATAAAACAACCCTTATATTTCCACCAGGTTCATGGTATGATGAGCAAATTGAGTTTTTAACATCATCATCAGTTTTAAGATGGTACATATCAAACAACCTATTTCGATCATCATTGGGGCCTTCTTCTTTATAATCTATATAAGCAGATTTACCCAGCTCTGTTTCTAAGTGTTCGTACACATCAACAATATGTTTAATTTGTCTAAAGAAAATCAACATTCTAGGTGTGTTTATACCTTGTTTATAAAGTAAATCCACCAACCACTGAAAGTTTTCTGCTGTGTCATCATTTTCCACTTTTACGACCCAATATTTCATGTTTTCTTTATTTGGATTTAAAATAACCTCATGATAATTGTGCATACAAAGATCTTTTAGGATGACACTTTTGACTTCTTCAGTTGCAGTTGCTGTCATTGCAATGACTGGGACATTTTTTCCAACCAGAGATCTGAGTTCACATAGTCTTCCATAGCATGGTCTGTAGGCTGCAGTTTTTCTTTTTACATCTGGTTTTCCACTGAAATTTACATATATTCTTATATAATTAAATTTATCATGTTTACCCAGATCATTAAAATGACCCAGACCATTTATGACATATGTGAAATACAATTACTGTTTGTTTAACATGGCAAAATCAATGTTTGATATATTTTTATTAGTCGAACAAAAGAATAATACATTAAAAAGATTTACATTTTATTCGAATGACAATTATGCGTATTTGCAATTTGATCAATGAAATATTGTTGTTTTTATGGTTGGCTTTTATAGCTGAAAAATATATAATAAAATACATTGTTTTTTATATTACTATATGCAAAATTAAAATAGAAATCTATTTGTACTCTAAATAAAATGTTATTATATTAAGTTGCATTATTGCTTATGTTTTTATTCCTCTTTGCTTTAGAATTTGTGTTGAAATAATTCCCTCTTTTCAGTTAACATAGGTTATCTCCCATATGCATGAGTTATCTAACTTTACAGCAGGTATGAAATTTATTTTCTCTGGATTTATTGTTGAAATCCTATGATAAATTTGAGGGGTTCAGAAAGAAAAGGGATTTCCCAACATTTTGAGATAGTTATGTAACTTTTTAAAACATTTCCTTTTACAAAAATACTTATTAAATAATCTGCAATCAAAATGTAAACTTTAAAAGATTTTATATAGTAAAGTTCTTGTGAAATTTAGGGAAATCCATAATTTCTTTCAGATCTCTCTAGATTTTTCTTTGATTTTCCATGAAAAGAACAGAGGGGCTAAGAAATTACACCTCCTGCAAAGTTAGATAACTCCTGCTTATGGGAGATAACCTATGTAAACTGAAAAGAGGGAATACAGTAAACTGAAAAAGAAATCCTAGTTTCTCCCTGCAAGCTCAAATTTGCCAACGCATTTTGTTTTATTTTTACTAGCATTTATCAATATTTCTCTCAGTAAGACAATTTTTCAGTGAAAATGTTTTTTTTTTTGATAAATGAAAGATTCATGAGAATTTATGGTTTGTCATTTCTTATGCCATTAGTATCTTAAATTATATATATAAACTTACAACTTCTGAATGCAATGTGCCTCATCAATAAACAATGCTTTAATGTAACCCTTGCTTGCCATTTCCATTATGAGCTCCCTTTGAATGTCCAAAAGTGATTCAGGACTAGCAAACAAAATGTCTATATCTCCCTTTCTTACATCATCAATAGACAAGCTTGTAAATATATCCTCTAAAGAAGTTTCTGATAAATCCTTTAAGTATACAGCCTTGATATTTTTCTTCTGCAAGTTGCTTGCTTGGCTCCGCATTAATGACACTAACGGTGACACAACAATCGCAGTACATTTTTTAAGTTTGTTCATCTCTTTTATTACAAATGGGGCAATTTCAAAAACCAATGATTTTCCACTGCCAGTTGGAGCACAAAAGAAAACATCTTTGTTTAAAAGATAATTTTCAACAACTTCTTTCTGATAAGGTCTTATATTGTCATAAGAAAGTTTTTGTAAAGCATCCCCTATTATTGATAAAAACTCAACATCCATTTTCCTATACACTTATAAAATTAACTAATACTTGTCTAATACCATGACCTCACATGATCTTTGCCATTGATAAGAGATTACATGGATGCCAGATGTAGCCATGTCAAAATCCATCTACTTTCACAGCAGGTGATAAGTACCGACCAAATACTGGTCGGTGAATTTTCAAGGTTGACAAGTCCCTCTCTCCCAGCAATCAGAGGGTAATCGTTATCAGTGATATTGGTATAACAAGCAATTGAGAATATAATATGAAAGAGAGTAATATGATAGAGAGGGACTTGTAGCAAGTCTAAAAAAGCGGTATCAATAACGATACCTTTTCTTAATAAACTTATTATTGCAAATCAGAATTTATGTGAGAATTTAAGTGTCAAGTATTTTCTAATGTTTTCTTTTAGCTATTTTGTTCGACATTTTGTTATAATTCTAATCGTTCACATATATTAAAATGAAAAGTGAAATACTTGAAAAAAGGGAAATCGTACGATGTGGAAAACAACCAAATACCTTCAATGGATTCCAAAATTACGCTAATGTCGCACTGGAGTTTTTTGTTGCATGCTCATTGATTGGATATCAGTGTGATCATTTATTTCTCTCGTAACACCTTGTATTACAAGAAGTAAGCTGTTGCAAATGAAGACAAATCAAATAAACTTTATTGATAAAACTAAACTGTAATTTTTTTTAACTACAGTTGCAGCATTATATTACATTTATCATTTTTAATATCCTTTTCATTTCCAAGAAATATTATCAAGTTTTTAATTCAAATACAATGCTAAAAAGTCTAGACAGACATTTCGATGCCTTATAACTAACGCTCCATTTATCTTTAATATTTATCTTTACTTAGTGATTGTTTTGATTAGTGTTTGGCTGGTTTTTCTACCAAAATGATAACCTTATCAACCCTATTATGTCTCACAACCGTGTTGTGTTTTGTGTAACTACCGGACCCAAAGATCGAAATGAAAGGGGGAGGTTTGGTGCGCCTTAAAACCTAGTTTAGCCCACCATTTTTATGAAATTCCTGAACCATGTCAGGACCATTGCAGTCTTCATTTTTATCGGTATGTTTGCCTTGTTGGGTCTTTTCTCATGGACATTTGAGATTATCATCTTTACTTCATATAAATCCACGCATGCATGCAAACCCAGACGCATCACCTAAACATACAACTATGCTTACAAATAGTCAAAAAATATGATCAATGCATACACATATATATAATTTACCCGACTGATTTAATATGGCCACGGTGTTCAGCAGATTTTTGTTACTCACTAGAATGACTTCATATGTTTTTTTAAATGAAAAGGGATTTCTTTTCGAAATCGTGACACTCAAATGAACTATTTGGTGCCACTGCACTGGTTTTAATATTTAAACGATTTTTTAAAACTTCTGTTGTCATTTCATTGCTTTTCATGGTATTATATTCGTTATAATGCTAACAGTTGTTTCTTTTGAATGATTTTGCATGTATTTGTTGTATATCAAGCAGAAAATTTAATCTATAAATGAATATAATTGCCTTAAAAATCATACATGTCAAACAAACTAATGTGTATGTAAAAAATGTTTTTGATGTCATACTTATATATCAGTGTAATAATTTATGAGATATGACAGACATAAAAAATAGAAATATATATTTTAGGTCTTCGATTGAGCGGTCTGGACGGAGAATAATTCAGCAGCAGAATCTGGACTGTTATACGAAGCAACTAAGGGTATTGAGATTCTGATCACGGTCGGCGATCAATCAACAGAGCGATCGAGATGTAACCCTGGATGGCTGAAAAGACATGGCCTTTGTGCCCCGTTGTTGTCAGATCAGAATTCAGGAAGCCTGACAGCTGACCGTAGTTGACAAACATGTGTAAAAGATCTCTTTGTGGACCACCATGAATGCACCACATAGATTTTGTTTCCGCCACTACCCACAATTCCCTTTTCTTGTGCTGCACCTTTGTTTCTCTTTATTTTTCATCATCATTTCATGTTCATTTTTTCATCCTTTTTATTTTTACTGGTCTTCTCATAACCAATATAGTTGCTAGGGCAAAAAACACCAACTCACTTGCTCTCAAATGAATTGCAAAACCATAGGATTTTATCAAACCTAACAAACATAAATGAATTTGTAAAATTAAACAGGCAAATGGAAACCAATTGAGTAATTAATTGTCGTGAATCCGAAATACAAAGACAAACTTAGTAGACATAAAACCACAAGAACAAAAGGCATAGCAACCAAACCGCAATCAGAACCGTGAACTGTTGTCAAAACGAGACTGTTGATCATTTCCCGCTTGCTATATCACACCTGTCACTTTGCCAATGATCTAAACATTTTTCAAAACAAAACCAAAACCCACAGCATGTATCCCCTGTATATAACATTTTAACTCTTAATGTTATCCTTAATAGTGTAAGAATTCTTATTGTTTTCTGATGCAATTCTATGCAATTTGATTTTTGTTGGTTCTGTTGTTTGTATTTTTTTTCTAATTAATCTTTTATTATATATGTCATTGTAACATGTTTTATATATCAAGAAAATTCTGTGCAGCGCCTACTGACATCGTTGAAGGCTGCCGGTGGTTGTCCATTGTGGTTTTTCTGAATTGCCGCTTGATTGTGGGCTGTGTTGCGTACACTTATTCTGCATCTCATTATTTTCTATTTGTAAGTACAAATAAAATTTATTTTATTTCAAGCAAATTATTGTTGCCTTTCCTTCACCTAAATGCACTCGTGCACTTTACATTTAAAGTATAATTGATGTATTAAAAATTTGTCATGCACTGTTATTGTCAATTTATTCATTTTTATTGTAAGAACAAAATATATACATGTATTCGATATTATGCTAACACATGTTTCTTTTGAATGATTTTATCTTTAACATGCAGAAAATTTTAGAAAAAAAACAACAGCCTTGAAATCACTTTACGTCAAACAAACCAATTTACATATTGAATGTCTTTTTCTTAAATATATATATTAATAAAATATTTATGAGACATGACAAAAATAAGAAAAACTAAATGAATGCACAGCCCAATCATTTCACAGATTAAGCTCTCTATTAAATAGAAGTGCATAATTTGATTGATCAATGGAATAATAAATTTGTAACCATTACGTTTTGGTATACATTTTTGCATATAATAGAAAGAAAAAAAACAACATAATGATTCCACATATAATGAAGAAAAGTTATAAAACAACAACAAATAGAACAAAAGTCCTTAAAAGATAAGTGTTAGTTATTCCCCTGAGGGCGGATGCCCGATGGGGGATAACTGATTTATACCACGGGACTGTAGAGGGTGCTATATGAAAGTTTATGATAATTAATGAGGGGGGTCTTTCAGGAATTTAGCCTTATCTACTGATAAAGCATGATTAGTGCAGGGTATCTCGTTACATTTTATGACATAATGGTATATCAGCTTTTATACTCCAACAGATATTCCCCGTTGATAGCCTTGATAGTGGACACGATTAACTTAACCGGTTTGTTCCCAATTGATTTTGCTCAGTGAGAGTACTTAACGTAAATGTCGTTTCCTATCCAGGATTCTCTCCAGTTTAATAAAACACTTATCGGTTAAATTTTTCTTGAGTGTTATATTTGTACTTACTTATCAATAGGGGAAGGTTGGACACTCTGAAATAGTAAAACCCCGCCCTATCTTTATATATCTTCCTTAACCAGAAGTCATTGTAAAAGCTAACGTTTGTGCTCATCATTTTTAAGTATTTTGTCAAGGAATAAGTCGTGTGTTGATAATTTATCTCCGAGAAAAGCGCAGACGTTAATTTGACAAAAAGCTGTAGTTTTTTCATCCTTACACAAGTAAAATGTGGACTGCGTTTAACGTGTGTCTGGGTTACGTTAAACGCACGTCATCTGACGCATATTAAATTGGTGTTTCTAAACGCGTACATTTGACGCACGTTAAAAATTTATCTTGGCAATATTTTTATTTCATAATAAAACACACTAAATAAATATTAACTCACTGATTTCATACATTTTAGGAAACTTTACGTCTGATGTATGGTAAACGTATGTTTGACGCACGTTTAAAAAATGTATGTATGTCTGAAGTATGTTTTGACAATTATTTGACGTACGTTTATCGTACGTTGTTAGAAACATATGATTAACATACGTTTATACCCTACGTCAGACGCAGGTTTTTACAACATATGTTAGACGTATGTCTAAATTTTGCCTGTGTACCAGATTTGATACGTAGGAGATAGGTCATTGGCAAACTAACAGATGTGCGTTAGCAGACAATAACTCCTTAAGCTTTCGGAGCACCTTGTTCACTCTCGTTTCTAATTGAGTGTACTTAGCTGATTACGGTTGGGTTGCTCTGTGTGTTTTAGTTTGTTTTGTGTTTGTTTTGTTGTGATGAATTAAAGATTAACTTTAATTCAAATCAGATTCTAGTCTATACTACAATTCAGTTATATGTTAATTATCTGATTATTATATAATAACTGGCATATTTAACCACATAAAATGAAATGACATTTACTTTGCATATACAAAAAGCAAAACATAATACATTACATGCTCAAAAATATCCATACAATTTAAAATTATTTAGAATTCCACTGTGTAGAAGTCAAACGAAATAATTATCTTGAAAAAATGAACAATTTTATTGTATCTGCATATTCAAATGACAATAATATTCATATAGTTGCATATGTTACTCTGTCGTGAATATTATTGCAATACTTAATAAGAAATATTTGCCTTTGTGAAGCATGAAAGTTTGCTACAGGTTATGGGTTTCATTCACTTTTGTAGGCATATATACACTACAATATTGTAGTTTACAGACAAAACACATTAATCTGCAGTATTTCCAGCAAATTGCTTTTCATAATCTAATATTGTTAGTGAACAAATCCTCGTGCTATTTAATTACCAACTTTTGTTTTTATTCAAACTGTTCTCAGAAGTTGAAACCTTGATTTAATCAGAATAAACAGAACCAAGGTTAAATAGATATCAACTGGATTTGTCTGGAAGAATGTTTTATCATGCCAACCATATCATTGTAGTCAATAATTATTTTACAATAATTGAACTATATTTCATTTGGCGTATCTAAAGCTTTGGCTTAAGGATAAGGTGCCCAATGTGTTTAACCAAGACTAGAATATTCAAACCTCTTTAATTGAATCAGGAATAAAACCCATCTTTTAAACATTTCCTGAATCCGCCCATGATTTATACGCATAATTAGTGAAGATGTAAGAAAGTGAGCAAATAAAATACATCAAATGTAGTAAAAGTATGGTTATAATCATTTTAAGAAGGATAGATCCTTTTATTAGAGGAAGGTTAATTTATCTTTGGCGTGTTCAGATATTGGATTTCTACCAAAGACAAAGCATTGATTAACAAAGTAACTTAATCACAAGATGAGACTGGGTTATTGATTGTTCGTATCATCAACTCAACATTCAACTTTAAATGAATCTTAATTGCTTTTTGAAATACAACGAAATGTCTATGTCCATAAAGTAGTAATTCTATATTTCTAACACAAGAAGTATTTTTTTATAAAGACGTTAATCTTCTTTGTTGCCTTTTATTTTTAAATTTGTTCTGCACTTTATTTCCTTGTTCAATTTTCTGTTAAAATGTTCTTTTCTGAATTATTTTATTTTGCAGTAGTCATTAACTCACCTTTTATGACGACAAAATGCTCCTTTATGTAACAAAGAAGCAAAGGTGTACCAAAGGGGTAATCAGTATCATAAAACCGTGAAGACAAAGACAAAACCGGCAGACAAAAAATCATCACAACAAAACAAACCACATAACAACACAAAACACACACACATAACAACAAAACCGCATTCAGCAACGCGAACTCAATTCGAAACGAGAGTGAACTCAGGTGCCCCGGAAGATTTCGTTGTCAATGTTTGAATTTCAAGAAGAATTCTTGTCCAGCTTGATATGTTATTTAAGTCTAATATCATAATATAATAATGATGCATAACAATATAATTTTCAAATTAACAGGTACAAAAACCTTATGACATTAAAATTGTTAATTTGGTTACGCTGTTTGTGTATATTTTGAGTACAAACCTCTTATCGTCAGTACTTGAATCATTATTGTTGAAAAGTATAAAAAAAAGTATCGAAAAAGCAGAGAGACACCAATGTTGCATTTGAGTGTTAAAAGTCTGAAAGGACAATGCCAAAACCAGTAAACATGAACGAGAACAGCACGAAGAAACAGACTGACAGACAGACAGACACACACACACACACAAATCAACCGAACAGAATTCAACAACGTGAACTTAAGTCGTAACGAGACTGAACTCAGGTGCACCAGAAGAGTAAGCAGTTCCAGTTTTCATCGAAAAATTAGTAGTCATCAAGACCCAAACATGCCAAATCCAGCACGGCGGATATCTACCGGGTGATTTACAAAGCTGTATCCTAACTAGGTTAGGAAAATCGACTTATCGAGTTTTGACATTTGTAAGGATTTTTAAACGTCCTTTGACTTCATTCAGGTTTGAAGGCAATACATCATGATATTTACATCTTTCCTTGTTCTTCTTAAATTGATATATGGCATCTTAGGTCAACATAGGGTATCTCAGGATGTAACAACACACGAACTATATTTTTTTCAATAAATATGAATTTGTTCACGGATATCTGTAAACAGATCACGCAGGAAACATTAAGTTTAAGGAAGAATTAGCAGTCATTTCATATTTGGTTGGAAACTTGAAACAAGCCTATGTACTGAAGGCCAATTCATTTGATTTGTATGATAAATTCAGGTCACGACTTGCATTTTTAGAACATAGAACAGTAACTGTCATAAATTGTTCTGCTTGCTGACAAATGCAGAACTGTTATTGAGCGTGAAATATTCCGAAAAAATATACCGTCAGGAAACATAACAGTTTTAAAACTGTCAGGGCATAGAACGGTCACCGTTTTAAACTTATCATGGAACAAAACAAGTTTAAAATTTCCAAAGAATAGATTGTAACAATATAAGTCCCTAGAGGTTCAACTGACCACAGCTTTGTGTTATTTTATTTTAACGTTTGGGTTTCAAAAATGTTTCCCATCATTTTTGGGATTAATCTATTATGCATTCTTTGTTAACTTTTAAAAGAAATCAAGTGGATTATTTAGGCTTCTTTACGAGTCTAATTAGGAAAAGCCTGCTGTTGCAAGTGTATTTTTGAGAAGCACCAATTAAAAACTGCATTTGCGATAAAATGTTAACATTATCGATTTTCTTCTCTGTGGGTTAAATGACAAAATTTCAAATTTTGTGTTTTTTTTTTAAAATTGAAGGTTCTGTTTACTGTCTTCCATTTTGTTATTTGTTTATGTTGTGTTGTGATTTTTTAAATTGCCGTTTCTTTAATGTTGGTTGCGTCGCGTACACTTATTCCACATCTCTTTATGGTCTTTTGTATGTATTCCACTTCTCATTATCCACCCTTGGTAAGATGAGTTCACGTAAAAATGGTTTTGGTAAATATTTGTGGCTCGATCCAATGGTTTAAAGAAGCAAAGAGGCACCAATGGTTTAGTGAAAGGACATCATCAATATAACGGAACGTGCGGTTTAAAGAAAGAGCTAGTCCTTTTTTTTTTATTAATGAGTTTATCATTGCTGTGCCGTGTAAAATAGATGATCAGATAGAATCATCATGAACTAAGTTATCTAAAAATGCATGAAATATTTATATGATCGTATTGAGAGAATCTGCTAGTACGTTAATATGTCATGTAACTATTAAATGCCCACGAGGAGGACAGGTTACCACCACTCACCTGACCGACAGGTGTAAATGTGTACTCCTGGGGCATTGTACTAGATTGTTCATTTGTCGATGAAAACATTAAATAAAATTCCTTGTATAAAATAGTTCACCTCATGTATATAATGTGGATGATTTGCAAATAAACAAAATTTCAAATTTTATTTCACCAATCAGATAAGAGTTTTGTGTAACCTTCAGATATCTCTAAACTGAACCTCAGACATGATAATTTACCACACAAGTAGTCTTAATAAGGTGAGTGACCACAAACCCCTTGCCAAGTCGTTTGGTGAATGACCACAGGATCGTAATGTAATTAAAGATCGCATGGTATCAGAAAACAACTATGTTACCCCTGTATGCAGCTGCTGATTACATTATTAATATCATGTTATATTTGATCCAATTTTGCTGCAATACTATACTTAGTTGATAGATAACCAATATGATGATGAAATGTGTGGTTTTCAAGAGAAGTGCAAGTCTAAATGTTATAAAACTACATCTGTGTGATTTTTACAATACTGTCAACCATTTATTTTCGCGACTACTATATTTGGCGTTTTTGTGTCACAGGACAATTTTGCGGCTATTTTTGCGATTTTTCGTTACAACAGCTTAATTACAATTGAAATGAGTTAATTCACGACGATTTATTTCCGGGAATTTCTGTTCCACATGAAACTCACGAAAAAAAAACCGCTTTGTATTCTGAAAAGGGATAAAAAAGACAAAATATCAATTACCAAGGTGGCTTTCGAACGGCGATTATTGTTATGCTGTATATGCATATTAATCGGATTTGACAGACTGAATTGATTGTTGGCAACGCCACAGGTGTGCTATAGCAAGCAGGGACTGCTAACTGTTCCGGAGCACCTGAGTTTACTCTCGTTACGACTTGAGTTCGCGTTATTCATTGCTATTCAGCTGTTGCTTAATGTCTTTTTTTCGTTCTGTTCTCGCTGGTGTTTAATGGTTTTGACTCTGCCCTTTCGGACTTTTGATGCCCAATAGGTACCTTTGCTTGTTCAAAGAAAAAGTTCTTATCAGTGACATTTGAATCAAAACATTTAGAGGTCCAAAACCAAATAAAGGCAAATGCAAAATAACCGAACTGGGAGGATCAATCCTAATGTCCAAGAAAAAAAAACCATGGAAGGTACGCCACAATTTTTATAGATCCTGACTTCTAACAGGTATTTCAAATGGTGGCTTAATCCAGGTCTCATGTCGCGCCAAACCTCCCTCTTCTATTGCGATCGAACACAAAACGCAACTGGGTTGTAAAGACATATAAGGGATAATAAGATGATCGTCATTAGCAAAACACTTATCAATACGTTCAGTCTTATAATAAGGTCGTCTCTTTTATTGTTATTTGTACTGAGATGACCGCCCTGGTTATATTCGAGATGAAAATCCAAGAATGACGTGAATGATGTGAAGCAATTGGATTCGGTGGTGTCCTATATCTCTAACTCTGTAGAATATATCAAACGAATTCATCTACCATACGAAGCGTTGTTGACAGAGAGGACATCGTCAATATATCTGAAAGTGAAATTGAAGGATCTTGCCCTTTTTATTTCCTTGTTCTTTACGAATTCTTGAAGAAATTCAGTCTCGTAAGAGTATAAAAACAAATCGGTGAAGAGAGGAGCACATATTATGCCCATTGGAATGCCAATTTGATTTGTTGTTAAAAAATTTCTCGTCCAATGGTGACAAATATGTTGTAAAGTAGGAAATCAAGCATACTGCAAACTTGTTTCAATGGGTAAAAGATTTTATCTTATATAATATGTTTTTGAAAAATATGTAAAATTATAACCTAAAACAACACAGTTCCTACATTTTGAAAAAAAGCTTTTATGAGAAGTATTCTTTCAGACGACACTTAAGCTTTTCGTGTGGCAATGTGATGTACAAAGTTGAACAATCGAAAGCTATCAAAGAATGAACCTCAAAAAATGGCCGGGATTTAAAATTATCTGATAAATCTTTTCAGTTCTTTAAAATCCACATGTGATTGATTCCACTTCGATTATAAATAATTTCACAGTATGATTGTTGTCCTTCTTTGACAACAGACATGATCTTAGTAAGTTTAAATTGAACATGATGAAGATCCAGCCATATAAACCTTTCTTTGTACGGAATTTTGTGAAGGTAAGGTATCCAATTCAAATATGGTAACCTTTAACCTTTTATACTCCTTCTTCAAATGAATATTAAAGGGGACATGAAAGAATTATAGTTGGCAATGATCTCATCTTTGTCAAATAAAGTCTGGATGTATGTAGCACTAGCAGAATAACCATCAATGCCTATTTCTTTAATCAGACATTTATAGTAGTGTGCCTTACATTCGAAAACTATAGAAAAAATAAACGAAAAAGTACTTCTTCCTCAAAAGTTCGCAAAAAATCGGCCGACAACATAATGATTACTGTATCCACTTACGTAAATCTGGTGAAATCGACAGCCGCTTCGGAATAGTGATCCGTTCCTACATCCGTCACGCACCCAGTCAATAGTTTTATTTGATAAAGTCACGAAGTGATTATCATATAACATATAGGTTAAAAACTGTAAAAATGTTAATATTTCTTAGAATTTGAGAGAAGCAGAGTAACCAATTGGGTGTCCGAAAGGGCAGAGATAAAACCAGTAAACACCAACAAGAACGGGACAAAAACAGACAAAGTATAACACATGGAAACACAAAAACGAGAATTGAGTCAAGGAAAATGATATTGACAATCTACCATTTTATCAATGGTTGTATTAGTAACTGGTTTGGTCTCCAAAACATTATTGTTTGTTATTACCTTTAATTGTCTTTTCATCTTGGACATTTAAAACTGATCATTCGAGTTTTGTAATTTCCCTTTTTCTTTTATCTATTTTCTATGACAGAGTAATCGGTAATAATAATACAACATGGATTTCCTAACCAGGTTAAATAAATCGACTTATCGTTTCAGCTTTTATAATTGTTAATTCATTCAGTTTTGAAGGCAATACCTCGTGATGTTAACTTTTTAAATTGATGTATTTCATCTCTAGGGATCACTGGTTTATCAAGGATGTTGATTTTTTTTACCAATAAATTTGATTCATATCTAATCTGTACTCTTTTCCATCACATACAATTACTATTCTATAGCCTTTGGGTTTTTAATTCTTCAGTGGTTAAATCAAAAGTCTTCAAAGTTTATTGCAATCTTAAAATTCTGAGTGATGTTTAAAAAGCTGTTATTATACCTGCAATATTCGTAAAGATAATTATTTTGAGTCAGGTTCTGTATCGTTTTTTTTTTTAATATACGATATTGAGATGTGGATTAAGTGTACGCGACACAACAAACATAAACAAACAGCAATTCAAAAAATCACAACGGAAAACAGCAAGCAGTCTTCAACATGACCATAGGTCACTGCTCACCGTCTTGCATTGGCCCAAGACTTATAATACAATACAAAAGTATCAAAACCAATCCCTAAATCATCAACGAAAGACTCAATTCTTGACATAAAACAGTTAACATAGAATGACAAGGACAAACAAAGGCTTTGGCAAAGTTTCCTGGCTTAGGACAGGCACATATAAAATGTGGCGGGGTTAAACTAGTTTTTTGGATCCAACCTTCCCCCTATTGATAAGCTTGCACAAAGCTACATATAAGACACACTGTAAAACTCAATCGACAAAAGTTCAATTCAACAAGAGAGAACCTAAGACAAAATACTGTACGAAAACAACAAGACAAGGAGGAACTCTCTTGAGAACACTCGAAGTTACTGACAACTAGCTAAGAAACATTTATCGATTGATGTAAAAGAATCAAATACATCAGTTCTAAATCCGACACCCCACGTCAAAACAATGAATGATTAAGAGTTGTATCACCATACAGAACCGACATACTTGATCGCTGTGGTGCTTATAAATAATACAGTGGATACAAAGTGAAAATTTAACGTTTTAAAGTTACTATCAAGCTATCAATATTTCTGCCAAAACATACCAAATGCAAAGATTTTACTAAAACATTGAATTCGTATCCTTTTTTTAAAAGGTTTTTAAGCCAGTTTTTAATTTCCATAAGGTTGTTTTTGAATTTTTGTGCTTTATAAACTACATTGCTATAAAAGTCAGGATGAGATATTCCTTTAACAATCAGAAATCTACGTATACAATCAAATTTTTCGATGAGATGTCCATATTTATGTGCAAATTTTGTAAAAGATTTGACTAATTTGTGGTAACGGTAACCTTGTTTTAGC
Organism: Arcuatula senhousia; assembly: GCA_963971305.1. Taxonomy (NCBI): domain Eukaryota; kingdom Metazoa; phylum Mollusca; class Bivalvia; order Mytilida; family Mytilidae; genus Arcuatula; species Arcuatula senhousia. The sequence continues at coordinate 78,298,059 of OZ020304.1, forward strand.
AATTTTTCTGTAATAAAACGGTTTTTATCATTAAAATCAGACACATCACTGCAAATGCGAGCATACCTGACTAATTGTGAAATGTATACCCCGTAAGCTGGAGCTAATGGTACGTCTCCTTCAAGAAACGGAAAATTAACTATAGGGAATGAAAAGTCATCCCGTTTATCATATACTTTAGTGTGTAATCTACCATTGATAATGCTTAAGTCCAAATCTAGAAATGGACATCTACTGTCGGTTGAGTTTGCTTTTATTTTATTTAAGGTTGCTCGTTTATAAAGGAGGTTTGGCGCCATAAAACCTGGTTCAACCCAACCATTTTTTTAAATGTCTGTAGCAAGTCAGGACCATTGCGATCTTCTATTTCTATGGTATGTGTTTGCCTTGTTTTTTTCTTTTATTTCGGGATATATGAGATTGATTATCCCAGTTCGGTAGTTTTGTTGTAACCTTTATTTATAGTTTTCTGTTTTGCTCTATCATACACTGTACTTTTATTTGCTCAATAAAGCTTGGAATTCATTGTCTATTGTATAATCTTCTTTTATAGGTAATTAATATCATGATGAAGGAAAGAAGCAGGTCCTTTGGTAAAAATACTCTTTTTACTTGGACTGGAGTTCGCGTTGTTGATTGATATTCATATATTTTGTGTTTTTATGTTTTACATGTTTTACATGTTGTCTGTCTTTTTCCCGTTCTTGTTTGTGTTTACTATAGTCTTGTCTCTGTCCTTTCTTGACATTCGGATGTCCAATTGGTACCTCTGCTTCTTTAAAATGTGTCGCTTTTTAATAACATTTGATACTCTGTAAATATAGTACATGGGTTATTTAGGCAACTAGTTGCCTCTTGTTAACCTATTTCACGTCAATTTATATTTTCATTTTGAATACAATTTCTAAAAGTTTTCTTGGTGTTTCCAAGTATTAATTTCATCTTTGCCCCCCCTTTTTAAAAGTTTTTTTTTTAAATTCTATTTCAGTATTATATATGAATTTATGTTTTTTTTCTTTTTTTATGTATCTGATATCTATTTTCAAGATATTTTGAAAATCCAAAAACATTATAATAATATGAAGAGCATAGAACAATCCAAAAATGCCGAACTTGAAACCCAATTTCTATTAAGACCAGCCTTTGTCTTGGGAATGAAGAACCTTAGAGTTCTTAATGTTGAATTGTTAACGGATACTTCTAGCTTTGATGTGTTCTTCAACACAAAAGTGTTGCTGTTGGAGCGGAAATAACCTTGGAGAATCAAGAATCCACCAGGAGCGCTAACCATCACGGATGTTAGAAATAAATTTACCACAACGTGTAAGACAATAAGTTTTGCTATTCCTGACACGCGTTTCGTCTATTGATAGGGTTTAATAACAGTTACCACCAACATGATATTGTTTTTAAAGTAAATTAAAAAAAATATTACTTGAATACTGTGTCATAGAAGATTAAAGACTTTAGCATGAATTTTCGTTATTTTTAATGCTCATTAAAGATTTCTTTCAATTCGTATTCAAAATACCTGTCTGTATGTAACTTTTACATAAATATCATGTAACTTTCGATATAAGATATGATACACATTATATTTGCCTTTGAGGAGGTTAACATGATAACTCACCTGACCCAAAGGTGTAAATGTGTATCCCTAGAGTCTAATACAAGATTGTTCACTTGTCAATTAAAGCACGAAATACAAAACATTGTATAAAATATTAAATATTAAAGTATGTATTGCTGATCTTTACTTAATACAAATTATATAATCTTACTTAATGTGTTTCTTTTTGTGACCTTAAAATATTACTGTACACATGTTTAACCATACACATAGCAAGGTGGTGGGGCTTGAGGGGTTCAAACTACCTACCTCGTTGGAAAACATGAAAATTATAGGTAAAAACTTTAATTGGGTTAAGCACTATTCAAATATGGATTTTTTTTTAATTAAACCACTTCAAAAATCTGGGTACGGGTATGTTTAACTGATCTTCAGTTGAATTTTTAATGTTTCAGGACATGGTAATTGGCCACAAGTCTATGCTCAGTGAATGACCACAAATCTTTGCCAAGGTATAAGGTAATAGGCCTGGCTTACCAAAAAATCTACCTACAATCATTTTTTCAAAAAAATAATAATTGCATTAATTTTGTCTATTGTAGAATGTTGTTTCCTTTTCAGTGATGATCCTCTGTAATGGATTTATGACTGAATAAGATTAGTTAGTTAGTTAGTTAGTTAATTGAGTTCCAGAAAATTTCATCGTTTAGTTTTCTGCTTTGGCCATGTAAAATAAATGTAATAACAAAACTACCGAACTTGAATGATCAATCTCATAGTACAGAGAAAATGACAAAAACAAATCAGGCATACCGGAGAATTGGTGAATCGCAATGGTCCTGACTTGATATTTCTAGCCATTTAAGGTCACTAAAGACCTTGATAGACCTTGATGTCCTGTTTTATAATGAGAGGTGTATGTTCTAAACAAGGCTATGGAATCATCAACTTTTATCAAACATGAAAGCTATTACGTGGCAAGGCAATACATCATTGTTCATTTCAGTATTTTGTCATTCGTAACTATCAATAAATTTAATAAAATATGTTCAATTTCAAATAAAATGGGACAACCCGTAACAGTTAGTAATATTAGATGTAACAGTCATTTTTATGAAAAAATAATACTTTTTTAGTATCATAAAACTTAAAAAAAACACACACAAAAATTGAGAATTTAACCTTTTAATGTACTGTAAACATAAACGATAAAGAGATGTGGAATAAGTGTACGCGACACAACCAACATTAAAGAAACAGCAATTTAAAAAATCACAATGGAAAACAGCCAGCAGTCTTCAACATGACAAGAGGTCACTGCTCGCTGTCTTGAATTGACCCAAGACTAAAAATACAATACATAAGATTTAAACAAATCCCTAGATTATCAACGAAATGCCCATTTCTGGACATAGAACAAAGAACAGATAGTTGACAGTGACAAACAAAGCTCTCACAAAGATTCCTGGCTTAGGGCAGGCACATATATTGTTAATCTTGTACAAAGCACCAAAAAAAAAATAACACACTTTAAAAATCAAATCGATAAAAGTTCAAATTCACCAAGAGAGAACCTGAGACAATAGTACTATACGAGAACATCAAGACATAAAGGAACTCTCTTGAGAACACTCGCAGTTACTGACAGCTAGCTAAGAAGCATTTATCGACTGATGTAAAAAAAAATCAAACTCAAACATAACACTTCAAACAACTGATGGTTTCGTTTGGATTTTCCGCATATCAATCTAAAGTTAAAACTATTGTCATCAGAGATTGTTTAAGAAACCTGACAGAATCTTACAGGAACACATTAGCTTGTCTTCAGGTAAGACTTGTATAATTCATTCATGAATTTTTATTTACTTTCAAAATATGAGAATGAAAAATAGATGTATGTAAATTGACAATAGAAAGGACGTGTTAAAACATTCTAAATTATTTTTTTCTATGAAAATGAAGGAAAACGTAGTAAATAAAATACTTTTAAAAACAAAGCTAAATCAGCATCAATCAGATGTTTAGAAAATTAAGCGAATATAAAAAAGTTCAAATGACCGTTGATGTTTTTGCAACAGCTATGTCCCTTACCCCGGGCCTACAACCTTAGTATGGTGAATGATCTTCACTACCTCCGTAAATAAAGGTAATAACAAAACTACCGAACTTGAATGATCAATCTCATAGTCCAGAGAAAATGACAAAAACGAATCAGTCATACCGGAGAATTGGTGGATCGCAATGGTCCTGACTTGGTACAGGCACTTCAAACGAAATGGTGGGTTAAACCAGGTTTTATGGCGCCAAACCTCCCTCTTCCATTGCGATCTAAGGATCCGGTAATGGCCATAGAACACAACACAACATAACTTATGGTATCGGAAATATCAAATACATTTTATTGTTACACTTCTGTTTATTACATTATTTATATCATCTTATACATGTTATATTTGATCATCTTTTACTGTTATGCAAGCAAGTTTGTTAATAGCTAATCAATTAGATGTAGATAACTGGATGATACAATGTGTAATATCTTAAAAAAGCAAGTTCATGTCTTATAAAACCACATGTGTGTGACTTTTATTGAGAAGATGTCTGTATCAGTTGTCGAAGGAATGTGAACATTTCAAAGGAACAAAGCATGGGCATATGTGTACTTGTTCGAGAAAACGATTTAAGTTTTTAAGGCATGTTTTAATCCGTGATGTTCGTTTCTATACCTGTCCTTGTATTTCGAAACAGCTTGGTCGAGAACCCCTGCTGGTGGACCAGAGGTCCCGCGGGTAATCACAAATCATGTCATCCCTTGTCTGACATGAATTTACAAATGAATTCTAATACTTTTCTGTCGTTGAAATTTCCTATCGTAAAATTCAAAATCGCCAAAAACACTCGGTTTCTTTTCTTGTAATGCACAAGGTCTATTTCCAAGGAATAATTTTGGTTTTGAGCAATTTTTGTTCAATACTTTTGGTTAATGACCTTCCAATATTTGATTCAAATGCTGCTGATGAGAGGTTATTCCTTGAAATATGCATATATAGCATAACCAAATTATCTGTTTTTATATCCGTTTTGGTGTTTGTGTTTTGATATAGAAAAAAAAAGAAAAACCTGCTTTTTATTCTGAAAAGGGTATCATAATACAAGATGTTGGTTACCATGATGGATGTCAATTAAACGGCTATTTTTCTAATGCTGTATATGCATATTTCAGAATGTTACCTTTTATCAGTAGCATTCAAGGAGAGACCTCTTATCAGCGATATTTGAATCAAAATATTGGGAGATTCAAAACCAAAAGTATAAGAAAATACTCGTCCCCAAAAAGTTCGAAAAAATCAGAAAAAACAAAGACGATTACGTAAATCAAATGACAGCCGCTCGGGAGTGGAAATCAGTTCCTGTGTGTTCTAATACATCCGCCACGTACCCTTCCAATTAGTAGTAAAGAAGTGATTATCAAAACTCCTGAATAATTAATGTCAGTATGTCTTTGAGCATAGCAAAATGATGTTTAACTTTCAACGATCGATAATCTACTGTTATTAGTAACTTGTATTGTCTCTAAAACGTTATTGTTTGTTATTACCTTTATTTGTCTTATCCTTTTGGACTATTAAGATTTATCATTCGAGTTCTGTCATTTTGTTTTTTCTCAAAACATTTATGTTCTTTATTAATCCTTCAGTGGTTTCTGTAAAGGGTCCTCTACGTTAATTTTGATCTTAAAATTATAATATTTTATTATAATCATGCAGCAGTATTCGTTCGTATCGTTTCGGTTTTCCTGATTATAAACTTTTAGGAAATTTTAGTTTTTCTTCTTCATTTTTTTATTTATTCAAATGCGGTTGAAAGGTTACTTCTTAAAGGGATATTGTCTACGAAAAATAAAGTTTTGTACCAACAAAATAAAAAGGCCAACGGACAACTTGCTTTGACTAATTTTGAATATATAAACAACAAAAATAATGTTGTGGTACCCTTTTAATCTAAATATCGAAAAACAATCATCACTTAATAATATTTGCTAAGCTTTACAAAAATATTTATATTCATGAGCTCCAATACCGCCTTTGGCATGCGCACTGTATTTAATTTTGTTTATTAACTTTGCTGCTTAATACATGGAGCCTGTATCTTGAGGTTTTAGCCCGTGTAGAAATCTAAATGGCGACGAAAACACCCAAACCACCAAACAAAGAAAGTGACAAAAATGGCTCGTATTTAAGTAATGAAAATGATTAAGATAGTTCACGATGATTTTTTTCTTCAGTTTTTCACCATATTAAAGTCTTCGCGAACAAAATATCCGAGATCCTGATAATAATGGTTGTATTAAATACACTTAAAAATATATATTTGTCGTCATGAAGGTATTAACAAATAATCAATTAACATGGTCGAATAATTCTGAGCAAAATTAACTAATTTAAGGCAAATTTTGGTAATGAATGTATATTGGAAGTTCTCTTTTATTACATTTCGGTGTAAATGACATTAAAAAAATGAGGACAAACAGAATGTGATTTTGGTAGACATCCCTTTAAGATATCCTTAACAGCATACACGTAACTAAACAGTACCGTTGACGTCCTCTTTGGTGCTCAGTACTTTACGGTTGATAAAAGTGCGTTTTATTTTTATGTTGTTTTTTTTTATGTTAAAAGGCTTATTTGGTTTTTTTAAATAAAATTTAATTGTTCATAGTTTTCATTTTTTTGCTGTTTTGTTCAAGAAAACTTTGAATTCATTTGTCTTTCTATTGTGCAGTCATGATGTACAAGAAACAAGTAGAGATTAAATCAGCATGACCAATTAAAACTTTTGTCTTTGTTCGAAAAAAAACATTTAAATTATTTTTTTCTTAATTCGTATACATATTTAATATAATATGCATAGAAATGAATTATACATAAATATTACGTTACTTTTTAGATATCATTTATGATACACATTATATTTGCCTTTTAGAAGGTTAGTATGAATAACTCACCTGACCTGCAGACGTAGATATTACCCTTAGGGTCTTGTGCTAGTTTGTCCAACCGTCAATTGAAACATTCAAAGAATACCTTGTTTAAAAGATTTTACTGCATATTGAAAATAATTTTAAAATTGAAGTGTCTAATTTTTAAGAATTGAATGTTTGTATTTTGATGTTTAATTGGCGTGTAAAACCGATGACCGTAGCACATTTTGAATGAAGCGCACTTCATGTTAAAAATGTGCGACCGGTCAACGGTTTTACAACCCTACGGCCCACGTGATTTAAGTGACATTTCATCGAGGTATGAAAGACGATTTAAGGTGTCAATTTACCAATAAAATTACTGTATTTTAATTATATGCACGGTTAATGTATTTATATTTTTATGATTACATTATGATTGTTTTGTGACCTTACAATGTCTCGCTGTACACAAGTTCTACTGACTCACAGTTATTAATCCTATAAGGATAGTGTAATTGACCACAAGTCTGTATTCAGTGAATGACCACAAATCCCGGCCAAGGATTTAATTGTTTTTATCTTTGTTACCTTCATAACACGGCTAACAATCTTATGATATCGGAAAAATTTCAAACATTCATTTGTTACATTACTGCTGATTTAATTATTTATATCATCTTATATTTGATCGTCTTTACTGCTATGCTAGTACGTTTGTTAATAGATAATCAATTAGATGTAGATAACTTGGTGATCAAATGTGTAATATCCAAGAAAACAGTCATTCCAAGTCCAACAAAACAACATGTTTGTGATTTTTTGTGACTAGATGTCTGTATCGGTTCTCTGAAGACTGTACATTTTACAGGAACAATGCGTGGGCATTAGTGCTTTTGATCGAGAAACAAATATTCATACGATAGTTAAGCCATGATTGGAAAAATCAAATTTGGAAAACACATTTTAACCCGTGGTTAATATACAAAAATAAAACCCGGCTAAAAAATCTATATCGTTTTAATATTGTTTTTGAAATTTTTGTTGTCTCTATATACATTCAAGATAGATCATTCGAGGTCTGTCATTTTGCTTTTTTTTTCTCTTATCTATTTTCTATTACGCGGCGGCTCTGAAAAGGTATTAATAACGTAATACGGTATTCCTAGATCGACTTAACGAGTTGTTCCTGCTTTTATAATTGTGAAGGCAAAACATTTTGTATAAATTGATATATATCATCTCTAGTAATCACTGGTTAATTCAAGATGTTGAACACACAAACTTTTAATTTACCAATCATGGATTTGATTTATATGTACAATGATGATAAACGTTGTGAAATTTATTTTCAGAAAGCATTCAGTGTCAAATAATATTTTTTACTGAAGAGCCTGGAACAAAAAATCACCGATGGTCAATTCATTTGATAGTCTGCCATATATGCAGATTGTTTGCCTTATCTTTACCTATTAAGTCTCTACCAATTACTGTCCTCAACAGATTTATTTGTTATCTTTATGTATTCCTCGGTGGTTTCGAAAAGGGTCTCGTACACACGTTTATTTTGATCTTAACATTCTGATCTGTTATTGTAACCGTGCAGCAGTATAAGTACATATCGTTTCCGTTTTTCCTGATGATATACTTTTTTGGCACTTTTGGTTTTTGGTCTTGATTACTTTAAGTCAAATGCGACTGAGAGGTTACTTTCTTAAATATCCTTTACAGCATGTATGCATAATGAATTAACAGTTCCATTGACCGGCAGGTGTAAATAATACCTTGTATAAGATATTTTACTTAAATTTGAAAATAAAAAAAATAAATAAAAAATGAAGTGTCTCATTTATTCTTATGATTACACCTTTGTGTTTTTGTTCTATGTCAAGAAATGTGAATTGATATTGAATCTTATGTATTGTATTTTTTGGTCTTGGACCAATGCAAGATGGCGAGCAGCTCCCTCTGGTTATGTTGCAGACTGCTGGCTGTTTTCCATTGTGATTTTTTAAATTGCCATTTCTTTATGCTGATTGTCTCGCTTACTTAGTAAATGCACTAATTCCACACCTTTTTATCGTCTTATTATAATTGTTTTTGTGGCCTTAGAATTATAGGTTCTTACATAAGTTCTTGGAAAAGACCGGCTGATCTTTCACGAGTGATATAATTTTTCAGTCTTTTTGCGAGTGGAGCGCTGCGGAACGAGTCAAAAGACCCAAAAAATTCTATCACGAGTGAAAGATCATTGCCGGTTTTCCAAGAACGCGTGTAAGTACCTATTTCTTCCGTAGGAAATTAATTTTTGAATTCTGAAACCTTAGGTTACTTCATTCTAAAAACCGAAAGTTTGAAATAACATTGCATTTCATTGGTCGACATTATCGATCAATATGAGTACCGGCGGTAATTATTGGTCAATTGACCAGTGTGAGATCGCTGCACGTGCTCGCATCTCAACCTGGTCATCTCACACTGAAAAGAGTCATTTACGGAAGAATATTTCCTTTAACACATGTTCCATTGACCCTCACTTTTACATGCTTAAAGATATGGTTATTGACCACAAGTCCATGTTCGGTGAATGACCACAAATCCCTGCCAAGGTTAAATATCCCATGCTATGAATGGTGAATGATCTTCAATACCTCTATAACACGGCTGGCGATCTTATTTTATCGGAACCACTGAATACATTTAATTGGTTCACTGTGTTGATTGCATTATTTATATCATCTTATATTTGATCCTCTTTAACTGTTATACTAGTTTGTTAGTCAATAAAAAAAAATTATAATTTAGATAACGTTGTGAAAAAAATGCGTTGTACATATACAAGAAACAGATATTACATTCCGTGTAAATATTTAGTTGAAAAGTAATACTGTTGATTTACCTACTGACTATGTTTAAGTAAATTAATAACATAACATAACAGGAAATAACTTTACTAATATTATTTTTTTTCATTTTTTCTGATATGCAATAATTATATGAGGGTAGGGCTTTCACACGAATTTCAATAAAATTAGCCAGACTTTGGTTTGTTACTTGTTTCTAGTCTATGTGGTGCCCTATTCAGAAAAAAGCAAAAAAAATCTGCCCTACTACGTATGGTTTCTGCAGGGGCAGGCTCTGAAAACGCAAAAAATACGTTTTTCTGTAATCAGCGTCGGCCAACTTTTGGATCTTATATTTTGACCCCGGACCCCCTAGATTCAATGTTTTTGTATAATCTTGTTCAGAAATTTATTTTAGCTCAGACAATACCAATTTCATATCTGTAAGTTCAATATTATTCAAAAATTTGCAACATCACATATATACGATAACAGCAGCCATAATGGCAAAAAATATAGGTCTTCTGAGAGAAAAAAAAAGAATTTCTGTATATAAGATCATGCATGTGTATTGCTTCTATGCACCAATGCAATATTTAGGCAGAAGAGTCACTCAAACAGACGCTAGGAGTGTTGGGCTAAAGCACGTGCGGTCGTAATTTTAAAAAATCAGCACAATTTTAGATGGCACCGGGTGGCACCGAAATTTGAAAGGCTAGTACGGCCGATTGAATCGCTATAAAGATCTGATGTTTGGTCTGTGTTCTTGGCACATATGTATATTTTGCCACATTAAACAGTTCTGCACTTAGGGTTTGTATGTTGTCCAGAAATTCTTCTTATGTAAAAAGTCGAATTTTCAGCAAAATGTACTTGATTTTTTTCACATAAATTCATGAAATACCGAAAAGTGCTTCCCCCTCAAAATAAACTATTGCACGAAACTCCATTATTTTTTTTATTTGCATAATATGGACACTGAACTTTTGATACGGCAAGTTGTTACTCTGAATTCACACTTCCCAGTTGTGGCACCCACGGCACCGCATTTTGCTCATTTTTCACATTTTTTTTTTCGTGAACTTTTTTTTTCACCATTGAATAAAAATAGGATCGAATACATGGACCTCACTGAATCATGTGATTTTAGGTCCTCTGGAACATCTAATGAAAGATATATACAGTTTATACCTATATCATAAGTAATAGCTCCCGGAAATGCGATTGAAATTGACCTTGCCGGTAAAAATGCACTAAATTTTCAGGATTTTGTCTTTGGATTTCGGTCAACTGTACCTAACTTCGTGGCACCATAACCCCCGACTCAAAAGTCCCAGAGTAGTCAAAATACTATCAAAATGTCGGGCAAGGATTGCTCTTTCCATTGAAACCCCATTTGTTACCTTGTATTGCATAGTGTGCATGCAACGTTGAATATCCGTTGTATGGAGATTCCTACGGATTTCAGTCCAAAATCGGCCTCATGAAAAGGCTAATGAGGGTAAGCTCTTTGAAGGGTTTCTTAGAAAAATGAAACAATAGATGTACGTTGATGGTCATATATAACTCTATTTTATTTACAAGGTTGGGCGGAGCTTAATTTTCTCGGTCTTTAAGGAAGAATTTAAATGGAGAAGACCGAAATAATTGACCCGTGACCAGCCCGGTCAATAAAATAGAGCAATAAACAACAAAGAGGAAAGTGTTACATTTGCTTGTAAGAAGATACGTCGTTACAGCTGGCATTAAAATGGAATTATTTTTGTAGTACGATGAACCTAATATTTTCAATTGACCACTGTAAAGGAAATCGCCGCATGTGATATAAAATGTACTTGTGCATTTCCTGTAGTTTTAAGTGACTGGGCGACAAGAATGTTTGTTGTACGCTAAACATAGCAAAACATATTTATATGATTTCATGTCTATTGTTATAATTACAAGTACTTGATAGCATGGTCATGAGTCAATTTTTATGTTTGTCTTGTGCTGTGTTGTAACTTTAAAGTCCAGGTCCAGGTTACAATATTAATTGGGAAGTAATTCTATAATACATGGAAGTTTTCAAATTTTGGCAGGGTTAAGGTCTGAGGGAAGCAAATGTGTACCAAAGGGGTAATCAGTATCATAAAACCGTAAAGACAAAGACAAAACCGGCAGACAAAAATCATCACAACAAAACAAACCACATAACGACATAAAACACAAACACACATAACAACAAAACCGCATTCAGCAACGCGAACTCAAGTCGAAACGAGAGTGAACTCAGGTGCTCCGGAAGAGTAAGCAGTTCCTGCTTGCTATAGCACACCCGTCACGTTGCCAAAGATCGATTAAGTGTTGGTCAAATCCGGAAAGGATGACATTACAAAACTCTATGTCAAACCAACATCTGTGCTCATCTGAGAGATAGAAATCCCGTATTTGTATACAAGCACATGATGTCGTCCGTAAAATTTCTTGAGTGATGACAACAACCTGGGAGCAACGTACCCCTGTGTTAACAATTTGCTTGTCAGCCGTGTGGCTCTATCAAGGAAGTCGTTGTACTCCCCACATGCTCTGGAATAGCGAATCAATTGTGATACGTAAACTCCATATGCTGGAAGTTAGGGAAAGTTAACTATTGGAAAGTTGAAGTCATCACGTTTGTCATAGAGCTTTGTACAAAGCCTTCCTTGTGTGTCAATTTCGAGAAATAGATCCAGATATGAAGCGGACCTCCTAGAATATGTAGTGTCCTTTATCTCAAGTTCCTTCGGATATATGAGATGTAAATAGTCACCAAATCGAGGATTGTTTAGTGAAAGGACATCATCAATATAACGAAATGTGAGATTGAAGGATAAAGCAAGTTTGCGGTACTTTTTGTCTAGAAGTGATTGTAAGAAGTCCGCTTCATATGAATGAAGAAACAAATCGGTAAGCAATGGTGCACAATAGGTGCCCATTGGGATACCTATTGTTTTCTGAAAAACACGTCCACCAAACTGTACAAATATGTTGTCGATTAGAAAGTTGAGCATTTCTATTATTTGATCTTCTGTAAATTTGTTTTTCTTGCTAGACTCTTGGATGACAAAGTAAGTCTTTTTATAACCGACTACCAAATACTTGTACCTGCGTTTTCCGTTCTTTTTGATAAAGCTACGTTTAATCAGCTGTGCCAAACGAGATTTTAGTTGTGAATGAGGGATATTTTTTGAAGTCATAATTAAAACCCAGTTTTCAAGCGTTTTCATACCTCATAACATCAGTTACATAAGTAGGAAAGTACTATTTATGCATGTATATTAATAATATCAATATATACAAAGACTTTTTGCATGTCGGCTATTTTTTGTGGTTCTCCTCCCAAAACAGTTAAGGGAATTTTTCTGATACTTTTTAACGAACAATGAAGCTTTATACAACTATTTGTTTCCGGTAAACAGACATCCCGAGGATGTTATCATGTTTTACAGTATGATGAACATATTTTTTTCATTCACTAAGTGAAGGAAATTGGTGTCATGATATGTACTTATGCGTTTTCTTTTGTTGCAGGTGACTCTGCGACAACACTGTTTGTAGTACTAAATATATTATAACATAATAATTTTTGTGTTGTTTTACAGGTACGGTCCACTGGACAGTCGTTTAGTATTTTTCTTAACTGTCGATCAATTGATAACCCTCGATTCTTGTATTCGGTAAAAAAATTCATTTTATACCGAGTTGTATGATTGATATTATATGCCAGGTCGATTGATTGCAAATGACAGAAACAAGTTTATGTATGGATGTATGAATATTTGTGGAAGAAGCAAAGAGGCACCAATGGGGCATTCGCGTGTCAAAAGTCCGAAAGGCAACGAGAAAACCAGCAAACACAAACAAGAAGAGGAAACACAAAACACAAAATCAACAGAACAGAAATCAACAACGCGAACTCAAGTCGCAACAAGATTGAACTCGGGTTCTCCGGAAGAGTTAGCGGTTCCTGCCAGCTATAGCACACTCACGGCGCTGCTAATTTCCAATTCAGTGTGTCAAATCCGCTCAAGGAAGACAAAACATTAGTCTATGACAAACTAACATCTGTACTCATTTTAGAAATAGAAATTCAATATTTGTCTACGAGAGCATGGTATCTACCGTAAAATTTCTTTCGTGACGACAGCAACATAAACGTGACGCTCTGCCAAGGAAATCGATGTAATTCCCGCAAGCCTTGGAGTAATGAATCAGTTGTGATTCGAAAACTCAATAAGCTGGAGCGGACGGAATGTTGCTACACATGTCCTCTTTAAATATTCATTTGAAGAAGGAACATGAAAAGTTACCATATTTGTATTGGATACCTAAACTTCACAAAAATCCGTACAAAGAAAGGTATATAGCTGGATCTTCATCATGTTCACACAGAGTTGTCCGTTCAACTTACTAAGATTTTGTCTGCTGTCAAAGAAGGCCAACAAGCATAATGTGACACTATTTATTATCGTAGTTGAATCAACCACATATGGATTTTAAAGAACTCAAAAGATTTATTAGATAATTTCAAATCTGGGTCATTATTCGAGGTTCATCCTTTGAAAACTTTCGATTTATTTTTAACTTTGTACACCACGTTGCCACATGAAAAGCTTTAGTGTTGCTTAAAAAACTTCTCGAAAAAGCTTTTAATTTCTAATTCTAGGAACTTTGTTGTTATAGGTTACAATTCTACATATTTTTCTAAAACATCATATGAAGATAAAATCTGTTACACATTGGACCAAGTTTGCAGTATGCTAGATTTCCTTATTGACTTATTTGTCACATGTGGAGGAGAAATTTTTCAACAACAAATTGGCATTCCAATGGACACAAATTGTGCTCCTCTCCTCGCCGATTTGTTTTTATACTCTTACGAGACTGAATTTCTTCAGGAACTCGTAAATAACAAGAAGATAAAAGAAGCAAGGTCCTTCAATCTCACTTTCAGATGTATCGACGATGTCTTCTCTGTAAACAATGCTTCGTTTGGTAGATGGATTCCTTTGATATATCCTCCAGAGTTAAAGAGAAAGAAGCAGAGGTACCATTTGGGTTCCGAATATAAAACGTCTGAAAGGGCAGAGACAAAACCAGTAAACACCAACAAGAACGAGACAAAAACAGACAACAGATTAAGGAAACCACCGAATCCTATTGCTTCACATCGTTCTTGGATTTTGACAAGGATGCCCATCTCATCTCATACACAAATTCACGATAAAAGAGACCACTTTAATTTTCAAATTAATTTCCCTAACCTTGAAAGCAACATACCTATACTTCACCTGCTTACAGTGTTAATACTTCACAACTTATTCGATATGCCAGGGCTTGTACAAATTTTTCTGATTTTTTTTATACGACACCGCTGTCTCCGTGACTGACTCTTAGACCAAGGTTACAAGAAAATGCGTCTCATACGGTTTCTAAAAAATTATCAGCCACTGGTACAAAAATTCAAAATGAAGTTGAACGTATTGGTTATTGTTTGTTTTGATTAGTGTTTTGCTGATTGTTGTACTGAGATGATCATCTTAATATCCCTATTATGTCTTCACAACCGTGTTTCGTTGTTTGCTACTACTGGTCCATAAGATCGCAATGAAAGAGGGAGGTTTGGCGCGCCATAAAACCTGGTTAAACCCACCATTTCATTTGAAATGCATGCAAGTCAGGACCATTGCGATCCATAACTATTCCGGGGTGTCTTCCATGTTTAAAAAATCCTCCAAGTTCGGTAATTTTGTTATTACATTTATTGACGATTGGAAAGTTGAAGTCATAACGTTTATCATAGAGTTTTTTTTGAAAGCTTTTCTTGAGAGTTTTTTCAAATATGCACAATATAAAGAGATTGTCATGCTGAGGGTTTTTGCTGATAATTGATAACCAACCAGGGAGCAAAAGACAAATATTTGTTCCCTGTTAGCAGGCACTTTCGGATGTACCATGTTTGGTTGTACGATGGAGTAGGACATTTATTTTTCATTCACTAAAGACGGAAATCTATAATGATATAGATATGTGATAAATAGGCATTTAATTTTGTTGTTAAATATTCTGAGACGCCAAATCTATTGCATAACTATGTTTTTTTCATATCTATATTGTTATTATTTCACTATGTACTTGATAACATTTCCTCTATAGACAGTTTAAATTCGGGTACCTCGTGCCATGGGTTCCAGAAACAAAGAAGTTCCGATGAGACATTTGCATATCAGAAGTCTGAGGCAAAGACAAACCAAGAAACAGATTACACAAATAAAACAAACCTCACGTCGGCTTCTTATAGATAAAGAATAATTCCGTGCTGGCACTTAAACTGAAAAAAAAGTGACATAAAACGAAGAAAAGGAATTGCAATTAATGATATTGCTTCCAAAATCTTGCAATAGTGTTCACTCCTCTGTAAGTTTAAGACGGCTATTTAGACTGTATCATGTATATCGTTCTTATGTGTCCATATAAGGTAAAAACTATTTTATACAGAATTATACAATTTTATTATTAAGAAATGTTTGTAGTTTATATAGATTGAGCAAGTCATGATTTAAACTAAAATTCAATAATGGGATACCCGGTATATTCAAATAAAATGGAAAAAAAATTCTTCACTTAGGTTATTGGATTTTCTAATTTATTGAACCAATTAAATCTTTGTGAATCGGTATGATGATCATTTTTCAGACGGTTAAATGCATTTTCTGTCATTGATCAGTTAGATTGTACATTTAAGGCTCTTCTCTCTTTTATTTATGCATGATATAAACTATAATATTCTATCATAATATGAGGGTTTTAACGTCAGGTAATTCATTCATAATTGATTATTTTTCAAGCATTTCTTTCATCAATTGAACTGCTGATTTGTGATTAGTTATTTTCCCTTGGTGCACAGTAATTGGCTGATTACATATCGTCAACACAATTTTAAATATTAGTCACTTTAAGTAAAGTTTAAAAGTGTTCTTGTCTCATTAAGGCCCATGCTCAAAGCTGTTGTAAAGTGGTGACTTCATGAGTCAATTTAAATTTGGTTGCTTGGAGTTTCAATGTAAGATTGTATAGAGTTGCAATATATATACGATTGAATGTCGTTTGACAGCTGAAATTATGTTTTCAACTGCCATATATATAAAATTACATTAAAGTTCATTACAGTATATTATGCTACACCTGTCGAGCGTTCGCCTATTCAAGACTCATCAGAAGCGCTCTACCAAAAAGATCTAAAATGCAAAAACACTTTACAAACAAACAGCCATTATGTTCTTACAGTTTTGAAAAATAGAAAATATTTTTAATTATCATCAAGCAACAAAAAAAAAGAGTTCTAGACATATATTTTAAGTAAAAATGTTAGGCAAATACAGTGGTATCATGGTTAGTGGAACGTATTCCCTTCATTCATCCACTTGGCGTGTAACTGACGTTTCTGTTATAAATATGAACATACACATTTTCGGAGACAAGAAACTTCAGCATGAAACATTATCATATGTATATCTGTTCAAGTTATTACGGGTGATCTAAAGATAATTTAGAACGATTTATTATGAAATATGGTTTCACATGGACCTAAATTCAGGGAGCCACAACGTATAAATTAGAACTATTATTTTAAGATAATCATGTACGCTGTGGAAGACTATGCCAGAGCTTGGATAAAGCAGTAGTTGGACCAAGAACCAGTGCTTGAGTCACTGTCAGACTGGGTAATAACTATCCAATCTCTTGTGTGCAGCCGAATAGATAAACTTCGAAAATGTCTTAACCCTCGGCCACGTTCCGTATTTAGAGATCGTGATGCTCTCGATTGTTTCTCTTCCTTACATGCATGACACCTGCACACAAGGTGTCCAACAATATAGTTTTTTGTATGTAAAGCACATTATTTCAAATGTCTGATTCGAGAATTCTGCTAGTGCTACATACACTCGGACTTCATTTGACAAAAATGAGATCATAGCCAACCATGACCCTTTCATGTCCTCTCTAAATATTCAATTTAAGAAGGAACATGAAGAGTTACCACACAAAAAAATTACATGCCGCCGGTAAAAATGTACTCTATAAAAGGAGAGATTTTTCAAAAACAAGTTGGCATTCCAATGGGCACAAACTGTATGCTCCTCTCCTAGACAATTTGTCAACTCATAAAGAACAAAAAGACAAAAGAGGCAAAGTCGTTTAATCTCACTTTTTCAGATATATTAATGACGTCCTGTCAACAACGCTTCGTTTAGGAGATGGATACCTTCAGGCCTGGGCCTGTACACATTTTTCAGATTTTTTTTATCCGACACCGCTACCTCCATTACCATCTATTAGATCCAGGTCATAAGAAAATGTGCCTCATATAATCCCTAAAAATTCTTCCTTCATTATCAGCCACTGATGGAACAATTCAGATTTATGTTAGACAAAATGGTTAGTGATTGTTTTGATTAGTGTTTGGCTGGTTGTTGTATACCGAGATGATTAGCTCAACATCCCAATTATTTCTTCACAGCAGTGTTGTGTTTGGTGTAACTACCGAAACCAAACATCGATATTGAAGAGGGTGTGCCATTAAATCTGGTTTAACCCACATTTCATTTGAAATACCAGAGCCCTTGTGGTCTTCAATTATTCCGTTATGTCTTCGTTGTTTTGTCTTTTGTCATGGACATTTGAGATTGATCTTCCAAGTTCGGTTATTTTGTTATTACCTTTGTTATTACCTTTATTTATTCACATGAGTCAATTTTAAGTAACTTACATTGCATTTAAATGGACGCGTAAATTGATGAACAGGGAAACGAATACCACCAATTACAAATACTGAAACAAAATAGCATAGGAACGTCGCTCTTACAATGTCATATATTGTTGCTATTAATCCTTCATCCACAGGATGTCCCTCAACGTCTAGTAAGGTGTTGTATTATTGATTCCGATCTGCAGTTCAACTTGGGCTACAAGAAACAGTCGTAGTGTCATTTCCACATTTCAAACAAACCTGCGTTTCTTAGATTTGTCGTTTTATTTATACCAAAGAAGCAGAGTTACCAATGGGGTTTCCGAATGTCAAAAGTCCGAAAGGGCAGAGGCAAAACCTGAATATCAATCAACAACGCGAACTCCAGTCGAAACAAGAGTGAACTCAGGTGCTCCGGAAGAGTAAGCAGTTCCTGCTTGCTTTTGCACACCCGTCGCGTTTCCAATAGTCCTTTCAGCGTGTCAAATCCGGTAAAGGAAGACAAAACAAAACCCTATGACAAACCAACATCTGCACTCATCTGAGAGATCGAAATCCCATATTTGTCTATAAGTGCATGATGTCTTCCGTAAAATTTCTTGAGTGAAGACAGCAACCGAGGAGCAACATAACCTAATTTATACCAAACTAAAGAATTATTTTAACTGAAGGTTATTCGCTGATAATATCATGATTTTAACCATCTTCGCTAGCCAAGGGTTACGATCCGCTATCTCTCATCTTCACCCTTGGCAGATATGGCCAATATTTTGTAGTCATACATTCTCTCATTTGATTGGTTGCAGTGAAAGTTTGCTGCATCCAATCACATTGCAGCATTTTCATTTTATCACCATCTGTTAAAAAACTTATGGGTTTACAAAGGTGATAAATAATTATCATATTTGCAAATATTATTAGTAGTATTGGATCAAATCTTACCAAGGCTACCTTTATTTTATCTATTAATATATATAAATAGTGGATGTAATAAATTATCTTCTATTTTTGCAAATTTCTGAATAAAAATAAAATTCTTAACTTGGAATAGATATTGCTTCAGGGGAGATAATTAAATTGTTGAGATTACAAAAAAACCTTCTAGATCTGCCAAGGGTGAAGATGAGAGATAGCGGATCGCAACCCTTGGCTAGCGAAGATGTGAAGATGAGAGATAGCGGATCGCAACCCTTGGCTAGCGAAGATGGATTTTAACTGAAAAGGAACAAATGTATGTAGTTGTTTATACAACATATACAATAAGTTTGATTTCTTAATACAATAAGCTAGATATTTATGTGAACACTTTCACGTAGTTTCAGTTTTTAATCGATCAAGCAACCAAAAGGAAAATGTTGACATTTATTGGGTTTTAGGGTAGCAGACTTGCAAATTGATGTTTTCATTAAACAATCGTAAAGAACATCGGTGAATATACGTATGCATTTCTGAGCGACGAGAATGTTGTTGTGCATAACCTATAATAACATAGTTATGCAACTTATATCTACTTATAGTTATTATTACATCTACGATCTATAGAAATCAATTATCTTTCACTTTATTCACTTGTAGTTGAAAAGGAGAAATGGAGTAAATATACCTGACGCTAAAAGAATGACATCAACAGTGCTTTTGCTTTTCGCATTTTCAATGTTGACAAGCACCTTCAAATCCAGTGACTTTCTTACCTGTCGTACAACTTAGGCCCTGCGGTTCACAAGTTATTTCATAAAGAATTGTAATCAATATAACATATTGTAATGTTATAAACCGACCACAGCATGATCAAAACTGAAAAGGGGCAAAATAATATGTAGGTACACACCGAGGTGTACACATATATCCATGAAGATTTTAAATTACAATAAACATAATTACATACTTCCTATACGTTTTGTGATTATTTGTTTGCTTACAATCTTTAGGGATATTATTTGAATTTCATAAACATTTAATAAAAACTATGAATACATGTGCCTTTTAAAAGTTCAACCTTAAAGAAACTTTCTCTTTATGAAATCACTTAACTAACCACAAACGTTAAATGGGAGTTTTTTTCGTATTTGCTATAAATCAAATCTACTATTGGTGATGTCAATAGTGCATATTAAAAAACCACTGGTAACCCGAATGGGAACCAGATGGTATTCGAGAAGATGAAGTGTGCTCCTGGTAAAGCTGCAAACATCTCAGAGCATTTTGCCTGATTGTACGCAAATTCGGCATCGTGTAATTAATGGAATGGAGTGTTGAAGTTAAGTGGAGTGCAGTGTTTGAGTGGAGTCATGGAGTGGAGCCATGGAGTGGAGTGGAGTGTTGGAGTTGTACCACTAACCCTGTGTTTCAGTTTTGTTGACTTCAATACTGACGGCAATAAAATCTGGTCTAGAAAAATATTTCGATTGTTGTTATTCTATAAATGAACAATAAAGTCTAAAAAACTCAGAATCGGTTTCATCTTGTAACAGCACCAAAACTTACGATTTCTCTACACTTTATACTTCTATTCCTCATGAGCAACTCAAATCACGATTGTCACAGCTGATCAATTGAGGTTTTTTCACCAAAAGAATGGAAAACACAGGTACAAATATCTGGTAGTCGATTATACTAACAATAAGGCACCGACCATTTGATTTTCTGAGGGGGGGCCTGGGATTTTCACCATAGCCGGGATTTTTTTTTCGCCCGCGGTGCGGGCCAGCTTATTTTTTTCCCATACACTCAATGCTTGAACATTTTGTTCAGAAAATCTCTGTTTTTCAAATGCACAAAATGAGGGCCAGATTATTTTTTTCGCCCTATAAACTGGCCAGACTATTTTTTTGCCAAAAAAAACAGAGCCAGAATTTTTTTTCAAATTCCAGCCCCCTCCCCCCCCCCCCCAGAAAATCAAATGGTCGGTGCCTTAGACTTACTTTGTTATCAATAAGTCTAAAAAATACAGAAGACCAAATAATTGACAAGGTCAACTTTCTTACAGACATCATGTTTGTTCAGTTTGGTGGACGTGTTTTCAGCAACAAAATAGATATTCAAATGGGCATTTATTGTGCACCTTTGCTTGCTGATGCATTTCAGTATTCATATAAAGCATATTTCTTACAATTACTTCTAGACAAAAAGGATCATAGATTAGTTCTCTATCTCAACCTCACTTTCCCTTACATTGATGACATCCTTTCACCGAACAATACTTCATTTGGTGAGTTTCTCCATCTCATAAATCCTCAGGAACTGGAGATAAAGGTCACAACAGATTCTAGGAAGTCTGCTTCATCTCGAAATAGACTCTCAAGGAAAACTTTCAACAAAGCTCTAGGATACACCTGATGAATTCAGGTTTCCAATTGTCAACTTTTCTTTTTGTGTAGCAATATTCCGTCCGTTTCAGCTTATGAAGTTAACGTATTGCGTTATTCTAGAGCGTGCGGGACTTACATCGATTTTCTTGACACGGCGTCACGTCTGACAAAAATTCTAAAACAGACGTAAAATATCTAGTTGATGCTATTGGATTCTCTGTTACAGGTCAGAACTATTGCGAGTGTTCCTATCGGTATAATTATCCACACCTGTAGATATATAGCCTACACCCCAGAAAAAAAGGAAAAGGAAAACATAGCTATAGTTGTAAGTTGAAGAGTCTTCGGGCAGCAGGTACTTATAGAAGATAATTATCTTACGTAGTATGATGAAAGTAAATTTTTCATTCAACCATTGTCAATGAAATCGTTGAATGCAATGTAAATATGTGTACCTTTGCATTTCTTTTCGTTGATAGTGACTGGGCGACAAGAATGTTTGCTGTACACTTAACATATCATTACATAATAATGTTATTTCATATCAATATTGTTATTATTACATGTACTCGGTGACAAGGACATGAATCAACTTTAGTTGCTCTGCACTTTATTATAAGTTTGAAAAGATAAAGAAACTATCATAATATTACTGAACAGAGATGATCAAGCTGAAATGTCCAAGACAACGTTAAATAACACTGGGGAATAGAAGATCGCAATGGTCCTGACTTAGTACATGCATTTCTTAAGAAATGGTGGGTTGAACTAGACTCTATAGCAATAAACCTACGTATAGAATCTGTATATGATTGTTAGAAGCAAAGAGGCACCAATGGGACATTCGAGTGTCAAAAGTCCGAAAGGGCAACGATGAAACCGGCAAACAAGGTCACGAACAGCGCAAAGAAACACAAAACAAAAAATCTACCGAACGGAAATCAACAACGTGAACTCAAGTCGTAACACAGGTGAACTCAGGTGCTCCGGAAGAGTAAGCGGTTCCTGCCTGCTATAGCACATCAGTCACATTGCTAGTTTCCAATATTGTTCTAATTTTGTATATGACTGTTATTATGCTGTTATTAGACCTAGTAGTGAAATTACCAATACTTTACATCGAATCTGCTTCTCGGTCAGGTCGGTTGTTAGCTAAGTTAGAGTTTTTTGGTTTCAATACACCCAAGCTTACATGTGTGTTGAAACAAGTATTATTGATGTTTTTTTCCATGATTTGATTAAAAGTTGGCTGCCTTTGCTGTTGCACTGTGTCGATTTGTAAAATTGTTCTGATCATATCGAGCTGTACTATGTGATTTTCTCACAACTTTCTTTTCCTGCGAAACAGCTGTAGTGTCATTCTCACCTGTCGTATAACTTTTGCCCTCCGGTTCTCAGAATTAGGTACAAGTTATTTTATACCGAATTATACAATTTTATTAATATTGTTAGTATGAACATTAGCTAAGTTATAAACAGACCATGTAATGATTTACACTAATAGGTAAAAGTTGATGCACATTGTAGGCGTAACATATATTTCAAATTTTTAATTACAATAATATTTAGGTCTTCATTATAACAAAAGCTTTGTAAATTTTATTTAAGCAGGACCTTGTTAGAAAATGTTTTTTTAAATGTATTTACCAGCGGAAAACCAAACGTCCAAGGCAAGGGTTTTTTTGGGGGGAGGAGGGTTGTTTTTTGTTTGTTTGTTTGTTTGTTTTTTTTTTGCATTTGTGACAAAAGAGCAAATATGCAAATATGCACGTTAAACTTATCTTTCACAACTATTTTTATTACAGTCAAAAGACATGCCGAGAAAGACTGACGCCATAAACCCTGTGTTCAACCAAGACCACTGTGACTGTCTGTAACTATGTATAGGCTGAAAGCTTAACCACCACATTCCTGTATTAACCCCTATTTGTTTCGAAACTATGTCAGATGTATATTGGTTAAGTTAATGCAAACCATTTCTTTATAATCAAGCATTTTAGTTTAAAATGAGTTTAAACATATTTATTTATCCTGGATTGGGAAGCAAGCTTGATGCTTATGTAAATCCCTCTCCAGCTAGCATCAAGCATTGTTGTTAAATGTTGTTAAATCATTCATTGGCCAGGGAGCTGCACATACAAGTTCAGGTGGTGTAAGATAATTTAAATTGTATAGGTGACACAAATTACATAAAAATCACACCATGAAAGATGTTTAACCTAGTAATGGTTCGAGTCCCACTGAGGTACCAATCAAATATTTGCAAGTGAACATTTGCAGTCCGGGCATAGTTGTGAAGATCTTCAGATGAATGTATACTTTTGTCCTCGATCTTGGCTCGACTTTCTACAATAAAGTTCAGTTCGTCCAATACGTAATTGTTTTTATACTGTCTAAGAGACAATAGAATATTCTTAACCACTGTTTCTCCATACTAAGTGATGATTAGATATGCAGGTTATTTTGACATATTCAGTTTTAATGATGTTTTAGGTGTATTTTGTTGTTATAAATCACATGAGATTTCCACAATTGATTACCTCGGGCTTCCTGACATGGCGGTGTAGAGTTACTTTATAAATTAATATGGAATGAAGATTATCGATCATGGAAAGTTAAACATCATTTTGCTTTACTCAAGTCTCAAAAATCAAAGACATATTGACCTTTATTTTACAGTGGTTTACCTATGTTATATGATAATCAATGCCTTACTATCATTACAAACAAGTTGAAGGAAATGTTGTAACAAAAGAGATGATTTATTATCGCCGATTCATTGTCTGGGCTTCGATATGAAGTACCTCATAATCTATGTAAATAATTTCTTATGGGATAATAGATATGCACAATGGACTCATTTTAAAAATCCGATACCAGATTATAATATTACAATCTGTTCTGGATCAAACTAGTAGTTAGTTTAAATCTTGTAACAGTCAATTTCTTATGACTGACTTCTGGATTGTCGCCTAGTCCTACAATATATGACCTAACGCTTCAGTTTCATGTTTTCCCATTTTGTTTTACTTTTTTCAGTTTGTTTTTTTTTCCTTTGTTTCTGGTGTTGGTGTTTTCTTTTTCCTTTTCTATCAATATTTGCTTTAAGTGTCAAAGTTTCTAAAAAAAAAAATGGGAAATACATGTAAGACAAAAGGCAATACAAGAAAATTTTTGTTTTACATGAATGCGAAGTCATATGCCACAAGACTAGACTGTCGCATTTTAAATGCCACTTTATCAATAGCATCACATTTTTTATTCATTTGCTTAATAAGTAGGGAATTTATTGCTTCCTGTTTGGTTTCGGTAATTTTATTTTATTTTCCCTTCAGGAAATTTATCAGTAACAATTTTCCCTTTGAATTGAAATCTTTGTCTCGAAATAGACAAATGAAAACAGGCCAAGATATTGACGTTTTCTTTAACATTTAAAAAAACCGTAGATATATTTATTTATATAACTTAAGATTTTAGATAATTTAAAATCTGAAAGATCACGACAATGGTTTAGGAATATAGAAAACTTGACGTCAGCCTTTATGCCAATCGATATATTTATTGTAATGAAACCTGGTGGTACAGATGTTGCAGTTTACGCTTCGTGAACGTCAAACACACACAAAAAGCATCCCTCAGCAATATTTTATTTTATCCCTTGAGTAGGAATTATTTTAATCCGCGAGTTATAATTATCGCTGATAATATAATGACGACAATTAGATTAAATAAAGCACGACATGTGTATAATTATCTGAATAAATGAGAAGTTAGATACGGTAACGGAAATGATCACTTGATTATATGTAGGTTTTTTTACGAACTCTATTTTTATTGCTTGTGCAAAATGACACACTAGCGACAAAAAGATAAATGCAATTGAAACAAATAACCTAAACTAATTTAAAAAACATATGCATGACACAAATTCAATAATTAAAACCAATGAAACTGTGTCTTGTTGTTCTTCACCAAAGTCCAAAGTTCTGGGACGATTCTATACTGTAAGAGATGTGGGTACAACAGTCTTTTTTCCTTCTTAAGCAATTTAATTATTTTAATGCCGATCCTTTTAATATAGATTGGCTATTGAAAATGTAAATATTATTTTGTTTCTCTTTAAAAAGCTTTAAAAAAGGTACCACTATGAGATAAATTAACACTGTGTTAGGTAGGGTTATATAGTTTATTCTCGTACTAAAATAGTACAAGTCAATTTCACTAATGGTACAAAATCGTTTTTCCAAAAATAGGGATTTTTGAAAAGGGTCATTAACTCAAAAAACAGTTTAGTGCTTCCGTCCCTTTTCTTCTTTATTAAAATTCTTAATAAGTTTTCTTTTGTAGTGGACTAAAATAAACATATCTTTAAAGTGAGGTCATTCATTGTATAAAGGCTTGATTTCTTCTGTGGAGTTTCCCATTACTTGTTTATAATTATATTTAAATGAATAGTACACCCATTCCACAAACTCTTTTGAAGTTTTTCAAATAAAGACAATAAATATAGGTATATGTTTAATTTTGATCGAGATCATATCGATATAAATATTATAATAACAATTAATCATACACAGCTGCTCCATATTCAATGGCTCTCACATCTGAACTATCTGCTATCAGTAACTAAAATTCGTAGAAAATTCTCTATGATTTCAAAGTGAACAGGCATTCGATGATAACATAAACCATGTGTAAATAAAGAGCTTCTAATATAATTTAACTCATATTACCCAACTTAACAAAACACAGATCTAAATACTTATATTTAGTTGTTTATAGTATTCTGATACTTGTGTAGACCCAAACGCCTCTTTTATCCCTAATAGAAGGGTTTATATTTAATCAAAAGGACTTCAAAGTCCCATGCCCTTTTGCCACCCCCCCTTTGAGGGATGGATCTACAACAGCTGTTATTGTCACCGGTATCTTGAGCCACATTGACGACTGGAGCCACCCAGGTAGATCCACCTTTACAGGTACACAATGGTAATCCTGTTAAACATTAACAGTTTCATTTTATCTCAGTCTAAGTACGTTAAATAGAAGGATTATAAAAGAAAAAGTCAAATGTTATAAACTTTAAATGTATTGACTAGTTTAAAAGGAATGTGGCATAATAAACATAACAAGTTGTACAATCAGAGACCTGAGTGTGCCACAGTAACGTTATACATCAAAAGAATTCGTTGATCTTACAATTACATCATAAATAAATAAATTAGGCGGAACTTGGTAGAGCACTTGGATTCATTTAAATCACTATCAATATAATCAATAAGGCCGTAAGAAATACAGACCAAATAAATACAAATAAATAGAAATAAATATTAAAATTAGGGTAAATCTCAGGTAATGGGACAAAGAACATTATGATTAATAGGTGACGTCTTGGTCCATTGAATAACAAGGACTTATTCTTGCCAAAATAATAATAAATACAACAGATTAGCCTGGCTTTTAGACCATCAATCTTCAACCTTTACAAGGCACATGACAGAAAATATCTTATCAAAAAGTTAATGACAAGTACATGCATTATATGCACTGCACCAATCAACTACATGCACTCTTCGTTTCTTGTATTTGCGTCTTTTATCCATCAATTGTTTATCAACACTCTCGCACGTACACCACAGATTCACTTTATAATGTTCATGTTTCATGAAGAACGTTTATAAGGTTATTGAACACAGTTTCTATATTGTCATCCATATCATCGGTCCTTTGAAAGCAGACGGTTTCACGGGGAATTTCGCTCTCGCGGACTTCACTCGGACGGACCATATGACCGTTATCATCACAATAATTGCCATTCTTATTTTCACTTGAAATGCGATTGATTAAAGCGTCATTTACATTGCCATTTATAATGTCATTGTTAACGTTATTGTCTAAGACATCACTGAGAAGATCAGTTTGCTGCACACTTTCCATTGGTTGATTGTTCACGTCCGGGATGACGTTAGATTCCTCCTCAAGACGTTTGGACAACGGATCGTCGTTGGTGAACTGAACCACTAATTGGTTCTCTAAGTGTAAATATGTCAGATCTCGGTAGATCGAGGATTTGTATCCTTGGTGACTTTTTTCTTTTTCTTCTTTTATTTCTTTTTGCACCTTTTTAAGAGTGTTATTTATAAGAACTGATCGTCTGAGAAAATGTTCTGGGTCATCAATACGTTTTAATTTCTGCACGGTCATCTTGAGAATTTTTCGCCGCTCCTCTTTTCTCTCCTTTGGCGTATTGAGAAAAGGTGATATACGTCTAGTCGGTCTTTCCAAGTAGAATTCCTGGGTTTTCTTTGGAATCTTTTTAGCAGGACTAAGATCAATATCGTCATTGATTGACTTTCGCTTACAATTCAAACTATCACGTCTGTTATAGTCTATCTTCATCTCATTTTTGTTTTCATCTACAAATGAGCCTGGAAAATAAAATACATTAATTAATTTATATTTCCTGTTACGTGCTGAACATGTTTTATGTGTCAAATATGTCATATATTACTAGTTACTACGTGTAATACTTTTCGTACTTTACGATAAGATCTTTTAAGTGGAAAATTACGGTGATACGTTTCTAGTGGTTTTTGAATATTTTCCCAGTAAAAGTTTAAATGTGATGTAGGCAAAAGAGCTGATGTTATCGGTGTTTTATCATCCGTTAAACCTTCCATCAGAGTATATATAAGAAATTTCAAAAGACGTTTGATACTTCTAGGAAACTTTTTATAAATCAATTGATATTCGTCTCATTCACAAAGCAAATATTCCAATAAAAGTAAATTGAAAACGTTTATGATACAATTAACGAAAATAAGATCATCAAGTCGGTGAACGACGTCTTAAGCTCATTCAAATATGCAAGGCGTTGTTTTGCTACAGGAAATACGGCACCATTTACTTTTACTTAAGAGATAACATGCCAAAACTTATCTATGGCGATTTATTTATGCTTGTATAGATGATAGAAAATAATAGCCGTTCAATACTTCAATTTTTAACCTTTTGTTTATAGAATCCGGCTATAAAATATTTCGAGAATTAAACATTGATTTTATTTACAATACAGATCGTGTTATAATAATTCGTTGTCAAATATGTCACAACTGTTTAACCATTAAAATGGTAATGAAACCTGCGTTTTTAATCACACCTGCCTGCCTGATGCGATTTTACATGGAAATTTTATGATGAATACTTAACGTTTTTCCCATAAAGATAAAAAGCCTATTTACGGGTAGAAAGAAAAAGGCTTATCATACAAACGTCACGTTAAACCACCGAACAATAAAGACCACTCGGTACAACTTTAAAGTATCAATCGCCACATGCTGAACAAAGAAAAAATCAAAGACATTAATCTTAACGGTGCTGATTCTCTGCAAAGTCTGCAGGATGCGAGGCTCGTTAGCATTATAGTCGGCATGTGGTTATGATATAAGAATCTGCAATATGTTATAAACATGAACCTAATCAAAATATTGCTTGTTTTTATTATCAGCTAAAATGATTTAATAATGGTTAAATAAAGTATCTAGATATGTCATTAAGATGTTTCTATTAAACAAGATCGTGAACTGACCTGTATTTGAAGGGCAGACAGACGATCGACAAGTACCATCCTTTAATCTGTTAGGAATCCAATTGTATCCCCCAAAATCACCGTGTTCCTCCTTAAATCCACTGTGAGTGCTATAAATCGGAGATAAAACGCAGGTCATGATGGAATAAAATAATTCTGCTCTTCAATTTAGTTATTACTTTAGAAAATCAATCACTTTTCTTTGTTCACCAAAATAACAATCAGCGTATTATTTGACAAATATCCATATTTTAAATATCCAATCAGTGATAATACTCTGGGCAGACGATCAACTGGAAGAAATCTTCTGCAACCTGCGTGCTCAACACGTATTACATGAGAAGTGATGATAGATGTCTAAAGTTTCTTTACATATGTTAAGTATTAAAAGAACGTGACTTAACAGTTAAAACCTCGGCGAGTGATTTGACAAAGGTAAATACACGGACAACAAAAAGTCGGTATTTAACTGTGACGGCCAGGTATAAGGTATTGAGTACTGATGATATGAACGTTATAACAAAATAACATGCATTTGATGATATGCATAAAAACAATTATCCCTTTTGACGTGTCAAACAAGTCCGGTTAATTCAACATCTACTGCACTAGTGATTAGAAAAGTTCCCCACTGTAACATCCGACTAAGTAACTGAGTGTATTCTAGAGCACCATTTCCGACCATATAAAGATACGATATGCCCACGACATGGATTTGGCGCGATTGATTGGGTACTAGTTATCGTCTGCAGTTACGACTCCTTTTCACGCTGATTGCTTCACTGATAGTATTGATCTGTTAAATCCAGACAATTATAAGGCAATTTATTAACCCGTTTTGTCAAAGTATTAATATGAATTATTTAAACCTGTACACTGATCAAGTCCCTTCCTAGTATGGCTTTGTTATCTGACTTAGAAGAAAAAATAACCCGATCAAGATAGTTAATAATTCATTGTGGTATAGTAGTATCAAGTTTCAGATGTCACAAAACTATTGTCATGTATTTTATGATATTTATGTTCGCCTTTATAGGGAAAAACTTGTTACTTCTGAGTAAACCTAAATGTTAAATCGCTTGCGGATATTGTAAAATATGTCCATTGAAAAATATGTTTATCATTGCACAAATTAATCAATATTTATAGTAAAAATGGAGAGAAATATTAAAGTCTGACCAGAGTTGCTGAGGTTGAACATGAAAATAAATTAGAAGATTTTATTTATTTTAAAATTTATTTACTTTTTGCGGCAAGGGCAGATTTGAAGCCAAAAAAAACTTTAATGAGGTTAATTCTCTCTTTTCACTTTAAAACGTGACATTTCCCCAAAATTATGAGTCTTGTGAAAAGTTTATATTACGAATTATGATTATGTCTTATTCTTTTTGGGGAATGAATATTGCGCGAAAACTAATGAATAATTGTGCGAAGTAACATGTATAATTAGGGAATGCAATGACAAAATAATGAAAGTAGCTGATGAAGACTTGAAATCAAGCTGTAGCCAAAACATGTAAATTCCTCGTTCAATCCAGTCTGTTTTGAAGCACCTTGTGAAATATTGTATAATGCAGATAAATATGAAACATGTTGTAATAGCCTTATCGACCACGATAAAGTGTACATAGGTTCACTGGGTTTCAATATAAGTCTAATCAGGGTTTTTTTAAGAACTTGCAAATATCTAGATAAAGTTTAAAATTGCATGAACAGTTAAATACTGATATCAGTGATAATGGAAATAAGGAAGAAATATATGACAGGAAAATCAGTTTTTAATTGTAACCGGTAGTTTGTGGTGTTAAAATAAAACATGTGGCAGGAAAAAGTTTCCATATTTTGGCGTTTTGATTAACCTTTGCCCTATCATTAAACACATGTGTCAAAACACTAAGTACCAAAGTCGGTGTCAATCATATGGGATAAATTCACAGCTCCGACTGATAAGACGAAGAGGTGACAACCTATTATACAATACATAATTATTACTGTCCCCGTGTAGAACAATGAGACCTACCCCGGAGAGGATATACTCCCGGAACTTCTCATTGTGTTTCCAATGATCTGTTTACATTATATATTTATCAAATAATCTATTTTAAATAAACATTTACATGTTGCAATAATTAAAATCCCCGATGACTTATGACAATGATTAAATGCATCATACATATTATTTTAGTCAATCATTAATATAGGCATATATGGACAAAAATGGAGAATTTCTTTTTAAAAATATAAAATTTGCATGAAGGTCCATAAAAGTTTTTAGCTTATGTCTTAAATTTACTTTGTGACGCAAGAAGTTTGATTGAAAATATCTTTTTAAATATAGGCTTAAGTTCTTAAAATAACATTAATGTCTTTAATCTTAAAATGACATAAGAACTTCAAATTAGTCTATATTTATTGTTATGGTCGGATATCTAAAAAAAAAGATTAGCTAAACAAATATAAAAATCAAAACCAGTTATTACAAGATAATATATTTTGTTGTGATGAAATGATAACGTTATGATGAAGCGAACGAATTTCGGAGATATAGCTTACAAATTTGGCCTCTGGCACTTGTTGTACAACTCGGTACGTTACTAGTTTAATAGTCGCCCTATTGCCCCAGGACTTTCGTCGGTAATTTGTTTATAACAGATGATATTTAGGTATCAGATTTAGAACCATGTCGATAAGGTGGCCCACAGAAGTCCAAGGTATAATCACCCGGTTTAAGCACCATTAAGTCTAATGATTAACTCTTATAGCGTCGGTTCAATGTCCAATGTTTATCGGTTTCCGTTAATAAAAGTTTTTAAAAGATTTCAAATTAAGATAAGAGAATCTACAAAAATTCAATACACTAAATTAATTTGTTTTTTTTCCAAAGATTTCTTTAATATCACTTATTATTTTACTCTGTTCATTTGGCGGATAGAATTATCTCCATAACTTTTTAAAAGTATGACTTATTCATCTTATATAGAACAAGCAAGTAAATTCTTTGATATTTAAAAGAGTTAACAAGAAATTTCCAAACAGGGATAGTACATGTATTTGGAAGAATTCTTAAGGAAATAACGTATTGGATAGAATCAAGACCACAATGGTCCTGACTTGGTATTAGAATTTGAAACGAAGTGGTGGTTCAAACTCCTCACTAATCCTGACCTATTTTTGTCGGGAAGGATAAGCCTACTGCGAAGGAGTTTGGTGGTAGTTTAAACCAGGTTTTTTTTTTAATGTGACCAAACCTTCTTGTTTCTTAAATACCGGGTTCAACAACAAAATAAAGCACAAAGTTTGTAAGTAATAATATTTATTATTCAAAAGAGTGATTTCATAATGGACTGATATTCCTTATCTTTAGTTTTTGTTTCAAAGTGATTAACCATTTATTTTTATTATTAGCTTCCAAAATTTCCATTTGTTCCTACGTTACAAAGGGTCTATGATTATGAATCGGTGGTAATTGGAGACACAATGAAAGCTACAGGGACTTTCTAAACAAATGGCTTTTGAAATCTGGATCATTTCACATTGCTTGCAATATGTTCAGTTTATTAGCCTGATTAAAACATGTCCTTGTCTTTCAACTTATTGATTTTCTCCTTCTTTAAATCAACATCAATCTGTACATATTAATAGTACAATGAATTTTGATGAGGGTTGCTGTTTTTATAAAACATCCGTGTTTAGCACTGCAATAGAATCCCCTATGTCCGTGTAAACTTTATGTGTGTCACCGGATATACCACATTTAGGTTTCCACTGACTTAGTTATGTCACATTACCAAACGTTATATGACTACTACATATTATGGGCCGACTGGTATTTAATTTGATAGGTATTAAAAAGGACCTAGAGACTAATTTACACCACAAAGACACACATATATATAAATCATTAGTATTGAATAAGTTTAAATGAATGCTTCTGTACAAAGAAAAAGTATCGTATTTCTACGATAACACGATAACAACAAATATTAAACATAGTTTGTAAAGCTTTCTTCTGCGGCCTACGGTTTTAGGTACATGAAAACTGGGCAAAGTTTGTCAAGAAAGACGTCATAGTTCCTTATCTAAAGTGAAGATTGGTGCTTTACACACAAGAAATGAGGCATTATAGCTTCCTACATGTATGTTATCAGTTATTCAACGCGCCCTTTCCAAACCTGCATTTTGATAGCTCTTTGCCTCCCAATCAATTCTGTTTTAATGCCCCTGTATAATGTGGGACGACAATATTTAAAAAGATGAAGTACTGCAGTCTTAAAGTTTTCTTATTTGTTCACATTTAAGGGACGGACCATTTAACTTGAAAGGGGGGGGCTTGGTTTTTTGTTTTGATCAGAAAATTTTTTACCGCGTTGAGCGAATATTTTTTAGGAACAAACCAAGGTCCCCCTTTCAAGTTAAATGGTCGGTCCCTAAGCTTACCATAAAATTTTACGTCATTTTGGCCAGTTGTAATTAGCTTTATTAGCGCCGATCATTAATTTTTATTTGTTTCTTTCATAATTTCTGTGTTTATAGATATGACTTTGTCCTTGAAATTTTTATGTTTGTATGGAAATTGTGTTCTTAATTTTAAGTGGAATCATAGACATGCTGTCTTAGTTTTACAGTGATGACGCAAGTCAGGTGGCACCTTTGGATAACCTTTATAAATGTTTCAATAACTGTTTATTTAATGCTTTTTGTGAAAATTTAAATGGTTCAAACGTTGACAACGATTTAAACATTTTTCGTAAGTTGGTGTGAAATTAGCTAGCTTGACTCAAGCTATACTTCGAAATAACTGATGACTCTTACTTGACGTAAAGGTGTCCATAACGGTAAAGGTTAATTTAGGGTCGAAAAATTATTTTCGCACATGGCAAAGGCCAATAGCCATGTGAACTAATATTGAATCATATGTTATATAAAATGTATGCCACCACTATGTGTCCGTCGTCGTCGTCACCGTAAACGACTAAAAAAAATTCACCTAACAAATTTGATCATGACTATATGCAAAAATGATATTTGACATGTGAGAAATCCCCATCTTAAGATAATCGTGTTACGCTCATTGAAGAGAGCCCCCTTCCCCCGCCCCTTCCGGTCGCTTGAGGATCAGGTGAGCGTTGCATGGGAGCCTCTTGCTTCAACAAAGGAAGCATCATTTGTTCGTACACGTACAAGAATCAAGCGATGCCAAAGCGAAGATCTTAGCGATAGAAGCATATTTCTAAAGTAAGTTTTGTGGAAACTTTCAAATCTGAGCAGCATATAGAAACCAGTATATATAGACGATATTGAGATGTGGAATAAGTGTACGCGACACAACAAACATAAACAAACAGCAATTCAAAAAATCACAACGGAAAACAGCAAGCAGTCTTCAACATGACCATAGGTCACTGCTAACCGTCTTGTTGCTTTTGATAAAGTGTTGCAAAATTGGTAAAGGAGGATCTGCTAATGAATATTATATACATCTTGATAGTGGATGATGCATTTTTGTTCAAAAGAAGTACAAGTATTTGATTTTATATTTCAGTGATAATGTAAATCTTTTTTTCTATACACTTCAATTATCTTTCCATTAATGGGCCACAATTTATCACTGTTAAACACCCTCAAGTCAATTAAATTGGTGCGAAATATAAAACTAATTTAGTTTTTATCTTACAAATGTCAAAGCTTTCATAAATAATAAATATGTGTTGTTGAATATCGATTTTTCCATGCTGCTCAAATGATCTAAAGATAGAATAAAAAAGATCCATATTTTATGTGCAATTATATTTTAAATAATTAATTACTTAATTGATATCTGACATATTATGTTTCGTTAAAGAGATTTGCTCAGCTGAACCCGAGTGAAGTGTATTGTGATATGCATTTATGTGCATTCAATGGAAGAATATCTAATGTTTGAATTATAATTTTACTGCACTAAAACATATTCATTTATAGTCAATAAATTATTCCGACCATGAATACTCGCGCATCGGACTTTTTATTTCTTGGAGGCGAAGCGCTTGTCTGAAAAGAACACTCCTACACATGCAAAGCAAATCGGATATGTATACAAAATTCACAGTTCATAGTGACAAAGCGAATTTTGGTGAAAAATGTTTTTAGTTTCAGATGACACCGTTACCTGTGGGTCATTTGAACGTCCCTTCATAGAAAGAGACCCAAGTATGGACAAGAGACCCGATGCTGGAACGTATAGGTCGAAGCACATGTACCATATGTACTAAAATGTCAATCTTACTAAATATCCTTTACATATATCACAACAAAAGGGTTTCATGGGTTTACAGAGTGTGTTTACATTATCTTATCTTATATTGACGTCTTCTTACGAAAGATTGTTATACACATCCTAAAGATGTTTTAAGTTTACAATTTTGTTTTATACGTTTAAAGTTATTATGAGAATTTTATCCGATACTAGTTAAATATTATATGGATCAAAAAATTTAATATCATATATTTTTAGAAGAATATACTTTAGTGAGGTTTTTTGTATGGCGAGGCTTGCCGAGCGATTAAAATATCAAATTTATTTCCCGAGATGTTAGAAATTCCATAATCATCAAAAATTGAGTTGTAGAAGGTTTTACTCTAATGTCTATACATGTAGGTAAAAAAATGCAATAGGTTAATCATCAATTGCACGTGCAACTTTACGTTAGAGAAGCTATATTTCCACAACTGGTCGAGAGGTTTAAAAATTAAATGAAAATAGGAGAACGTAAAGCTTAAAAATTTTAGTTGATGATGTTGCTCCACATCTTGTTAAAATATAGGAATGATCAAGAAATTTGCCAGACGTTACCGGTATATAAACTTTGAACATGAAATTTTTACGACTTTGTCGAGTAAAAGTCATCGGAATTCCACGTGAATTTGTGTTGCATGCCAGTTTTGCAATACGTATGTAGATTGTTCATTTTTTTCTGTCCGTCTGGGTTTCTTATCCTGCATAGCAAAACTATTGCTTGACTCCCTGATGCAATTTTTGTTTTTCAATTTTAAAAGTGTGAAACCATTCAACACGTTTTAAAGGTTATCTGGAGTAGCATGTGTCACTTTTGTATTTAACTAAGACTTTATACGTAAAAGTAGTTTAATTTTGCCTACGCTTGGAAATAGAGAGTATATATGCAGTTTACTTCCCTTTGTTAGGTCGAAATTGTTTCTATAGTTTCTTTTTATATTGGTTAGGTAATGTAAGCATGAGATATCAGATTGGTCTTATCGAGTTTTGGCGTGACTCTTTGGTGTCGCAAATCATCTCCTTTTGACAATGTCCACCATTATGGCATATCCAATTTAAGTGGCTTCGATTCATTATAATTATACACATTTTCTTCTTTGCACACATTAGTATTTAAAGGAAAGAAATGAACATAAATCAAATATTCAAATTGCAAAAAATTTATATTTTTTTCAAATAAATATCTATTTCAAAAGCATTGTTTTAATCTATTATTATTCTTATACATTCAAGGTACCATAATTGATTAAAAGGTCCATAGATTTTTCCACAAAGACTAAATTTTCCGCCCTTATACACCTCTTCCTTTTTACAGTGGTTTTTAAAACTGACTTTTCCTTTGTTTTCCACCCCACAATTTCTTATCATCATTTCATGTTCATTTTATCATCCTCTTCATATTTTATTGGTTTGATTTGAAATTATGTCTTATGTCTTATTCATAGCCCTTAGTTTTTTTCTAAATTAAGGTGGTAAACACCAACGCGCACTCACTCATTAACCCACTCACTTTTTCTATCGAACATTTTTTTCAGAGAACATCAACAGAATGTAATTTAAATTGCAGGTCATTTAAATGAAAAATCGTTATATTGATCAAAACTGCACAAAAATTTTAATTTTCAAAACATCTCCAGCCTTG
This sequence comes from Arcuatula senhousia, assembly GCA_963971305.1. Classification (NCBI taxonomy): domain Eukaryota; kingdom Metazoa; phylum Mollusca; class Bivalvia; order Mytilida; family Mytilidae; genus Arcuatula; species Arcuatula senhousia. The sequence goes on from OZ020304.1 coordinate 78,335,011, forward strand.
CACCTCTGTAAAAGATAAATAGTTAAAGCGGATAAAAGGAAACTGAAAACAAGAAATACATAATATAAATAGACTTATTATATTGTACACTGAAACCAAAATAAAAAAGTAAGCTATCATATGTAAGAAAAAATAGGTTGTTTATAATAAAAGCGTTTATGAGAGTTATATATCTAGATATAATAAGTCCTTGATAAAAGTGATAAAATATGAAGACCTATGAATCAATATAACATGTTTGTAGTAGCCAGAGGCCGTGTATAACATATTTGTTTTATCATTAAATAATGGTTTAATTATGTATAAAGTTTTTACCTTTTTGTTTTAATGTTCAAATTTGCTCAAAAGAACAAGGTGAAGAAGCAAGCTAGTAGGAAATTGGACATTCAAATGTCGGAAGTTGTCCAAAATGGCAAAGACAAACCATTAAGGTAACACAACAGACGACAAGACTGCAGCAACAACAAAGCTGCAATCTGACATTTAATACTGGGCTTATGTAAGAAGAAGTCTAAAGAAACGGTGACGGTGCCTATAAAGAGGGGCCGTGTATATATAAGACCAATACTGCCTATGTTTACATTATAGAGATCTGCCATTTGGGTGTAAAAAAATAACTTTGTCAATCGTTTAAAACTTTGAAAAAGTAATTTATTGTCGTAAACCTGCGTGATGGAATATTTCATATACAATAATGCATGCTGTAGCAAGGATAATAAGGATAAAGTGGCTATAAAATGAAATAATTAATCATTTACCCGATGGGGGAGCTTTATCTGATTCTCTCTCGATGTAGGTACAATATTGTATACATAAGAAGCTTAATTTTTAAATCATCATATAATATTTTATGTAAGACTGCGAAAGTAATTAGTTAGAATATCAATCTCACCACTATAACTGTAAATACATGATGTTGAATTCTATCTAAAAATTAATACTTGTTGCTGGTTTATATATAGGCCAATAACATGATAACAAACAAGATAAAGACAAACTATTGAACAGCATATTAAATTTGTTATAATTATGGTAAGTACTCCGAAACTACTGGATCGGTAACGGTTTTTTTTCGTTGCACATATTCATTATTCTCGGTGCTTTTGGCTCTTCTGTTCGAACTAAAATAAATGTTTTTGTGTTGGTTTTTGACATGCCAATGTTTTGATAAAATGCAGCTGAAAGGTTACTCCTTGAAATATGCATAGACAGCTTAACCAAATTGACCGTTATTTATAGAATATAATGAGATGTGGAATAAGTGTACGCGACACAACCTACAATATAAACGACAATTTAAAAAAAAATCCACAATGGAACACAGCCTGCAGCCTTCAATGTGACTCGCTGTTTTTCAATTGGCCATGGATTGAAAATAAACTACATATGATCAAGCCCAATCCTAAAGTGCAATGAAAATCCCTCTTCTTGACAAAAACAATTAACATAAGTTCGACGAAATACCAACATAAGCTTTGATTAAGATTCCTGGCTTAGAACTGGCACATTTAAAATTTAGCGGGGTTCAACTAGTTTTTTTGGCACCAACCTCCCCCCTATTGATAATCAATAACAAAGCACAAACTAACATACAGTAAAAATCAAATTGATAGAAGTTCAATGCAACAAGAGAGTACTTGAGACAAAAGGATAACAAGAAATTAACGCGACTTAGAGAGAACTCTCGAAGTTACTGACAGCTAGCTAAGAAGCATCTATCGACTGATGTAAATAATCAAGTGTCGATTTTAAGTCCGACACAACACGTCAAACAATTATTGATTTGGTGATGTATCATCACAAAAAACCGACACATTTCACCGCTGTAATGCTCAAAAATGTCATAAGTTCACAATAATAATGAAGAATTTACCAAAAAAGACTAAATTCAAAGATTTTACTACAATTTCCATTTCATAACCTCTATTCAATAAAAGTTTTATATCTGCTTTGATATTTTGTATCTTTATATTTCTACAAGGTTTCACTTTTAAGTATTCTGGTGATATCGAAAAAGTCTGAGCGTTTTTACAATTAATTTCCTAATGAAAGCTATAATTACTAATGAGGCATTTTAATCGCAAATTCCATGAAAACATAGACATAACAGAACGACAAATAAAAAAAAAACCGATTCCGAAACAACGACAATACGATGTTGGCACATTTCTAAGTGTTTCAACCAATTTAATCTTCTGAATCATTTCTGTTTCTTAGATTTTGTAGTGTGACTTTATTAATTTTCCCTATGATATTGAATTTAGTAAGTTAGTTATCGCTTTACTCCCAAGCAGCGTGGTTTCGGATCTATCAGGGAGATTCTTGGATTTAGCGCCTTTGATGTTTCCTTGATTGTTAATGGTGATATTTTTACATTAGATGATTAAAACATCTCTTTGGTTATTTATGGCAGTTTTTCTCCTCCCAAAACCTTATAATCTTCTTAGAACTATACAAATAAGTTTGAACCAAAAACATCATATCTTTTGATCATTGTATATGTTTACCAGATAGAGATACTATATTTATAGAACGATTCAGAAATACTAACATATGCTTTAATTGGTCACGTTGGTGAACCGACCATCTCGCCATCAACATGTATCTTTAAATTAGAAAATATTTTACTCCTGGCTTCCTTAGTTGGTTATTTTTCATCTTTGACAATTACATGTTTACCATTAATACAAAGAAATATGTGTAATTAATTGTAACACATGCACTATGAAAGAAGCCGGTGTCAATAAATATGTCGGTTCATTGTTAGTTTCAGAAACTCTTAGAATAGAATCTACCGGAAAGATGACATTGGCTAAAACGAATTTCAAATACGAAAAATCTATACAGATAATCATTGCAATCTTCAAATTTGCTCAACACTTAGAGCACTGAAGTCTTTACTCTGACCTCAAAAGCACAGTTCTGTAGATTATCTAGTTAAGTCCTGATTGACTCCTCGGTCTGCCATTCTGTTTCTTAGATTCTGTAGTTTAGTCCTGATTGACCCCTCGGTTTGCCATTCTGTTTCTTAGATTCTGTAGTTTAGTCCTGATTGACTCCTCGGTCTGCCATTCTGTTTCTTAGATTCTGTAGTTTAGTCCTGATTGACCCCTCGGTCTGTCATTCTGTTTCTTATATTCTGTAGTTTATTCCTGATTGACCCCTCGGTCTGTCATTCTGTTTCTTAGATTCTGTAGTTAAGTCCTGATTGACCCCTCGGTCTGTCATCCTGTTTCTTAGATTCTGTAGTTAAGTCTTGATTGACCCCTCGGTTTGCCATTCTGTTTCTTAGATTCTGTAGTTAAGTCTTGATTGCCCCCTCGGTCTGCCATTCTGTTTCTTAGATTCTGTAGTTTAGTCCTGATTGACCCCTCGGTCTGCCATTCTGTTTCTTAGATTCTGTAGTTAAGTCCTGATTGACTCCTCGGTCTGCCATTCTGTTTCTTAGATTCTGTAGTTTAGTCTTGATTGACACCTCGGTCTGCCATTTTGTTTCTTAGATTCTGTAGTTAAGTCTTGATTGACCCCTCGGTCTGCCATTCTGTTTCTTAGATTCTGTAGTTTAGTCTTGATTGACCCCTCGGTCTGCCATTCTGTTTCTTAGATTCTGTAGTGTAGTCTTGATTGACCCCTCGGTCTGCCATTCTGTTTCTTATATTCTGTAGTTTAGTCTTGATTGACCCCTCGGTCTGCCATTCTGTTTCTTAGATTCTGTAGTTAAGTCTTGATTGCCCCCTCGGTCTGCCATTCTGTTTCTTAGATTCTGTAGTTTAGTCTTGATTGACCCCTCGGTCTGCCATTCTGTTTCTTAGATTCTGTAGTTTAGTCTTGATTGACACCTCGGTCTGCCATTCTGTTTCTTAGATTCTGTAGTTAAGTCCTGATTGACCCCTCGGTTTGCCATTCTGTTTCTTAGATTCTGTAGTTTAGTCTTGATTGACCCCTCGGTCTGCCATTCTGTTTCTTAGATTCTGTAGTTAAGTCCTGATTGACCCCTCGGTCTGCCATTCTGTTTCTTAGATTCTGTAGTTAAGTCCTGATTTACCCCTCGGTTTGTCATTCTGTTTCTTAGATTCTGTAGTTTAGTCTTGACTGACCCCTCGGTCTGCCATTGTGTTTCTTAGATTCTGTAGTTAAGTCTTGATTGCCCCCTCGGTCTGCCATTCTGTTTCTTAGATTCTGTAGTGTAGTCTTGATTGACTCCTCGGTCTGCCATTCTGTTTCTTAGATTCTGTAGTTAAGTCCTGATTGACCCCTCGGTTTGCCATTCTGTTTCTTAGATTCTGTAGTTTAGTCCTGATTGACCCCTCGGTTTGCCATTCTGTTTCTTAGATTCTGTAGTTTAGTCCTGATTGACTCCTTGGTCTGCCATTCTGTTTCTTAGATTCTGTAGTTTAGTCCTGATTGACCCCTCGGTCTGCCATTCTGTTTCTTATATTCTGTAGTTTAGTCCTGATTGACCCCTCGGTCTGCCATTCTGTTTCTTAGATTCTGTAGTTTAGTCCTGATTGACCCCTCGGTCTGTCATCCTGTTTCTTAGATTCTGTAGTTAAGTCTTGATTGACCCCTCGGTTTGCCATTCTGTTTCTTAGATTCTGTAGTTTAGTCCTGATTGACTCTTCGGTCTGCCATTCTGTTTCTTAGATTCTGTAGTTTAGTCCTGATTGACCCCTCGGTCTGTCATCCTGTTTCTTAGATTCTGTAGTTAAGTCCTGATTGACCCCTCGGTTTGTCAGTAGATTCTGTAGTGTAGTCTTGATTGACCCCTCGGTCTGCCATTCTGTTTCTTAGATTCTGTAGTTAAGTCCTGATTGACCCCTCGGTTTGTCATCCTGTTTCTTAGATTCTGTAGTTTAGTCCTGATTGACCCCTCGGTCTGCCATTCTGTTTCTTAGATTCTGTAGTTTAGTCCTGAGTGACTCCTCGGTCTGCCATTCTGTTTCTTAGATTCTGTAGTTTAGTCCTGATTGACCCCTCGGTTTGCCATTCTGTTTCTTAGATTCTGTAGTTTAGTCCTGATTGACCCCTCGGTCTGCCATTCTGTTTCTTAGATTCTGTAGTTTAGTCCTGATTGACCCCTCGGTCTGCCATTCTGTTTCTTAGATTCTGTAGTTTAGTCCTGATTGACCCCTCGGTCTGCCATTCTGTTTCTTATATTCTGTAGTTTAGTCCTGATTGACCCCTCGGTCTGCCATTCTGTTTCTTATATTCTGTAGTTTAATCCTGATTGACCCCTCGGTTTGCCATTCTGTTTCTTATATTCTGTAGTTTAGTCCTGATTGACCCCTCGGTCTGCCATTCTGTTTCTTAGATTCTGTAGTTTAGTCTTGATTGACTCCTCGGTCTGTCATTCTGTTTCTTAGATTCTGTAGTTTAGTCCTGATTGACCCCTCGGTTTGTCATTCTGTTTCTTATATTCTGTAGTTTAGTCTTGATTGACCCCTCGGTCTGCCATTTTGTTTCTTAGATTCTGTAGTTAAGTCTTGATTGACCCCTCGGTCTGTCATCCTGTTTCTTAGATTCTGTAGTTTAGTCCTGATTGACTCCTCGGTCTGCCATTTTGTTTCTTAGATTCTGTAGTTTAGTCTTGATTGACCCCTCGGTCTGCCATTCTGTTTCTTAGATTCTGTAGTTTAGTCTTGATTGACACCTCGGTCTGCCATTCTGTTTCTTAGATTCTGTAGTTAAGTCCTGATTGACCCCTCGGTTTGTCATTCTGTTTCTTATATTCTGTAGTTTAGTCCTGATTGAATCCTCGGTCTGCCATTCTGTGTCTTAGATTCTGTAGTTAAGTCCTGATTGACCCCTCGGTTTGTCAGTAGATTCTGTAGTGTAGTCTTGATTGACCCCTCGGTCTGCCATTCTGTTTCTTAGATTCTGTAGTTAAGTCCTGATTGACCCCTCGGTTTGTCATCCTGTTTCTTAGATTCTGTAGTTTAGTCCTGATTGACCCCTCGGTCTGCCATTCTGTTTCTTAGATTCTGTAGTTTAGTCCTGAGTGACTCCTCGGTCTGCCATTCTGTTTCTTAGATTCTGTAGTTTAGTCCTGATTGACCCCTCGGTTTGCCATTCTGTTTCTTAGATTCTGTAGTTTAGTCCTGATTGACCCCTCGGTCTGCCATTCTGTTTCTTAGATTCTGTAGTTTAGTCCTGATTGACCCCTCGGTCTGCCATTCTGTTTCTTAGATTCTGTAGTTTAGTCCTGATTGACCCCTCGGTCTGCCATTCTGTATCTTATATTCTGTAGTTTAGTCCTGATTGACCCCTCGGTCTGCCATTCTGTTTCTTATATTCTGTAGTTTAATCCTGATTGACCCCTCGGTTTGCCATTCTGTTTCTTATATTCTGTAGTTTAGTCCTGATTGACCCCTCGGTCTGCCATTCTGTTTCTTAGATTCTGTAGTTTAGTCTTGATTGACTCCTCGGTCTGTCATTCTGTTTCTTAGATTCTGTAGTTTAGTCCTGATTGACCCCTCGGTTTGTCATTCTGTTTCTTATATTCTGTAGTTTAGTCTTGATTGACCCCTCGGTCTGCCATTTTGTTTCTTAGATTCTGTAGTTAAGTCTTGATTGACCCCTCGGTCTGTCATCCTGTTTCTTAGATTCTGTAGTTTAGTCCTGATTGACCCCTCGGTCTGCCATTTTGTTTCTTAGATTCTGTAGTTTAGTCTTGATTGACCCCTCGGTCTGCCATTCTGTTTCTTAGATTCTGTAGTTTAGTCTTGATTGACACCTCGGTCTGCCATTCTGTTTCTTAGATTCTGTAGTTAAGTCCTGATTGACCCCTCGGTTTGTCATTCTGTTTCTTATATTCTGTAGTTTAGTCCTGATTGAATCCTCGGTCTGCCATTCTGTGTCTTAGATTCTGTAGTTAAGTCCTGATTGACTCTTCGGTCTGCCATTTTGTTTCTTCGATTATATAGTTTAGTCCTGATTGACCCGCTCGGTTTGCCATTCTTTTTCTTGGAGTTTGATATTCCAGTGCATTTTTGATGGTTCTTTGCTTGTTGATACAGATATTTTTATAAGAGTTGATTAAAACATCTCTTAGGTTGTTTATAGCAATTTTTCTCCTCCCAAATCTTATAATCTGCTTAAAATAACAAATAAACATGATATCTTTTAATCATAGGTTTACAAGATAGGGAAATTATATTAATAGTATGATTCAATAATAATAACATTCTATAATTGGTCACGTTGAAGAGCAAATCTCACCATAATAAGGCATATAGCAGACCCAGGAAGTTTTAAGTGAAAAAATCATTCTAGAGTATGTAAAAATATGTTGAAAAATCATACAAAGAAAATGATGTAATTAATTGTTAAAGGTGCATGATGAAAAAAAAACCTTGTCAATAAACAGGTTGGTTTGTTTTAAGGTTCTATAACCGCCTATCTGACACTCTTAAAATGCAATGTAGTGAAAAGATGACAGTGGGTAATAAAGATTCTGAGTCTAAAAAATATATACAGATTAACATATAGATTTATTTATTGCAATCATCCTATTTGCTCATCGGTTGCTGTCTTCACTCAAGAAATTTTACTGAAGACATCATGCACTTTTACACAAATATGGGATTTCGATCTCTCAGATGAGTGCAGATGTTGGTTTGTCATAGAGTTTTGTTTTGTTTTCCTACGCTGAATTGACTGTTGGCAATGCGACGGGTGTGCTATAGCAAGCAGGAACTGCGTACTCTTCCGGAGCACCTGAGTTCAATCTTGTATCGACTGGAGTTCGCGTTGCTGATTGATATTCAGTTATTTTGTGTTTCCATGTTTTGCATGTTGTCCATTTTTGTCCCGTTCTTGTTGGTGTTTGCTGGTTTTGTCTCTGCCCTTTTGGACTTTTGATTTTTGGATACCCCATTGGTACCTCTGCTTCTTAAGAGCACTCAAGGATTTACTTTGACTTGTTATTCCCAAAAAGATCATTTCCTTAATGCTTTGTTTCGGGAATATGGCGTAATTTTGTTGTACACTCGATCACCTTTCTTTTTAAAGTTTTGTTTAGAAATTATATGTATTTTTTAATGTTTGCTTCTTGAATATTTACTGATATTTTTTATTTTATGTTCGCAAAATCAATATAATAATATCATAGAAATATTGTTTTATCGGTTTTCCACACATGTCGCAAGTTTTACTTGTTTTAATATATGATAGATATCATGTTAATATGATGTGAAACACCTTGCAAAATGCTTACTAGGCAGAATGAGTGTGAAAAAAAATGATTTCATTGAACAATGAGGCTTTTTTATGGATTTTGAATTTATGTTGCATTACTCGAAAGGTTCGGATGTTAATTTTCAGCGATGGTAATCTTGTTAAGTACTATGGGAACCTTCATCAATTACTTTTCCTTTGGCGTTTCATATACCCTTAAATTAAAAATAGAATATTATGAACTCTTCTTTTTGATACTATCTTTATCTAGGTAAGGATCAGATGAGTCCGGACTGTCCATGATACTAAAAAAATGTCAGGCAAGTGGGGAAAAGCCGCTAATATAACCTATAAAATAGAAACCCGGCTTTCGCTTTGCTCAGTATTTTCATAAACTACAAAAAGTTACGTGACTTTCTATTCAAACTCCAAGGTCCGTTATTTATCACATTGAAAGTTACGTGACCACCCATCCGTTACTTGATGAAATTAATTAACTGAACATATTATCCGTTACCTGTCTTGAGACAATTATTTCATGTTCTTAAGATTTCTAGGCACGTAATATGTGTATGTTTTAACTTAAGTTAATGACATCCAATAAGAACAAGACAGCTTCAATTAACACGACAGCCACTAACAAGGAAGTAACAACGTTACAGGTCTCCGGATTGTTGTGATCAAGGTCGTCCAGTGGAATATCTATATATTTTATAGACATAAATCACGGAAATAAGGCTCAGATGACATAAGCTTTTCCATGACAAAACAAGTTAAAGTGATCCACAGCTAAGTGAGCGGAACTTTAATATTTTAGTTAATTATTTTCTTAACCAATAGAAGCTTATGGAATATGACACAAATGGGAGTCTTACTCAAATATAGTTTAACCCGTCGTGTTGCTAATTTCCAATTCAGTGTGTCAAATCCGGTAAAGGAAGACAAAACAAATTTCGACGACAAACCAACATCTGCACTCATTTGAGAGATAGAAATCCCATATTTGTCTACAAGTGCACGGTGTCTACCGTAAAATTTCTTGGGTGAAGACCGCAACCGTGGAGCAACATAACCCTGTGTCAGCAATTTCTGTGTCAAACGTGACGCTCTGCCAAGGAAATCGACGAAATTCCCGAAAACTTACTGTTTTTGTTTCCCACCCATTCCTATATTTCTTAGGATCATCATTCATGTTCGTTTTACCGTCCCCTTCTTGTATATTACCATTATATATAGTGTAGCTAGGGTGTAAAACACCAACTACCTTACCTATTAAAATGTTTGCCTTCAACTTAGATTTTATTTGCCGTCTAATTTGCCTACTTTTTGGCCCATGACAGGTATAAAACTTCGCCAATAAAAACCACACACTCCCAAATTATCCTCATTCATTTACGGTTTCTTGGAAATGCTGACGGATATTTTATTGGTCCAGTTCCAAATTGTCAGCCAGCTGTAGAATATAACTTGTAATGCGTTTTTTTTAATAATACTGACAATATACAGTCGTTATTTTGCGTCTGTATTAGTGTTATTTAAATTTTCCAAGAAACATAAATATTACAGAAGCAGATAATCAAACCACCAATGAAATGAATCTAATAATACATGGAATTAATCAAAGATGGGTGTCAATCGAACTATTTTTTTAAAGCTATTATTGTATAACTGGTTTATATAATAAAAATCTGTAAACAAAAAATCTGCATACTAAGAAAAGTGAAATACTTTCCGATTGTAGAATTCAAAATTGTTTAAAACACCAGGGTTCTTTCCTTGTACTGTAAATTGTCGATATCCTCTGTGCTAGATTGCTTTCCCTTTCGAACTTTTTTTGGTTTTGAGTACTTTTTATTTAATACTTTTGGTACTTCAAGGTTGTATATGAGAAACCTCTCTTCAGAAGCATTTAATAAAAAAGCATGTGGAAGGAAAATCTTAAGTGCCAAAAAGAGACGTATCCTGTATCCTAAAAGTTCGAAAAGGGAACTTAAACATTAAGGTTACCGACCCAGTGGTTTCACAATGAGTGTACGAAGATAGATGTAAAAACACTGTAAATTGCGTTATGCTGTATATGTATATTCTGCGTGGATGCCTTAAGCTCCCGCTTGCGCGAAGAGGATTAGGTACGTATGTGTATGTACTTTTAATGCACATGATAGATATTCTCGGTGCTGGATTTGATTTCTCTGTTTTTTAGGTACGAATACTTTTTTTCCCAATACTTCCAATCTGCTAGCTGGAGAGGGATTAATATAAGCATTAAGCTTGTTTCCCAATCCAGGGTAAATAAATATGTTTAAACGAATACTTTTAGTATCAACCTTCAAATATTTTGATGACTACTGATGAGATGTTACTCTTTGAAATCTTCAAATTCAGCATAGCCAAATTAACAGGTGTGTTGATACCAGCTATGTACTTTGTATTTAAAAGAGTAACCTCTCATCAGCAGCATCCGAATAACAAAATTATTAGAAACACCTAATCCAAAAGTGTCGAGACTTACGTATCCACCAAGCACCAATCAGCGATCTCTCTTTCTGTCGATTTGACATATGTCGAATTTTAAAGGAGTGAGGAGCTTCTTAATTTAAATTTGAATTAATTTGGCCCATCTTCGCTAGCCAAGGGTTACTATCCGCTATCTCTCGGATCGTAACCCTTGGCTAGCGAAGATGCGTTTGGTCAGACCCACAAGGTTATACATTGGGCATTATATTTTTAAAAATGAATGTTTTATACATACTAGTATATCATAAATTACTTCGGAATCCACATATAAATATGGAATTTTAAAGGACTGAGGAGCTGGGTAATCTACCTATCCTAATTTGAATTTGAATTAAGGTCAGACCCACAAAGTTATAAAATGGGCAATTATATTTTAAAAAATGAATGTTTTATACATATATCATAAACTACTTCGGAATCCACATATAGATATGGAATGGAAACAGTAAATGTTACTACTTGTACTTTTACAAAATCCAACTATGGAAAAAAAAGCGTCTTTAAACAGTATGCAACGCGGCTTTTTAATCAAATTGCAGCTCTTCATTTTCTTGGTTGTCTGGATAATCCGCCCTGATAACAATTTCAATATTCACATCATTATTACTTGTGCGTCTAGTTCCTTGTCTGCTACAAATACGTGAAATGAAAGACGTATCCACGCGTATTTTCCATTCTTGGTGGAAATTTATATTATTATTTCATTTCACTCCTACTGTATTGCATATCCCAAGTTGTCCTCCTCTTCAAACCACAAGATTGGTATCGAGATACTAAAAATAAACATAACCATGTATAGCTATAAGCCGATGAGGGAATTGTTACTAAATATGAAACAATGTCATTAGATGTTACTGAATTATGACGTAATGATATCATATTAGAGTTTTTCAAACGACGCGAAGTTCTTATTATAAGCTGGACTATCTGGCAACATATAAACCTTATGTTCAGTTAAAACTGTAGCTAAGATGAATTTTCGAATTGACCGTTTGTTCCACACACTTCATTACATGTAACACTGACTTTCGTACCCTTTTCGACTGCTAATATTGTTTGTCATAATATCTCAATAACTGCTTTTCCCGTTTGCATTGTAGACCCTTTTCCCTCCATGAAATTGTCATTTGTAGCATCGTTCTTTTAACTGACTTTCCTACTCTTTTCGACTTCTGATATGTTTGGTCTTATTTAACAATATAAATTTTTTTTCCGTTGGCCTTGCATGATTCCGGTGATGTACCAGCTTCTTAGTATTATGCAACTTTACTTTTACTTTAACAAAAGGATCGGGCCTTTTTTTCTATGCTTTAGACGTTCGTGGATAGAACTCAAAGATTTTTTTTTATTCGTATTGAAACGGTTACTAACAAATGGCGATTCAAAATCTAAACGGCTTTTTGATTGGAATAAATGTATTTATTATTACCTTCATTTTATTTTATTTCACAATATCTTTATTTATATGCATGTTTACATCGTTAACACTACATATTTTCCGGTTTTAAAGACGTACATCATTTTAACTGTCTGTCATTTCTACTGTCTTTGGATAATATTGCGCATCATATGTATGGGGAAACTGTCTAGAAAAGGTTAGTTATGAACACATATAATGAAATGGGAATCTGTATAGCAATTGTAAACCTTTCTTATAAGTTATTACAGGTCCAGTTCTGATAGAAGGCTATCATCAGCCTGAGGTACTTGCTTTGAATTTTCTGCCATAGATTTGGAGTCATAAGTATTTATCATAGATTTTGCGTTGTTTAAATCTGCCATAAATTTGAAGTATCGAGAATTTATCATTAAGCGTCGTTGAAATCTACCATAGATTCGGAGGCATCAAATCTTCTATAGATACAACTGTTACGTCAAAATCCTCCACAGATTTGAAATCTGCTATAGATTTGGAATCAGCCATGGACTTGAGCCCTACTAAATGGGTCATTGAGAGAAGCAGGGGTACCAATGGGGTATCCGAATGTCAAAAGTCCGAAAGAGACAAAACCAGTAAACACCAACAAGAACGGGACAAAAACAGACAACATGCAACACATGGAAACACAAAATAACTGAATATCAACCAACAACGCGAACTCCAGTCGAAACAAGAAACTCAGGTGCTCCGGAAGAGTAAGCAGTTCCTGCTTGCTATAGCACACCCGTCGCGTTGCCAATATTCCATTCAGCGTGTCCGGTAAAGGAAGACAAAACAAAAACCTATGACAAACCAACATCTGCACTCATCGGAGAGATCGAAATCCCATATTTGTCTATAATTAAAGGTAATAACAAAACCACCGAACTTGAATGATCAATCTCATAGTCCAGAGAAAATGACAAAAACGAATCAGTCATACCGGAGAACTGATGGATCGCAATGGTCCTGACTTGGTACAGGCATTTCAAACGAAATGGTGGGTTAAACCAGGTTTTATGGCGCCAAACCTCCCTCTTCCATTGCGATCTTAGGATCCGGTAATGACCATAGAACACAACATAGTTGTGAGACACAATAGGGATATTGAGGTGATCATCTCAGTACAGCACACCAGTCAAACACTAATTAAAACAATTAACTATCATATCTTTTAACTCAATTTTGAACTTTTCTACTACTGGCTGATAACGAAGAAAGAATTTTTTTAGTGATCGTATGAGACGTATTTTCTTATAGCCCTGCTTCAAAAGTCGGTCACGAAGAAACCGGTGTCTGATCAAAAAATCTGTGAAATGTGTGCAAGCTCTGGCATATCGAATAAGTTGAGAAATATAAACACCGTATGCAGGAGAAGTAGGTATATTGCTCTGTAGATTAGGAAAATTAATAATTTGAAAATTAAAATCGTCTCGTTTATCGTAAATTTTTGTACTGAGATGACCACCTGGGTCAAATTCGAGGTGCAAATCCAAGAAAGACGTGAAGCAATTAGATTCGGTGGTCTCTTTAATCTCCAATTCCGGAGGATATATTGAAGGAATCCAACTACCAAATGAAGTGTTATTGATAGAAAGGACATCGTCAATATATCTGAATGTAAGATTAAATGACCTTGCCTCTTTCATCTTCTTGTTCTTTACGAGTCCCCGAAGAAATTCAGTCTCGTAAGAGTATAAAAACAAATCGGCGAGGAGAGGAGCACAGTTTGTGCCCATTGGAATGCCGATTTGTTGTTGAAAAATCTCTCCTCCGAAGGTGACAAATATGTTGTCAATGAGGAAATCAAGCATACTGCAAACTTGTTCCAGTGTGTAACAAATTTTATCTTTGAAAGATGTTTTGGAAAAGAATGTAGAATTATAACCCAAAACAACAAAATTCCTTGAGTTTGAAAAGGCTTTTTCGAGAAGTTTTTTCAGGCGACATTTTAGTTTTTCGTGTGGCAAGGTAGTGTATAAAGTTGAAAAATCGAACGTTTTCAAAGAGTGAACCTCAGAAAATGATCTAGATTTAAAATGATCTAACAAATCTTTTGAGTTTTTCAAAATCCACATATGGTTAATTCCACTACGATTATAAATAGTGTCGCAGTATGCTTGTTGACCTTCTTTGACAGCAGACAAGATTTTAGTTAAATGAACGGACAGCTCTGTAGTTGAACATGATGAAGATCCAGCTATATACCTTTCTTTGTACGGATTTTTGTGAAGTTTAGGTATCCAGTACAAATATGGTAACTCTTTATGTTCCTCTTTCATTGGAATATTGAAAGAGGACATAAAAGAGCTATGGTTGGCTATGATTTCATCTTTGTTAAATGTAGTCCGTGTGTATGTAGCACTAGCAGAAGTATTACCATCAATGCCTAGTTCTTTTATTAGACAATTGTAATAATGTGCTTTACATACAAAAACTATATTATTGGAAGCCTTGTCTGCTGGCGTGACAACATACCTGTCATGTAAGGAGGAGAGACAATTGAGAGCTTCACGATCTCTAAATACAGAAGAAGGCCGGGGGTTCACACATTTGCGAAGTTTGTCTATTCGGCTTCGTACAAGAGATCGGATAGTCCTTACCCAGTCCGACAGTGATTCAAGCTCTGGTTCTTGGTCCTTTTCCCTCTTTATCCAGGCTCTAGCATAGTCCTCCACAGCGTCCATGATGATCTTAAAGTTATGATTCCAATTTATACGTTGTGGTTCCCTGAATTTAGGTCCATGGGAAATCACATTACGTAATAAATCATTTTCAATTATCTTAAGATCACCCGTGATGACATGACCAGATGGACCATAGACAAAGGGAGAAGCATAGCAATCACATGTCAGAGGGGACTTTAGATATTCTTCAATGATGTGCATGATGTCTTCATGATGCATGATGTCTTCAATAAAATTTCTTGAGTGAAGACAGCAACAGAGGAGCAACATAACCCTGTGTGAGCAATTTCTGCGTCATACGTATCGCTCTGCTAAGGAAATCGATGTAAGTCCCGCACGCTCTGGAGTAACGAATCAATTGAGGTATGTAAACTCTATAAGCTGGAGTGGACGGAATGTTGCTACACAAGAAGGGAAAGGTGACGATTGGAAAGTTGAAGTCATCACGTTTGTCATAGAGCCTTGTTGAAAGTCTTCCTTGAGGCACAGAACAATATATTTTAACACTGTTGATCTGAAGTCATCTATATCGTATTTGTCTATGAGAAAATGATGTCAACCGTATTTTTTTTTATTGTGAGGACAAAAAAGGACCCTGATCTTAGCCATTTTAATGTGTGAATATATGTTAAGTAAAAGACCCCTTTGTGGGCTGTGGACCAGAAGTTGTGCACCGCATAGATTTAATTTTCCGTACCTAACCCCTCTCTTCTTTTCCACTGATCTTCAAAATTTACCGCTCCTTTGTTTTTTTTATTCCGGTCCCATATTTTTCAGCATCATTTTTTGTGTTCATTTTATCATCCTTTTATGTTCAAAGCCCATCTCTTACATATATAGAGTTGCTATAGCATTAAACACCCACTCACTCATTACTCTAATTCGAAAAAGAAATTATTATATAATAGAACATTGTTGTATATCAGTGCAACGTTTTCATAATTAATAGACTTGGTTGCTTTTTAATCTATATAAAAAATACATTATAATTGTTTGAATGAAATAAACAGGACATACGCTTATTTGTTACATCTGTTCACCATCAATAAAGGGTATAACAAAAACTGCCTAATATGGAGGATCAATTTCAAATATCCAAGAGAAAACTTAACACAAGGCAGACATTAAGGAGAAATTGAAGATCGCTATGGTCTTGGTATAGGCATTACAAAGAAATAGTCGGTTAAACCAGATTTTATGGCGCCAAACCCTACTTTTCTATTGCGATCCTCACTACAGATTAATGTCAAAATCAGATACACTAATAGCTGTTAAAGCCCTTTCATGGCAAAGTAGACACAGCCCAAGCGTATTTTAATCATAATTCTGTCATATCTTCCTTTGGCATTTCTGTTGACAAAAAGAACGATGACGTTCCATCCTTGTATTGGATTCCAAAGTTACATAAAACTCCATACAAGCAACGATTTATTGCTGGGTCATCCAAATGTACAACTAAGCCTCTTTCAGTTTTGTTAACATCAATATTGACGGCAATAAAATCAAGCATTCAAAAGTATTTCGATTGTTGTTACTCTAGAAATGGCGTCAATCAAATGTGGATTCTCAAAAATTCTAAAGAACTGATGGAAAATCTCCATTCTAAGTCATTTTCATCATGCAATAGCATTAAAACGTTTGATTTCTCTACATTATATACTTCAATTCCACATTCACAACTAAAATCTCGTTTGGCACAGCTTATTAAACGTATCTTTATCAAAAAGAACGGAAAACGCAGGTACAAGTATTTGGTAGTCGGTTATAAAAAGACTTACTTTGTCATCCAAGAGTCTAGTAAGAAAAACAAATTTACAGAAGATCAAATAATAGAAATGCTCAACTTTCTAATCGACAACATATTTGTTCAGTTTGGTGGACGTGTTTTTCAGCAAACAATAGGTATCCCAATGGGCACAAATTGTGCACCATTGCTTGCCGATTTGTTTCTTCATTCATATGAAGCGGACTTCTTACAATCACTTCTAGACAAAAAGGACCGCAAACTTGCTTTATCCTTCAATCTCACATTTCGTTATATTGATGATGTCCTTTCACTAAACAATCCTCGATTTGGTGACTATTTGCATCTCATATATCCGAAGGAACTTGAGATAAAGGACACTACAGATTCTAGGAGGTCCGCTTCATATCTGGATCTATTTCTCGAAATTGACACACAAGGAAGGCTTTGTGCAAAGCTCTATGACAAACGTGATGACTTCAACTTTCCAATAGTTAACTTTCCCTTTCTGTGTAGCAACATTCCGTCCGCTCCAGCATATGGAGTTTACGTATCACAATTGATTCGCTATTCCAGAGCATGTGGGGAGTACAACGACTTCCTTGATAGAGCCACACGGCTGACAAGCAAATTGTTAACACAGGGGTACGTTGCTCCCAGGTTGTTGTCATCACTCAAGAAATTTTACGGACGACATCATGTGCTCGTATACAAATACGGGATTTCTATCTCTCAGATGAGCACAGATGTTGGTTTGACATAGAGTTGTGTAATGTCATCCTTTCCGGATTTGACCAACACTTAATCGATCTTTGGCAACGTGACGGGTGTGCTATAGCAAGCAGGAACTGCTTACTCTTCCGGAGCACCTGAGTTCACTCTCGTTTCGACTTGAGTTCGCGTTGCTGAATGCGGTTTTGTTGTAATATGTGTGTGTGTTTTATGTTGTTATGTGGTTTGTTTTGTTGTGATGATTTTTTGTCTGCCGGTTTTGTCTTTGTCTTTACGGTTTTATGATACTGACTACCCCTTCGGTACACCTTTGCTTCTTACAATTGTTATAAAATTGTTCCTCTTTCTTGTTGCATCTCAAGGTTTCCTCCTCTTCAAACCACAAGTATTTGTGTATCAGATTGGAATCTCGTTTCTTAAAATAACATAACCATATATAGCTATAAGCTGACGAGGGAATTGTTAAGTACTAAAATAAACACAACCATTTAGAGCTATGCAGCAAGTTGAAATCCAAGTTGGTGAGGGAATTGTAACATCGCTGACAGTGACGCTACAACATCAGTATCATTGAAATGAAAACTGCTGATGTTTTTGTATAATTTTCAAATTTATGCTTTTCTGGTTTGACAGGTTATGCATGTTTATTCAACGTTTGTTTCTGTATTATCGCGAAACAATTGTGTTTTAAGCCCCATTTGATGTTTAAACTATATGTGACGTTTTTTTGTTCAATTGCACAACCCAAAACCCATTACAATCTTTTTATACTTTGTTCTTTGAATTTTTGGACAATTAAAAATTCTGCATTTAAGACTTTCATCAACTAAAGACCAACAACTCACACAGTAATGACAGTCTTATGAGGTTTTTTTTTATTGATAAACAATGCATGGTATCTTTAGATTCTAACGGATTTTAATTGGATATGTTAGAATTATTCCCCCAGTCGTTATACATGTTATACAAGTATTTTATTTTAATGATGTCTAACTGTACACAATTTGTTTTTATTTATGTGCATGTTTACATCGTTAACTCTATACACATTTTCCGGTATTAAAGACGTACTTCATTCTAACTTTCTGTCATTTTCATAGTCAATGGACTGGCTCTATCCAGAATAGCAAAGATAAGTGAAGGTTTAAATAAACACATATAATGACGGGTATCTGTACAAACTGCGTACCTTTCATTACAAAGATTGCATAGACTGTTAAACAACTGAATTAGGGTAAGTAAATCGCAAATAGAGCAAAAAACTAATGTCTCCCCAAAAAATAATTGACAATTATAAATCGATCATTTCCTATGAGGTCTTTGGTCTATCTGTTGGTGATGCTAATGGATTTATGTATTGGACTGAAATATCCTATCTTAAAGTCCATACATGCAACGCTTTTTACTGGACCTCCCATATGCACCACTCAGCGTCTTTCAGTTCTATTGACTTAACATTAATCTGGTTTCTAAAATTATTTCGATTGTTGGTGTCAACACTGACTGTCTTCACTCAAGAACTTTTATGGTACACAGGCAATTTTGATTAATGTTAATTTAACGTTAAAAATTAACGTTAAATTAGTGTTAATCGAGCTTCGATTGTTAATTTCATGTTAAAGTTTAACATTTGATGTCACATAATTCAACAGGAGAATTAACGTTAAAAAGTTTAACACTACATTAGTGTTAATTTTTCACACTAGATTAACGTTAAAAATTTTAACGTTATGCTAACGTTAATTTAATGTTAAATTAGTGTTACATTAATGTTAAATTAATTTTAATCGAGTTTAACGTTAATTTAACGTTAAGACAAATTGCCTGTGTAGACATCATGCTTTCATAGACTAATATGGGATTTCTATCTCTCAGATGAATGCAGATGTTGGTTTGTCATAGGGTTTTTATCGGATTTGACACAATGAATAGAAACGGATGTGCTATAGCAGGCAGGAACCGCTTACTCTTCCGGAGCACCTGAGTTTACTCTCATTACGACTAGAGTTCGCGTTGTTTATTGATATTCAGTAGTTTTTATGTCTTGCATTTTTTTGTGTTTACTGGTTTTGTCTTTGCCCTTTCGGAGTTTGACATTCGGATGCCCCATTGGTATCTCTGCTTCTTTCAAAGAATAACCTCTCATTCAAAATAATCGAGAGAAATCCCCACTCAAATCATTATCACTTGCAACAACACCAAAACCTCTGATTTTCATACTCATTGTGTTCAACAAAATTGGTAAGCTAATAAAACGAACGCTTAATTCAAACGGAAAACAATTAGAAGTTTCTTAAACAATAATAAATATTGTTTTATTTTTTTATTGTTTAAATTAAAAATTGTTTTAAAACCGGTCTTGTTCCTTCTACTATACATGATCAATAACCCCGTCGCTGGTTCAAACTTTTTGGTTGAGTATATCTATAGCTACACTATTGGTATTCGTCCTTATTTTGATTTAAACATGACAAAAAAATGATAGTTTCGATTAACACCAAATTTGTAATTTGTAAATTGTTACTTTGTAACTTTTTGATTTGTTGTTAATTGTTTATTTGAAACGTTGATTAGTATCTTAAAGACATAGAACCTATCATTTTGGCAATTTTTGAAAAATAAACACATAAAACACATAAAATTCACACTATTTGAAGAATACATTGTAAAACCTTTGAAGAAACTGTTAAATTTTCAAAAAACCTGCCAGAAAGTATTCTTTTCGACCGAAAACTGATGAAAAAAACGCAGTGTCAAAAAAGAGGACAAACTAATTATAGAATGTAAACACTTGCGGGTACTGGTAAACTGAGAAACAAAAAGTAACCAAACGAAACGGAGCTGCACAAAAACGATTTCGGTAGAGAAGGAAACATAAACAGTAAAATTAGCAACCGAAATCTGTATTAAGAAAGGAAACGAAATCAAGCGAAACTGGTAAAAAGAAAAATTGAATCGATTTTAGCCGACACCAGTCGTTTTTCTTAATTTACCGATTTCGTTTTCTCTTCGCCTCGTTCGGTTACAATTCGTTTCTCAGTTTAACAGTACCCAGTTTACCAAAAGTAAATATTTATGCTGGACAATACTTAATCAAAGCGAATAATTAAAATAAGATTATTTTATAGAAAACTGCAAAACATTGAGTTTTTATGTTGGTAAAGGTAAGTTTTAGATAGTACTAGAAGAAACCCGCGAATTGGAGGAAAAATCAATCGTTGCGTTGCTTTAAAAAATAGACCACACAATAAAATCTTGCATTTACATGACCTTACATGGTTGTAATAATCGCAAATTAAAATTTCTACGGTATTATTTAACTATAAATAAGTTTTTGGTTTATTATCTTTTATTGTTTGTTACCCAACCTGTGTATTAAACAAATGTCCAGTGACAGGATAAGCTTTAATCTTATAACTCTCATGCTTCAATCAATCGCTACCCAATGTTTCTCAATTTATTGACATCATTGAGCCTAATTTTACACGTAGAAAAAAACTACAATATGATAAATTTAAATTGTTTTATTATTTATCAATTTATCAATTTTACAATTTAGACGGTAAAACATTTTTTGCATACATTTTTATAGTAAATTTACCAATATAATCTATTATATAAAATCTTTTAAATATTTAGCATATTAATGGAAAAGTTTGGTGTTTTTTTTTTTTTTTTTTTGAATTGTCTGAAAACTTGGGAACTTATTTTAAACATTGTAAAAAATGCCGGGAGACCAAAACATCGAACCGGCAAAAATTAAGGTTATACCCCAATAAACAAAATATCTTGCTGTCATTTTTTATAAATTAATTTCAAATAAACATTAAGCAAGAAATCTAAACTACTGTTAAAAACAACACATTCGGACGGTTTATCTTGCGCGGAGTAAATTATCAAGCGGTAATTCAGTTTTTTTTTTATCTGTTGGAAAATATTCCCAATTTCTCGGTCGAACATATCACTGCATTCTACCTAAATTAATTTATTGCGTGATGAACAATATAAATCCAATGTCATGGCGTTGAGAAAACCGATGTTTTCTTTCCTATTTTACCTCTACACGTACTACTAATTTGTTGGTATTTTTAAGGTTGATATATCGATTGATTCAATAATCCTGTACCTTTTTTTCATTTTCAGATAAAGAAAAAACTTTTTAGTCTCGGGCGCCAAATACCCGGTCGGGCGCTTCCTATCGCTTTTTAGTATGACTGTTCATAGTGTAATTCCGGAACGATGACGGCTATAGCATTTCCGGATCAATTAATTAGGTTAATTAGCAAACTGCAGACATAATTGCATATGTGCTAATTAAATTTTCAAAGGGCACAACCATCCCCTATTTTTGATATATGAAGCTTTGTCGTAGCATTTGTTGTTTAGGCTGCAACCCGGCTAACAAAAAACGCTTCGTTATTTTAGTAGTATAGATATTTTTAATATATGTACTTTTTATTCAATGTAAAAAATTGCGAAATTGATAGGTTCTATATGTCTTTAAGTAGAAAAGATTTATATGACTAAAGCGCAACAACTCTTGCTATAATTTATAGAAGTGTGAAATTAGTGAACGCGACACAGCAATGAAACAACGAGGCAAGTAGCTGTTTTGTGAATGGCCATAGGTCAAAGAACATGCATACAATTCAAATCCAGACCTGAAATATTCAACGAAAACCCCCTTTCTTAGCAAAGAACAAAAACCATGAAAACGACAAGTAAAAATAAAAGCTTTGTCAAAGATTCTTGGCTAAGTACAGGCACATATTAAATGCGACAGTGTTAAATAGAAAATACTGAGATGTCGAATAAGTGTACGCGACACAGTCCACAATTAAGCAGCAATTCAGAAAAGTAATTATAAATAAGCACACAATAAAATTCAAATCGATAAACGTTTAATTCTTTGAGAATTGACACTGCCAACAATAAAAAAACGAACCTTAAAGGAACTCGATATAGTTGCTTCTTAGCTAGCTGTCAGTAACAGCAAGTGTTCCCTAGAGAGTTCCTCTTTGTCTCAGTTGTTTTTTTTGTTGTTGTTGTTGTCTTTTTGTCTCAGGTTCTCCCTTGTTGGACTTTAATCGATTTGATTATTACTCGGTGTTATTTTGTGCTTTGTAAAGGATTATCTATTGGGGGAAGGTTTGACCCCAAAAAAAACTAGTTTAACCCCACCACATTTTGTATGTGCCTGTCCTAAGCCCTTTTGTGTTAATTGGTCTATGTCTAGAAATGGGTCTTTCGGGAATACTTTGGGAATTGGTATTGAATCTTATGATTTGTATTTTTAGTCTTGTGCGAATGCAGGACGGCGAGCAGCGACTGTTGGTCATGTTGAATAGTACTGACAGTCTTCCATTGTGGATGTTTTGTTTAAATATAGATTGTGTCGCGTAATATATCTCTATGAAAATCGCTATAACTGACAGCGAGATGAGAATCATTCACCGACTGTTTAAAATTATAGGATTTTTTTTAAATCCGAAACAACACTTCAAACAATTGATGATTGTATACCCATATTGGTATTTGTATTTTGAAACAACTGGTCCCCGAGGGTAATCACAAGCCTAGTCGTCAGACTTGTCTGACACGAATTAACCATTAAATTTCTAATATGTTTTGTAATTGAAATTTAAAATTGTAAAATTCAAAATTGTATAAAACACCAGGTTTCTTTCCTTGTACTGAACATGGTTGATATTCTAGGTGCTGGATTTTGCTTCCCTGTTCGAACCTTTTGGCTTTAAGTACTTTTCCTTCAAATATTGGTTTTTGACCTTCCAATGTTTTGAATCAAATACTGCTGATGAGAGGTTACTCCTTGAAATATCGATATACAACATAACCAAATTAAACTTTTTTATATCAGTTTTGGTAATTGTATTTTTAAACCACTGGGTCGATAACCGCTGCTGGTGGACCAGAGGTCCCTGGGGGTAATCATAAGCCTGGTTGTCAGACTTGTCTGACACGAATTTGCCATATTTGATATATTTTTTCTTAATTGGAATTTCTTATTGTCTAATTCAAAATTGTTAAAAACACCAGGTTTCTTTCCCGTGTACTGCACATGGTCGATATCTTAGGTGCTTGATTTGGCTTCCCTGTTCGAATCTTTTGGTTTTGAGTACTTTTCATTCCATACTTTTGGTTTTTGACTTTCAAATGTCTTGATTTAAATGCTGCCGATGAGAGGTTACACCTTGAAATATCGATATACAGCATAACCAATTTAATCGTTTTATCAGATGGAAATTTTGGTCACGTGAAATTCACAAGGAATTACCATGAAATGCACGTGAAAAACTTAACGTAAATTTCACGTTAAACGAGGAATTTAACGTGAAGCTCACGGGGAAAAAAATCACGTGAATTTCACGTGAAAAAATGTTAAATACATTTCACGTGAAATTCATGTTAAATATATTTCATGTGAAATTCACGTTAAATTGCTCGTTTAACATGAAATTCGTATGAATGTTTCACGTGTAATTCACATTAATCCTGATTTCACGTGAATTTCACGTGAACAAAATTTCCCTGTGTACCCGTTTTGGTATTTGTATTTTGACAAAGTATCATCAGACAAAACCGACATAATTGATCGCTTTAATATTAAAAATGACAATAGGTTAAAAAGCCTTTTAGCGTTTTAAAGAATGTATCAAATTATCAGTTACTACAAAGAACGATTTAACCAAAATGATCAACTCATATCCTTTGCATAGAGTTTTTGAGCCAGTATTTTTATTTCCAAACAATTGTTTTTAAAATTTGTGTGCTTTATAAAAATATTACCATTTAATTCATGATGCTATATTCCTTTCACTATCAGTAATCGACATGTGCAATTTTTCTATCAGATATCGATACTTGAAGAAGAATTTCCAAAAAATATGACTAACTTATATTTTATCATTAGCCTTGTTATAACAATTTTCGGTCAAGAAAAGCTTGATCTTCTGGTGTCAAAATAAAATTATTACCAGTTTATGAATATTATTACAAATAACTTTTTAACATAAAACTCTATATGTAGGTTGTGCTGCGTAGATTTATTCCACATCTCATTATCTCCTCCTAATAAAACTTCATTACTTCTCGAACCGCTAATTGTTAACTTGTTACATCTTCGTTCGTATAGACGATAAAGAGATGTGGGATAAGTGTACGCGACACAACCAACAATTTAAAAAATCACAATGGAAAACAGCAAGCAGTCTTCAACATGACCAGAGGTCACTAATCGCTGTCTTGCATCGTACATTTATATTATTCCTAAAGAATTATTTCTTTCCTTCATTTGTAATTATTTGCCTGTTTTCTTTAACATTATACGTTTAAAGTAGAAAAGATTTATATATCTAAAGCGCAACAACTCTTACTATATTCAAATGCTTGAAATATTTGTATGTAAGCACAATTTGTGTTAACGTAAATATTCCATATATTTTACAGTTTTATAAATACGTCTGAGAATCATTAATAACTCCCCATTTTAGTCATTTTCAAGTAAGATGTTTTAAATCCCAGAAACTGGAATTCATTCATTTCAAATATGTGCGCTAAAAAGATACTAGTATATCATCAGGTTGATATTGGGTAAACATTTTGATATTTTCAAGTAATCAACTTGTTCACCTTAAATGTAAAAACACAATTTAACAAAACGCTAAATGTGTTTATTGTCTGGAACTTTGTTGTCATTTGTATTTCGAACACACGTGAAGGTTAGCACTGCTGGTGGAGTTTTAATTCCCCGAGGTTAGCCCGCTCCGGCACCAACACTTTTGTGTTGGAGAACACATCAAAGCTTTAAATTACCCGTTTAAATTTCAAAATTGTCTAAACCCTAACGCTCTTACTACCCCAGACATAGGTTGATCATCTTAGTAACAATTTGGTTTCCCAGTTTGATATTTTTGGTTTAATGTTCTATGCTTTTCATAATCAAATAGTGTTTGACATTTTCAATATTTTTGGTAAGGCGCCTCTGATGAGTCTTTAATAGACGAAACGCGCGTCAGGCGTAGCAAAATTGATTGTCTGGAACTTTGTTGTCATTTGTATTTCGAACACACGTGAAGGTTAGCACTGCTGGTGGAGTTTTAATTCCCCGAGGTTAGCCCGCTCCGGCACCAACACTTTTGTGTTGGAGAATACATCAAAGCTTTAAATTACCCGTTTAAATTTCAAAATTGTCTAAACCCTAACGCTCTTACTACCCCAGACATAGGTCGATCATCTTTATAACAATTTGGTTTCCCAGTTTGATATCTTTGGTTTAATGTTCTATGCTTTTGATAATCATATAGTGTTTGGCATTTTCAATATTTTTGGTAAGGCGCCTCTGATGAGTCTTGAATCGACGAAACGCGCGTCAGGCGTAGCAAAATTTATTGTCTGGATCTTTTTTGGTAAAAATATTGATAATTTGATACTTACTTTAAAATGTTAATTGCCTTTTTATACTTATGTCATTTTTGAGCATTACAGCGGTCAAGTTTGTCGGTTTTGTGTGATGATGCTTCATCAAATCATAAGTGTTTGACGTGTTGTGTCGGATTTAAAATCGACATACTTGATTTTTTTACATCAGTCGATGGATGCTTCTTAGCTAGCTGTCAGTAACTTCGAGTGTTCTCAAGAGAGTATCTTTACGTCCCGTTAATTACTTGTTGTCCTTTTGTCTCAGATACTCTCTTGTTGAATTGAACTTCTATCGATTTGATTTTTACTGTGTGTTAGTTTGTGCTTTGTTATTGATTATCATTAGGGGGAAGGTTGGCGCCAAAAACTAGTTTAACCCCGCCACATTTTAATGTGCCTGTCCTAAGCCAGGAATCTTTATCAAAGCTTATGTTTGTATTTAGTCGAATTTATGTTGTTTTTTTTGTCAAGAAGAGGGTCTTTCAATGAACGTTGGGATTGGGCTTGAATCATATGTATTTTATTTTCAATCCAGGGGCCAATTGAAAGACAGCGAGCAGCGACCGCTGGTCACATTTTCTTCTATTTGTTGTCATTTGTATTTCTCAAAAACATCTATAGCATTCCAATGGGCACTAACTGTGCAATTCTAGTTGCTAATGTAATTCTTTATTATATGAAACAGACTTCTTATTATTTCTAGACAAAAAAAGATCGTAGACTATATATAACAAAACTACCGAACTTGGAGGATCAATCAAAAATGTCCGAATGATAATAGAAAATAAAGAGATGTGGAATAAGTGTACGCGACACAGCCCACAATTAAACGGCAATTTAGAAAAACCACAATGGACAACCGCCAGCAGCCTTCAACGAGGCCATTTGGCACTTCTCGTGGTTCTGCAATTGGCCCATGGTCTAAATAAGATGCATATAATTCAAATCCAGCCCTGAAATAGTCACAGATAGACCCCCTTCTTAAACAAGGAACAGAAAACATCAAAAAGACAAGTACAAACGAAAGCTTTGTCAAAGATTCCTGGCTTAGGACAGGCACATGTAATATGTGGCGGGGTTAAACTAGTTTTTGGGGCCCAACCTTCCCCCTATCAATATTTGTAGACAAAGCACAAAAACTAAACACACAAAAAAAATCAAATCGATCAAAGTCCAATTCTACTAGAGATAACCTAAGACAAAAACAAGAACAAACAAAAGGACGGTAAAGGAACTCTCTATAGAACACTCGCTGTTACTGACAGCTAACTGAGAATCATCAATCGACTGATGTAAAAAAATCAAACGTATCGATTTTAAATCCGACACAACACTTCAAACAATAATGATTTAGTGAAGTGTCATCACACAAAACCGACACGCTTGATCGCTATAATGCTTAAAAATGACAATAGTAAAAACGTTTATGGAAGTTTTAAAGCAAGTATCAAGTTTTCAATATTTCTGCCAAAAAACACTAAATTCAAAGATTTAACCAAAATATTCATTTCATATCCTTTCCGTAATAAATTTTGAAGCCAATTTTTCATTTCTATTGGATTGCTTTTAAATTTGTGAGCTTTATAAAAAACATTACCATAAAATTCAGGATGTGATATTCCTTTCACTATAAGAAAGTGACGTGTACAATTAAATTTTTCAATAAGAGATCGATACTTGTGGAAGAATTTAGAAAAAGATTTTACTAATTTGTGGTATCGATAACCTTGTTTTAATAATTTTTCAGTAATAAAACGGTTTTTATACAAAAGACAAAACAAGGACGACATACCGGAGAAATAGAAGATCGGAAAGTTCCTGACTTGTTTCAGGCATTTTTAAAAAGTGGGATTAACCATTTATGGCGCCAAACCTCCCTCTTCTGTTGCAATCTTAGGTCCGGTAGTAACACAAAACACAACAACTAGGGATATTAATGTGATCATCACAGTACAGCAAACAAGCAAACTCTAATTAAAACAATCGCGAATCATTTCGTCTGATATAATTTTGAGTCTACCACTTGCAGATATTAAAAGATTTTTTTACAGACCTTATAAGACGCGTTTTCTTTATAACCCTCGCCTCAAAGCTGTTTACAACGACAATGGTGTCTGAAAAAGTCTGAAAAGATCTAAAATAATTGTACAAGCCCCGGTACATCGAATAAGTTGTGAAATATAAACACCATATGCGGGCGAAATAGTTCTGTTACTTTCCATGTTTGGAAATTCAATATTTAAAAAATAAAGTCGTATATTTCATGTATAATTATTTTAACTTGCGATGACCATCTGAGTAAAACTCAAAATGTAAATCAAAGAATGACATAAAGCATGTAGATTCGGTGGTTTCTTTAATCCCTAAATCATAAGGAGAAATTGAAGGAATCCAACAACCAAACAAAGCGTTGTTGACAAATAGAACATTATCAATAAATCTCAAAGTGAGAATAAAGGATATTGCCTCTTTCAATTACTTGTTCTTGACGAGTGTCTGAAGAGGAACACAAATTGTGCCCATTGGAATGCCAATATGTTGTTAAAAAAGAAATCAATCATACTGCAAACATAATCTTTTGTGTAACATATCCTTTCTTTATGAGATGTTTTGGACAAATGTAGAATTAAAGCCTAAAACAACAAAGTTCCTGTAGAATTTTAAAAAACCTTTTGAATATTTTTTTCAGAAGACATTTTAATTTCTCGTGTGGCGAGCTAGGGGATGTTCAAAGAAAACAATCGAAAGTTTTCAACGAATGAATTATTTAGAATTTCAGCATTAAGCCTATATTTCATTTATTATTAAACAGGTCATCGAAATTCAATACTGTGCTTTAGGACATCATTTTGTAATTAGTATCTAAGTAACTATGGGATGTCTGTATTCTCATATTGGCAAATAATTAAAAGATGACCACATATTCATCTATGGAATTCTATGCAACTAATTCTTTCATAGTTATAGTGAAAGGCAGCTGTTGGTTTGGTTTACGTTTGTTCTGAAGTCGATTGTGTCAGAAGTAGGTCAAACACGCTATACATGTTTTAGTTTTAATGGGTTTCAACTTGTACTCAGTGCAAACATCATAATTACACTTTCGATATTGCAATTTATTCAAACATCTAAACATTTTAAGTTTAAGAATTCTGAATTTTAAAGATTTGATTTTATGCACGTATTTAATATTGTGTTTTAAGATGTAAATCAATGAAATATTTGAAATTTATCTAGACCTAGATGCAATGATGTAAATGTGATGAATTTCTTTGAAAAAACGGATAGACGGAATCGCAGTCGCGGCAACGTAAATACAATGCACAAAAGCTTTGTGATGTATTAGTAAATGGGTAGATCCCGTTTGTCTAATAACCTCTAGGGATTTGAACCGAACTGTACTATGTTTCCCTTTTTAAACTCAATACTTCGTGCACAGAATGTCTAGAAAATCCGGTCATTGACAAAAACTCTAACATTTATGGACTCACCGCTATCGCTCTGTTGGAATTCCACACGAAAACAGTTAAGATAACGTTCTTTTCTTTCACTTTCATTTTCAAGATGCTATAAATTTAGAAAATTGTAGTCTCTCTGGACACGTTATTACTGGTGACCTCAACATCGTAGAAAAAGACTTACTTCGCGATGTTTTGGCTAAAGGATCAATATATCGTGAGCTAAGAATCAACTGGAGCCATGATTTTAAAACAACGCCAGAAAACGGGCCAAGAAAGAAAATAAGAAAGAAGGTGACGTTTTGTCAGAATCGGTAACAGCTGTGAGGAAAGCTCTTTTTTTTTTTTTTTTTTAAATCAATTCTTTGAAAGGGTCAATGAGCTCTAAGGCAAAGGCAAAACGCTGATGTTGATAAAACATTGTCCACATGACACATATGTTGTTGAACCTGCAAAAAAGCACCAAATAACATCATTTTTGTGTGCACGAATCCAAATATTCACGGTTTGAACGCTGAATACGGGGTTGCTTGTACCAAAAATAGCACCACATACACAGCTACAACACTGTCTAAGGAGGAAACTATTGACAATAACAAATCTGTCATTTCCTCATTGTACCTTTCTGTTGATACCAATAAAGATGACATTCCATCCCCGCATGGGAATCATAAATTACAAAAAAATCCATACAAACAGCGCTTCATTGCAGAATCATCCAAATGTACCACTTAACATCTTTCAGTTCTGTTGACTACAATATTTAAGGCAATAACATCTGGCCTCCAGAAATATAAAGATTGACGTTATTCAAGAAATTGTGTCAATCAAATTTTTATCTCCTAAAGAATTTTAAAGAACTTAAGGAGATTCTTAACTCCCATTCAGTTTTATTTTGTAATAATATCAATACTTTCGATTTCTCCAAACTTTACACTTCTATTCCACACGAACAACTCAAATCACGATTAGCACAACTGATTTAACGCAGGTTTTTTTAAACAAAATAATGGAAAACGCAGGTACTAATATCTGGTAGTCGATTATACTAAGACTTATTTTGCATCAATGAGTTTAAATAGAACAAATTCACAGAGGACTAAACTTTCTAATTAACAGCATATTTGTTCAGTTTGGTAGACGTGTTTTTATGCAAACAATAAGGGCACTAATTGTGCCCTGTTTTTGGTTATTTGTTTCTTTATTCATATGAAGCAGACTTCTTACAATCTTGATTGATCCTCCAAATTCGGTAAATTTGTTACCACCTTTATTCACTTCTAGACAAAAAAGATCGAAGACTAGCACTCTTTTTTTTATCTCAACTTCCGTTATATTGATGATGGCCTTTCACTGAACAATTCTCGATTTGGTGACTTTATCCATTTTATATATCCTCAGGAACTTAATATCGATTTTCTAAGCAGAGCGTCATGTCTGACACAAAAAAAAAGCTTACACAGGGTTATGTTGCTCCTCGGTTGCTTACTCTTACGGAGCACCTGAGTTCAATCTCGTTACGACTACAGTTCGCTTTGTTAATTGATATTCAGTAGTTTTGGGTTTCCGTATTTTATTTGTAGTCTGAATTTGTCCTGTTCCCTTTGGTGTTTACTGGTTTTCTGTGCCCTTTCGGACTTTTGACAATTGGGTGCTCCATTGATATCTCTGCTTTTTAGATATATTTCTTGTTAAAACTTGATCTTAGTTCTTTTTCTTGTTCATTAATTGTTATATATAAGGCCAAAAAGGTACAAAGGTAGAACAAATGACAGAACTTGGAAGATCAATCTCAATGTCCAAGAGAAAACAACGAAGACGTACCGCAAAAAAATGGAAGATCGCAATGGTTCCAACTTGGCATAGACACAAAAGTTGTCTCTTTTATCTTAACATTTTTGTACTGAGATGACCTACCTCGTCAAATTCGAAATGTAAATCCAAGAATGACGTGAAACAATTGGATTCGGTGGTTTCTTTAATTTCTAACAACTCTGGAGGATATATATATATCAAAGAATCTATCTACCAAACAAAGACTTGTTGACAGAAAGGACATCATCAATATTAGCAATCCCTAATATACTTTTTCTTCTGCCTTAATTTGTCATAATATTTTGCTTAAATACTTGAAGAGAAAAAACGAATTTTGATAATTAAAATTCATAATGTATTTTGTAAACATTTGGGAAAATTGATCAATTATGAAGATAGGTTCATGATTCAACTCAAATATCAGCATGGGTTAATTATTTCGTTATTAGCTCACCTGGCCAAAGGCCATGTGAGCTTATGCCATCACTTGGCGTCCGTCGTCGTCTTTAAACAATTTTTCAAACGTTAACTTGTCCGACACCATAAGTCCAATTGCAACCAAACTTGGTACAGTTGTTTAATGGCATTATGTGTACAAAACTATCGTTCGGATATTTGATTCGTACAAAAACAGAACATAGGGGTCAAATTACAGTTAAATAAATAGCATATATGCTACAATTCTATCGTTCAGATTTTTGATTTGTCAAAAAATATGGCCGCCATGGCTAAAAATAGAATATAGGTGTAAATTGCAGTTTTTTTGCTAATAACTCAAAAATGGTTACAGATATCAAAATTCTGATGGGAGACAAAAGTGATCAACATCTCAAGATCTACCTGCTTTGAAAGTTTCAAGAAGATCTATTAACCGATGTAGGAGTAATTGCCCTTTTTCTGGATTTTTTTTCAAAATTTTTCACTTGTTTAGCCATATATCTTAAAAACTATACAAGATATTTCAACAATTTAAATTGCATATGATTTAGCACGTCAAGATCTACATTTCATGTATTTAGATCAAAGCTGTAGGATCATTTCTTTTCGGAGTTATTGTCCTTACAACAACAAAATTTACCATTACTTTTTCCCTGAATTTCAAAGATTAACTTGTCTGACACCGTAAGACCAACTGCATTTTTACTTGGCACACTTGTTTAATAGCTTATATGCCACAACTCTATTGTGCAGATTTTTTATTCGTCAAAAAACATGGCCGCCATGGCTAAAAATAGAACATAGGGGTAAATTGCATTTTTTTGTTAATAACTCAAAAATGGTTTCAGATATCAAAACTGTGCAAGAATCAAAAAAGATCAGCATATTAAGATCTACCTGTGTTGAAATTTTAGAAAAGATCTGACTGCTGATGTGGGAGTTATTGCCCTTTTTCCTAATTTTTGCCCAATTTTGCACTTATTAAGCCCAATATCTTGAAAACTAACCAAGACATTTCAGAAATTTAAATCTCATATGGTTATGCACAATAGTATCTACAAAATATATATGTCTGTGTAGTTCAGGTGAGCGATTCAGGCTCCTGGGAGCCTCTTGTTACCTTTCTCATCAAAACTATGTTATATATGGTATTAGTTTGAATGCGAATTGGTCCCATTTTCTCTTAATGTCCTCATATTTGATCTGTTAGATAATTTCACGGGGAGGGGGTGAGATTTTTTTATTTTTGGGAAGGACCGGGCTAGTCGGATAAAAAATGTTTTTCGTGATTCTGTTGTCAAAATGTCTACTTATTCTATTTTTTGTTCTTTTGTGCTTTTTTCCTAAAATGAATAAAAATGTCTTAGTATAATCGACTACCAGAATTTTGTACCTGCGTTTTTAATTGCTTTTTTGTCCTTCTTGAAAAAAGATCCACTACGTTTAATCAACTTTGCCAAACGAGATTGATTGTTTGCATGTGAAACTGAAGTGTATAATGTGAAGAAAATAAAGGTGTTTATGCTCTAACAAGATGAAAATGACTTAGATTGGGAACCCACATTTGATTGACACCATTTCTAAGGTACCAACAAAATAGTGTTTACTAAAACTGAAAGAGGTATTATTTAGTGGTTAATCCAAAAGACTCAGCAGTAAATTGTTGCTAGTAGGGAATATTATGTAATTAGGAATCCAATACAAGTATAGAATTTTATATTTTTTTAGAATCAGAAGGACCAAAGGAAAAATGACAGATTTATGATCAATTATTTTGGATGATAGTGTTGTTGGTGCGTAAGAGATGCTTTTACTGTGCATCCAAAATGCCGATCCTCAATACAACTGTGAAACAGTCAATTTAATGATTTTCCCAAACTTAAATAATTTTATTTGGTTCTTTGCCCTCAGGATCGACAGCGCATTTGTCATGCTTGTGGACAATGTCTTCAAAACATCAGGACTGATGAAAATAGTTGGGGTTTTCTTCAAAGATAGAATAGTTTAATAAAATGTCGAATGTAATCTTAAGACTTTTAGCCTATCAATTTAGAGGAACAGTGTATTGTAACAAACAGTTCTGATGGAGAAAGAAAAACTTAATGAAGGTAAAACCACATTAAAAAGTAAAACCACATTAAAAGGTAAACCTTAATTTAAAAGGTAAAATCCAAATGGATAAATCACAACTTAAACAATAGTAGATGCCAAAATTTTCGGACCTCACGTCCTTCTTCAGGGGCTATAAAGGAGAGGAGAAGTTGACACATCAACTGACGAGAACCGAATGACTCATTTTAGCCCAATCCAGCACCAACACTTTTGTGTTGGAGAACACATCAAAGCTTTAAATTATCTATTTAGATTTCAAAAATGTCTTAACCCTAAGGTTCTTCAGACATAGGATGATCATCTCAGTAATAATTTGGTTCCCCGATTTGTTTTTTTTTTGTTGTTGTTGTTGTTTTACTGTTGTTTGGCATTTTCAATATTTTTGGCAGAGCGCCTCTGATGAGTCTTGAATAGACGAAACGCGCGTCAGTCGTTGCAAAATTTATTGTCTGGAACTTTGTTGTCATTTGTATTACTAGCCACGGCGAACATCTTTTGTTATTACTTAATGAAGACTACGCAAAAGGTTTCTTTTTGGATAACATGTGTTGTTGAATTATTTATGAATATTTGAATCTACGAAGTATCTCATTTGAAAGCAAAACATAACATTACTTAATAAACTATTTTATAAGATCTGAAATTGATTTGTCTGCTGGGATTCTTTTATACAAAATATGTTTTGATTTTCAAAATATTATCAACCAAGAAGTAAATTCAACTGTGTCTGTAGGACAAAGCACAGACTTTTTGGATAAATAATAGGAAAAATGAGATAATTTGTTGATAATAAGAAAAAGCTAAATTTACGTTTGGTTTTCCGTTCTTTTCTATTCATGTCATACTTAAACAGATCGTCAGGGCATATTTTGTATTCTATCAAAATAATACATAAAACAATTAAACAACGAAAACAAAACAAATTAAAGACTAATTTCTAATATTTTTTTCGCTGAAATTTCCGATTTTTAAATTCAAAATTGTTTAAAACACCAGGTTTCTTTCCAGCTGCTGGTGGACCAGAGGTCCCCGAGGGTAATCACAAGCCTGATCGTCAGACTTGTCTGACACAATTTACCATAAAATATCTAATATTCTTTTCGCTGAAATTTCCGATTTTTAAATTCAAAATTGTTTTAAACACCAGGTTTCTTTCCTTGTAATGCACATGGTCGATATCCTCGGTGCTGGATTTGGCTTCCTTGTTCGAACGTTTTGGTTTTGAGTACTTTTCGTTTTCAACAGTTTTGGAATTTGACCTTCCAATGTTTTGATTTAAATGCCACTGATTAGATGTTACTCCTTGAAATATCGATATATAGCATATCCAAATTAACCGTTTATACCCGCGTTTTGGTTTTTGTAATTTTCAAGCCAAAGTCAGTCTCATGGTCAATCAGTCAATATCAAAAAAATATTTTAATGAACGAATCAAATTCATGTTTACCAGAAATCTAGTACATAAGATTTTAAAAGAAAAAAAAAGAAAATGCAAACAGATATAAAGAAACAATACTTTTTAAGATGGAACCACACTTATAAAGTATGAACCATATGCATGACGATTCTCCTACCAAACAATTTCATTACTCTAAGCTGCTTTGTTACGCTATCAAATCTGTTTCCGGCAGTATTTCATATAAACATCAAAACAAAATAATCTTTTAATGTTTAAATGCCATTCGTCACCATTGAGTTATTATGTCTTTTATAACTGTAAAAAGACAACAGGCGAAACAAACATGAAAGATACCATATTGTATTTTTACCATCCAAAATTAATTTAGAATTAGTGTTCAAAGCAGTAAATGAAGGAGCCGTGCCAGCCAGTGGTAGTTTTGGATTATGTGTGGATAAACTGAAACATTTCCTAGAAGAGGCCGGTGTTCGGTGTAATTACTAATGAGCTATAACTGGGGAGTTACATGGTATATATCTATTGATCATTTTAAATCTTTAATCTGTGAATTTACCACAATTTAGCAAATAACATCCGGAGATCAATCAAACTTTCAGGTAAAACCAGGCAGCATTTTTCATATTAATTGCCCACATTGGAACATTTATCTTATAGTCAAGAAAATGTTCAGGAAGACGAAATCCTGAGGGAAACGTGAATGTTTTATCGCGTGATCAACGTTATTGAAAGTGATGAAAAATGTCCAACAAACCTAAACTTCATTTCTATAACACTCTGATGTAAAACAGACATTCATTAATGGACAGGTCATCGAAAGCCAATATTTAACTCCAGGACATCGTAATTAGTTTCTAAGTAACTATTCTATATGTTTAACTATGGGATGTACGTATTCGGACATTAAAACAGATAAAGATGTCCAGATTGAACACTTTGTGACGAGAGAAGAAGTAAACCTAGTTAATATAACCTGGAAAGTCATTAAAGATGACTATGACATTGGATTTCGAGTATTTAAGAGGTAAGCTGGATGGTATCAAAACATAAAATATGTATGAAGCCAATCCTTTCTGACTGCAATCACAAAGTCTAGAATCAGATTATATTAAATGCATGCTTTCTTCTTTAAAAAAACTACTAAGGAAAGACAAGAGTTTGAAAAAATATTCTAATACACAAACCAAAACGGTTATAAAATGATGTCATTTTGTTATGATGTATTTGCATATTTCAAGGAGTAACATCTCATCAAAAGCATTTGAATCTAAAGTCAACCCTTTCCGACTGCAATCACAAAGAAGGTAAGTCAAGAATGCCAGTTAAGTCTAGAATCAGATTCTATTAAATGCATGCTTGCTTCTTTAAACAAAAAAAAACTACTAAGGGAAGGCAAGAATTTGAAAAAATAACAAAATGCATATACCAAAACGGTTATAAAACTGTAATTTGGTTATGCTGTATATGCATATTTCAATGAGTCACCTCTCATTAGAAAAAAAGTTCGAACAGGGAAGCTAAATTCAGTACCGAGGATATCGACCATGTGCAGTACAAGGAAACCCGGTGTTTTAAACAATTTTGAATTTAACAAACGGTAATTTCAACAACAAAATAATATTAAATCTAATTGGTAAATTCGTGTCCGACAAGTCTGACAACCAGGCTTGTGATTACCCTCCGGGACCTCTGGTCCACCAGCAGCGGTTATCGACCCAGTGTTTTCAAAATACACATACCAATACGATTATAAAATGATGTCATTTTGTTATGATATATTTGCATATTTCAAGGAGTAACATCTCATCAAAAGCATTTGAATCTAAAGCATTGGAAGGTCAAAACCAAAAGTATTGAACAACGAAAAGTACTCAAAACCAAAAAAAGTCCGAAATTAAGAGAAAACGAGATAATTGTGAACATGTTGTACTTTTTAAAGTCAACTTGTAAATAACGTAGAGATAAAAATCATGAAGAAAATAAATTAGATGAAAAGCCCATAATTGAAGCAGATGGAAATTCGTTGCTGTATCGATGTGTTGTTGTATGCACTATAAATGTGCTTTTGACTGTGTTTCCCTGAATTTTTACTACCTTTGTTTAGTTGTGTTGTCTTGAGTTGCTTCTGGTTTAGTCCTTGTTTTATCTACTGGACTGTGCGATTCCCACGTTTCCTTCTTGATATTTTTCTTTCTGTTCATTCATAATGTTTGTTGAGATACTAGTTCTAACTATACTGTCCATCAAAACTGTTTAGATAGTATTATAACTAATGTTCTGATGGTTGTCTTGTCTTTTAATTTCATGAGACAGATCATACGCTTTTCGGGAACTCGACCAAAGCAAAAAGATAAAAGACTTGTCTTTAAGAGAAGGAACCAAAGTTGTACCAAGGGTGCTTGGTTCCGTGTAATCATGCTATGGTAGCTACTGGGCTGATGATGTCCTCGGGGACAAATGTCCACCAGCAGAGACATATAAATTTCACTTTTAGAAACAGTGACGATAACAACATTTCGTTCACTTAATGCAAAAGGTTAAAAATACAAATGATAATAAAGTTCCAGACAATAAATTCACCACGCCTGACGCGCGTTTCGCCTATTCAAGACTCACCAGAGGCGCCCCACCAAAAATATTGAAAATGCCAAACACTATATGACCATGAAGAGCATTAAACAGTAAACATAAAAATACCAAACTGGGAAACCAAATTATTACTAAGATGATCAACCTGTGTCTGGAGTAGGAAGAATCTAAGGGCCCAGACAACCTCGAAATTTAAACGGATAATTTAGAGTTTTGACGTGTTCTCCAACACAAAAGTGTTGGTGCCGGAGCGGGCCAACCCCGGGGAATTAAAACTCCACCAGCAACGCTAACCTTCACGACAAATTGTGATCATCTGCCTTTGAACTATGTTTTTGTTACTGAAATTCCCAGTTGTCTAAATTGTTTAAAACACCAGATTTTTTTTTCTTGTAATTGTCAATATCTTCGGTGCTGGGTTTCGCTTCTCTGTTTGATTGTTTTGGCTGAGATTATAACTTCATGTTGAATGAACTATTACTATACCTGAATTATATCTGCAGTGGAAGAAGAAGCTAAGAGTTGTTCTATCATATCACAATCAGTTTTTATGATGGAACAGCAAACTATTAAATAGCAAAATGCCACCTCAACAATTGCAAAATGCTATTGTTTTATCAAACACGATGATCATCGTTTGTAAGTGTGAAACGTTAAAACAGGATACGAGGATTTGTATTACTGCAGATTCCACCAAGACAAATACCTTTGACTGATTACTTCGATCAAACTTTGGCTTCATTTCTCCTTTTGTAACAAAAATTACAAGTGATGATTATATCATGGACCAAACAGTAGTGGAATATATACAAGATATTGTGATAGAACGTCTAGGTTATTGACAGTGATATGCTTTCTATATGATATCGTTCGACTCTATCGTGCATCCGTTTTCAGACCTTTACCCAATTAATAACTAAATGGGTTCCTGAATGTGAAGAAAGGAAACATTAGCAATTCAAATCAATGAAAAATAAGCTGGGATCAAAGGATCAAATGTTTAATTTGTACAATATCTGCAAAAATAATGCTGAAATGTGTAACTGTTGAAAACAATATTCAATTCTTGATACTTAGCCGATAATCCTGCATTTTTAGTATTACATTTGACATGATTTGCTATTTCTTTCTCTCTTTTGACTTTCTTTAAAATTACCTCCACTATTGTAACTGTAAAGATCATTGATAAAACATTACCATTTAACAATGTTTTTTTGCGTAAAAAAAGTTTGTCAAATTACCTCACGACAAGGCTTCTAACGCCCGATCGTCTAAAATGTTGCAAGTGGCAAACATAAAGGAAGACACACTAAGCAAGACAGACTTACCAATTAAAGGTAATAACAAAACTACCGAACTTGAATGATCAATCTCATAGTCCAGAAAACATGACAAAAACGAATCTGTCATACCGGAGAATCGGTGGATCGCAATGGTCCTGACTTGGTACAGGCATTTCAAACGAAATGGTGGGTTAAAACAGGTTTTATGGCGCCAAACCTCCCTCTTCCATTGCGATCTTAGGATCCGGTAATGACCATAGAACACAACATAGTTGTGAGACACAATAGGGATATTGAGGTGATCATCTCAGTACAGCAGACCAGTCAAACATTATTTAAAACCATTAACTATCATATCTTTTAACTCAATTTTGAACTTTTCTACTAGAGGCTGATAAAGAAGAAAGAATTTTTTTAGTGATCGTATGAGACGTATTTTCTTATAGCCCTGCTCCAAAAGTCGGTCACGAAGAAATCGGTGTCTGATAAAAAAATCTGTGAAATGTGTGCAA
Source organism: Arcuatula senhousia (assembly GCA_963971305.1). Lineage (NCBI taxonomy): Eukaryota > Metazoa > Mollusca > Bivalvia > Mytilida > Mytilidae > Arcuatula > Arcuatula senhousia. The sequence goes on from OZ020304.1 coordinate 78,374,346, forward strand.
GCTCTGGCATATCGAATAAGTTGTGAAATATAAACACCGTATGCAGGAGAAGTAGGTATATTGCTCTGTAGATTAGGAAAATTAATAATTTGAAAATTAAAATCGTCTCGTTTATCGTAAATTTTTGTACTCAGATGACCACCTGGGTCAAATTCGAGGTGCAAATCCAAGAAAGACGTGAAGCAATTAGATTCGGTGGTCTCTTTAATCTCCAATTCCGGAGGATATATTGAAGGAATCCAACTACCAAATGAAGTGTTATTGACAGAAAGGACATCATCAATATATCTGAATGTAAGATTAAATGACCTAGCCTCTTTCATCTTCTTGTTCTTTACGAGTCCCTAAAGAAATTCAGTCTCGTAAGAGTATAAAAACAAATCGGCGAGGAGAGGAGCACAGTTTGTGCCCATTGGAATGCCGATTTGTTGTCAATGAGGAAATCAAGCATACTGCAAACTTGTTCCAGTGTGTAACAAATTTTATCTTTGAAAGATGTTTTGGAAAAGAATGTAGAATTATAACCCAAAACAACAAAATTCCTAGAGTTTGAAAAGGTTTTTTCGAGAAGTTTTTTCAGGCGACATTTTAGTTTTTCGTGTGGCAAGGTAGTGTATAAAGTTGAAAAATCGAACTTTTTCAAAGAGTGAACCTCAGAAAATGATCTAGATTTAAAATGATCTAACAAATCTTTTGAGTTCTTCAAAATCCACATATGGTTAATTCCATTACGATTATAAATAGTGTCGCAGTATGCTTGTTGACCTTCTTTGACAGCAGACAAGATTTTAGTTAAATGAACGGACAGCTCTGTAGTTGAACATGATGAAGATCCAGCTATATACCTTTCTATGTACGGATTTTTGTGAAGTTTAGGTATCCAGTACAAATATGGTAACTCTTTATGTTCTTCTTGCATTTGAATATTGAAAGAGGACACAAAAGAGCTATGGTTGGCTATGATTTCATCTTTGTTAAATAAAGTCCATTTGTATGTAGCACTAGCGGAAGTATTACCATCAATGCCTAGTTCTTTTATTAGACAATTGTAATAATGTGCTTTACATACAAAAACTATATTATTGGAAGCCTTGTCTGCTGGCGTGACAACATACTTGGCATGTCAGGAAGAGAGACAATTGAGAATATGGAGAAATTTCCTATCCTCAGTAGTAAGAGGTTCACTTCTTACAGGCTTAAAAAGACGGAAAAGGGCAACGTCGCAAATAATGCTAGTAAGTCTGTAAGAAGGAGTAAATGGATCAGTACCTGCTTTTCTAACCCAAGATCACGCAGGTCTTTAAGTTTCGTGACTCGTAGTGAATAGAGAATGGTACGAACATGATGGACTCCTAATGGTTGTTGTAGACTTGTTACCAGATCATCAAACGTGTCTGAAAGGATCTGTTGTCAGTTTGACTGGCACCAGATCTCGGTTTGTATCGTTTGTGACCATGACTACGTTTGTGTCTACCATTAGGGTCAAACAGTTTCATAACATTCACCTCACTACATTGTTGCCCAGAAAGATTTCCTACTCCTTTGATGTTATCATTACATCCATAAGGCATTGCATTACCTAAAGTTTTTATCCAGTGAATAGAGTGTTGAGATACATGTCTGTACTCATATCTTGATAATTAATTCATGCACGCCATTTGTTTCAGAAAATGTTCAAGTAAATTTCCAAATGAACAAAAAAGGAGAAAAATTCAGATCCAGAGGGAAATTATTTCTTTGGGCAATATCTACTCTATTAAAAAATATCAAAGAATAGAAGTTGGCTCGTTGACCAATATTACAGATGCCTACCTAAAACACCAAGGAAGGCATTTAGAACTATGGAAACTAGGATTAGAATTTCTTACTTATCAGGACCTGTCCTCATAAAAGATGGATTCAAATAAAAAATCAGAAATACTATACTGAAATACAAATGACAACAAAGTTCCAGACAATAAATTTTGCTACGCCTGACGCGCGTTTCGTCTATTCAAGACTCATCAGAGGCGCTCTACCAAAATATTGAAAATGCCACACACTGTATGAATATGAAGAGCATAGAACAGTATAACCAAAAATAGCAAACTGGGGAACCAAATTATTACTAAGATATTCAACCTATGTCTGGGGTACACAGAGATCTAGACCTTCTTTGTGATTTGTTAAGGTATATTTTTTCGACGAATTTGTCTTCGCCCTTTTTCATTATCAAGAATAACACTGGCCATACATTTTTATATTTCATTTTTGTCTTTAAGCTATAGTCCACGTGTGGATCACAGTGTTTTGTTGCCTGGTTCCACTATAATTTGCCATTTTTGGTATTAAAAGTGCCTTGATCAAATTATTTCATTTGTTAAAACAAACTGGTACATAATCAATTTGATCAAATGTATAGACGTCAGGTGATTTTGCAAGTTTTCTTCAACAAAGCTCCATGACAAACCTGATGACTTAACTTTCCAATCGTCAACTTTCCCTTCTTGTGTAGCAACATTCCGTCCGCTTTAGCTTATGGAGTTTACGTATCTCAATTGATCCGTTACTCCAGAGCGTGCGGAACTTATATCGATTTCCTTAGCAGAGCGACATGTCTGACGCAAAATTGCTCACACAGGGTTATGTTGCTCCTCGGTTGCTGTCATTACTCAAGACGGAAGACATCATGCCCTTATAGACAAATATGGGATTTCGATCTCTCAGATGAGTGCAGATGTCGTTCTGTCATAGGGCTTTGTTTTGTCTTCCTGTACCGGATTTGACACACTGAATTTACTGTTGGCAACGCGACGGGTGTGCTATAGCAAGCAGGAACTGCTTACTCTTCCGGAGCACCTGAATTCACTCTAATTTCGACTGGAGTTCCCGTTATTGATTGATATTCAGTTATTTTTGTGTTTCCATGTTGTCTGTTTTTGTCCTGTTCTTGTTGGTGTTTACTGGTTTTGTCTCTGCCCTTTCGGACTTTTGACATTCGGATACCCAATTGGTACCTCTGCTTCTTTGGAACGTTTTATCCTTCGCGGTAGCAAGGGCAAGACCTACAACCATCACCTGGAATGCAGAAATTTTATTCGAGACAATCAAGAATGAACAGTGTTAAAATCGGAATGTACCAAAACATGTTTGCGCAAGTTTTTTTTCTGCTTTACCCGAGAACAAGTATTATGGAATGCTAATTGTATTATTTTCTCATTTTATAATAAATTAAAGATAAAGCTAAAAAGGAAATCTTATTGCACCTAAAATGATTAGATTGATGGTAGTATACATCATAACTTTGTCTATAGGGCATCAATTAATACTATGAAAGAAATGACCTAAAGCAACCAGATGACAATTTTCTAATTCCCAGTTGGTGCATACCCTGATTAAAATTTCATCTATCAATTACCAGGAACGTTTCCTTGTCATTTTCTAGTTTATTTACGATGATATTGGCAGTACATCGGCGAAATATGGAAATCAAAAAATGTTTTTGACCATAAAAAAGTTAAGATCAACAATAATGGGTGCCACTTGTTCTCTGAAATCTAAAGTTGATATCACGGATGATAAACAGATCAAATTCTTTCTTTCTGTGGAAGAAGTCAAGTGTGTTAAATCTAGTTGGAAAATGTTTGACAAGAGGAGGAAGGACGATATTGGATTCTGGGTATTCTATAGGTAAAGGACTCTTCTAGGTTTATTGTTTTACAGGTCTAAATAGTGGGTAGAGGAAAAGTTGGTAGTTATTAATCTTAGATATTAATAACCTTTAACTACCAGATCCTGAGATGGATGTTCAGCGTCATAAAACCTGGTTTAAAACATGCTTTCTTTGAAATACATGTACAAGACCAAGATCGTTGCGATCTTAGATATTTTTTCGTATTGTGTTGTCTCTTTTTACAATTGAGTTAATTACTTTGTTTTGTATATTGACTAGTGTTAATCGTACTTTTTGTAATTTTTGTCAGATTTTAAGCTAAATGAACTTTGCACTTCTGTTTCATGTTTCTAATTAAGCTGCACTTATATACTTTTTTATTCTGATAGATTTTTCAATAATCTGTACAAGATCACATAAAAGATATTGTTTAACTAATTCCTATACAGCTATGGAATATGTTTCTATATTAAGCTTCGCAGCAGGTTGTATTCAATTTTAATTAAAGAATCAATGTTAGCATTTGCATGGACTGAAAAAAATAATACAACGAACAAATCATTTTTAAAAGCTTGGTTGTCTGCTAGCGTCATCAGTTTAATGCAGAGTCATTTTTTGTGGCTTAGTTAGACTAGTTATTTTGTTTAGTCTTTTTTCTGTTATTTACGGTAATTACAAAACTACCAAACTGGAATGGTCAATCTCAAATGTCCCAGAAAAAAAGACAAAACGAGACAGACACATCGGAGAAATGATCGAAATGGTCCAGGCATTTAAAACACAATATTAATATTTGAGAATGATCGTACCTGTTGTAATCTTATATTTACTTGATGCTCACATCGATCAGACTAAGTAAATTCGTGACAAATCAAAACACTAAAGCGTTAAAAGGCAAGCGAAATATATAAGTACTAAAATAGCAGATGTTTTCAAAGTTATTCAATGTACATCATCTCTTAATCATATCTTAAATAGAAGTTATATAAACTTTGGGTTGCAAATTGTATTTAACACAAATAAATAAAAATGGACTCGTTCAGGATATACCAATATCCTCATCAATGCATTTTAATTGTGTATTGAACCAGAAAGGAACGTTGCATTAACCAATGAAATAATAGCAATATCTTAAGGTAGAGTAAATGACCAATCAAGTTACAAATAAATATTCATGTATGTTCTGGAGCCCATCATTAAATAGTTCGTTTTGTAAATTGCAAAGAAATCGATCAAACTCATTGTGTGTCGTTTAAAAATGGAGATATATATAAAAAATGCATTGAATTCTAACATATCTGTTTGAAAAATAATAAAGAAAAGAAAGAATACAGTAAGCAGATTAATCCGTCTAGACTGAAAAAAAAAACCGCGAAAGCCAGCAGTAATCTTATGACTACATAAGGCAGCTAACGCTTGCCTAAAATTCACAATATGAATTATAAAATCACTTATATTTTTGTTATATTTAATTTATATATAATTTCAATATTCATATTGCGATTTTTAGGCAAGTTTTAGCTCCTTGCCTTTAAGAAACATAGTCGTGGTTTCCTGAAATTTCACCATGGGTTAGGGAGAAACCAATTGATTTTTGTGCAAAAGGGGGAGGGGCTTGGATATTTTATCATCCTGCTTTTTTATTTTCTGTTTTTTATATTTTTTAGCTTGGATTTGCGTGCTAATGCATGCAATTTTTGTTTTATTTTTAGATAGAATATATTTGTTAAGACCAAAAAAACCATCCTGTCATTTTTCTTAATTCAATGAATTGCCCTGCACATTCATTTCCGAATTTTTGGCATCCTGCCTCTGTACTTTGAATTTCACGCATTATATTTACCCCATGCAGTACACGATTTTTTAAAAATTTCATGACTACTAAGGTTTCTTCTTTAAAAGGTTTTTTGAGATCCACCCTGAGCTAAAGAAGGTCTTTAGGAAACAGATGATGTCAGAGGGCGACGAATTAGTGGTCAACGAAGAGAAACTCCGTCACCATGGTAACATAGTCATGGAAGGACTTGGTGCTGCCGTAGAAAGTTTGGACGATTCTGTATTTCTTTCTAATATCCTTGTATCGATGGGCGAGAGTCATGCCCGACACAGTGTTAAACCGGAAATGGTATTGGTGAGTAGTGTGAGAAATAAGACTTAAAATACTAAACACACAGTTCAGAACAAACAAAAAACATAAAACACGAGCTACAAGTTTGATTTAGTGTGAAAGTGGGTCCCATTTAAACGAATTCGTATAAAAAATCGTCTGAGTATATAGAAAAATAACATACTCTTTCAATTAGGAATACAAATGACAACAAAGTTCCAGACAATAAATTTTGCTACGCCTGACGCGCGTTTCGTTTATTCAAGACTCATCAGAGGCGCTCTACCAAAAACATTGAAAATGCCAAACACTATATGATTATGAAGAGCATAGAACAGTAAAACCAAAAATACCAAACTGGGAACCAAATTATTACTAAGATGATCAACCTATGTCGGGGTAGGAAGAACCTTAGGTAATTATTAATAAAAGGGTCAATATTGATAATAGTAGCTAATTGTTGGTACTAAATAAAAAAATGATTAAAAAAGATAGTACAATACAGGAACTGCATACTCTTCCGGAGCACCTGAGTTCACTCTTGTTTCGACTGGAGTTCGCGTTGTTGATTGATATTCAGTTATTTTGTGTTTCCATGTTTTACATGTTGTCTGTTTTTGTCCCGTTCTTGTTGGTGTTTACTGGTTTTGTCTCTGCCCTTTCGGACTTTTGATATTCGGATACCCCATTGGTACCTCTGCTTCTATCAGTAGACATGCTTAAAAAAGATGAGAACAAACCGCAAAACCTTAATACATGTACAGCAATTGAACTGCAACAGCAACGTGAATTCAAGTCCAAACAAGAGTAAATACAGGCGCTCCGGAAGGCTAAGAAGTTCCTACTTGTTTTATAAACACTCATCATATTGCCAAAGAACGACTCAAAGTTTCACGACATCAGACAAAACTAGCGCTGACGGAAAAAAGGTGAAATGTCATGAAAAGTCTTCATTTTCAAAGGTCATGTTTTTTTCATAAGATATCTGACTGATGAGCAATTTGCGTTTGAGACGTCATGCTCTTTCACGAAAATCATGGTATACCCCACAAGATCTGGAAGAATGAATCAGTTGTGAAAGCAAGGTAGAAATTAGCGGACTGGATGATCAAATGTCGAAAACAACAGACAAAACAAAGCAAAAACATATTGTAATTGACGACTGAATATTTGTTCCTGCATTTACAGCTTTTTCTTTTGTCGTAAATGTGACCTGTCATAAGAAATGAATTTTAAATGCTTTATTTTTGTAGCTTTTGTGGCCTGCCATAAGAGATGGATTCAAAGATACACTTGGTGCAGAATTCACACCGGAAGTAGATCAAGCTTGGGAACATGTTTTCGAATATATGGCAACCAAATTCAGAGAGGGGTTACGAAAGGAATCAAAACATCCGAAATACTAAAAGAATGATCATCGAAAAAAATCCAATAACAAACAATGGCGTTTCATTATAATGATTATAAGAGTATTGCCATCACTTGGCGTCCGTCGTCGTCTGTCGTCGTCTGTCGTCGTCTGTTAACAATTTTCAAAAATCTTCTCCTCTGAAACTACTGAACAGAATTTAATGAAACTTGGTATGAATGATCCTTAGGGTGTCCTGCACCAAACTTGTGTTTCGATTTTTGATCCGTCAAAAAACATGGCCACCGTTACTAAAAATAGACCAGGGGGGTCAGACTACTGTTTTTGGCTTGTAAATCAAAAAGTATAAGAAATAGATGAAATCTGATGCCACCTTACTGCTTCAGCATCAAAAGTTCTACGAAAGTCTCCATTTGGTGGAAGTTGTCAGATGATCCCTTTTAGGGGTTACAGCCCTTTAAAGGTGAAAAATAGCAGTTTTTCATGATTTTGGCTTATAGAATGAAAACTATTGCAGATAGAGAAAAGCTGTTGCTTGCTTAAATGTTCAGCTCATTTAGCTCTACAAAAGTCTTCATAGGGTCGAAGTTGTCAGATGACCCCTTATAGGGGTTACAGCCCCTTAAAGGCGAAAAATAGTGTTTTTGGCCTATAGAATGAAAACTATTGCAGATAGAGAAAAGCTGTTGCTTGCTTAAATGTTCAGCTCATTTAGCTCAACAAAAGTTTTCATAGGGTCGAAGTTGTCAGATGACCCCTTATAGGGATTACAGCCCCTTAAAGGCGAAAAATAGTGTTTTTGGCCTTTAGCATGAAAACTATTGAAGATAGAGAAAAGCTGTTGCTTGCTTAAATGTTCAGCTCATTAAGCTCTACAAAAGTCTTCATAGGGTCGAAGTTTTCAGATGACCCCTTATAGGGGTTACAGCCCCTTAAAGGTGAAAAATAGTTTTTTTGGCCTATAGAATGAAAACTATTGCAGATAGAGAAAAGCTGTTGCTTGCGTAAATGTTCAGCTCATTAAGCTCTACAAAAGTCTTCATAGGAACGAAGATGTCAGATGACTCCTTATAGGGGTTACAGCCCCTGAAAGGCAAAAAGTATTGTTTTTGGCCTATAAAATGAAAACTATTGCAGATAGAGAAAAGCTGTTGCTTGCTTAAATGTTCAGCTCATCTAGCTCTACAAAAGTCTTCATAGGGTCGAAATTGTCAGATGACCCCTTATAGGGGTCACTGCCCCTAAATTTATGTGTTTTCATGTTTTTGGCTTATATAATGAAAACTATAGCAGATAAAGAAAAGTAGTTGCTTGCTTAAATGTTCAGTTCATTAAGCCATGTAAGCTCTTAACAAAAGTCTCTATTGAGTCAAAGTGTTCAGATGGCCCTTAATCTAAATAACATTTTGCACATTTTTGGCCTACAGAATGAAAACTATCGCTGAAAGAGAAAAGCTGTTGCTTGCTTGAATGTTCGGCTTATTTAGCTCTTCAAAGTTCTTTATAGGGTTGACATCAAGACCAGGTGAGCGATTCAGGCTCCTGGGAACCTCTTGTATACATGCCATATTGGCTCAAACGAAAAAAAAAAACTTATTCAGGGTCAAATAAAAAGACACCGCCACAATGTTTCTTTATATTTCATAAAAATATGTTGTCATTTTTTCTGGATCTGGCCTTTATTCACAAGTTATTCGTTATATTAGGTTGCTAGTTAGTTATTGACAGAAAGCTTGGATTATTCATCGAGATAAAACTTCATTTTCTATCTGAAAGTGTTAACATTAATACTGTCAGGCATGCGGAAAACGTATTGTATGCATGCTCGTGAAATATTAAGTAATATTCATAGTTGTTTAGTCTTTATTCATTCAAATACGCCCTTCGATTTCATTAATATAAATGACAGTAAATGTTGTAATACAATGATATTATTGATATAAGCACAAAAACATATTTTAAACAAAAAGCACAAACAAAAAACTGGGTAATGTTGCCCTATGGTGACTACTAAAGACGAGCGATAAACAAAATTATCAACTATTCAAGGATCATGAAATTAAGCTTGCTCTTTTTAACTACAATGCATTGTTTGTTTGTATAAATTATTTTTAAATATTGAACCTTAAATCAGTTATTCGGCCAAAACAAGTTAAAACCGTTATTTCTATAACTAATACACTTTGGATGTAGATCACCGCCAGCTTGTCAATCACACGTCAGTTCTTGTATGCTCTTGTAAGCATTGCATGAATTGATGTAAGTAATGGAATATTTGTTCGAACACAGTCAGTTTTGCACATTAGCTCAAGGACATTCCGAAAGACAAAATGGAATGGAAGACAATCAGGAACTAAATAATCTGCGTTATTTTGTAGTTTTCTACTGGCGTTGATAACGAATCAAATATGTTAGATTGATCGCATTTGATAGCCTTATCTTAAAGTAGTCCTTCCTAAATGAAGAACTTGTATCTTAACTGATAGCTATAACATCAATGTGTAGGAGAAATGGAAATTTGTCACACCATATACGGTAAATAAATGATTAAAAAAAAAAGAAATTGCCAAGTCTTTATGGTATATGACCAACTGAGTCAAAGTCGAGATGAACGCTATTCAATGATCATCTGAAAAGGTATGATCTTCGTATGTTTTAATGCAATTTGTTATCCGAAGTGGATGTCCTCGTGGCCATTAGAAATCCCAAAAGAGGAAATCATATCTTAGTAACAAATTAAATCCTCCGATAAAATATTGAATATTTCTTACAATGACTGATATTATGGAGAACAAGAGAACACATATTTTCTTAATACCTTGATCTTAAAATGTCACGGAAAAAATAGTGACGGGCCAAACATCAGAACAATTTGTGAATGATATGGCACAAAACGTGAAATATACACACCATATGCAGATGGGGCAGGGTTTTAAAAAAAGTTAAAAAAATAAAAATCGTCGTATACCCCTTTTTTGTACTGATATGGCTTGAAATATCATCAGTCATGTCAGTAAATTAAAACTCGAAAATGAGAAAAAGATGTTGGGTAGGTCGAATAGTTAATGTAGGAAGGAAATATAAAACGGACACAACTATCAAATAAGCATTATTATCAACGAGGACATTATAAATATATCTGAAAATGAAATTTAAACATCCTTTAATTTCATCCTTTTGTTGTTAAGGAGTTTCTGAAGCATTCCAATCTTGTTCGAATATAGAACACAAGACGAAAAGACGCACTCATATTTCCCATTTGAATGTCAACTTCTTGTTGTGAAACCAGTTCTCCTCCAAATATTACAGGTATGGTGTACATTAGGAAATCCATAATAAATAAACAACTCACGAGGACGGTGTTTGTTATCAAATAGGAACAACATGCATGTTTTTCCAATTTGATAACAAACACAGTCTTCTTGAGTTGCTTCATATTTAGATCTACATCTTGAAATTGACTCTCAAGGAAAACGTTCAACAAAACTCTATGACAAACGTGATGACTTCAACTTTCCAATCGTCAACTTTCCCTTTTTGTGTAGAAACATTCCGTCCGCTCTGTGACAGCTTATGGAGCTTACGTATCTCAATTGATTCGTTACTCCAGAGCGCGTGGGACTTTCATCGATTTCCTTAGCAGAGCGTCACGTCTTACGCAAAAATTGCTCACACAGGGTTATGTTGCTCCTCGGTTGCTGTCTTCACTCAATAAATTTTACGGAAAACATCATGCACTTATAGAGAAATATGGGATTTCGATCTCCAAGATGAGTGCAGATGTTGGTTTGTCATGTAGAGTTTTGTTTTGTCTTTCTTTACCGGGTGTGCAGTAGCAAGCAGGAACTGCTTACTCTTCCGGACCACCTGAGTTCATTCTTTGTATTGTTTTTCATGTATTTTAAGGGTCCATTGAAAAAGGTTACTCTTCATGTTACTGGTTTAAGACGCTAATTCTTAAAAAAACATATCTGTATCAAGTCAAAACCATCGTGGTCTTCAATGTTGACGATGTGTCATTGTCTTGTTATATCGTTTCAGATCGATCAATCTAGATTGGTAGTTTACCCTTTATTACGTATTTAATGATAAACGAAAAGAACATAAAGAAATAAAATAAAACAAAGATCCAGACAATATATTTAGCTACGTCTGTCGTGCGTTTCGTCTTTTCAAGACTCATCAGAGGCACTCAACCCAAAATATTGAAAAATCGAAACTCTATATGAAGCTGTCGTCAGCAGTCGAAAGAAATCCGAGTGCATGTAGCGAAGATATTACCACCAATTCTTAGTTCTGCAATCAAACAATTCTAATATTATGCTAAACATGCAAACCTTTTGTTATCGGAAGACTTGTCTGCAGGTGTGACAACATATTTTTCATGTACGTTAGAAAGGCAATCGAAAGCAAATACCATCTTTCAATACGGAACGAGGTCAAGTAATTTCACAACTCCCAAGCTTGTCCATTTTTCTCCGTACCAGTTCGTAGCCTGGGAAAGTTTGAAGTTCTTGATCTTGGTCTTACTGTTTCTTTATTTGATCCGAAGCAAAGTCTTCTATATGTATAGCATCCGTGATGGTGATAAAGAACTAAAGCTGAATGCAACAATAAAAATCTTGAGTTATTTCAGATAAGATGCTGTCAAGCAATGTAAAGAGAATAATACTTGAAAAACATTTTCTTTAGAACAATCTACAAGTGGTTGATTAACTTATTAGAATAAACTGTCTTAAATTATGTCCGTTGACCTTCTTTGGCGACAGACAAAATTTATATAATAAAAAAAATGATTACATACTCCTTAGCAGAACACGAAGAAGATACAGCTATGATTGGATTGTCGAGTGTAGTTTAAGTAGAATAAGCAAATGCTGAATATTCCACAGATTTAATCTAACCCTCTGCTTCTTGCATTCAGTTTTGCACACCGATATTGATACACTCAAAGACGACCTTCAAGACAACCTTCAATTAAACTTCATTTGAAATTTCAGATTGTCTGAATATAAATTGTTTAAAACACAGTAGACGATAAAGAGATGTGAAATAAGTGTACGCGACGCAATCAACATTAAAGAAACGGCAGTTTAAAAAATCACAATGGAAAACAGCCAGCAGTCTTTAACATGACCAGAGGTCACTGCTCGCTGTTTTGCATTGGCCCAAGACTAAAAGTACCATACATAAAATTCAAACAAATCCTCAGATTATCCTCAGATTATCAACGAAAGACCCATTTCTGGACATAAAACAAACAACAGATAGTTGACAAGGACAAACAAAAGCTTTGACAAGGATTCCTGGCTTAGGACAGGCACATATAAAATGAGGCGGGGTTAAACTGTTTTTTTTGCCCAACCTTCCCCCTATTGTTTATCTTGTAAAAGTACAAAAAGTTCAATCCTGAGACAAGAGTGCTATACGAGAACAACGAATCGTAAAGGAACTCTCCTGAGAAAACTCGCAGTTATTTGCTAGTATCGACTGATGTTAAAAAATTAAACATATCGATTTTAAATCCAATAAAACACTTCAAACAACTAATGATTTAGTATTATATCATCACACAAAAACCGACATATTTGATCGCTATAATGCTTCGAAACAATACAATAGTAAAAAAGTAAAATATTAACGTTTTAGAGTTACTATCAAATTATCAATATTTCTACAAAAAAACATCAAATTTAAAGATTTTACTATAACTTCCAATTTGTATCCTTTCTTAGATTCGGTTACTCTGTTTCTGGTTTTGTATCATTATTTTGAATACGAGTGCTTTTCTCTTAATATTTAATACATTTAGTTTTCGACTCTCCTATGCTTTGACACAAATGCTACTGATGAGAGGTCTATGCATAGACGGTATGGATTTTATGTTAACTAATATTCTATGCTAGTTTTTGAACGCCATTATATTTTTGTTGCTAAAAGGTTAATCTAAATAAACTTGCAGCTTTTATTCTGGTTTAGGCTAACCAAGATGGGTTTTTTTAACTGGTATTCGTTTTAAAATTATCAATTGCAGTTATTCCTCTTTAATCGTGTAAATCGTGCATGGCATATACTTTACATTTTATCCGGTTTTTTTTTCAGTTTTGTAAATATGGTTTACGATTTAACTGCTGTTAAAATAAATCCCTTCTTATTTCAAAGATAAAGGCATCCCATCATCTCTTATAACTATACTTCAACTATTGTACATACGGTTTTTAACCACAAAAATACCGAAATCAATTACCTTAAATAAAGGTAAAATGGTTAAACATAAAAATACATAATAATATACATAAAGGATCAAACTCAGTGTCCAAATGAAAAGACAGATCAAGAAAGGCATGCCGGAACAATTAAAGATCGCAATGGTCCTGACTTGGTACAACTAAACCACCGGATTGATCTTTCGTGCAGTTTTCATTCAAATGTAGTCCCTCTAGCCACGTCATTATCAGATACATATAGACATCGTAGAAAATGACCTTTGCGATGGTATGGCCGAATGGCCAAAATATCGAGATCCAAAATCAATTCTCTGTGACAAACTTAATGTCCAGTTACTGGACATCAAGTTTGTCACAGAAAGCTGTAAAATGTCTTCCTTGAAGCAGACTTCCTAAGGTCTGTACCATGTTCTTTATCTTAAGATTTTTTATGGCATCTTGGATGGATAGAGTCATAAAATCGAGAATTATTTATGGAAAGTACATCATAAATATAACGTAGGGTTCCTGCAAAAGATTGGAAATAAAGTCTACTTAAAATAAATAAAGAAATAAAGAAGAAATGTGTCCATGGGACACGTATATCCTCTCTGGCCTGAAACAGGAAGTGGAAGTCCGACAGGTCTGAAGTTGCTTAGGACGAGTAGTTTCATGCTGAATCATCCTTTCAACATTCAAATCAATGTCATGTACTGTCTCTGAGAAGAGCTTGACGAATATTTTCATTTCAAACCACTTTAGACAGGAAGTAAAAGCCCAACAGGACCGAAAGTCGCTTAGGACACAATTTGATATGCTGAACTACCATGCCAAATTTCAAATCATTCTCATGCAAAATCTTGACGAACGCACGGACAGAGAAATTGGAAAACTTAATACCCCCGTCATGTCGTCGCGGGGGCATAAAAAATAGCCGCTACTTCTAGACAAAACAGATCGTAAACTTGTGTCCGATTTTATATTTTGCCTTTCATTATATTGATGATGCCCTTTCACTTTACAATCCTCTCTCCGAAATGAAATCAAATCCAACTCATTTTTTTTAAAACTCCAATATTTTATCCAGTAAGTTGGCATACCTGCAGACAAAACTCTAAGCAATATGATTCTTAATTGTAAAGCACATTATCATATAATTTTTAACTAAAGTACAAAGCACTGGTTGCAATACCTATGGCAGTGAGACACAGTCGGAACTTCCCAATCAGTTAAAAAAAGATGAGTTGAGCCAACAATAAATTAATCATGTCTCCTTTAAACCTTTAAATGAAAATGGAACTTTTTGGAGTGCTTTTATTTTACTGATTGGTTGGTTGATTGATTGAAGTGTTGATTGTTGTTTGATTAATGTGATTCTATTTGTATTGGATACCTAAACTAAACAAAACTCTATAAAAAGAAAGCTATATACCAAGATTTTCAGCATATGTACATAAATTGTCGGTCAAACAGAGAGATGTGCAATAAGCGTATACGCGACACAACCAACATAAACAAGCCGGCAATTTAAAAACTACAACGGAATACAGCAACCAGTATTCAACGTGGCCAGCGCTTGCTAACGAACGTCTTGCAATGGCCAAAAATAAAAATATAATACATAAGATTCAATACCAATCCACAAATTATCAGCGAAAGACCCCTTTCTTGACAAAGAACAATTACATAAATAGGACAGGTACAACCAAAATCTTTGACAAAGATTCCAACATGGCTTAGGATAGGCACATATAAAATCTTACGGGGTTAAGCTAGTTTTTTTTTTCGCCGAACCTCCCTTATTGTTAATCTAACACAACACATAAATAACACACAATAAAAATAAAATGATAAAAGTTCAATACAACAAAAAAGAACCTGAGACAAAGACTGTATACAAGTAAAAAACGACAAGTAGAGAAAACAATAGACAACAAGCATGCTGTCTGGTACAAGTTCAATTCTTGTAGTGGATTCATGGTCATGTGGATTTTATAGAAGTCTAAAGACTTGTTCGATTATTTTTTACATTGCATTCTTTCGATATTCTTAAACGCTTATAAAAATACTTTACCGAACTAAAAATTGATATCCCATCTTAAGGAATGTATTTCATAATTATTTTTTTCAAATATTTCTTTAAAGATACGGTTGTCATAGAGAGGGTCGTGTCATATTTTTTTTTTTAAATCAAGGTACTCATGAAATGGAATGAAAAATGGTATGAAATCCATGAATCAAAATGACATGAAGTAATGTGAAAAATGAAACTGGCAGAACTTTCAAATGAAAAACGGAAATAAATGTTGTTCATTTCTCACTTTAAGTAATTTGACAAAGAATTCTTGACAGAAAAAAAATCTTATACAAATGATATAAAATGGGCTTTGCCTAAAAATTCCTTCATATCACTATTGCCAGTAAATAGCATCCTTTGATATTTCAACATCAAAATGAAATTAACATATGCAACATAATATGCCCTTCTCGTCTACCAGTTTTTTTTTACTCCCCCGAAACTGAATTACTTCAGCAACTCTCGTCAAACCGAGAGGTTGGGAATAGCAAGATTTTTTTTTTGATATCATCTCGATGTTTCCGTCAAGAAAACAAGTACCGCTCCATTCACTAGATGGATACCCTCAAATAATCCTTCACATTTAGAGATAAAATGTACCACTAATTCTGCTTTTTTTTCAGATAATCATGACGTTTTTATGCAGTTTTTGTCTTTTGGACTTTTTTAAAGCTAAGTGTAAAAAATTATAACACGGCCTTAAAGACAGCATATATTTTTGGACTATGATTGCGTACACAGTTTTTGAACTCATTTTGAAGTTCGTATCAGAATCATTAATTGCTATTAGAGACAATGTCAATTATGAAGTTTTGAATTCAACATATTAGATCGCTTGTGTCCCGCGGCATTGAGTTGCGAGATGTTTGGTTTTTTTGTTTTGTTTTTTTTTCTCTCGACATTTTGAGATTCTCTCTTCGGTTATTTAACCCTTATTCGTAAATTTGGCAGAAGGTCTTGTTTATGAACTGTTGGGAACATATTTACTCAACGTTGTTTTTTGTTTGTTTTTTTTGTTTTTTTTTGTTCTTCTCTATAGTATATATATAATTGATTATGATGTTAAATGTTTTAAGGATTTCTCGTGGCACTGTGCCTCAAACACTAAAAGGATCCCATCTAATACAACGAAATCTTTTTGCTTTTATACAAACATCATTAGTTTGGGGAATAGAGACAATTTCAATATTGTCCCATGCTTATTGTATATCATATCATTTATCGTCTTTCATAAGAATCAACAGACAAACGAACTGAAAGTGTTAAGTCTATACCAATCAATCTAATGCAGTAAAAATAACCGATTTATCTGGAGATTTATACCGACGTAAGAATTAAATATGTTTATTTAAATTTTCTGATCTTAATCAGATTTTTTCCTGCTTTCACGAAGTTTAACAGATACAATCACTTTTATCTACGGGCAAATAAAGCGGTTCTATTCGCCATCAAGAATATTTGATAAATGACTGTAAAGTGTATCATTTGTGATAATCAGAAATATTTAAGGATAATAAATTGTTTATCAATATCTAAAGGAATAGTCGCTCTGTTATGTAATGCGAAAAAAACATTGATACACAGTATAGTGGATAGTATTAAAACTCCCATATTTAACGTTTAAACTCAATTTATGCAGATTGTGTTATTAGACTCGGCGTAGCCTCAGGTTTCCACGCACCCCCATGGAACCGTTCTTCAGCATGTCGATTCATTCCAAGTTCTAATGAATGGGAAATAAGAATTCAGTATTCCGGTGCTTTCAGCATGAATATTATAACATGGATATTTTTATGGATGTTAATAGCATTTTACTGTATTAACTGCTCTCGGATGACGATTGCTGAAATTCAAGCTACGGGCAGGGTAAGAAATAATGGATTTTTCATTCAAATTTACTTTTATTTAAACGCTTTTTGATCTGCAATTTTATATTCAAATTACTTTAATATATGCATAAAAATGCAGTTTGTGATCACAATTCTGTTTCAAATTTACATTAATTTTAAACATAAAATTTTGATTCATTTTTTCTTTAAAGTTTCATTAAAAGTTGACCGAATTTCTGTCGAAGAATGTGGTAAATTAAAATAATATGCATTAATCCGAAGAAATACATGTTTTGCGTCAAATACCTCTGCCGATATTATCTTTTAAGGAAAAGTTGTGAATATGTTAAAACTTAATGTTTATCTATTCATTTTTACGTAATTTGTCAAAATTTATATTTAAGAAAAAACGTTTCCTCAAGACATCAACATTAAGGATAGGGTCTGTCTTTGAGTTGATTGACCTCAGTAGATGTTCATGTATAATAGTTTAAGAAGAATTAATTATGAAAAATATAAAGTAAAGTTTGTTCAATAAAAGTCTCTATCACTGGTCCCTAAAGCAGAGAAGATTTTCATTCACAACCAACAAAAGATGATATGCCCTGATCTGAAGTACATGTATATAAACGTTACAAAGGAGTATGATTTACCTAACAGACTTTAATGACACCTGCCAAACGGTTCTAAGTATTTATTTTATCAATCCACACCTGCAAACCCGAGAAAGAGTGGTAGAAAACCTCGCCATATTTACATTACAACATCAAGTACGTCTCATTAACGTTAATTAAATCATCACTTTGTCACGGGGCTCCCTTATCATTGAAGTAGCCTGTTATATAATAACACATACCACAAATATATATTTACTGACAAATTTTCTGGCACAAATCTTTCTTCTTGTGTTTTTGAAACATCAAGAGTTGTTATCGTTGATAGTTAATCTCTGTAGACCACCTGTAGAATTAACTGATATCAGAATTCCTACTTCTAAACTTTTAATTCTTTTACAAATCTCTTAAAGCCTAATGATTTTGTCAGGAAACATATTTGAGCTTAATTTGAGCTTCAAACTAAACATACGATTATTTGCGTTAAGAAAGAATGTTCAATGTTCGCTCAACTTTGTCTGTCTGTCAGTTCATTCATTGTTTTGATTGCATGAGGTAGCCTGTCTGGATATTTTAAGACGAATTTATCTGCTATATAACGCCACTGTACAAAGATCGGTCTATTCTCTAATATTTAACATTAACTGAAAGAAACTTAAACTTCTTACTTCAGAATTGGGTTATTAAATGTTTACTTATTAAGTACAATCACAGGTGCAGAAGTAATGGTTTGAGCCTGTTAGATCAAGACACATAACGACTTAGGTACGGAATATCTATAACCCCTTTTTGATAGAAGGTTGACACCTGTTATAGCGGCTTTAAATCCCATATAATGCTGAAGGGGTGTCGCCCTCGGTTATTATACTCATTCTGACGTATTGTGCCTGTTACCTGAAACCCCCAATTACTTCTCCAGGTGTGTTGCGTGTGGACCGATGGTTGTCGAAATGACGATGTGACACGACATGGCTCAGTCATCCTCTGTAACACGGTCATGGAAATGTCTTACTTCTAGATTCACAGGCGCTTGAATTTTGGACATTAATTTAAAAAAGAATCGACGTGCTATTCTAAAACACTCTTTAGAGTAGTGGCGATTTTCGTTTAAGTAGATATAAGTTTAATAAACTAAAGCCCCTGAATCTAAAACTTCAAAAGAACATAAGCAAGGGGTTCGCCGATCCAACTTTTTCCCCAACCCCATCCCCTTAAAGTAAAAGAAACGAAGAACACCGAAATGTCAAAATCTAATCCTAATTATAAATACAAACTACCCTAATAGCCACTGGTCACAATCCAGTCCCACTATGAATAAACTTTGGGAAGGAAAATAGTTCATGTTTTACCTTGACACTCCACGTGTAGCTTACAATCAGGAATCGAGGCTTTTTTTTTACAAATCAAATATATTGACAGTTGTTTAACTATATGCTTTATATACCAAAAAACAAAATCTGCAATTTACCTTTTCTTTTTCGCTTGGTTAAATCTGTAAATATTTGATTTGATTTTATTTTTAAGATAGAATCTGTTTAAACAGACGATTGTCAGCCGATTAATGAATCAGCGAATTCTACCATGATAATGCACCCTTACTCAACTCGTATGCAATGTCCAATATTTAGAATTGATAACAAATTAAAGAAGTTTGGAAACTTCCTTCCTTTTATTGCAATTTTAAAGTTTTTCTCGTTCTTAATTGAGATTGAAAAAAACAACCAAATGGACAGAACGAGTCACAACAGGGTGGTGAATTTAAATCTCGACCGAACGTTTCGTGCATCTTAACTCATCGGAGGCGCTCTTGTTTAAAAGTAGAAAAGCAAAATAATTTAGTTCATTGGAAGAGCAGAGGGAAAAATAATGTACAGGAAATTCCGAAAAACAAATAGACGCTAGATCTTCTTTCTGACTTGAATGGTAAATGATTATAACTACTGATTTAAAATCCCGTTAATTTCTAAATTATTCCGATGACGTTAATTTTGATATCTGTCCCGTCAATGTTAATTTAAGAAAGATAAAGGAATAATATCCTAGGATTACTATAATCCTTAACAGTGAGAAAAGTTTCTTTAATGTGGCATTTAATCTGTAGGTAAATCACAGAGTTATTTGTTTAAAGGTGTAAGGATTACGATACAAGCTGTAGGGATTAGAGAATAGGCTATCGTATTGTTTACATACCCCATTCTAGTTTATTAAATCGTCAACTACTGGATTATAAGATCTTTGAAGTACTATATACACGTGCATGCAGGTGTCTTACGCCCTCCAGTCGTTTGGAATACAAGCTTTTATTCTATTCCTGTATGATGAACTACAAGACATACTTTTTAGAACTGGAAAAAAATGTACAAAATCTTTCTTTAATACCAAGTAGTTAAAAGAAAATTGCCAAAGTGCTTTTCAGTTGCCTATAGATAATAACGATTTAAAGATATGAAATGCCATATTTGTATTATAAATAAAGTAATATCTTATGTATCACATTATATTGATATTTGCATATAAAACATTAGACAACTGTTTAATGAACAGAGAAAACAAAGACAAGTAAATGGGCAACCGAATCTAGAACTATGAACGCAATTAAACGTCTCAGAGAAACCCATCATAACTAGTTTTTATTCGAAAACTGTAGTTCAATGATATTGTGTTTTATAATGAAGACTTTCCAAGTTTTTTTCAAGCATTTGATTCAAATATTTTCGATGAAGAAATCTTCAAAGATGGTCATTAAACCCATAACGTTTGACTCTACCATCAACATGCAGTTTACATGCATATTAATTTATTCTTGAAGTTTAAGGGGGGTTGATACACGTGTAAATCCATATTGATACAGGTGTCTTGTGCATGTTGCTTCAATGAGAGAAACGTCGTTCAAAACAAGTTAAAATAAATCAAATGTATAAGTTATTTGATATCACACCTGTGTTGTTTTGTTTCCACACCTGTGTTTTACCTGAGATTGCAGAACTCTTTAGTCCCAAAAGATGGCAGATATTATTTAAGGCACGAATTTCTTTCTCCTTCAAGACATTATAAAACAATTTAAGAAATAATGTTCATGAACAAAATTATATTTATATTTTATTTCAGACAACGCGCATTTATACTTGTCTTCTCGCCCTAAGCATTTATCGTCTGGAATGAAATCTTAAGCCAGTGCTGACTAGGTCTTGGTTTTTCAACCCACTGTTTCAATACCTGCTATTGCAAATACATGTTTTAATGTTTACTCGTTTTTTAATTAAATTTCCATTAAAAAAAGTAATAACAAAACTACCAAACTGGGATGATAAATCACAAATGTCCAATGAGAAAACACGAATAAAGCCAGGAAAAATGAAAATTGCTTTGTTCCTGATTGAACCAGATTTAATTGCGCCAACCTTACTCCTATATTGCGATTTTAGGGTTTGTTGGTTACATAAGACACATCACAGACAGTTGTTTTAGGATTAGCTTGGGTGAAGCCCTGTCATAATGAATGCCTAGGTCGTCGGGCTATAATGCAGAAAACCTAACCGTGATGGAAAAAATACCACGTTCCTTGCACGTAAAAGAACCTTGCTACATGTCTCGGTAAAAGTAGAACCCGTAGGATCCCCATACAGAAAACTAAATTTCGGTCCCTACCCATCACTTCTTTTTCCAGTGGCAGGCAAAACTCTCCGCCCGATTGGCCTTGTGCCCAAATTTCCCCCACTTCATCATCATTTCATGTTCATTGTATTACCCCTTTCATGTTCATCTCCCAGATATAGCCGAAATCATATGGATTGTGAGTAAACTAATAATTTACTAACAAATGTATATAACTTGAATAAAGTTAAACTTCAGGCCAATGATTTTATTTACACCAAAAAAAATGAGGATATTCTAAAAGTAAAGTGTAGACGAACTATTGACAAAACAGAGAATTTTATTTTTACATTTCACTTGCTGTTTTAAAAAAATCATTGTTTGGCACACGTCGCTGAACCATTTCGTCAGTGAAGAAAACATACATACAAACAGGCGATATAACCATGATGACCCACAGGAAATTGCAATGATCACAGTCATGACAGTTGATAATTTAAGTGATTCCGTCTCGAATTAATTCATGTATCGCAGGTTCAGATTAAATAATCTTTAATGTTATATTATGAATTTTATGTTTTAAAATCGTTTAATATGCAAGATAATATCGTTGAACTTCAGTAAATAAGAGCTTTCTATTGAACACCCAAAATCATTCTTAAAAGTAAATCATTCAACAGTGGCATCAACGAATCGTAATTTTAAAATGACTCCACAATGTGTGTCATACATATCATAATTTGATAACGATATTTATACATGTAAATTAATTATCAATATAAAATCTATCAATAAAATAAAAATCGGCCAGTCTTCCCTATCAAAGACATAAAGTTTTATGTCGCCAGAGTAAAAAAATAGCCCAAAAAACTCTCTTCTCTTTTAGTTGTACATGTCAAACGAACAAACCGATGTCTTTTTATATGCGAGCGATTACATCTAAATTACAAGGCGGAAACTGACAATCAAGGATATTTTTATTTAAAGCTAAATATAGTAATGATTTAGTTCTATGTTTGATTAGCAAATAGATACATCTTGATTATATCTTCTTATTCTTTACATTAATATATTCATTTGAAAAATTCATATTAAATAAAAGTAGGCGTTTATTCACCAACACCACCTCATATCTGGCGCTTTAAAATCGATAAAGTCTCAAATCAGCGCTAAATATTCAACAAATTCTCAATGATCAGCGCTAGATATTTAACAAATTCTCAAATCAGCGCTAAATATTCAACAAATTCTCAAATCAGCGCTAATTAATCAACAAATTCTCAAATCAAACAAATTCTCAAATAAGGTGATTATTGTTTAACAAACTCTAAAATCAGCGCTTATTATTCATCAATTCTCAAACCAGGCGCTAACTGATAAACAAATTCTAAAATCAGGCACTTAATATTCACGTAATTCTCAAACCTTTATTATTCAACACAACAAATTTTTAAATCAGACGCATTTTAGTTTTCAAATTCCCAAATCAGGCAATTATTATTCACTAAATTCATCAAACAGGCGTTTTTTATTCAACACAACATTTTTTTTCTAATCAGACGCGTTTTTTTTTCAAATTCTAAAATCAGGCGCTTATGTTTAAAAAGTTATCAAATCAGACGCTGATTTATCAACAAAGTCTCAAATCAGGCGCATATTATACACCCAAATCTAAAAACAGGCATTAATTAATCAACAAAGTCATAAATTATACGTTTGCTAATCAACAAAGTCTCAAATAAGACTCTTAAGAATTGACAAAGTCTGAAATCAGGCGCTAATTAATGAAAAAAAAATTAAAACCAGGTTCTTTATAATCAAACAAAGTATAAAATCAGGCACGTACTTATTAACTGTCATAAATCATACGATTACTATTTAGCCAATTTTCAAATCAGGCGCTTACTTAACAACAAAATCTTACATTAGGCGCTTACTTAACAACAAATTCTTACATCAACCGCTTACTTAACAACAAATTCTTACATAAGGCGCTTACTTATCAACAAATTCTTACATCAGCCGCTTACTTAACAACAAATTCTTACGTCAGGCGCTTACTTAACAACAAATTCTTACATCAGGCGCTTACTTAACAACAAACTCTTACATCAGGCGTTTACTTAGCAACAAACTCTTACATCAGGCGCTTACTTAACAACAAATTCTTACATCAGTCGCTTACTTAACAACAAAATCTTACATCAGCCGCTTACTTAACAACAAATTCTTACATCAACTGCTTACTTAACAACAAATTCTTACATCAACCGCTTACTTAACAACTAATTCTTACATTAACTGCTTACTTAACAACAAAATCTTACATCAGCCGCTTACTTAACAACAAATTCTTACATCAGCCGCTTACTTAACAACAAATTCTTACATCAACCGCTTACTTAACAACAAATTCTTACATCAGCCGCTTACTTATCAACAAATTCTTACATCAGCCGCTTACTTAACAACCAATTCTTACATCAGGCGCTTACTTAACAACCAATTCTTACACCAGGTGCGTACTTAACAACAAATTCTTACATCAGCATCTTACTTAACAACACATTCTTACATCAGGCGCTTACTTAACAACACATTCTCACATCAGGCGCTTACTTATCAACAAATTCTCACACCAGCCGCTTACTTAACAACAAATTCTTACATCAGCTGCTTACTTATCAACAAATTCTTACATCAGCCGCTTACTTAACAACAAATTCTTACATCAGGCGCTTACTAAACATCACAACTATCTTTAGTAATCATGCAGCAATAAAATTGAGTTTCTTAAATATTTTATTGCTCGAAGATAACTAAGATTCAAAATTGATTGACTTTAAGATAAGGCATATATATATAGTGAAATATAGTGTGGCTCAAAGGCCTACTTTGAAGTAAAGAGAAGGACTACAAAACACATAAAAGGGATAAAAAATATCAAATCAAAAACTATAGATACTTTTCATATTATTGATGAACGCACATGACCCAAGCTTAACTAATTTTGTTTTGTATTGTAGGTTCTTTTTCGTGCCTTAAGAGATTCAGATTGTAAAATAAAGTGCTCTGGTAGAAACCGACGTCCAGTCTGTGGTTCTGATAATATAACATACGCCTCAAAGTGTGACCTGATGAAGGCCAAGAGATGTGATAACAGAAAAATCAGTATTCTAAAAAGAGGAAAATGCTCAGGTGAGTTGATGCTTAAATTCTGTATTCTAAAAAGAGGAAAATGCTCAGGTGAGTTGATGATTAAATTCTGTATTCTGAAGAGAGGAAAATGCTCAGGTGAGTTGATGCTTGAAATCAGTATACTAAAAACAGGAAAATGCTCAGGTGAGTTGATGCTCAAAATCAGTTAACTGAAAAGAGGAAAATGCTCAGGTGAGTTAATGCTTAAATTCTGTATTCTGGAAAGAGGAAAATGCTCAGGTGAGTTTCTTAAATATTTTATTGCTCGAAGATAACTAATATGAGATAAGGATAAATTCTGTATTCTGAAAAGAGGAAAATGTTCAGGTGAGTTGATGCTTAAAATCAGTATACTGAAAAGAGGAAAATGCTCAGGTGAGTTGATGTTTAAATTCTATATTTTGAAAAGAGGAAAATGCTCAGGTGAGTTGATGCTTAAAATCAGTATACTGAATAGAGGAAAATGCTCAGGTGAGTTGATGCTTAAACTCAGTATACTGAATAGAGAAAAATGCTCAGGTGAGTTTATGCTTAAAATCAGTTAACTGAAAAGATGAAAATGCTCAGGTGAGTAGATGCTTAAATTCTGTATTCTGAAAGAGGAAAATGTTCAGGGGAGTTGATGCCTAAATTCTGTATTCTGAAAGAGGAAAATGTTCAGGAGAGTTGATGCATAAATTCTGTATTCTGAAACGAGGAATATGTTCAGGGGAGTTGATGCCTAAATTCTTTATTCTGAAAAGAGGAAAATGCTCAGTCGAGTTTATGCTTAAAATCAGTATACTGAAAAGAGGAAAATGCCCAGGTGAGTTGATGCCTAAATTCTGTATTCTGAAAAGTGGAAAATGCTCAGGTGAGTTGATGCTTAAATCAGTATACTGAAAAGAGGAAAATGCTTAGGAGAGTTGATGCTTACGTTTATATTCTGAAAAGAGGAAAATGCTCAGGTGAGTTGATGCTTAATTTCTGTATCCTGAATAGAGAAAATGCTCAGGTGAGTTGATGCTAACAATCCATATCCTCAAAAGAGGAAAATGCATAGGTGAGTCGATGCTTAAAATCGGTATTCTGAAAGAGGCAAAGAGGCACCAATTGGGCATTAGAATATCATAAATTCGAAAGGGCAACGACAAAACCAGTAAACATGAACGAGAACAGCGCAAGGTAGCACAAAACATAAAAGCACAAAATCAACCGACCAGAAATCAATAACCGAACTCAAGTTGAAATGAGAGTGAACTCAGGTGCTCCAAC
This sequence comes from Arcuatula senhousia, assembly GCA_963971305.1. Taxonomy (NCBI): domain Eukaryota; kingdom Metazoa; phylum Mollusca; class Bivalvia; order Mytilida; family Mytilidae; genus Arcuatula; species Arcuatula senhousia. Next base: position 78,400,246 of record OZ020304.1, read on the forward strand.
AAGGGTTAGCAGTCCCTGCTTGCTATCAAAGTGAAAAGTGCTCAAGACAGTTAACGTTAAATTAGTTTGCTGAAAAGGGAAGCTGCTCAGATGAGTTGATACACAAATCAGTAGTCAGAAAAGAGAATGAGAAAAAAAATATAAGTGAGGTTAGTTAAGTTAAAATCATTATTCATAAAAAAACTCAGTTGAGACAAAATGTAAAACAATTATTTTTGAAAATATAATTCTAATATGAGAAAAGGATAAAAAGATTATTGTAAAAGAGGAAAATGTTCAGATGAGTAGTTTTCTGGACAGATAAAGTTAACGATATAGATGCTCAACTGAGTCAGTGTGCTGTCTTGTTGTAAAGCAACTCAAGGTGTGAATCGTTTCAAAACTCGAGAACAATGAAACAGACTAAGACGTAGAGAGCAATATATCAATTCCTGTTTTGTTTGAGACTTGATAAATCATTGTTGGGCAACCACATAAAAACGTAGGTTTTCTAATTAATTTTCTTTCTTTGTTTTATTTGTTTGACAAATGAAACTTGACAATACATGTAAATTAGAGTGTTTAAACAGGTGTACCAATCCCTGCACAGAAAGAATACTTCCTCAGGCAAATACAGCTGTAGCAAGCCCAGAAACTCTAGTTTTACACGTTCACGAGAAATTGTATTTAATATTCTACCAAATATGTCATACCCATGTCTTTTCCATAAATCACGAAGGCTTTAGTTCAGATAAATAATGAATTTGAAAAAAAAATAAAAAGATAAAAAGATGTAATGTGTTGGCAATAAATGAGCTATCATCAACATCTAGTACACCTGGATGTATACCTGTAAAAACAGCTAATAAATCTCCCTGACGCAAGATTACATGCAACTTGTAAACGACGTGATAAGGTTGTATGTCTAGGGCTTAAGTTAGTATTCATTAACATAACTAATTGTAGGAAATTTCTTTATTGTAACTATTCCATTTCTGCATGTGTTAGACATCGACATGCGTAATAAACGTTCAGAGAGAAATTGTGAAAGTATAAATTTGTTTAAAATGCTTCAGAACCAGAGATGTGACATAACATTGATATAGATAATGTGATAGGAACACATCTAAGGAGTTAACCAATGATTTTATCTATGGGATTTTAATGACAATTTGTGGATAACTTTAAATGTATCTTTTAGGAGTAATGTTTATCTGTTTCTTACATATACCTCAAACTGAAAGTAAGTTTCTTCGTCATTTTACATTATTATATCCTTAGTTCATCGTAGATGTCCATTTTATTCCTGTTTTCATGTTTCTATTTAGATTTATTTATAAAATTATACATGGTATTACTTATTCAAGAATTCTAAATCATTTTAAACGCAATTGCTAGTGACTGTTTTTACTAGTGTCGTGCTAAGTGTTGTAATGAGATGATCACCTTATTACCCCTATTATGTCTTCACAACCGTCTTGTAGTTTGTGTTACTACTGGACCTTAAGATTGCAATGGAAGAGGGTGGTTAGGCGCACCAAAAACCTGGTCTAACCCACCATTTCATTTGAAATGCCTTTTCCAAGTCAGGACCATTGTGATCTATAATTCTTCCGGTAGGTCCTCCATGTTTTGTCTTTTCTTTTGGATGTTGAGAATCAGATTGATCCTCCAAGTTCGGTAGTTTTGTAATCACCCCTTTTTATAGCAATGGTCATGTTTTTTTTATAAATTCAATCCAATGGCATATCAATTAATTCGTCTTTTACTTTTCAAACTTATGATAGCCGAATGAACGATTGGTATTTTTTTACATCTAATATTTCTATAAGAAGTTTTTCTTTCGATATTAGTCACTGGTAGTGAAATTCCTCATTATGTTAGATGAAATGTTTTGTGATTGTTTGATAAGTGTTTGGTTGCTTGTTGTTTTGAGAAAATCACCTCTATATCCAAATTAATTATGTCTCACAGCCTTGTTGTGGTTTGTGTTACAACCTGACCCTGGGCTTGCATTAGAAGAGGAGGTTTGGTGCGATAAAACATATTTTTATCATTTTGTTTATTGGTTTTGTCTCTGCCCTTACGGAGACACTCGGTACCTCTGCTTCTTATAACCCACTATTTCTTTTGAAATGCCTGTACCAAGCCGTGAAAGCAGCAGAGGTTCCTTTGTAATCTTCAATTTCACTGCTTTGTTTATTTGTATTTTCTTGGACATTATAGATTGATACCCCAAGCTTAGAAGTTTTGTTATTACCTTTATCCCATATGAATATTAATGACTGATTGTCAGCTTAACTATGTTAACTTTGTTTTAAATCATCCAATGATCTATGAATTTGTATTATTCGATTTTTATGTAAAATAATATTTACCACAGAATTCCATATTTTCCAACACAAATTTCTATATCGATGAAACAACTTAACAAAATAACAGTTAACTATTAAAATTTGATAAAATCCAGATTTAAATTTTGAAACGTGAAGTGGAAAAATTCAAAATTATGGTGAACGTAATGGTTAGCGATTGTTTTGATTAGTGTTTTGTTGATTGTTGTACTGAGATGATCACCTTATGATCACTATTATGTCTTCACAACCGTGTTGTGTTATGTGTTACTACCGGACCCTAAGATCGCTATGGAAGAAAGAGGTTCGGCGCGCCATAAGACCTGTTTTTTTACCTCTACATTGCTATCGATATGCACATGCATCACGTTTCAGAACTAGAATATTAATAGAAAATAATGAGATGTGAATAAGTGTACGCGACACAACTCACATAACAAGCGGCAATTTAGAAAAAAAAACACAATGGACAATCGCCAGCAGCCTTCAACGAGGCCAGTAGGCGCTGCTCGTGGTTCTGCAATTGACCCATGGTCTAAATAAAATGCATATAATTCAAATCCAGTCCTGAAATAGTCATAGATAGACCCCCTTCTTAAACAAGGAACAGAAAGCATCAAAAAGACAAGTACAAACAAAAGCTTTGTCAAAGATTCCTGGCTTAGGACAGGCACATATAAAATGTGGTGGGGTTAAACTAGTTTTTTGGGCCAAACCTCCCCCTATCAATAATGCCAGACATTTATAGCATTTATAGCACAAAAATTAAACACGCAATAGAAAATTATAGCGATCAATGTTCAATTCCAATAGAAAGAACATTTGACAAATGACAACAAGAACAAACGAACGGACGGTAGAGGAACTCTCTATAGAACACTCGCTGTTACTGACAGCTAGCTGATAAGCACCAATCGACTGATGTAAAAAAAATCAAACATATCGATTTTAAATCCGACACAACTCTTCAAACAATGAATGATTTGTTGGAGTGTCATCACACAAAACCGACATACTTGATCGCTATAATGCTTTAAAATGACAGTTACTTAAAAGTTTATGGAAGTTTTAAAGTGAGTATCAAGTTATCAATATTTCTGCCAAAAACACTAAATTCAAAGATTTAACCAAAATATTCAATTCATATCCTTTGCGTAACAGATTTTGAAGCCAGTTTTTCATTTCCAATTGATTGTTTTTTAAACTTGTGAGCTTTATAGAAAAACATTACCATAAAATTCAGGAAGTGATATTCCTTTAACTATCAGAAATCGACGTGTACAATTAATTTTTCCAATAAGAGATCGATACGTGTAAAAGAATTAAGAAAAATCTATACCGAAACACTGGTTAGATATTCTTAAATCCGAACTATCCCAAAAGACAACAGTCAACATTGTGCGCAAACAATTTCATTGGAACAATGTTGGAATTAAGGACTTTTCTTCGCTTTCAAATAAAACACTTTATAGGTATCTTGTAAATATTAAAAAAAGAAGTATCTATAGGGTTGGGAGAAGATATTAAATTCTCAATTTGATCTAGTAATGGGTAGAAAATCATTAAATTTTTTCATGTTTAAATATCTCAAGGAGAACAAATTAAAGGTTTTTAGATGGAAGCTTTTGCAATATATATTACCAAACAAACAATTACTGTTCAAATGGAAAATTACTGTTAATTGTTTATGTAATTTTTGTAACATGGAAGAAGATTATATGCACTTTTTTATATCATGTCCTTACTTAAAAGAATTTTTAAGTAAAATTCATAAGATAATGGCTTTATGTGACATGAGTTTTAAAGTAAATCTTAAACATTAAGTTTTTGGTTATAAAATTTTTGATCAAGATTACCTTGAAGTTAATTATTTTCTGACAATACTTAGCTTTTCAATATATATATCATATTATTTATCAGAGCAAAAAACAAAGAATGTTAATGTATTCAACATATTCAGAACAGACTTTTTTACAAGAAATATTGACAACCATAAAACTTTTTTGTTAGAGAAGCTTAAAAAATTACTTATTATTAAACTAGATATATTTTTATTAAATTAGGTAAAATATATTGTAATAAACTGTGTTGTAGTAATTAAAGTATTACAGCTATTTGTTACCCTGGACAAATACAGGAAACACCAGAAGTTGCTTTGACTCCTGGTGTGAAATGTAACAAGCACTATTGGAAATAAATTATTTTATGTTGGAAAAAAAAGGAAAAGATTTTACTAACTTGTGGTAACGATAACCTTGTTTTAATAATTTTTCAGTAATAAAACGGTTTTCATTATAAAAATCAGAAACACCACTGCAGATCCGAGCATATCTTACTAACTGTGAAACGTAAACCCCGTATGACGGCGCTAGTGGAACATCTCCTTCAAGAAAAGGGAAATTTATAATCGGGAAAGTAAAGTCGTCACGTTTGTAATATACTTTGGTGTGTAATACTTAAATCTAGATTTTAGAAAATGGACATCTTTCATCGGTGACGTTAGATTTGTTCAAGTTAATTCGAAAGGATAGATATCTGTAATAAAATTTGAAAATGAAGGATTGTTAATTAGTGTAAGAATGTCGTCTAAATATCATAAAGTATTATTAAAAGTTTCGATAAGGTTCTGTTTCTTGGGGTCTTTTTGTAAGAAGCAAAGGTGTACCAAAGGGGCAATCAGTATCATAAAACCGCAAAGACAAAGACAAAACCGGCAGACAAAAAATCATCACAACAAAACAAACCTCATAACAACATAAAACACACACACATAACAACAAAACCGCATTCAGCAACGCGAACTCAACTCGAAACGAGAGTGAACTCAGGTGCTCCGGAAGAATAAGCAGTTCCTGCTTGCTATAGCACACCCGTCACGTTGCCCAAGATCGATTAAGTGTTGGTCAAATCAGGAAAGGATGACACTACAAAACTCTATGTCAAACCAACATCTGTGCTCATCTAAGAGAAAGAAATCCCGTATTTGTATACAAGCACATGATGTCGTCCGTAAAATTTCTTGAGTGATGACAATAATTTAGCCATAAATTGTGATTCATAAAAGTATAAGAAAAGGTCAGCTATAAGTGGCGCGCAATTAGTTCCCATAGGAATACCAATAGTGGTTACTTAAACGTATGTAAATATCATTTAACAAATAATTAAGTGCAGTAATAGTTTCTGCACCAGTTTCTGCATCTGCATAAGTTTTTACGTTATAAATGCATTAAGCATAAAACTTCCAAAATTCGCTTTGTTTATTAATATACTTCATAACTACAAGACTACTATATGATACTTATTTTGAGTGTAGGGTTGGTGTTGAACTTCTAGGTCTAAGTGTCGTGTTTAATATTACAATAGAAGAGGGATACTAGTATTTGGCGCCATAAAACCTGGCTCAACCTACAATTTCAATCGAAAGACTTGTACCGAGTCAGGAACATTATGAATTTCGACTTCTTTTGTGTGTCGTCTTGATGTGTCTTTACATCTTGAACATTAAGGTTGATAATCCGAAGCGTAAAGTAAAAAAAAGATTAAAGATGACCAATAAGACATTCGATTTTCGAAAAGACGAGGGCCAATTAAATAAACAACAAATGATTAAAAGCCTTTCTTCCAATTATTATAATTAAAACAAGACCATTGCTTCTATCTTTTCTGGACATACATACGTAAATTAACATGACAAAAAAAGTTATCATCTTTTTCCTACTGGAAACTAATGTGTCTACAGAATATGGTATGTATAATTCACAACTTCATACGATATACCAGGGCTAGTGTTAAATATTTTGATTTTTTTTTACCCGAGACCTTGTGTTTTTTTTAAGTGAAAGGTAATAAGAAAATATTTCTCATATGGTATATTAAAATGTTTTTCTATTGATAATATAATCATTAATATAGAAAGAAATTAAAACTCTTTCAAAAGATGTATTTGTTAATGTTTTAATTAGTGTAAGCTGCCTGTTCTACTGAGACGATCACTTCACTTTCCATAGTGTGTCTCAGTCCGGTTATTATGTTAGATCTGGCTTAAATTTTGTAGAAAAAGAATGTAAAATATGAATGAGACATATAACGAAAAAACAGCTGAACATTCACAAGTTTGAAATAGCTACTTCTTTGCCTATTAAATCCTATAATACCACTTAGTGCATGAAAGTCTGCTTTTTTATGTGAACCTTACTAACTCATGCATATGTGTGAATAAGTAAAGGTAATATCAAAATTACCGAACTTTAAGGATCAATCTAGAAAAGACAATCAAGTCAGACATAACAGAGATATTGAAGATCGCAATGGTACTGCCTTAAACAGGCATTTCAAATGAAATGTTTAATAAAGTCAGAATTTATGGCGCCAAACATTCCTCTTCCACTACGATCGTAGGGTCAAATAGTAACATACAACCCAACATGGTTAAGAGACACAATAGGGATACCGAGGGAATCAGGTCAGTACAACAACCTGTCAACATTTATCAAAACCATCACGAATCATTTCTCTCTTTCATTTTTTTTTCTTTCCGAGTTTCTGAAAATTCCAGTCTCGCAAGAGTTTTATTACAAGTCGGCGTGGATAGGAGCACAGTCAGTGCTCATTGGAATAACAATTTGTTGTTAAAATCTCTCCTCCTTTTGCGACAAATGTGTTGTCAATGAAGAAATCAAGCCAACTGCAAATTTGGTCTAATGTTTAACAAATCTCATCTTTATAAGTTAGGGAGAAAATACTGCATCATAGTCTGAGAGAACAAAGTTTCTATAATTTGAAAAAGCCTTTTCAACAGTTTTTTTCATTCGAAATTTTGATTTTTCCGTGTGGCAAGAGTTAAGGTTAGGTCTAGTTTTCAAAATTGAAATCTTATTTAACAAACAATGCCATATTTCCCAAAACTATTATGTCAAAGAAAAAATCTATTATATACCAATGAAACAAATTAACAGTATGCTTAATTTAACTTTTAAAGACAAAGCCAGGTTTTACCCTTTAAGTGTAGAATATAAAAATAATGCTGATTTGCTGATTTGACACCCATAAAGCTTGGGATAAACTCTTTTATCGAAAATCACGTCTTAATATCGATATTGTAAACACTTTTATGACAATATCAATACAAGCCATGGCGAGAATTCTGACCATTTTATAATATAAATCACTTTAAAGATCTACTAGTTATAGTTTTTATTTTCATGACTTTTTTACAATAAGCATTAAAATTTGCTTTTATCTTAAACTTATGTTTTAAAACTTTATATGTATTTACATATACTTTGTATACTTATGTGCACCATTGCTTGCCGATTTGTTTCTTCATTCATATGAAGCGGACTTCTTACAATCACTTCTAGACAAAAAGGACCGCAAACTTGCTTTATCCTTCAATCTCACATTTCGTTATATTGATGATGTCCTTTCACTAACCAATCCTCGATTTGGTGACTATTTACATCTCATATATCCGAAGGAACTTGAGATTAAGGACACTACAGATTCTAGGAGGTCCGCTTCATATCTGGATCTATTTCTCGAAATTGACACACAAGGAAGGCTTTGTACAAAGCTCTATGACAAACGTGATGACTTCAACTTTCCAATAGTTAACTTTCCCTTTCTGTGTAGCAACATTCTGTCTGCTCCAGCATATGGAGTTTACGTATCACAATTGATTCGCTATTCCAGAGCATGTGGGGAGTACAACGACTTCCTTGATAGAGCCACACGGCTGACAAGCAAATTGTTAACACAGGGGTACGTTGCTCCCAGGTTGTTGTCATCACTCAAGAAATTTTACGGACGACATCATGTGTTTGTTAACAAATACGGGATTTCTATCTCTCAGATGAGCACAGATGTTGGTTTGACATAGAGTTTTGTAATGTCATCCTTTCCGGATTTGACCAACACTTAATCAATCTTTGGCAACGTGACGGGTGTGCTATAGCAAGCAGGAAAGGCTTACTCTTCCGGAGCACCTGAGTTCACTCTCGTTTCGACTTGAGTTCGCGTTGCTGAATGCGGTTTTGTTGTTATGTGTGTTTGTGTTTTATGTTGTTATGTGGTTTGTTTTGTTGTGATGATTTTTGTCTGCTGGTTTTGGCTTTGTCTTTACGGTTTTATGATACTGATTACCCCTTTGGTACACCTTTGCTTCTCTCTTAAAACTAAAGACACTTCGGGGTAGTGTGGTGTTCTGTAATAACTACTAGCATAAGGCTTAGCAGAAACAAATGGAGGGGGAAAATTTGGTTGACTTCTTTTAAGGTCGTGAGTGAGTTAGGCTACACCTAAAGGATGAAGGATCGTGAAAGCATGTTTTGGTCCCCAAAATGTGAAAATATTGAATTGAGCTAAAAATATGAATAATATACCTTGGAATAGTCTACTATTCTAGCATTTTTTTTAATGTTTTTTTTTTCATTGAAAAACAAATTTTAAGAGATAAAACATGCACTTTTAAACAAGCATCAAAACATTCGATTTATCCGCACTTTACACTTCTATTCCACATCTGAAATCGCGAATGGCACAACTTATTAAACGCAACTTAAAAAAAACGAATTGAAAAATATCTGATAGTCAATTATACTAAGACTTACTTTGTCATCAATGAGTCTAAGAAAAAGAACAAATTAACAAAGGCCAAATAATCGACATGCTCAACTTTCTCTTTGATAACATATTTGTTCAGTTTAGTAGACGTGTTTTTCAGCAAACAAATGGTATTTCAATGAGCACTTATTGTGCACCTTTAATTGCTGATTTATTTCTTCATTCATACATGAATCAGACATCTTACAATAATTTGACCCAGGTGGTCATCTCAGTACAAAAATTTACGATAAACGAGACAATTTTTTAATTTTCAAATTATTAATTTTCCTAATCTACAGAGCAATATACCTACTTCTCCTGCATACGGTGTTTATATTTCTCAACTTATTCGATATGCCAGAGCTTGCACACATTTCACAGATTTTTTGATCAGACACCGGTTTCTTCGTGACCGACTTTTGAAGCAGGGCTATAAGAAAATACGTCTCATACGATCACTAAAAAAATTCTTTCTTCGTTATCAGCCACTAGTAGAAAAGTTCAAAATTGAGTTAAAAGATATGATAGTTAATTGTTTTAATTAGTGTTTGACTGGTGTGCTGTACTTAGATGATCACCTCAATATCCCTATTGTGTCTCACAACTATGTTGTGTTCTATGGTCATTACCGGATCCTAAGATCGCAATGGAAGAGGGAGGTTTGGCGCCATAAAACCTGGTTCAACCCACCATTTCGTTTGAAATGCCTGTACCAAGTCAGGACCATTGCGATCCACCAGTTCTCCGGTATGACTGATTCGTTTTTGTCATTTTCTCTGGACTATGAGATTGATCATTCAAGTTCGGTAGTTGTGTTATTACCTTTATTCTAGACAAAAAAGATCATAGACTAGCAATATGTTTTTAATTTCCCTTTCCGTTATATTGATGATGTCCTTTCACATAACAATTTTCGATCATCTTATACATCCTCAAAAACTTGAGATAATGACACTACGGATTCTAGGAAGTCTGCTTCTTAAGTTTGACTCTGTATGAAAACTTCCAACAAAGCTCTATGACAAATGCGATGACGTCAACTTTCCCTTCTTGTGTAGCAACATTCCATCCGCTCCAGCTTATGGAGTTTACGTATCTCAACTGATTCGTTACCGTACTTCAAAGCTTGCATGATGCATCATTGGATCCACTTTGCTTCTAAGGATCTATTTCTTCCCAGTGTTAATTGGGTCTGCCATTGTTTTTCTTATTTGTCGGGCGGGTATTTGTCTTGATGTTTGAATTTGAATCCACTTTGGTTCTTTTTAGTTCTTGCTTTCTATATATTCTTGTCTTTTGTGTAAGCGGTGATTTTCTCGTTATAACAAAATAGTAGGCCTTGATCTGATGTAAAGCGTGAAGCATAAAATATTTTATGCCTATATCTAGTATAGTCGATCAATATCATATTAACTGGTCTGATGGCCATGAAATTTGCAGGGTGGTGGAATGCGTTATCATCCTCGTGTTATTTCAATTAGTATACGTTATGTGACGTCGTTTGATTTGATTTGTTTCTTGGTCTATTTTAAACTCCAACACCTGTGTTCAGCGAAGCAAAGTACTGAAGTTGCTTTGCTTTATAATTTCATGTACAGAAATTCATATTACAAATACTTGATAAATTTGAATAGTTTCATATACTCCGATTTTACACCTGGCAATTTGAAGGCATTCTATTCCTTTTAAATGCGTTCTGTCTTTTTGTCTTTTAAGCTTTCAAACTCGTGGTTTAGCAAGTGCTTAAGAAAATTAATTTTACAGGCACTTACTATGCCATATTTTCTAATAAATATCTTATATGAAAGTTTTATTTTTTGTGATAAATTGTTTAAAAATATCTAATATATTTAATAAATATATATTTTAAATGAATAAATATAATTTATTGCCAAAAACTTAGAGCATACACACCTGTTCTTTATCATCAGGTAAGAAATTCTCCCATTAATAGTGCATTACTTTATATGTATATGATCTAATGTATTGTCAAATGATGACAAATGCCTAAGACAGATTTTGACAACTTTGTGCAATATGATCTGTAAAATTGCTGATAAAGCTTTTATCTTTGCTTTAAGCATTCAAAAGTATTTCTATTGAAGTTACCAATAAATTTTATATAGATACACAGACGTGTTGGTAGAATTTCATGTTGTAATCTTGTTGATTCATCATGTCATAGCTTCGTTTGCAAAATGATTTCTTTAGATGTATACTCTATAGAGCTACTGTTCTACTACACTGAGTAGTACAGGAGGCGAAACAATTTCGAGTAAGAAACCGAACAGGTCTCAAAGAGGGCTTCTTATATTCCGAACAATTAAATTATAAATCAAAGCCTGTATAAGACAATGAATACTAGAACCCTTGGAGATTTGGATTTTGAATTCAAACTAACCGTAAGAATGGATAAGGCTTTTATCTTAGCTGGGGATTAACTTTTCGGTTTCTTTTCTTTTCAAAGATGAAACGTCAATAAAATTGCAAACAATAACATTTCATCACAATTCACTTTCTCTGAAAACTATAATTATGACAAAGGAATTTCATTAATGAATTACATGAAATAAAGTGAGTCTTTTAGGGTTTTTTAAAGATAGAACGTCCCAATGTGGATGTTAATAGAACAAGCTGTGTAGAAATTGTGTAGGAGTAGTATTTGAATTCAAATACTAAGAAGGCTGTAAACCACAATTGGAGAAGAACTCTTTCCTAAAAATATATAATGTACCCACACCAAGCTTAGAGGATATCGCCCATATGCATGATAGGAAAAATACCTTGTATTATTTTCACGATTTTAGATCTAAACATTTAAAAAAAAATCAGAAGCATATATACGTTGGATGTTGGTTACCGCCGGGGATCTTTGATCATCAACAAATGTTGATTGACCCAGTGGTATAATTACAGAGCACCGGAGTTATCATTATTTAGCCTATCATTTCATTGTAGGTTCTGGAAATAGTACAAAATGTCAACAAGAGAGAACAGAGGCTCAAAGGATAGCCAGGCGTCCAACTGCTGGTATATTTGTTCCGGATTGCAAAAAAGATGGTTCGTATGTTGAAGTTCAATGCCACGCGGCCACAAATTACTGTTGGTGTGTTACTAAAGAGGGCAGACCAATTTCTGGGACATCATTACAGGGCAAAAAACCTTCATGTAAAGGTAATAAGTTAAAAGGGAAGGCATATTTTTGGGACATCATTGCAGGACAAAAAAACCTTCATGTAAAGGTGATAAGTTAAAAGGGAAGGCATATTTCTGGGACATCATTACAGGACAAAAAACCTTCATGTAAAGGTAATAAGTTAAAAGGGAAGGCAAATTTCTGGGACATTATTACAGGACAAAAAAACCTTCATGTAAAGGTAATAAGTTAAAAGGGAAGGCATATTTCTGGGACATCATTACAGGGCAAAAAACCTTCATGTAAAGGTGATAAGTTAAAAGGGAAGGCAAATTTCTGGGACATCATTACAGGACAAAAAACCTTCATGTAAAGGTAATAAGTTAAAAGGGAAGGCATATTTCTGGGACATCATTACAGGGCAAAACACCTTCATGTAGAGGTATTAAGCTAAAAGGGAAGGCATTTGTCTGGGACATCATTACAGGACAAAACACCTTCATGTAGAGGTAATAAGAGGGATGCCAATTTATGAAATGTTTTGTTTTTTTCGGTATTTTTTGGAGGGGTGGGGGGGGGGAAATAGCGTCATCTGATACTTTTAAGGAAAGGCCGATTTCTGAAATTTTGTAAAAAATATGAGGGTAAACAAAATTTCTATAAAAATAACAAAGTTAAAAGGAAAAACAAAAGTCTAGGTTATCTATACATAACAAACCAAAATCACTTTGTGTAAGGTTTGGAGATAATAAACCATCTCCATTAAGAACAACTGGTTGATAAATTTAAGAGCCATGTTATAATAAGATAGCTTTAATAAAAAATAATACTGCTAGTAGGCATGATTCTTATTTATATTCAGTATATAAAGGATTCTCTTTTTGCATAAGATTCGTTTTACTGTATTTTTACCCTACTGAGTCAATTGCTGTTGGACCGAGATCTCCCAAAAACAGTCCATATCATAGCAGCCTGTTTTAAAACTAGAATTCCTAATAAGATAGAGCAACTCCTGACCTCGTAGTTGTCATTAACAACTTAAATAAGCAGAGATATTGGTATTGTGCTGTGGTTCATTTCTTTTTTAAAACAAATATTTATAAAATATTTCTTAGTTCTAAATTGTTTCTTCTCTGACAAAAAATACCTGGTTTTCTTTAATGAACTAGATTTGTCATCGCTAGAAAATATCAGAGGGCTAAAATTAGTTTTTAAAGACCTATCATGTCAGCTAAAAATTCACCATTAAGGCATTTTAATTTGATAAATTTGTTACTTACCGCGGGCATTTGTATAATGTATTTTACGTTATTTAAGTGTATCATCTATCAAATGTTTACACTTGTTCTTTATCTGTACTATATAGTGGTCAAAAAATTTGTCCTTTTTTTGTTTTTGTTTTTTTTTGTGTGTATTTTTTCTTGCATTATTTTGTTCTACTCCAATCTTTGATTAAATACATGTAAACATTTTCAGTATCATTGCTGGTTTGGCTGAAAACTATAGCTAGCAAGAAATATTTTGAATACACGAACGTTTCCTTTGAATTTATAGCGAATAAAATGTTTAATTACCCCATGCTGAACAGGGACTCATCAAGGTACTTTGGAGTACCCGTACTTAATCTTACTATTGAATGTTATACATTGGATGTTGATTTTTCTGATCAGTTTAAACTCACATCTATAGAGAGGAGATTATCTTGTTATATGAAGGAAAAATTTTCCTAGTATTAAAGATCTACCTGTTGAAAATTTCACATTGACAAAATAACTCAAAAGGGGTATTTATACAAAAGAAATTGTGCAAAATAAATGTCAAAGAGTTGTTAAAACATTTAATTCATAAAAAAATATTATCAAGTTGCAAAAATCATAGATATAAGCAATATCTCTCAGAAATAGCAGTTTTTTTCCTTCAGGTAAAAATCATCTACCTATGAGTAGTTTTGATTTTCAACGAAGGTAAGAGTTTAACTGACCATAAAGATTAGCTTCTATTATTACAACATTCTAAATATAGATTAAGTACCATTACTCCAGTACCTTGATGAGTTCCTGTTCAATTTGGTGTAATTAAACATTTTATTCACTATAATACTATAAAAAATTGGTAAACAAAAAACCTAGTTTAATCCAACTATAAGTAGTTATTTGATTAGCCCACCCATGAACACACTATTATGATATATAATAACCATGTGTGTTGCTATTTTTCTCTGGTTCTTGGACTTTTGGAACACAGCAGAAAGGAAATTATTTTTTATTGAGGAAAAATTTAAGTTTAACATGTTTTTCACTCTTTCTTAGGTTGAATTAGATTTGTGTTGCTCTAGGAGTTTTATGTAGGATGTGGGATAGATTATGTAATAAAGTAAACTTGATATCTGTTGTAGGAAAACCTAGACATAAAAAGTCATTTAGAAATCAAAATAGACTTAGGAAAAAAGGTTCGTATGGTCATGTCAACTTAAGATTGTAAATGTTTTCTTTGTTATTACATAATACACAAACTGAAATATTTTGTATACTATTGTAAATAAATGAATTATACTTTTGCGTAACAGTTAAACACTTAATTTTTATCTTTTTTTTTTTCATTTTCAATTTTTTTATTTTTTGCTCTTATCTAGGTTATTTATGATTTTAACAGGAAAGACATTGAAATTTCAAAAGTTTTCCTTTATGAGATTTGTCCATGTATGAAATTGAAAATCATATTTGTTGAGCTTACAATACCGAGATATTCATTGATACTTTTTGAAATTTTGTATTAAATGAGATTTATTTTCCAGTTTGTAGAAAGTCCGATAGGAATGAGTTCAATAAAAACCTTCTTCAGACGTTTATAAAGGAATACGACAGAGCAAGACGATCTGGAGGTAAGCCATATTAAAGAAAATAGAAATCTATTATTTAGTATTCAAGTAATTACTTAGATATTAATTAAAATTCCAACAGTAGATCCAGACAGTAAATTTTGCTACGCCTGACGCGTGAAGGCTCATCATAGGCGCTCTACCCAGAATACTGGAAAAAAACAAACCTTGTGTGATTACAATAAAACTAAAAATATCGAACTGGGAAACCAAATTATGAATAAGATCATCAACCTATGCCTAGGGTAGGGAGAACCTTAGGGTTAAGACAATTCTAAAGTTTCATTTATTTTTAAAATGAATATACTGAGGACCAAGATGCATGGGTGACAATAACTCTTAAGCTTCATGTTACGGGATTTTGGCGTCTTCCTTTTTTAATTAAGAAATAAGGCGCCCCAAAGGAGCAAAATATGCAACTTTTTCATTTCAGGTCGGATTTTGAAAAAAAAATGCATGGCAAGTCTTGTAAAGTAGTCAATACAAAATGGAAGATTAATTATTTCAACCTTCCCTTTTTTCTGTCACGTATACGGGGCCAAAAAAGACCAAAATCGAAATATTATTTATTGTCCGATTTCATTTTTTTTTTGCTTATTAAAACTTGTCAAGTAGTGAATTTACAAAATTTAGGATTGTGATGCTCCCCTCCTCCGGATTGCCATAAGGGGACAAAAAAGGTAGCAAATACCAAAATGGACAATATTTTGTAATTTAAATTAGTCGGCTTTTGAAATAAATTGAATTCCTTGTGAAATGTGGGTGGAATGTTCGCCAAAGGCTGTATGTGTCAAAAGTATTTGTTAGTCCACCTTTTTGGCATAAGAAGTACAGGGTTCGACATGTTGCGGTCGAATCATGCTGCGCCCGGCGAAGCTTTTTATTACTTTTCCTGTTCTTGAGTTGAATTAATTTTGTCATCGATTGTGCATAACAATAAGTCTCAGGATTACAAACCTGAAAGTGAAGAAAGAAGATAGGAAATACTACAAGGATTTTACTTTAAAGGATTTTTAATAATGTAATGTTTAATCACAAGATTACGTTATTTGGAGGATCAATCTCAAATGCCCACGACAATAGACAAAGGAACAGAAATTTATTTTAGAAAATATTCCAATCAGAAATGCCAAAAAAAAAGGAATCAAAGTCAATGTTCCTGTATTTATTTTTTATGCTCATTGTATGTTGTTACCGTGTCGATTTTGCTCGTTAACCTTAACTTGCTTCATTTATAAGGGTGTGGATTTCTAACTTAAGAATTTATGTCTTGAAAAAGGAGCTTTTCTCTTATTTTGATCATTATTTAGGGTTAGGGTTGGGAATTAAAAGATTTTTGTTAAATTATCAATATGCTGTTTCAGATTTACAGGGTACAAAT
Organism: Arcuatula senhousia; assembly: GCA_963971305.1. Lineage (NCBI taxonomy): Eukaryota > Metazoa > Mollusca > Bivalvia > Mytilida > Mytilidae > Arcuatula > Arcuatula senhousia. The sequence goes on from OZ020304.1 coordinate 78,416,577, forward strand.
AACCTATCAGAATCACACGATAAACAAGTTGCAGAGTGGAAATTTGCAGAGCTGGATAAAAATAAAGACAATAAACTCAGAAGAAAAGAAGTACGTTCATTAAAAAGGATGGTGAAGAAAGTTATCAAGCCTAGGGCATGTGCAAAAACATTCATTTCTTACTGTGATTTTGATCAAAATAAAAGGATCGAGCCATCAGAGTGGTCTTCGTGTCTTGGTGTTCATGACAGTCGTGAGTATTTTATACTGCATTTCAATCACATGATAATTATCATTTAAGTTATTTAAATCTTAGATTACAAAAGCAAGCTTTAATCTTATATATTCACACTTCACTTTAAGAGGTTCAATTGTTGTTTTCAACAACAAGGTCCCAAACGATTAGGCACTTTTCGAACGCTGTGGAGTGGATTTTAATTGTAATGTAGTATATTTCTTCTCACTTATGGAACAATCACATATCCTTTCTTATGCAAAGGTCAAGCTTCAAAGTATCTATTTGATTATCAAGTTGCTTTCTGGATATTGACACCAGTCACTGTTTACGATTGGAACAATAATTATTGTTTTGATATGATAGATATATATATATATATATATAGTTATTACAAAAAACCAAATTCCTTTTATAAAAACCTTAAACGAAGCCCTGCAGATGATCTTTAATAACAGAATACAACTTATCTTTTTGATTTGTTTACAGACAATAGAGGCAGACCAAGGCAGGAAACAAGTAGGTTTTCTATTGAAGTTTTTTCTCTATATATAAGTACTGTATAAAACACATTGTATATTAGAATAATCTTTTTTTCTTTATTATCCATGAAATAAAAAATAAATATAACATCGAAAATTTTTTGATAACTTTACTCCATTCATCTTCAATTTTAGGAAAAAGAATTCTTTGTGATGATTTTATTTTTTCGAAAATTAAATTATGATCTCAGTTAATTTTTGAATTGATATTGATAAGATTTATTAAAATTAATAACAAAGTTTTTAATATGAATTTTATTCAACCCAAAATTCACGAAATATAGTATGTTAATCATTCATTAATCAACACATATTCTATATTGTGTATCTGATTTCCGAACTATTCTGTAGTTGCTTTATTGATCCCCTGACAAACACTGGAGGAATTTTGAATCAGAATTCATTGCTGGGTTGTCAAGTAAAGACAAGGTGTTGCTTTATCAACACTACTGTTCACACTTCTTTGGGCTTAAAAGTCAAATTCATTCCTATTTTCCTAGGTGTTTTAAACACGGATTAATAGTTAAATAAAACCCTGTATTTCTAAGTTTGGGGCCAAAAATAACTTTAGGCACGAAGTTTTAGGCTAAATGTACTCTATGATACTTTAAACCCTTCTTAGTGCTAACGATATTTTTGCAATGGGTTATTTTTTAATTTCAATACTTTTTTTATCTAATTTTTTATTGTAAATTTGTAATATTTATTAATAATCATAAAAATGTCCACCAGTGTTTCAATACATAGAGACAGCTTCATTTCTGCTATTTTCATTATTTAATACTGATTTTCTTAAACAAATTAACTTTTAAAAAATTTTCATCAACGAAATGTCATGTGAAAGCCTTATTTTTTTTCAAGACGTTTCTTTATTTTTACACATTTAGATCACAAACAAACTGTTGTTCCTCAGTTTGGGGAAATAACATTTATAACTTATCTTTATTCAATCATTAGAAAAAATAAACATAGTTATTTGTTACCGATATTACTGTTTTTTAAACAAAAGAATTGTAATAATAATAGTATATATATTGTATAATAAGATGATTTTATTGTTGTTCTTTTATGACATATTACTAAATGTACATTTGCTGAAAGGAACAGCAGTTTGGTCAGAGTTATTGTTCTTGCTTGGTTTGCTGTTGCACTCCCTAAGGCTTTATTTCCGCTTCTGTGTTATCCTTTTGCATACTTTGAAATCGCACCCTCATGAAAACGCATACTTTTTTCTCTTTTTACGCTTTTTTAATTATAAACCCTTTATCTATATATTTTCCATCTTCATTGCATAGAGTTTTCTTGGAAAATAGATTCTTGGTTGCTTGGAGTGTGAAAGTAGTTTGAAAGAGGTACAAATGGTGTGGATGTGTGTGATGATGAATAAAAAATGTAAGCGAATTAATGTACATAAGAACGAGTTGTTTAGTTATGAGAATATAAGAGCATGAGCAAATTAGATGAATGGATGTGTGATTGTTGTTTGTGTGTGTGAGTGTAAGATTTGTATATGAATGTCAAAATGTGTGTTGTTTAGATGTCACGAATCAGTATGAATGATCAGTATATATGATACCAAGTCTTTATTTTTCTATCTTTCACTAATTCTAACCCACTAACAACGACGGCAGACCGGGCAAGTGCAATATACTATTGTGTCATAAGAACGTTGTTGTATAACGTATCTGATAATAGTGTATACAATATTTCATTCCCTGAAATCAGATGACAACTCAAGACTGAAGCCCAACAGAGAACAACCAACGGTAGAAGGTAAGAATCTATATATAAACATACCTATTGAGGTTTCTCAAATCATATTTGCTGAATTTATAACCAAATTATCAAAGTTTTCAAAGCATTATTTTCAAGTGCGATTAATTGTTTGCTTATCTTAATTTTCAATCAAAATTTTAGAAAATGTTAAAAATGTTTTCAACAATTGCAAGAAAGGAACAACTCATGAATCCTGCTGTCATGTACAATGATACTTTTAAAATGGACTAAATGACTGTTGAATCCGTCTGTTTTCTCGTTATCTTTAGTGCAATATGTTTATGATCAGGCACAGATAAATCTGATAAACAAAGATGAATTTTTTGCTTTGTGTTTGAAATTTCTCTACCTTGATTGTATTAAAATATAGTGTTAAAGACATTGTTCGCTAACCAATACATCATTATATTATATTAAGATTTAAGTACTGTAAAATATAAAAGTTAAATTTATATGGTATTTGAGCTTTTTCTTGCTTTTCATATGCTGTTTGCTTTTAGCAGAGCCATTTTAGCTACAATGACCCTATTGATAAATGAACATTGCTTTAGTTGCATTTTTTTTATTGTGGTACATACTTTTTGAATGGTTAGATCCTGTAAAGCGCTTTCTTTGCTTTTTTTGGGTTGTTGTTTTTTTTAGTTTGCGTACACAGTTTGTCTTCTTTTTTTAAACAATTGGGGATAATTACAAAAATACAAGTTAGAAATTTCAATGAATTCTATGAAATATTCCAGTTTGACTATTTTTTGTTTATTTTCTTTATACAACAGAAAACCACAACATATATCTTGACCCACGGAAACCCAGGCCTCCTACCGGGATAATCCCCCATCAGCCCAGAAAAACCCACACCACAGAAGGGACAGATGACCGTAAGAATTTTGTTATGAATTTTGCTTATTGGGTTGGTCGTGCATGTTAATAGTAGAAGCATAATGGGAAAGTCAGTTTCGCTAAGAAGCACAAATAAATCTTTAATACTTGTTAGGGTATCTTTAATATTATATCTAAAGGTGCATCGAGATATTTCTTTTGTTTTAAGTTTAAGAAAAATAAAAACCTATTTTTGAGCTATACTTATTTTTGACTTAAACACCCTTACAAAACCTTGCATTAATTGCTTATAAAACGCATGATAGTTATTATTTTTACTTTTATTTTATTTGTATAGTATGTTTGATGGTAAAATAGTATTTTGATACATGTATGTTAAAATATATTTGTAAAAATGTTGCTTTTCCGTTAAAAACAAAATTTATCAGTTATACCTAAATTGATTTCATTAAGAATAAATGAAATGTATAAATCATATTATATTACGGAAAAAATAATCCTTTGGTTTTCTATTTAATACATATCAGTTTGAATTATATGTTGTGTACATTGTATTTTGTTCGGCCAGTTTTTTTTTGGTAGAATGCTTCGCTGATACTGTAAAATAATGTACTTTTTATATATATATTTTTTTATTAAATATTGAAGAAAAAATATTATTTTACAGTATGTTATTTGCTTTGCTACTTGCACATGTGCCTTGCATGCTAAAATGTAAAAATACACTTCTAAATGGAAGTTTGTAAAACCAAACTTTGTATTAAAGTAGAAATTGAAAAGCTGAGTTGTGTAGAGGAGAGGGAAGCAGCATTACGACAAAACATACAGGATCCTAATGGGGGCACATATATAACATCATGTACCAATAATGGACTGTGGTCTAAAATCCAGTGTCACAATGCATCTGGGTATTGCTGGTGTGCAGACCAAAACACAGGTGTTCCCATATTTGGAACAGCATCACTTAATAAAGAGCCTGATTGTGACGTCATACGAGTTCAACGTCAGATGAAAGGTGATAATAATAGTATATATGTAGTTAATTATTCTAATTAAAAAAATGTTACTAAAATATCAATAATGACTATTTATAATATGAGTATATGTAATTGTCTTTTAGTTATTTTTTGTTTGTTTATTATTCTATTTTCATTTTGGTTGATCTATTTTGAAGCTTTCATTAGAATATTATCATTTTAGTCAACGTATACAGAATTGACTGCAATTTAAAAAAAATAATCTAGTCCTCTCTTAAAAGACGAAATAAGCAAAAGAAAATGTGTAAGTTTTTATGGAAACTGAGTTTCTTTCTTATAAGTTTTAAAATGTCTAACAATTTAATATCAAAGTATAATCCATTTTATTTATTTGTCATCATTTATTATTGTAGGTTGTCCATTTTCAAAGAAAAGAAAGTTTCTGTCTGACTTATTACGTTATATAATACAACAGATGAACACAACAAACCCCTTGTAAGTCTATGACATGCTAAGCTTATTAATTAATGCACATGGGATGACATCTGCTATCAAAAGATATATTATCCCTGCTTACTCAACTGGTATAATTAAGATGTGAATAGTAAGGTCAAACTTCTATGTTTATTTGGTTATATATAAGCATGCTTCATCATATTAAGTGAGGTTATATTATCATATTACATCAAAAGGTATACCTGACAAGGTAATCCCACAGGTGTCGAGGGTTTACACAGGTGTGAAGCCAGTCTGATTGTGTCATTTTAAATGTCAATATTGAACTCGAGTTTTAATTACTGGTCAATAATATAAATTTCAGAGGTTCAAAAGTTTATGTGTTTTAAAAAAAACTTTATTTTTCACAAACAAAACATAAATAAAGTAGTATGTAGCAAACCACTTACAAAGTTATTTGTACGACAGTACAAATTTCTGTTATTTGTTCCTGTGTATCTTTACTATCTAGTAGACATTTCTACTTGTATTTGCATTTTGTAGACTGTACTGTAAGTTTTCTTTTTTTTTCTTTTCATCAAACAAGTTTAAGTATGGAAAATAGTACAATACAGTCTTATGCCATACTTTACGTCGGTTGGAAAAAAAATTGCTAATCAACACGATCAATGTATTACAAATAAAGGTAATAACAAAATAACCGAACTTGGAGAATCAATCTCAAATGTCCATAAGAAAATAGATTCCTTTGAAATAGCCTCAAATATAAAGGAAGAATGTAGATTTATGGTCTTTACTGGTGGTCTTTCGGTGTATAAAAAACAAAGTCTATTGCACAAATCAGAGAGGCAACTGAAATAGTCATGCTCCATTCAGAATACAAGACAAAAATATATTGGTGTTCCAAATGGTTAAAGGTTGTTATTCTTTTTTTTACTTTTCAATAAATGGAAACAACTTTCTTTTGGCTTACATATGGATGAACCCAATCACCAAACATCTTTTTATGTCTCAACATATTTCTGTCCCAGTCATTGATCAAATCAACTTGATAGTTCAATACATCATGTTTGTTATGGCTTACTAAGATAGCGATTGTCTTTATTTTTTTATAATTTGTTTTTTGAAACCACAAATCAAGATTCCCTGGCTTCAAGTGTTCTTGTATAAAATGTTGAAACTCTTAGTTTAACCCGGTGATATACTAGTTTTTAATCTAATGAAATACTTATTATCAATATTTGGTTAGTTCCGCTAACACAGTTTTATCTTTAAGACTAAACCTTTCTTCATGTTTTTCTCCATATTTTCAGAACCGTATTGAACATAGGTAAAGTAAATACAACCCCAGAAAAAGCAGTTGAATGGAAATTTAGAACCTTAGATACGAATGCTAACCTGGTAGGTTTTAATTAGTTTTTCCTGAACAATTTGTGCTTTAAAATCAAAGAATGCTCATGCTGCCTAAAGTGACTCCAATGAGTGCCTCTTAACAAACTTTATTTAATATGAATGTTTCAGATTTTGATTCCAAATGATGCTCGAAATATGTGAAAGGGTTTTTGTCTGCTTTTCTCTTCAATTTTAAGATATGCTTTCCCCACTAACTGGTTTTGTTGTTGCCTTTATTTGTCATTTTACTCACACAAATGAATTGTTGACCCTTAGCTGTTTGTTTAAACGAATTCTTTTTATCTTTTTTCTGAACTCTTAGATCCTAGAAAGGAAAGAGTTAAAGACTTGGAGGAAGGAAATGCCACAAACAAAAGAAACAAGACGGTGTAGGAGGAACTTCATCAGATACTGTGATGGAAATAAGGATAGAAAAGTCTCAAAAGATGAATGGATTGAATGTATGGACCCCTCTAGTAAGTATTGCTGGTCGTTGATGTTTTGTTTAAATGATTCAGATTGAAAAGGCTGTTACACAATGATACCAGAGACAACTCTTAATTTCGGAACCACAACCAAATCATCCTTATTGTTACAATATGATAATTTGTTTTATTTGGGTTTTTGGATTTCTTGGTTTTCGAAAGAAGCAGAGGTACCAAAGGGGCATCCGAATGTCAAAGTCCGAAAGGGCAGGGACAAAACCAGTAAACACAAACAAGGACAGAGTGAAAGAACAGACAACAAATAAAACACGGAAACACAAAAACTACTGAATATCAATTAACAACGTGAACTGTAATCGTAATGAGAGTTAACTCAGGTGTTCCGAAAGAGTCAGCGGTTGTCACCCGTTTCGCTGCCAATTTCCAATTCAGTGTGTCAAACCCGGTAAAGTAAGAAATGTAAATCTCCGGATTGGTCCGATCGACTGGTGTTGATTTTACATACCTCTGAAGAGCAAAACTTCTGTTTCATCGTGATTCACGACCAACTAACTCGACAGCAAAGTTTTGTTTTACCAACATCCCACAGAAAAACAACATTAATTTAATTTTATTATTTTTGTTCCTTAGTTACGACAACCTTACTTCCAGAAGATAAGAAAAGAAGAGGTCCAAACCCATTCAGTACAATTCTACGGCAGAGCTGACAATGAACTAGAACAGACACTCTGTGATATACAATGCTATAGGGCGGAGGAATACAACCAAGAACGATAACTCAATTAAAAAACAGGATATCCATTTCCTGCTTATGAAATTAAAGTTCTATTTTTTATGGATGCAGTGTTATTTTCATGAGAAAGTGATATGTGAAGATTTTTTCTCGTACTGTTTATTTTTAAGGTTTCATTCTTTTACTTATACCAAAAATACAGGTCATTTAAAAGAAAGAAACAACAACAACAGTTTATGCAATTAAACATGATAGAGTGAAATATTTTTCTTGTTTTTGTAAAATACTTTTTCATTTTTTTACTTTTTCATCCTTTTCATTTTTGATTTGATATTTGGCTACAACAATAAGCCTTGCAAGTGAAACACAAACAATTCATTGTTCATTTGACATATTCCCATACAACAAGTACAGAAGATATTCTTTTATTCTAGGAATGCCTTTCATTCATACATTTTATCATTTTCAAGATAGCAATGGTGCTGAAACATGCCTTTTATTTTGTATATGAACGTCTATTGTTCAAATATCTCATATTTTACATGAAATGTAAATAACTTTTCAGCTAAATATTGCAACAAAATGCATTAAAGTTCTAAATTTGTTGCACTGATATCAATGTGTTTATTGTTTGTTTTGTTAAGAATCTGCAATTTGTATCAAATATTCAGGTGTGTCATGAATTATTTGATTTTAATCCCGTATTTAAAAAAAATCATCTTTGATGTATACTAGCATTGGTAAATATTTTAACATTCTTATGTTGATAAAAAGGATACATTCATAAATTTTGGATATTTCAAGAAAATATTTCTGGTGTGAATTAATGTTCAATAAACAATGTTAGTGCTTTGTTTACTATGTGGTAATACTTTATTTTCTAAAAAGTGCCAAGATGTTTTCAAATACTAACATAAAATAATAACATAATAAATAAATTTAGTAAATATAACATGACATGTTCATTGAAACATCATTATCATTCATGATAAAATATTAAACTGTTTGTAAATTATTTTTCATATTTTGTTTGTAAATTATTAAAAAATCAGAATTCGTTGCGTTTGGGTTTTACTTTTATGTTCTGTTTGCAATACTTATTGAGATAAAATCTAGCCTTCAAAATATTTTGATTGCTCCACTTTGTCTCTCCTAAAAGGCAGTTATAATTCTTACTAAACTACAAAGTTCCAAAGTGATTATCAATATAAATCATTTAGTCAGAAGCAGAGGTACCAGTGTCAAAAGTCCGAAAGGGCAGAGACAAAACAAGTAAACACCAACAAGAACGTGACAAAACATGGAAACACAAAATAACTGAGTGTCAATCAACAACGCGAACTCCAGTCGAAACGAGAGTGAACTCAGAGGCTCCAGAAGAGTAAGCAGTTCCTGCTTGCTTAAGAACATCCGTCGCGTTGCCAACAGTGAATTCAGTGTGTCAAGTCCGGTTAAGGCAGACAAAACAAAACCCTATCACAAACCAACATCTGCACTCATCTGAGAGATCGAAATCCCATATTTTTCTATAAGTGCATGATGTCTTCCGTAAAATTTCTTGAGTGAAGACAGCAACCGAGGAGCAACATAACCCTGTGTGAGCTCTGCTAAGGAAATCGATGTAAGTCCCGCACGCTCTTGAGTAACGAATCAATTGAGATACGTAAACTCCATAAGCTGGAGCGGACGGAATGTTGTTACACAAGAAGGGAAAGTTGACGATTGGAAAGTTGCAGTCATCACGTTTGTCATGGAGCCTTTTTGAAAGTCTTCCTTGAGAGTCAATTTCGAAATGTAGATCTAAATATGAAGCAGACTTCCTTTTCATTGCCAAACCATGGCGTCCAGGATATGTAGGTGACCGTTCGCCTTGAAACATGCACCGGCGAAAAACAAAGACAGTCTCTTGAGCAAAGAATAATCAACTTTTTAGGCACTTTTCAACCCTTTGGTATGAATGTAAAAAGACGGACCTTTTCTTAATATTTATAAATTAGTCATCAAGTTCAGGATTAAAATACCACGTGATGTTCTTCGAGTCAATTTTATGTCATTCTGTCCTCGTCAGTCGATGTGAGAACATCTTTTTACTTGTTTTAAAGGTTTTTTTTCTTATATTTCTTATTTAGTTTTTACCTTTTAAATGTGGCTTCACCTTCCATTTATTTATCTATTGTTTATTTACTTCCTAGAATCCGTTGTGTCCTTTATCTCAAGCTTCTGGGGATATATGAAATGGAAAAAACCACCAAATCGAGAATTGGCAAAGTGACGGGTGTGCTATAGCAAGCAGGAACTGCTTACTCTTCCGGAGCACCTGAGTTCACTCTCGTTTCGACTTGAACTCACGTTGTTGAATGCGGTTTTGTTGTTATGTGTGTGTGTGTTTTATGTTGTTATATGGTTTGTTTTGTTATGATGATTTTTTGTCTACCGGTTTTGTCTTCATCTTTACGGTTTTATGATACTGACTACCCCTTTGGTACACATTTGCTTCTTGTTTAGTGAAAGGACATCATCAATATAACCGAACGTGAGGTTGAAAGAGAGAGCTAGTCTACGATCTTTTTTGTCCAGAAGAGATTGCAAGAAGTCTGCTTCATATGAATGAAGAAACAAATCAGCAAGCAAAGGTGCACAATTAGTGCCCATTGGAATCCCTATTGTTTGCTGAAAAACACGTCCACCAAACTAAACAAATATGTTGTCAATGAGAAAGTTGAGCATGTCGATTATTTGGTCTTCTGTAAATTTGTTCTTTTTCTTAGACTCATTGATGACAAAGTAAGTCTTGGTATTATCGACTACTAGATATTTGTACCTGAGTTTTCCATTAGGTTTTCATTCTTTTTGAAAAAGCTGCGTTAAATCAGTTGTGCCAATCGCGATTTCAGTTGTTCATGTGGAATAGAAGTGTAAAGTGTGGAGAAATCGAATGTTTTGATGTTGTTACAAGATGAAACTGATTTAGAGAAGCAGAGGTACCAATGGGGTATCTGAATGTCAAAAGTCTGAAAGGGCAGAGACAAAATTAGTAAACATTAACAAGTACGGGACAAAACAGACATCATGTAAAACATTGAAACACAAAATAACTGAATATCAAACAACAACGCGAACTCCAGTCGAAACAAGAGTGAACTCAGATGCTCCAGAAGAGTGAGCAGTTCCTGCTTGCTATAGCACACCCGTCGTGTTGCCAATAGTCCATTCAGCGTGTCAAATCCGGTAAAGGAAGACAAAACAAAACCCTATGACAAACCAACATCTGCACTCATCTGATAAAATCGAAATCCCATATTTGTCTATAAGTGCAATGATGTCTTACGAAAAATTTCTTGAGTGAAGATAGCAACCGAGTAGCAACATAACCCTGTGTGAGCAATTTTTGCGTCAGACGTGTCACAAGGAAATCGATGTAAGTCCCGCACGCTCTGGAGTAACGAATCAATTGAGATACGTAAACTCCATAAGCTGGAGCGGACGGAATTTTGCTACACAAGAAGGGAAAGTTGACGATTGAAAATTTGAAGTCATCACATTTGTCATAGAGCCTTGTTGAAAGTCTTCCTTGAGAGTCAATTTCGAGATTAAGAATCTCCATCAGTTCTTTCGAATTCTTCAGGATTCACATTTGATTGACGCCATTTCTAGAATAACAACAATCGTAATAATTCTGGAAACGGATTTTATTGCCGTAAGTATTGAAGTCAACAGAACTGAAAGAGGCTTAGTTGTACATTTGGATGACCCTGCAATGAAGCGCTGTTTGTATGGATTTTTATGTAATTTAGGAATCCAATACAGGGATGGAATGTCATCATAATTGGCACCAACAGAAAGGCCGAAGGAGGTAATGACAGATTTGTGATTGTCAATGATTTCCTCCTTAGACAGTGTTGTAGCCGTGTATGTGGTGCTATTGCTGGTACAACCAACCCCCAATTCAGCTGTCAAACGGTCAATATAGTTTTTTTTTACACAAAAATGATGTTATTTGCAGGTACAACAACAGAAAAAACCGGAAAAATCAGGTACAGTGTAAAACTAGAAAAACTGTGAACAGCTGCTCACAAATAAATACCCCCAACCCAGAAAAAAACAATCAGAATAATTTTTTTAAATAGTAGGTGCACATCTGCATTATATCAAAAATATTGTGTGAAAGTTTCATGAAAATCCATTGAGTGATTTAGGAGGAGTTGTGGATAAGAGATTGGTACCCTAATGTGTAACGGAGAGCATGAGAGTCGGTGGTGTAGTGGTTAACGCGTTGGGCTACTAACACCAAGGTTCGTGGTTCGATCCTCGTCCGGGGTGAAAATTTCATGAACCAATTTTCTGACTCTCTCTTGGCACCATTTGCGAGGATGGTCTCAAGGAACGATGCTAGTCCTTCGGAAGGGACGAAAAAAGGTTGTCCCGTGTATGTGGAGAGCAATACCCATGCACGTTAAAGACCCCATTTGTAGAGTTCGATAAGAGTAGGCTCAATGGGGGCCGCTGCAAAGGCCACACTCGCAACCTGCTAGCTGGAGAGGGATAGCTTGTTTCCCAATCCAGGATAAATAAATATGTTTAAATTTAAATTAATGTGTAACAGAAAGGCAGACGTACACACTGACTGACTGACACCACCATCACTATTTATCCCCACTTTACAACCGGGGTATAAACACAGTGGGTATAAATATTTGGATCTAATATATTACTTATTTCATCGTTTTTAAGTCTTTTTAAAAATACAGTTTTACAGTTTTTGTTTCGTCCGCTCCATCATATGGAGTTTACGTATCACAATTGATTCGTTAATCCAGAGCTTGTGGGGAGTAATTCGATTCCTTGATAGAGCAACACGGCTTGCAAGCAAATTGTTAACACAGGGGTACGTTGCTTCCAGGTTGTTGTCATCACTCAAGAAATTTTACGGAAGAAATCATGTGCTTGTTGACAAATACATATAGAGCATAAATTGTGCACCCAGTTGAGACCCTCCTTATATATAATCCTTTCCGGATTTGACCAACGCTAAATCGATCATTGGTAATGTGATGGTTGTGCTATAGCAAGTTAAGTCTTCCTGAGCACCTGAATTCACTATCGTTTCCATTTGAGTTCACGTTGCTAGTAGCGGTTTAGTTGTTATGTGTGATTTTTTTGTTGTTGTGATTATTTTTTGTCTATCAATTTTGTCTTTTCGGAATAATGATGTTTGGTTGCTCCTTTGGTACACTTTTGCTTCTTACAGAAGAAATCGAAATGATTTATCGACAATTTATTTGTATATTTTGGTGGACGTATATTTAGGCAAACAATTAACATCCAAAAGGGGGATTAATTGCGCTCCATTGCATGCTGCTTCGTTTCATCCTTCAGTTTATTGAGCTTACGTATCACAATTGATTCGTTAAACCTTAGCTTGTTGGGACTACATTGATTTCCTTGGCAGAGCGTCACGTTTGACACAAAATTTGCTTACACAAATTTATGTTACTCCTCGGTTGCTGTCTTCACTCAAGAAATTTTACGAAAGACATCATGAACTCGTAGACAAATATGAGATTTCTATCTCGCAGATTAGTACAGATGTTGGTTTGTCTTCATTTTCCAGATTTACCACACTGAATTGGATTTTAGTTCGCGTTGTTGATTTCTGTTCAATTTATTTTGTGGTTTTTTTTTTATTTTTGTATTTCCTCGTACTGTTCTTGTTCTTGTTTTACAACTTGGTAGTTGCCCTTTTGGACTTTTGACACTAGAATGCCCCATTGGTGCCTCTTTATTATTTCAAATGCGGTGGACTTCTTATAAATCAGTCCTGACAGAAAGAATCGTATATTGTTCTACCGTTTGTCATAGATCTTTATTAAGTGTCCATTGAGTCTCAATGTTCTATGTTCTTTTTGGTAGCTTGAACGTTATGAGTATAGCGCCTCTGATGCGTCTTTTTTGCTTAGAGTTTAGTTGTAACATTATCTTTATTTCGAATGTTTATTGTCCAATCATGAAGCACGCTTCCTGGAACCCGTACTGTCCTTTTTAAGTTTATAGTCGATTTGGATATACATGATGCAAAAAAGTCACCAATCAGAGAATTGTTTAGTAAAGGATATTATCGGTATGGTGATTAAAAGATAAAGCAAGTCTACGATCACTTTTCTAAAAGTGATTGTTAGAAATCCGCTTCTTGAAGAAACAAAACAGCAAGTAAAGGCGCGCAATTACAACAACCTAATATTCGAGGCTACGTTTTTCCCCTTTCAAAAAATTTAGTTTTACCAAATTAGATTCAAGTTGATCATGTGGAATTGGAATAAATCTTTTTCTGCTATTACAGGATGATCAAGATTTAGAGTTGATAATCTCCATCAGTACCAGATATTTTTTAGGCTACATGTTTGAGTGACACGAGTTCTAGGGTAAAAACAACTAAAATGTTTTAGGTCAGACTTTATTGCGGCCAATATTTATGTCAACAAAAACAGCTAAAAATCTCCCTTTTGTTGTTGTTGATCTTGTGGTCATAAAGAGAAGAGTCGTATTAAGCAATCGACTTCATTATACCTGCACAAAATCTAAATCATTGTAATTCATTTTTTTACATGACCATCTCTTTTCTTTTCTTTTTCTTGACCGATTTTAGATTGATTCCTCCTGTTTGGTTGCCCTTATCTAGAAGAACATTATATAATGATTCTGTGCAGTTCGGCAAGTTTTCCACCTGTTAATTATCAGTATTTACTATTAGTACTTATGTAAAAAAAATTACACAAGAGACTATCAACATTAATTTTATATATTTATGACATTTCTTTTATTGAAACAAACAAATGAAATGAAGATAAAACAACAATCAACCTTGTCATCTTTTGTTATATAATGCTGTTAATAGTTTGACTCATACAAGAATTTGTCATGAGATATAAGGTCATTTCTGTGGTTTTTGCCAAAAAAAAAAAAAATTTACAGAAAAACGAATAATAGAAGGGCACAACTTTCCTATTGACAACATATTTGTACAGTTTGGTTGACGTGTTTTGTAGACCATTGGCATTCCATTTGGCACGAATTGTGCACCATTGCTTGCTGCTTTGTTTCCTCATTCATATGAGACAAAGTTCGAGCTCAATTTGAATTGTATGCATTTTATTCTGAACTTGGGTCAATCGCAAAAGAACGAGCAGCGCCTCGTTGAAGGCTGCTGAATGTTTTTCATTGTTTTTTTTTATTACCGCTTGTTTTTGTGGGCTGTCTAACGTACACTCATTCCACATCTTATTACCCTCTAAGCTTGCAATCGTTTCTAGACTAATGGCTCATCGAATTGCTTTATGATATTTTGTATTGTCTTCCTTTGCCGAATTTGACACACTGAATAGGAATTAGCGGCACGACGGGTGTGCTATAAACAGACAGAAACCGCTAATTTTCTGGAGCACCTGGGTTTACTCTTGTTACGACTTGAGTTCGCGTTGTTGATTTCCGTTTGATTTTGTGTTTCTTCGTGCTGTTCTTGTTCGTGTATATCGTTTTTGTCGTTGCACTTCAGCGCCTGAACTCAAGTCGAAACGAGAGTGAACTCATGTGCTCCGAAAGAGTAAGCAGTTCCTGCTTGCTATAGCACACCCGTCATGTTGCCAAAGATCGATTTAGTGTTGGTCAAATCCGGAAAGGATGACATTACCAAACTCCATGTCAAACCAACATATATGTTCATCAGGGAGATAGAAATTCCGTATTTGTATACAAGCACATGATGTCTTCCGTAAAATTTCTTGAGTGATGACAACAACCTGGGAGCAACGTACCCCTGTGTTAACAATTTGCTTGTCAACTTGAGCTTGAAATTGAAGAGACCACAGATTCTAGGAGGTTCTTTTTATATGTGGATGTATATCTCGAAATCAACACAAACGAATGCTCTTTGTAAAAGAATCTTTGACTAATGTGACGAATTCTACCTTCTAATCGTCATTTAATTCTTTTGTGTAGCAACATTCAGTTGCTATACTTTGTGGGGCAAGCAGTTATCACAACTGATTCGTTATTCCAGAGCTTGTGGGGACTATTATTATTTTCTTGACGGAGCATCAAGTCTTACACGCACATGTTTATGTTTTCCTCGGTTGATGTCGTCATTCAAGAATTCCTTTTTTACGGAAACCATCATATGCTTGTCATATTTCACTTTAAACATCGATATTGACGGCAATAAAATCCGGTCTTAGAAAATATTTGATTGTTAACGATAGTGTTAATAAAATGTTAATTCTCCTAATAAATTAAAAAAAACTATGTCTGATAGAAATTTTCGCACCAAGTCATTTTCATCTTGCAATAGAATAAAAAGTATGATTTTTCCATATCTTAACCTACAAGTCCAAATGCACAGCTCACAGCTTAAATCTCGATTGACATCGTAGACTAAGATTTCGTAGTTTCTTTAAAACCAGAAAACGCAGGTACAAATATCTGGAGACGATAATGCTTGGACTTGTTAAATCCTTCACTAGTTTAGTAAGTAACAAGGATAATTGTGAAACGAGAATCGTTTTTATCAAACAATTCGCATCCCAAACCCACTTATTGTGTCCCCTTTGTTTTCCTACTTCATATAAAACCCACTTCATACAATCAGTTTTGGACAAAAAAAAATTGAAGACTTGGTCTATATGTTCTATCGTTTGCAATAGAATTTACTTACTTAATATCAACGAGATCATGGAGCAGACTTCCTGGAATCCGTACAGTCCTTTAAGTTTCTAATTTATTTTGATTTGCATGATGCAAAAAGTCACCACACCGATGATTGTTAAGTGGAAGGATATCATCAATATAATGAAAGGTGATTTAATGAAAGAGCAATAATTCTATGATCTTTTTGTCTAGAAGTGATTGTTAGAAATTCGGTTCTAGAAGAAATAAATCAACAAGACTAGTAATGGTGTAGAATAAGTGACCATTAGGATTCTAAATGCTAAAAACATGAAAACAACATTAAAGACTTGTGAATGACAAAATACGTCTTAGAATAATCAGCTACCAAATATATATTTGAAGCTACGTTTTTCTTTCCTTTTTAAGAAATTAAATTTGACGGACTTAGATAAAAGTTGGTCATGTGGAACTGGAATAAATCCAATCTGCTATTACAATATGGAAAATATTTAGAGCTAAAGATTTCCATTAGGGCTGGGGTATAAAAACGGTGAATTTGATTATGCTGTATATCTATATTTCAAGGAGTAACATTGAGTAATCAAAACATTGGAAGGTCAAAAACCAAAATTTCAAATGAAAAGTACTCAAAGCAAAAAGTTTCAAATGAAAAGTACTCAAAGCAAAAAGTTTCAAACTGGGAAGCCAAATCCAGTACCGAGGATATCGACCATGTGCAGTACAAGAAAGAAACCTGGTGTTTCTAACAATTTTGAATTACACAATCACAAATTTTGAATGTAAATTCGTGTCAGACATAATGACCAGGCTTGTGATTACCCTCAGGGACTTCTGGTCCACCAGCAGCGGTTATCGACCCAGTGGTTTCAAAATACAAATACCAAAATAGTATAAAAATGGTGAATTTGGTTATGCTGTATATCGATATTTCAAGGAGTAACCTTTCATCAACAGCATTTGAATCAAAACATTGGAAAATCAAAAACCAAAAGTTTCAAATGAAAAGTACTCAAAGCCAAAAGATTTGAACAGGGAAGCCAAATCCAGCACTGAGGATATTGACCATGTGCAGTTCAAGGAAAGAAACCTGATGTATTGTTGTATGAGACCATCTCTTTCCTGTTCTTTTTGGGAGCAATCATTTGATTTTCATGAGGAGGGGAGAAAAAAACAAAAACAATAAACAGAACCTTGATTTTATTTTGCATGCTGGCTTGTGTGTTTTTATTATTGTTTTTTTTTTTTATTTACCGTAATTCCTACAAAAAAAAACCCGCATCCAACCTTTTTTTTATTTCAAAGCACTGTGCTGCCTTTTTATTTCAAATTTTACCATAGCCCCCCCTTTTCCCTAATAAAAATCAAATGGTCACTCCCTTACTTGGACATTTTAGGCTGATTAAAATGTTCCCTAAATAGTCTATTTAATTAAGATTGATGCCTTCTATATAGCAGAACATTGTAATCATTCCATGCAGTTCAACAATTTTTTCACCTGTTCAATTCTCAGTAAAAGGTGTAAAACTTACACAAGAGACTATCAACATACATTGTATATGACCATTTATTTTATTGAAACAAACAAATAAAATGAAATAAAGATAAAACTACAATCAACTTTGTCATCTTTTGTTATACAATGTAACTGTTGTTAATAATGTGACTCATTAAAGAATTTGTCATAAGATATTAAATCATTTCTGCAGTTCTTGCCAAAAGTAAAATATTTACATCCCACATGTATGAGAAAATATTTTTTGTTAATAAAAATATCTATATTTATTACCTAATATGAAATTTCCTTTTCTATTAACTATATTTTAATTTTGACC
The DNA here is from genome assembly GCA_963971305.1 of Arcuatula senhousia. Lineage (NCBI taxonomy): Eukaryota > Metazoa > Mollusca > Bivalvia > Mytilida > Mytilidae > Arcuatula > Arcuatula senhousia. The sequence goes on from OZ020304.1 coordinate 78,434,461, forward strand.
ATTATCACATTCTACCGGGCAATAGAAAGGTGTTCTATTGCCTGGTGACGTTCTATTGCCTGTTGACATTTTGACCTCAAATTTGTTTGGACGATTGATAAACATGAATATTTATTACCTGTGAAGTCCGTGCAACTGCAAAGTCTGTGTGTGTTCTGGTTTAAACCGGCTTGTCTGTCATTATACTTCCATAATAGGGCGTAATTCAAATGGTCATTAAACACAATCTTTTTTATTTTTCAAAAGTATATGGAAAAAATAACCTAAATTTTCTTTCAACACAATACGACTAAAATGAATTTTATTAAAAAAATATTAGGTAATAAAACAGTTATTGAATGTGTAGCAAGGCAATAGATCAGAACTTTTTCCCCTTGGTATCCAGATTATGATTGCAATAATGATGGCATAACAAGAGTCCTAAAACTTCAAAAAAGGGTATTAAGATTAATTCTTAACGTTGATCCTTTTACTCCATCAGCACCATTATTTAAGGAACTTGGTTGGATAACAATTGATTCAAGGATTAAATATCATACTTACCTCCTTGTCCATAAGAGTTTAAAGGAAGACGCCCCTATGTATCTTAATGAAAAATTTGAACACTTGTTTGTACGCAACCAGTACACTTCAAGAAACTCAGCGAAAGGCAACCTTATTGTACCATGGCCAAAAACTGAATTATTTAAGAAATCTTTTGCATATTCTGGCTCTACTTTATGGAATCAATTGCCATCAAATTTACGCATAATATCAAATACCAATTCCTTTAAATATAATTTGAAAACATTTTTGAAAAATTCTCAGTGAGGGTCTGTGTTCAGTTTGATATAAGTATGTATTCCAATGATATGTAATTATATTCTTTATATTTTGTACAATTAAATGTGTCAAAATGGATGTTCTCATTACATGTTTATATTATGTTTTTTAACTTTTGTACTATGTTTATTATTTTGTATGAGGGCCTCAGGGAAGATTAGTTTGTAACTAACTGTGCTACCCTCTTGAAATAAAGAATTATTATTATTATTAGCTCAATGTTCTATGGCCCTCAGCCTACGGCTTCGGGCGATAGAACATTAAGCTAATCTGGATACCTCGGGGAAAATATTCTGATCCATTGCCTTGCTACACATTAAATAACTGTATACTATTTTCTATTAACATAAATCACTAAAAATCTTAGCAAATAAGAATTGCATGTAGCTTCCACATAAAGGGCAATAACTCATTTTTTATTAGAAATAATTTTTAAAAACTTAAAATTGACAAATACCTAATTTCTATGTAAATATGCAATTCATTACTTTGACTAGATTTTGAAATAACTCTGTTGAGCATAGTATCAAAGTACAATACTACAATAATCATGATAAATGAAACAATCAAAAAAATAAACAAATAGGTTATAAAACAGAACACAAGAAAACTTGATAAAACAGATATTTAACACCTGGATGTTTCACTCATACAAATATTTTATAGAAATATCCCAATTCTACACAGCTGTTCATTTCATGTTATGGTGTAAGAGTGTAAAAATATTGAAATTTGGAGCAAAGTTTCTCAGAAAGTGTTTCAATGAAAAGGCATAGTTGGGAAATAGAAAACATAGATACACACCGTTTGGCACATACATTTGACATAATTTTGTCATTACTACAGCTGTTCAGATCATGTATACAGGGTTCCTTATCAATCAATTAAGTGGTGTGGATGGACAGAAAGATGAAAAAAGATAGATATACAAAAAATATAGTCTTGTTAACAAGTAAGTTAGAGGTAATAAGACAAAATTGTACTGAAATATAATTCTGTGGTATCATAAACCAAATATCTTTACCAAATACTTTACGACTGATAACAAAAAATTCAAATTTTCTTTGTCTATTTACATTAAAGTACTTTTCAAATCATAAATAGTAATTGTTTTACAGTGTGTTATCAAGGGAGTGACCACTGACTGCATTCCTGTCTCTGAATTCCTTGCCTTTGTTAATAAGAATATCAACGATTTATAATATCTTCACATCACAGACACACATCATCACATTAGCTTTGGATCCTAAAATATAAAAAGAAAAGCTCTATAACCTTTTACCAAGGCAACAGGTTAAATATCTGGATTCATTGGATTGTACGAGAAGATACTCAAGTTTAAGGAAAGCTCTTTAATGCTATCTTTTCACTAAAATACATGGTTGTTTACGTCTATTTTCATTACTGTAAACTTATTAATTTTCACAGTTGCTTATTTTCGCCGTTTCTTGATCTAGGACATATTTGCCCGTGTCAATTTTCGTGATTTTTGGTTGCATCTAGTAATTATTATATGTATCATATCTATTTAGGTTTTAATTAAGAAGGTGGTCAAAACTAGAATCACCCAAGCAGTTAAAGATCGCCATAATTAACTGTCAAACCAAGTTGTAAATTTCTTACTTGTTAAGGGCTGTTCCATTCATATTGATGTGGGGGAGGGGGGACACACTTTGTTCAAGACCCCCCACCAATATAAAAAAAATCATTACCCATCCACAAAAAAATGCATTTCAACCCCCAACAACAGAAAAATATAAATACGGCATCCCCCCTTCCTGCCCCCCTCAGGCAAATTGAAATGGAACAGCCCTAAAGAAATAATCCATTGCCACTGGTTGTTTATTGGAGATTTTAACATGGGTTGCCATTGTTTCATTAATATTTTACCCCGAATGAAGTGGAGTGAAGGGTAAAATAAACAAAAACAATGGATACCCATGTTAAAATCGACAATAAACCACGGGCGGCCATGGATTATTTCTATTCTAATATGCCATTTTTGTGTTTTCTGTAGACCTTTAGTGCAAGACAAAATGTCTGCCATTTTTATGTTTTTGTGCACAAAATAAATTATGACGTCACTGGTTTTAGCATGAAAGTAACTGTGACATATATATTGGAAGTTTACACAAGGCTTGTCATCATGGTTTTCTTTGTTCGTGGGCGTGGTCTATATTAGAATGAAATATACATTACCTTGACCAATTAAATGATTAAGTATTTAATGAATGATCCGTGTCTTTTAATCTATCAAAGTTTATTTACCAATTTGTACTGATGCCAAGACAATCATTCTTCTATTTATCATTGAAACAATTAAGTATGCCTCATTCATTACATATTATAATTTTCATTTTATACAACATTCAAAATGTCAATGATATACTAGTACCTGATTTCATATACACCATTGGAGATATTCTGGGGTAATTATTTTCGCTGTCCTTTGGCAACCAAAAGAATAGCCAAAATTAGTTCACCACAAAATAACTACATTTACAGTTATAACTTTTTTTCAATATTTTATGTTTTCCATTTTAAATCCTAAAACCTATATACTGTGGATTCATTTATTTTCGTGGGTACCAATTTTTGTGGTTCTGAATTCTGCAGCATACAAATAAATGTTAAATTTCCTTTTTGTGGGTTATCAAATTTCATGGGTCAAGGCCACCCACAACAAGAGTTAACACTAAAGTTTGTCTCACCTGCCGGCACCATCAGAACCAATTATTCTTTCTTCCTTCCACTATATTTTGAATTTACATGGATTTTCAGTTTCTGAGATCAAAAGATGTTTATAGAACTGAAACATTGCAAATATATGCAATAAAAATAATCAAAGTCACTCAACCGGAAAATCAAGGTCAAAAGATGGGGATGCAACTGTGCTAAGCTACTAATGGGGCATATGTATACCAAGTTTCATCAACCTAGGACCTATAGTTCTTAAGATATGGAGGTGCTTGCAAAACTTTTCCATTGCTATTATATGTATTGAAAATTGTCAAAGTCACTCAACCAAAAAATCAAGGTCAAGGTCAAAAGATGGGGATGCAACTGAGCTAAGCTACTACTGGGGCGTATGCATACCAAGTTTCATCAACCCAGGACCTATAGTTCTTGAGATATGGAGGTGCTCGCAAAACTTTTCCTTTGCTATTATATGTATTGAAAATTGTCAAAGTCACTCAACTGGAAAATCAAGGTCAAGGTCAAAAGATGGGGATTTAACTGTGCTAAGCTACTACTGGGGCATATGCATACCAAATTTCATCAACCCAGGACCTATAGTTCTTGAGATATGGAGGTGCTCATAAAACTTTTTCAAAAAGTTAACGCCGCCGTCGCCGCCGGTAAAGTAACACCTATGTCCCGCTCTGCTTCGCAGGCGAGACAAAAACCACGAAAATTGATACCCCACAAAAAATAATGAAACCACAGTAAGTCTAAAAAGCATTTAGTAATTCAAAATCTTTCCAGATTTGAATTCTTGAAATGGTTGAATTTCATTATCAAGGCTTTCACATTGAAAGGTAGTATTTGTAATTAAACCCCAGGTTATCACCAATAGGATGAACAAGAACAATCCTTGTAAATAAAATGTAATATACATTTGTACAACCAAGTTTGGAAAAATGTTCAAAATGTAAAATATGTCAGTATAATGACCCATATTAAAACTGAGGTAACTCAATTTCTATTTTATTTTTAACCCCTTGGACAGAAAACAAAAGAATGTGTTTTAATATTTGATGATCTTTTTCTGATATTTTTAGCTCACCTGACCCGAAGGGTCATGTGAGCTATTGTCATCGTTAAGCGTCCGTCGTCCGTCATCCGTCGTCCGTCGGTCCGTCCGTCCGTTAACTTTTCTTCAAAGATCTTCTTCTCTGAAACCACTGAAGGGATTGCATTGATACTTGGTATACATGATCTTTAGGATGTCCTCTACAAAGTTTGTGAATTATATACATGTCGACCAACCAACATGGCCGCCGTTGCTAAAAATAGAACAGGGGGGTCAGACCATTGTTTTTGGCTTATAACTCAAAAAGTATAAGAGATAGAGAAAATCCGAAGCAACCTACCTTGTTCAGCATCAAAAGCTCTATAAATCTCTTCATTGAGTCGAAGTTGTGAAACGACTCCTTATAGGAGTTATTGCCCTTTAATCATCAAAATTGACCATTTTTGCAGTTTTTGGACTATATCTTGAAAACTGTTAGAGCTAGAGGAAAAGTTAGCATTGCAGAATTGTTTAGCTCATTGAGATCTACAAAAATGATTTCAGGGTCAAAATTGTCAGATCAGCCGTTTAAGAGTTATTCCCCTTTCACTGTTTTTTCCATTAATTTTAACTGATTTTTAAAAATCTTCTTCTCTGAAACCACTGAAGGGATTGCATTGATACTTGGTATACATGATCTTTAGGATGTCCTCTACCAAGTTTGTGAATTATATACACGTCGACCAACCAACATGGCCGCTGTTGCTAAAAATAGAACAGGGGGGTCAGACCATTGTTTTTGGCTTATAACTCAAAAAGTATAAGAGATAGAGAAAATCCAAAGCAACCTACCTTGTTCAGCATCAAATGCTCTATAAATCTCTTCATTGAGTCGAAGTTGTGAAACGACTCCTTATAGGAGTTATTGCCCTTTAATCATCAAAATTGACAATTTTTGCAGTTTTTGGACTATATCTTGAAAACTGTTAGAGCTAGAGGAAAAGTTAGCATTGCAGAATTGTTTAGCTCATTGAGATCTACAAAAATGATTTCAGGGTCAAAATTGTCAGATCAGCCGTTTAAGAGTTATTCCCCTTTCACTGTTTTTTCCATTAATTTTAACTGATTTTTAAAAATCTTCTTCTCTGAAACCACTGAAGGGATTGCATTGATACTTGGTATACATGATCTTTAGGATGTCCTCTACCAAGTTTGTGAATTATATACACGTCGACCAACCAACATGGCCGCTGTTGCTAAAAATAGAACAGGGGGGTCAGACCATTGTTTTTGGCTTATAACTCAAAAAGTATAAGAGATAGAGAAAATCCAAAGCAACCTACCTTGTTCAGCATCAAATGCTCTATAAATCTCTTCATTGAGTCGAAGTTGTGAAACGACTCCTTATAGGAGTTATTGCCCTTTAATCATCAAAATTGACCATTTTTGCAGTTTTTGGACTATATCTTGAAAACTGTTAGAGCTAGAGGAAAAGTTAGCATTGCAGAATTGTTTAGCTCATTGAGATCTACAAAAATGATTTCAGGGTCAAAATTGTCAGATCAGCCGTTTAAGAGTTATTCCCCTTTCACTGTTTTTTCCATTAATTTTAACTGATTTTTAAAAATCTTCTTCTCTGAAACCACTGAAGGGATTGCATTGATACTTGGTATACATGATCTTTAGGATGTCCTCTACCAAGTTTGTGAATTATATACACGTCGACCAACCAACATGGCCGCTGTTGCTAAAAATAGAACAGGGGGGTCAGACCATTGTTTTTGGCTTATAACTCAAAAAGTATAAGAGATAGAGAAAATCCAAAGCAACCTACCTTGTTCAGCATCAAATGCTCTATAAATCTCTTCATTGAGTCGAAGTTGTGAAACGACTCCTTATAGGAGTTATTGCCCTTTAATCATCAAAATTGACCATTTTTGCAGTTTTTGGACTATATCTTGAAAACTGTTAGAGCTAGAGGAAAAGTTAGCATTGCAGAATTGTTTAGCTCATTGAGATCTACAAAAATGATTTCAGGGTCAAAATTGTCAGATCAGCCGTTTAAGAGTTATTCCCCTTTCACTGTTTTTTCCATTAATTTTAACTGATTTTTAAAAATCTTCTTCTCTGAAACCACTGAAGGGATTGCATTGATACTTGGTATACATGATCTTTAGGATGTCCTCTACCAAGTTTGTGAATTATATACACGTCGACCAACCAACATGGCCGCTGTTGCTAAAAATAGAACAGGGGGGTCAGACCATTGTTTTTGGCTTATAACTCAAAAAGTATAAGAGATAGAGAAAATCCAAAGCAACCTACCTTGTTCAGCATCAAATGCTCTATAAATCTCTTCATTGAGTCGAAGTTGTGAAACGACTCCTTATAGGAGTTATTGCCCTTTAATCATCAAAATTGACAATTTTTGCAGTTTTTGGACTATATCTTGAAAACTGTTAGAGCTAGAGGAAAAGTTAGCATTGCAGAATTGTTTAGCTCATTGAGATCTACAAAAATGATTTCAGGGTCAAAATTGTCAGATCAGCCGTTTAAGAGTTATTCCCCTTTCACTGTTTTTTCCATTAATTTTAACTGATTTTTAAAAATCTTCTTCTCTGAAACCACTGAAGGGATTGCATTGATACTTGGTATACATGATCTTTAGGATGTCCTCTACCAAGTTTGTGAATTATATACACGTCGACCAACCAACATGGCCGCTGTTGCTAAAAATAGAACAGGGGGGTCAGACCATTGTTTTTGGCTTATAACTCAAAAAGTATAAGAGATAGAGAAAATCCAAAGCAACCTACCTTGTTCAGCATCAAATGCTCTATAAATCTCTTCATTGAGTCGAAGTTGTGAAACGACTCCTTATAGGAGTTATTGCCCTTTAATCATCAAAATTGACAATTTTTGCAGTTTTTGGACTATATCTTGAAAACTGTTAGAGCTAGAGGAAAAGTTAGCATTGCAGAATTGTTTAGCTCATTGAGATCTACAAAAATGATTTCAGGGTCAAAATTGTCAGATCAGCCGTTTAAGAGTTATTCCCCTTTCACTGTTTTTTCCATTAATTTTAACTGATTTTTAAAAATCTTCTTCTCTGAAACCACTGAAGGGATTGCATTGATACTTGGTATACATGATCTTTAGGATGTCCGTAACCAAGTTTGTGAATTATATACACGTCGACCAACCAACATGGCCGCCGTTGCTAAAAATAGAACAGGGGGGTCAGACCATTGTTTTTGGCTTATAACTCAAAAAGTATAAAAGATAGAGAAAATCCGAAGCAACCTGCCTTGTTCAGCATCAAAAGCTCTACAAATCTCTCCATTGAGTCGAAGTTGTGAAACGACTCCTTATAGGAGTTATTGCCCTTTAATCATCAAAATTGACCATTTTTGCAGTTTTTGGACAATATCTTCAACACCGTTAGAGCTAGAGGAAAAGTTAGCATTGCAAAATTGTTCAGCTCATTGAGATCTACAAAAATGATTTCAGGGTCAAAATGGTCAGATCAACAATTTAAGAGTTATTCCCCTTTAACTGTTTTTTTCCATTAATTTTAACTGATTTTCAAAAATCTTCTTCTCTGAAACCACTGAAGGGATTGCTTTGAAACTTGGTACACTTGATCTTTAGGATGTCCTCTACCAAGTTTGTGAATTATATACACGTCAACCAACCAACATGGCCGCCATTGCTAAAAATAGAACAAAGAGGGTCAGACCATTGTTTTTGGCTTATAACTCAAAAAGTATAAGAGATAGAGAAAATCCGAAGCAACTTTTCTTGTTTAGCATCAAAAGGTCCTTACAGGAGTTATTGCCCTTTAACTGTTATTTTCTATTAATTTAAACTGATTTCCAAAAATCTTCTCTGAAACCACTGAAGGGATTATTTGCAACTTTGTATAGTTGAAAGTCTGTGAAATTTATTCAAACTTTGGCATAAGAGATCAGGTGAGCGATTCAGGCTCCTGGGAGCCTCTAGTTTCATGGAAGTGGTGATTATAATACATTAAAAACTAGAAAGCTAACAAAGTCAGGAGAGGTCACAATGGCAAACAGTTTTTCCAAAAAAATTTCAACAGATTTTCATGAAATTTAAATACGTGATTCCTCAAATATTACTGTGTAACATTTCAAATCTGTATTCCTTATAGTTTTTTTTAAGTTTAAACATTCACAAAAAATGTTGACATATTGATATACAGACAGACAGACAAATGTATAAAATGAAACCTATAGGGTTTCAACTTCCTTGATGTTGGGCCCTTAAAAATCTGAAGGCTGAATACATACCTAATATTGAGCTAATATCAGCTAGTCCGTTCATGACTGAAAACAAAACAAGACATGAAAATCATAATCAATATCAAAATTCATTCCTAAAATTTGTTTTAGTATATGTGCTGCATTTAGTGATTCTGATAAGAAAACACTACAACCCTACTATCTTTCTGCTGTTCCATTGGATAGTATTAAAACTGGTCTAAATATATATATACCAGTACATGTATGGTCTATTTATAGCTATCTCTAACATGTTTACGTTCATGCTCCAGCGGATTCCACAGAAAGTGCAGAATGCAAGATTATTCAAATTGATAATATATATGAATGTCTAGTATATAATCAAACAATGTTACTGTAATTTCAACCCTGAAAATCATCTGACAAACAGATTTTGATTGTTTGAGTGCCCTCAGCAAGGATCGAACTCACAACATTTGGGACATCTTTGGCGTATGCGCCTAGCTAACAGAACAGAGGTTGTAACCACTACACCATCCTAGGCTCCTCAAAAGAAGAGCTTTCGTTTGGGTAGTGTTACTTTTCCCTACGAAGTACAATTACAACTTATTCTGCTTACACAATGTATGAAGCGTCGCAAGGTTTTTAATTACAGAGCTATTAATTTGAATGCATACACGGATTCATCAGAGTTTTGATAAATTCATTACATGTACTTATATATAGATATTTAATCTTATTCTTTTTTCTTCTTATTGACATTTCTAAAGAAAAGATTTTGAAAATCCCTGCTTTAATCCTGAGAGCTAGTCTTCCATTTAATTATAAGATTGGCTTTGAATGATTACGCTCAATTTTTTATCTCATTCTAGATTCAATTAAAAGATGAGCAGCATTCAATAGTCATAATAAATACTGCTGCCTCCATTGCAGTTTAAGTTGCTGTTGATGTATGATGGTTGTTCAATATACATTCATTTTACATCTCATTATCACCTATATTTTAGACACTTTTTGTCAGAACTTAAATTTCTTTTACCATGTTACGTACATTTTAAATGCAATTTCTATCCCAAATGCAATCACAAACATGGCAAGAACAAACTTCTTCACTGTCATATATTCAGTGAAAGCTGACGGCACATATTTCACGAAGGTCATTTCAGCTGGGCCTTTCCTACGACCAGTTCCTTTATACCTCATAGGCATGGGACCACCGTGAGTAAATCTGAAGATATAGAAAATATAAATTAGTCACTCATTGATATTCAACAAATTTAATAAATGAAATCATACACATGTAATTGAATTTTTCTTTTATTGAAATCTTTACATATTGTTGAAGAGCCTAATTATTTTTATGCTCAAATGAGTTAAGATAATAAAAGTTGAAATATGATAAAACAAAGATGACATATTTAACATATACCAATATTTATTTGGACCTCATTCCACTATATTTTTTTATCTGAAAGTTTTAGACATTTTTACCAAGGGTTTTGGACCCAATATATCTCTGGGCTCCATGCTCTGTGACTTTAACTGATAACTTAAGACCTCTCGATTCTTATCATGAATTTACTTGGACCAAACATATCTAAATCTTCCATGCTTTAGGACTTTTAATTTGTCTTATTTTATTCTTATCATGAGTTTATTTTGACCACATAAGATAAAGTACCTTGTTTTAAACAAATATACCTTGGTGTACCATGCTCTGTGACTTTATCTGATAATTTTGGCCCTCTGGATTTAAACATTAAGATTCTAGCGGCATAGTCTTCATCATAATCTTGTTTGAGTGTGGGTGAACTCAGGATGTTATAAGCTGTTTTCAGTCTGATGAACTTGTCTTTACTGTCAGGGTCTCCAGGATTTAAATCAGGATGATACTGAAAATTAGAGGGAAAAATGTTGGCTTGACATGGTCACATTTGTTTTTGTGTACACGTGTGTGTTTTTTTTTTTTTTTTTTACAAAAAACATTCAAAGCAGTGAAATAACAGTTTACAGACTATCTAAATTGTCATTAGATACTCATCTGTTGCAATATTAGTCATAATTACATCTATAAGTGAAGATACCTTTTTAGAAAGTTTTCTGTATGCAGATTTTATTTCCTCTTGAGTCGCATCCTTCTTTATTTCCAGGACTTTATAGTGATCTGTAAGTGATGCATACCTACAAACAACAAATTTTTAAAAGTACATGTTAAATTATAAAATATCAACATTATAAAAAAGTTTTAAAAAATTATTGGATTCTTAATGTATTTATAATACATGTATCTAGATGAAATTCCATAGCCTAAGTTAACAAAGAATTCAATGTCTTTCTCAAAAGTTATATGCACAATGCACTTCATTTACTGTGATTTCATTATTATTCATGGGGTTTTAATTTTCGTGGTTTTCGAAGGTGGCCTTCATCCACGAAATTTGATACTCAACAAAAAGGAAATTAAATTATGATCTGTATGTTGGAAACATCAAAACCACGAAATAAAGACCCACAAACTGGTCCTTTTTCATCAAACCACGAAAATTGGTAACCATGAAAATAAATGAATCCACAGTATATGCTGGCTGATTTTCATTTTGGATTTCTTTAAGTGCTGTTAATATGTATAGGTTATGTCATGTAACCTCTCATTATCTTCTATGTTTAGGATTTATCATTATATGATTGTCCTAACAGAATATGCTTTTGATATTTTTACAATATTCAGTTAACATATTGTATAAAACCCAGGTTTTGAGTTAAAACTGATAGATTTTTTACTCTTAAAAAATGTATACACCTACCTTACATGTATAACGGAATAAAGTGGTGTGTGGATCTTCTGAAAATTTCTCAAAACAAGTATCTGGTTCATTTTTCTTCCATGGTCTGTAAAATTAAATTTTTTTTTTTTTAATCAATTGTTTTTCAGGCAACCTGTCATGGCAAAAAGACTTTAAGGTCCTAAAAACTATTGATTATGGCATCTCTGTCAAAAACTCAAGTTTTGCTATATTAAACACATGAAGTGACATTTCTTGTCATGCAGATACATGTACATGTATGTGCCTACAAGTATAATTTTAATATTCAGGAAGTTTAGAATTGGACACTAGAAGCTAAAAATAGGGCATCTAATGGGACATTAAATAATACCCCGCCATGATATAATATCAATAGTTCATAAAATTTAATTTTTTAAAGTGGCCTATCTCAAAAACTATTTTTCAGATCATGCTTGAAATTTAACTTGACCTGTATTTTATTGTACTAAACAGCTGTGCAAAATATCCTTCAAATCCCTTGACATGTTTTCAAGTTATCAGTCGGAAGCTAAAAAATTCATGAAATTTGATTTTTCAAAGTGGCCAATCTCAAAAACTATATTTCAGATCATGCTGAAAATTGAACTTGACCTGTATTGTATAGTACTAAACAGCTGCCCAAAAAATCATTGGATTCGCTTGCTTGTACTTGATCTGTATTTTATTGAGCTATGACCAGTGCAAAATCCAATATTTTGCACAGATTATGAATTTAGTACTTTACCCTAATTTTCAATGGTTTATTTCAAAAGTTGATAATTATAGTTTCAAAGTCATTTATTTAATTTACAAAATATTAATCTTAGTTGGAAATGTTTGAAGGTCAGGATAATTGCTAACCTTGTAAATCTTACATGTTTATTTCTGAAAGTTACAACATGACAAATTACTTCCTACATGTACAAATCCTGGTCAAATGATCATGGAACTTCTTATGCAATGTCTGTCTAGCGCTTGAGGCATTTTAACAATTTTAGAACAAATCTCCCAGATACACATTCATGACTTTCCACTCGAGAGAGATGGTCATGACAAGTTACAAAATGGTTACCTAGCATGTTATATTCGGTTTCAACAGTTTCTTTTATTATCGTTTAGGACTGGATTATATTGTACCTATGTATGCAGTATTGACTATTTTATTCCAATACAATTTACATCTGTTTGGTGTTTTATTTACAATGGCCTTTGAAGTTAAGGAGCTGTTCCCGAGTTATGACCAGCCGATCCCGGTACACAATAAAATTAACATTGATTAAGTTACAAACTGACACTAGTCGCCTGCAGTCTGGTCATAGAGTGGTAGAGAAACCCGTGGTTCTAATGTTTTGGACTTCCATTCCGGTCTCCAAATTGTAATGAGGTACTGATCTACATTTGTGTGAAACTACAGAGGGTGAGTTCAACCTTAAAATCACATGTGACATTTTTTTTTTCTTTTAAAGATATTAAATTGTTACTTTTTGTGATAGGGTATTGTTTATACGCACCAGTGTTTTTATCCTAATTGTAATACTTACATTAATAGGGCAAAATGAGATCAGTTAAACCTTCAGCTTCAGTGTTTTCTATTGAATCAGCTATTGTTAACAATAATAAAGTAAAAGTCAAGTTAGGGAAACTGTATATGAATGCTCTCATAGATAGTGGAGCAGACATTTCTATTGTAAATACCAGTGTTCTTAAGAAAGCATTTTTAAATAATGATTTACCAGAAGTTTTTCAAACTGATATTTACTCTGTAAAAGGAGTATGTAATAAGTCTTTAAAATTACATGGGAAGACTGACTTGGTAATAGATGTGAATGGCCTTCAAATGATGCATCATTTTTACATTATTGACAATGAAAGTTTTAAATTAATACTTGGACAAGACTTTTTGAAAGCACATCATGCTTTTATAGATTTTTCAAAACAAATAGTTACTTTTCAAAATGAAATGACAGCCGCAACACTTTATACTCAACAAGATAAGGAAAAACCAATTAATATCGCAAAGATCACAACTCCTGTGGTCATTCCACCTTTTTCTGAATGCAATGTTCCACTTTTTATTTCTAAAATTAAGGATAATGAAACTGTTATTTTAGAACCAAACAAGGTGTTGCTCAATAAGAAATTGATAGGAAGTAGAAGTTTGAATCAAGTGAAGAATAGTATAGTAACATATCGTATACTTAACCCTTCAAATGAGGCTGTATCTTTTAAAGCTAACACTGTTATTGCAAAAGTGTTTCATGTTTCAGAACAACCCATCTTTTCACTTAGCACAGATAAATCCAAAGCCCAAATTTTTGATTTTCATTCACCATTAGAGAAAGCAGCAGAATTAGATATCAAAATTGATGAAACTAATCTTTTACCTGAACAATGCGTTAGGTTAAAATATCTTATAGGACAAAATAGGGATGTTTTTGCTAAAGATTCTTCTGAGTTAGGGAAAACTAATTTGCATTACCATACAATTCACACAACAACAGAAAAACCAGTCAGAACACAACGTTACACACAAACACCAGCCATGCAAAGAGAAACAGAAAGACAAATTAAGCAAATGCTAGAAAATGATATTATTGAGGAGTCGATGTCACCTTATCAGAGCCCCGTTGTCTTAGTCAAAAAAGCAAATGGGCAATTTAGATTCGCCATCGATTACAGAAAGCTCAATGCTATAACTGAATTGGAATCATTTCCAATACCAAAAATTGAAGAAGTTTTTGATACAATTGCAGATTCAAAGTCCAGCATTTTTAGTGTTTTAGATTTAGCAAGTGGATTTCATCAAGTTCCACTAGATGAGAAAACTAAACACAAAACTGCTTTTATTACACATCAGGGTTTATACCAGTTCAAACGTTTATGTTTTGGCTTAACAAATGCACCGAGTACATTTCAAATGCTCATGACAAAGGTCCTAAAAGAGCTGAATTGGAAAATTGCTTTAATTTATATTGATGATATTTTGGTATTCTCTAAAAGTTTTGATGAGCACCTTCACCATTTAAATCTTGTTTTCCAAAAGTTAAGGGAAGCTAATCTAACATTGCAGCCTGCAAAATGTCACTTTGCTTCAAAACAAGTAAAATATTTAGGACATATCATAAATGAAAATGGTATTCAAGTTGACAAGGAGAAAACATCAGCTGTTGCAGAATATCCAATTCCAAAAACACTCAAACAGCTTCGTTCTTTTATTGGTATGTGTGCATACTATAAAAGATTCATACAAGGTTACAGTAAAATATGTGAACCACTAAACAAACTTTTACGCAAAAATGAAAAATTTGTGTGGCATAATGACCAACAAAAAGCATTTGACATTCTAAAACATAAACTGACATCTGCACCCATTCTAGCTTTTCCTGATTTTTCTAAACCTTACATCCTGGCTGTTGATGCATCTGACTTTAGCATTGGTTTTGTATTGAGCCAAGTCCAAGATGATGAATTGGAACATGTCATAGCCTATGGCGGAAGAGCATTGCGAACGCAGGAGAAGGCGTGGCACATTAATCACAAAGAAGGACTTGCCTTAGTAGAAGCCATTAAAACCTTCAAAGCATATTTGGCAAATTCAGAATTTACAGTCTACACAGATAATATAACTGTTCGTTGGCTGGATACCAATAGAGATGCTCAAGGAAGACTTGGAAGATGGTCGTTATTTCTGCAACAGTATAAATTCAAAATTGTTCACAGACCTGGATTGAAAAATCAAAATGCTGATGGTTTGTCTAGAAGGGAGTATGCTACACAACCAGAAGATAATTTGGAGGAAGATGATTTACCAGCAATTGGATCCATTCAAGCAGAAAGAAAGGAATACCTAGCAGTGACCTTTGAATATCCATGGGAAACTCAAAAACCTCAGATACCAAACATATTGGCAATTGATGCAACAGATGAAGAACCAGTGGATACACAACATACTATACCGAATCAAAGGACTTTAAAAGAGTTGCAACGAAATTGTGACTTTTACAAGGAGATTATTGCATTTAAGGAAAATGATGTTGTTCCAGATGATGCTAAAAGAGCAAGATCTATTGTAGCTCAAGCATATCATTATGAATTTATGGATGGAATTTTGTACCATATTTACAGAGAAAGAGCCAGAGGCCTTACTCCAGAGCAAGGTCTTACCAAACAACTTTGTGTACCAAAGGTTTTATGCCGAGATCTTCTTTTATCATACCATGATTGCATTGCAGGGGGAGGTCATCAAGGATTAGAAAGAAATTATGCAGCTTTACGTGCAAAATATTATTGGCCAAATATGTTTAAAGATGCTGAAACGTATATCAAAACTTGTGAAGTATGCCAACAATCAAAGAACTCCAAGCATAGCAAACCAATTCCACTTAGGCCTTTACCTATTGAAGATGTGTTTTCCAGATGGCATATGGACTTTTTAGAACTTCCAACTACTCCAGATAAACACAGATACTTACTTCTTCTAGTAGACAGTTATTCCAAATGGTGTGAAGCTTTCCCACTCAAGACAATGGAAGCTACAGAGGTTGCCAAAGTACTGTTCAACGAAATTTTTACAAGGTACGGAGCGTGTCGTACACTTATATCAGATAGAGCACAGAACTTCATGTCTAAACTTGTACAAGCACTATGCGAACTTTTTCAAGTAACCAGACACTATACTAGCTCATATCACCCAGAGACAAATGCAGCTTGTGAAAGAATGAATTCTTTTATTGCTCAAACATTGCGGACATATTGTAACAAGGAGCAAACTGATTGGACAACGTATATACCTGCTGTTATGATGGCATATAGGTCAACTCCAGCAACACAGTCTACTCAGTTTTCACCATTTTACATGCTATTTGGTCAAGAAATGAGACTTCCTGTTGATGTTGCTTTAGTACCAAAACAAAATTTAGCAAGAGAACCTAAACTTCATCTCACAAGATATTTGGAACAGATAAAATTATACAGAGAGATAGCAGCTAAAAATATGAAGCAAAAACAAATTAAGTATACTGAACAACATGACAAGAAGGCGCAGCCTACAACTTTGACTACTGGTAGCAGAGTTTGGCTTTACTGCAGCAGGGTTCCCAAAGGAAAGTCGCCAAAGCTAATACAGAAATGGACAGGGCCTTATACAATTATAATGCCAGGACCAAACAATACATTTAAACTTAGAAACATTGCCACAAACAAAACAATGAAATCTTTGGTACATGCAAAACGGCTAAAATTATACTACAGTCCAGATGATCGTCCCGAACATATTTTGCCAGAGTATCAGGATCTAGAGTTGAATCCTGAGGAGATAGAAGAAACCCATCCACATGATGCTGTGGTAACAGATGACAGTGATGGCACGGAGTCAAATTATATGAATGACACAGATGCTGAGGACACACAAGATGAGCCGGAATTTGATGCTAAATGTCAGAACAATCAGCAGCCAAGGTCTAAAAATAGCAATCATGCTCAAAAGAAAAACAAGCATATTACATCATCACAAAACAATCACACTAGGAAATCAAACAAACAACCATTGATTCCATTTACAGAAAATGATATAGAAAAAGTTTTAGAATATAGTTTATATCAAGGCAAACCAATTTATAAAATCAAATTCGTTGGGAAATCAGAAAGATCGTGGCAAGATGGGGTGTTAATTCCTGAAAAATTAAAACAGGAATTTCATAGACTGTATAATGCAAAAGGGAAACGAAGGAAAAAGCCTAGTAATAGGAGTAAATTTTTCGAAACTCCACAAGCCAATGTCCAATCTATTAAAACAACTAATCCAGTTCAGATTGTTATATATGGGCAAGTAGATAGGAAGCACAAGGAATCAACATTTTTGTTAAAATCTCCAAATGGTGCTCTTTTTACAAGGATGTTATTGAGTCATGAAGTCTCTCCAGAAGCTTTTCAAAATTTTATTGATGCCATTAAGCAAGAAGAGATAAAATGCTTACAATCTCAAGATCCTCTAAAACACAGAAACTTTATTCCAGTATCATCATACAATATAGCAACTGGAACATTTTCACATCATATAACACCAAATCGATGTGTATTTTTATCTTCGCATCAATCATCAGCACTTGGAATTCAGTATTTTAGACACACCTTACAAAGGCATTTTAATAGAGAAAATTTTTAATTTTTTTTTTCAACTGGGAACTCATGGTCGTGATTTTTTTTGTTTTATCTTTATGATGACCTAGTTTTTTTTATATTATGGGATGCACATTTATGAATTGGCCATTCATAACATTATTGAAATGAAAATGCAGAATTTTTTTTTTCTGCAGAATGTAAATGAAAATCAACATGGGATTAACAAGAAATAATTTCAAAAGGGGGTATTTCAAGCATGTGCAAAGAAGCACTTGGATTGATTTTGGTATCTCATGAATAAGGGTTGGATTCGTCACCCAAACTTTATTCTTAGAGATTCTTTAGGAAAAGGAGTGACGACCTTTTTCTGTGGAGTAGAAATTGTTTAATTTAAATGTGAATGATATTTCCTTTGATAGAAATGTTGATCTTTGTTTAAATCACATCTATTACATTAGCATGGTCTGCTTATGTAGCCAAGTCAGCTGTCTATGTAAAAAATATATTTATTTTTTTTTGAAAGTAATAGGGATACACATATATCCATTAGTACAAGTTACTGAAGTTCGTTAGTTATACATTTTTAAGTAAACAGATATTAGTTTCTTCATTTTTTTACCTAGTTTTTATTTTATCTTTGTTTTTTTTTTTTGTCATTTAATGTTAAGTAAGGGTATGTCACATGTGTTAAGGGTGAATCTCTACAGGAAGAAAATCTGAGCTGGATGAGGCCACAGAGATTTTTTTTGACTAGTGAGACAATTACTAAAGCTGGAGATTTACAAAGGTTTTCTACTGGAACCAGTGAACCTGTCGACTTTAAGTCTTGGAAACACTTGTTCCTTACCATGTCGTACGTGGCAACGTTGGATTTCCCATTGGGCAACGCTGGAAGCCACACAACGATGGATTGCAACGTTGGATTTCCCATTGGGCAACGCTGGAAGCCACACAACGATGGATTGCCATATGAAGAATTTTCATCAAAAGATGTGATGGAGCTTCAGTTGGAGATGAACCGTTAATGATTATTGTCGATGAGCTGTTGATGAGTTGTTGATGATTTTTGTTGATGAACTGTTGATTATTATGTTGTGGATGAACTGTTGATGATTTTTGTTGATGAACTGTTGATGATTATGTTGTGGATGAACTGTTGATGATTTTTTTGTTGATGCGTTGTTGATGATGATATTGGATAACTGTTGATGTTTATTGAAGATGAACTGTTGATGATTTTTATAGTAAATGAAGATTCAGTGTTATAGGATATCCTTGAACTAAGTGATCTTAAACAACCATATTCTACAATGGGAGAACAAATGGATTCGGTTACCTATTAGATATGTGTTAAAAGAAGAACACTTTATTTGCCCAGGCCAGGCAAACCATGTTAAGTGAAACAACATTATTAACAATTCGATTATTTGGATGAATTGAACAATAAATGTTATAGTTCACTTGGGAAATGATGAGAAGTCGAAGGAGATATATTCAGACTATGAATATGTGTTTATTATCATTATTTTGTTCTTTGTTGTTTTGTTTATGTTTTATTTGTGATTTATTTTTATTGATCTTTCAGGATTATGGGTTAAAAAAAATATATATATATATATACAGATTTCGGGAGAAATCTTAGGTGAAGGAGGGGAAGCATATGACCAGTGCAAAATCCAATATTTTGCACAGATTATGAATTTAGTACTTTACCCTAATTTTCAATGGTTTATTTCAAAAGTTAATAATTATAGTTTCAAAGTCATTTATTTAATTTACAAAATATTAATCTTAGTTGGAAATGTTTGAAGGTCAGGATAATTGCTAACCTTGTAAATCTTACATGTTTATTTCTGAAAGTTACAACATGACAAATTACTTCCTACATGTACAAATCCTGGTCAAATGATCATGGAACTTCTTATGCAATGTCTGTCTAGCGCTTGAGGCATTTTAACAATTTTAGAACAAATCTCCCAGATACACATTCATGACTTTCCACTCGAGAGAGATGGTCATGACAAGTTACAAAATGGTTACCTAGCATGTTATATTCGGTTTCAACAGTTTCTTTTATTATCGTTTAGGACTGGATTATATTGTACCTATGTATGCAGTATTGACTATTTTATTCCAATACAATTTACATCTGTTTGGTGTTTTATTTACAATGGCCTTTGAAGTTAAGGAGCTGTTCCCGAGTTATGACCAGCCGATCCCGGTACACAATAAAATTAACATTGATTAAGTTACAAACTGACACTAGTCGCCTGCAGTCTGGTCATAGAGCTGTGCAAAATATAATTCAAATCCCTTGACACGTTTTCAAGTTATTGGTCGGAAACCTTCTGGGGACGGACGGACACCGAAAGAAACTGAGGGTATAACATAATACCCTGCCACTTCGTTGCTAAATTTTTTAGACTGACCAGCCTGCAATAGAGAGGTACAGGTGGTGTAGCCCTAAATGTGCCTAATAATAATACCAAACAAATTGTTGCATAAAATGTACTGTACAAAAACCTCATAAAGTCATCTTTAAACATGGATAACTATAGTAAAAGCTGACATGGCTGATGGCTAAAATAATAAGACCACTTTCCAAAGACTCATTCAAGTATGATATATGGTTGATAATTAAGCCAAAATTAGTCAAAGCACTTCAAAACAATCATGTCTTAGAGTTTAAATTACTGTAGTTGTAGTTGAGGCTATTGTTGAAGTCATTCACCATTTGTGATAAATTCCAGCCAGCCTGAAATGTGCCGGTCCACTGGACCCGACCAACAATAACTGGCAAAGTAGACTCAGGTCTGGTAATTTTGTTAAATATAAACCTCAGGTTTGTCACTGGTGTGGCCGAGGTTTGATCCCCAGTGGCAGTCACTGTGGTGTGGATCATGGTCTACAGTTACACTAGCATAATATGGGACGCAGTCCCACACAAGTTTCACAGTCCTAAAGCACCGTCCCCTGGTGACCATAGCATGCATATGACTATATAATTTTATAAATCTTGTATGTGTGATCTGATCACGGGGAGGACTGCTATAACAAATGTTTTTTGTTGTTTTTGTTTTTACTTGTAATTTATCATTGTAGCATAATGAAATATTGGTCTTTTTTTGTATCCAGACTCTTTGAACAAGTATATATATAGTATCTGCAATAAGCTATCTATTTATTATAATCTTATACTTTATTTTATTCTCTGTTATAATGTAATCATTGTAATGATACTGCCCTTTGAGGGACCATAATTGGAAAATAAATTATGTCTTATATGTCTTATATGTGAAACTTCCAAAAGTTGATTGTTCAAATTTTTTTTCTAACCGGATGTGCCAAGTGCATACAAGTGTGCTTGGCAAACATTTCTATGGGGCCAGAAAATTTATGTTTTTTTTTTGGAAACAAATTAGGGACCGACCATAACTTGTAGGGGGGCCTTGTTTTTTTCCTAAAAAAATATTCTGAAAATTATTTTTGATGAAAAAATTATTTTGGTAGCAGAGGGTAAGAAAAAAAATATTCTGAAGAAGGATTTCTACCGTATAAAATAATGATGAATGAAAAAGATATTTTGTCGCAAAGCATTCGAAAAATAAATATTTTTTCTGCACTCTTAAAACAAAGGCCTCACCTTCAAGTTAAATGGTCTGTCCCTTAAAGTTGACAGATTTAATACCAATAGTTTAATTTTTTTTTTTAAATTAATTAATTAAATTAACAGGAGAATATGGATGGAAAGTCAAAACTTAATTCTCTATATATATTTTTCAAGAGAGTTTCTCTTGCTGTAAAAGAGATGAAATGATTTCGCCAAGCTCTCCTGAAATAGTTAACAGCGTCATGTCACTGGGCTGTCAATCATCACCATCAATGATTGTTAATTATTAATTTCAACCATTTCATGAAGATGTACATTACAATAAATCAAAATTAACAATAAATCATAAATTTTGAACAGTGAAAAAACATATAAAAATATGGTCCTACCTCAGAGCTGATTATGGCAATAAATAAATCCTGTGCATGTGTCCTGCATTGAAACAATTGGTCATTTTCTGCCAGGTTTTTATATCAATCTTTTCCGGCCAATACTTCAATTTAGATATATTGGTATTCAGAAAATCTTCCAAAACCTGGTAAAAAAAAGTTGGTCACTTTGTTTACTTTCTGCTGAAGCACGAAATACTCTGACCAGAAAATGACGTCACGGATTACATTCATTAAAGTCAAAAGAGGTAATTTGGTCCCTGTCAAACGTTGTCCCAAAACATTTTGATCCTTTTTTAAAACGTTACAGATATTTTTAATTTGCACAATTAATTCGATATTTGATATTATCAACATTCAATTATTGATCAACTTCAAAGGTAATTTTTTAAAATTATCTTCTAATGCCGCGTCCGATTTTGGTTGCATCTATTCTCATATTAATTTATTACACATTGACAGCTAGGAATTATTCTCCGGTCGGGAGACAATCCCCTGTGATTCTGTGTTGTAAATAAAGTACACATTCATATATTTTCTAGTTACAGTCTACTTTTGTCATGACTTAATTATGTTGTACTTTATTAACTTCTTAAATGTATATTTCTATTATCCATTGTGTATGCGCCTAAACCAATTATTATTGTAACCTTTCAGCTTGTTAAGACTGCAGTAGAGATGTTTATTTGCTTGTTGTCTAATTACATAAATTCAATGTTACTTTTCCACTAACATGTTGTGGTCTGTTGCTGCACTTTGGTACTAGGGTGATTTTATTTTGCGACAATGTGTCAAAAATCGTCAACTTTCGGTTTCGTAACGATGTGAAGGTCACTTTTGTTGACAGATGCTAACTCTTTGAAGGACCAAAATCAAATGGTATTTTAATGGTTTATACAAATGTTTTAACATACACATGGAAAAATAACTGTGCACATAGCCCAGAAAGCAAAGAGTTCAGTGCTAATGGGTTTTGAATTTGGACCCTCTCAATCTCATTCTCACTCTCAGATTCAGAAGTTGGCTAGTCCCACTAAACAGAAAAATCTTAATTTACTATACCTTGGACTTCCAAGTAACAAATGATAAAATTGAGTATGTATGCATGACACGAAATCATTGGCCATTTGCAGAACTGGGATTAATGGCTAATGGCCTCGTTATTAAGGCTGGTGGTGGTTGTCCATTGTGTTTTTTCTAAATTGTCGCTTGTTATGTGGACTGTGTCGCGTAAACTTATTCCACATCTCATTATTTTCTATAATAACTTAGCAACTCTAACAGATACAAAGAATCAAAGATGTAAGGCTCTTCAGAATCAAAAGCTCTGCAAAAGTCTCAATTTGGAGGAATTTGTCAGACTGTCTAAGGGTTATGGCCCCTTCAATGTAAAAAATAGCATTTTTTTTATATTTTTGTCCTATAGCTGAAAACTATTGAAGACAGAGAAAAGCTGTTGCTTGCTTAAATCTTCAGCTCATTTAACTCTACAAAAGTCTCCATTGGGTTTAAGTTGTCAGACGATCCCTTATATGGGTACAGTAATACATGTAGGTACATGTACATTGGAATAGAAGATTCTCCTATAGCTTAAAGACCAGGTGAGGGATTCATGCTCCTGGGAGCCTCTTGTTTTCTATCAAAGAGACTTGCAACAAAGAAGATATTTAAGGGTGCAAGGTATAGTTTTGCAAAGTGACGTCATCAGATGAAAGCAACATCACCTTCATGCTTGAATGGAAATAAGATATTTTCCTGTAATATGGACATCTATATATCAATAAAAAGCTGAAATTCACCACTTTTTAATGGAACCCACATAGTAGACTTATTCATATTTGAATATTTCATCAAAACTGTCCAAAATGAACAAAAAAGGGGGTGTTTTGTGTAAAATTTATGGGTGTCATCCCATTTCTGAGGCTAAATTCCACTGACTTGTGACCAAATTTCAAGTCTTAATAATAGATCGCTTGAAAGAGCATGTCACTTAGGGCAAAAATTTGGAACAAAAAGGGTACGCTTTCCAGCTCTAAAGAAAAATATTTTTGTTTACCTGAAAAGTGTCATTTTGACATCTGCAAATATGGCGGGATTTATAGTTGTCTCCCTTCACACTGAAGTTCTTATAAAAATTTTTTTAAAAAGAAAATAAACCTGTTGTGGCATTTTTAATACAAAAATATATCTAAACAATCATAAAAGTTTAAAATATTTGATGATTTTCACTTCAGCTATATGAATAGACAGGGATTCCCTTACCTGTGTTTAATGTATTTGGTAAAACTCACTAGTATTTTATACGAAACTGTGTCTTGCATCGTTTAAAGCATTATGATGCATGAATATTCTGATGAAAGCAAATTTTTCTGTTTCGGTATCTTATTGCGAACACAATGGTACCTTATTTTTGTCGTTGCGATAAAAAATAGCGAAAACATACAGATTCTCATACAAGACCTTGCGATGAAGATTTTTGGATTTTTTGCATTCATGAACTGTTTTCAGCTGAAATGTGAAGCTTATATCAATACTATGCTTTTTAAACAATCTAACATAATTATCTTAATAAAAATGATATTGTGATGGCAATTAATCAGTTTATCTAAAAAAACATTCAAAGGGATTTTTTTATACCCCCCACTTCAAAAGTGGGGGGTATATAGTGATAGGGGTGTCCGTCCTTCCGTCCGTCCTTCTGTCCGTCCTTCCGTCCGTCCTTCCGTTACACTTCAGGGTACCCATCTCTTATCCGCAACTCCTCCTAAACCCCTTAATGGATTTTCATAAAACTTACACACAATCTTCGTGACATAATGTAGATGTGCACCTACTATTTTAGAATTTGATCAGAATGATTTTTGGAGTTTCCCATACCAAAACATGGACTTAGCCGTTCCCCTACATGGGGGTACCCATCTCTTATCCGCAACTCCTCCTAAACCCCTTGGTTGATTTTCATGAAACTTACACACAATCTTTGTGACATAATGTAGATGTGCACCTACTATTTTAAAATTTGATCAGAATGATTTTTGGAGTTTCCCATACCAAAACATGGACTTAGCCGTTCCCCTACATGGGGGTACCCATCTCTTATCCGCAACTCCTCCTAAACCCCTTGATGGATTTTCATGAAACTTACACACAATTGTTGTGACATAATGTAGATGCGCACTTACTATTTTAAAATATGATCAGAATGATTTTTGGAGTTTCCCATAGCAAAACATGGACTTAGCCATTCCCCTACATGGGGGTACCCATCTCTTATCCACAACTCCTCCTAAACCCCTTGATGGATTTTCATGAAACTTACACACAATTGTTGTGACATAATGTAGATGCGCACTTACTATTTGAAAGTTTGATCAGAATGATTTTTGGGTTTCCCATAGCAATACATGGACTCTGGCCATTCGACTACATGGGGGTGCCCATCTCTTATCTGCAACTCCCCCTAAACCCCTTGATGGATTTTCATGAAACCTACACACAATCTTTGTGACATAATGTAGATGTGCACTTACTATTTTAAAATTTTATCTGATTAATTTTTTTTGGGGGGTGGGGGGTATTTATTTGTGAGCTGCGGCTCACAGTTTTTCTAGTTTTTACCTAGTTTTGCCATAAAATAGGGTCATTTTAAGTTTATTTAAGAATTTGGGTATTACAGATGGTTTGTGCAATACCCATTTAACATACTTTACTAGCTAAATGTAAAAAAAAGCATCTACTGTATACATGTGGTAGATGGTTGAATGATAATTTATAATTTTATGTACTATAAATGGTTTCTAAGTCACATATTGTTCCCTCTGTGAATGCGAAAGACATGAAACGTCGCAAAAGTATGAAATGACGTCACATATTGCATAATGACTTTGAGTGTTTTACTGGTAACTATGGAGTTTTCATGAGAATTATGAATGTTACTGAGCCAAAATTGTACCAATACATTGGTATTGTGTATGTTAACAAATTGACAATTGTATCCAAGACCTAAATAAACCAAGTAGACCCTAAAATGATTCATAAAGTAAGTATATATGCCTTTAAAGGGTGCAAGGTATAGTTTTGCAAAGTGACGTCATCAGATGAAAGCAACATCACCTTCATGCTTGAATGGAAATAAGATATTTTCCTGTAATATGGACATCTATATATCAATAAAAAGCTGAAATTCACCACTTTTTAATGGAACCCACATAGTAGACTTATTCATATTTGAATATTTCATCAAAACTGTCCAAAATGAACAAAAAAGGGGGTGTTTTGTGTAAAATTTATGGGTGTCATCCCATTTCTGAGGCTAAATTCCACTGACTTGTGACCAAATTTCAAGTCTTAATAATAGATCGCTTGAAAGAGCATGTCACTTAGGGCAAAAATTTGGAACAAAAAGGGTACGCTTTCCAGCTCTAAAGAAAAATATTTTTGTTTACCTGAAAAGTGTCATTTTGACATCTGCAAATATGGCGGGATTTATAGTTGTCTCCCTTCACACTGAAGTTCTTATAAAAATTTTTTAAAAAAGAAAATAAACCTGTTGTGGCATTTTTAATACAAAAATATATCTAAACAATCATAAAAGTTTAAAATATTTGATGATTTTCACTTCAGCTATATGAATAGACAGGGATTCCCTTACCTGTGTTTAATGTATTTGGTAAAACTCACTAGTATTTTATACGAAACTGTGTCTTGCATCGTAATTGGGACTTAACAATTGTTACCACTAATATGGTTATAAAACATTTTAAATATATTTTTCTTATTATTGCAGATGAACTAACATGAACAGATGTACCATTTTTAAGAAACACTATGCCTTAAGATTCTTCTCTCTTTTATCAACAAGGTAATACATATAGAATATAGGACTTTTGAATCTTGAGATCGAGTTTATTACTGGTTTGTGGTGAACCCGAAGGGTGAAGTGAGTAAACCATAAACAAGTGATAAACACGATCTCAAGATTTGAAAAGTCCTCTATTCTTTTTATTGGATCCCCGAGCAACAAAATGTGACTTTTTCTTTTTAAAGTGTTTATTTAACATGTTTTTGAAATGAACTATTTTTCCTGCGGAATGATCATGTTAGTGCTATGTCACCGTACTGACCTGCTAAATTGGGTGAAACTGTTCATGATACAGGGTTTATCAGCCGCATACATCAAAGGAAAAATGTAATGAATACCGATAAAAGTGATTATCAAATACATGCATGGAACATCAATGCTCGACTGCTGGCTGTTTTCCATTGTGATTTTTTAAATTGTCATTTCTTAAATGTTGGTTGTGTGGCGTACACTTATTCCACATCTTTTTATTGTCAATCTAGAGCCAAATGATTAAATATTATCTTGATCATGTTGATTATTTATGCAATAGATTGATTGAATATTATTTTTGCATAAGATTGTCATGATTGTCACAGATTTAATATTATTTTTGCAATAGATTTTCCCACTATGAGACTTTAGGAGTTAAGTCGAGTGCAACACAGGATGAAATCAAATTAGCTTACAAAGAAAAGTCAATGAAGGTATACATTATTTATTTGTTTACTTCAGTGTTGTTGTTGTGTTTTTAGCAAACATGTCAATTCTAAATCAATCAAAAGTTTATAGTTTTAGAAGATTTGTTAACATTTAAAAAGGTTTAGAAATGTATTATTTAACCACATTGTTATTACAAATCACCTCTAATTTCTTAAGTATTTAATATTATTTCACATATATTTGTACATTTGTTCAATCCATGCATGTTGTAAATTCCAATAAAATAAAGTCTAGATTAAAACCATGACTTCAACCATATACATCGTCATGTATGATGTAGCAAGTTATTTTTATAAATGTCAGACAAATTTCAAAATCTGTGATTAAGATCAAAGTACAATGTATATAGTTTAAGTTGTGATTTATGTTCACATCATAAAATTTTGCTTGTGCTGAAAACTTTACCCCTGTATGACTAAGGTACAAAACAAGTTTCTTTGGGCAGAACTTGTAGTAATATGTGACCTGATAGGTAAAATGCTTCAAATGTATGAAAGAAGCAGAGGTACCAATGGGGTATATGTCCAAAAGGGCAGAGACAAAACCAGTAAACACCAACAAGAACGGGACAAAAACAGACAACATGTAAAACATGGAAACACAAAATATCTGAATATCAATCAACATCGCAAACTCCAGTCGAAACGAGACTATCATTAAAGAATTATTGACTGTAACAAAACATATCAGTTACCAGCTTTTTATGCCTCATCTACGAAAGTTTGGGGCATATAGAATTCAGGTCTGTTCATCCGTCCGTCCAAAATGATGTAATAAGGGGCATTATATCATGTCTTTCAGATATTTTTTTTTCTAGTTTCTATGAATATTTTGATATTAAAAATCATATTATTTTTTTTAAACTCTTAGAGTTACTGGCTATATGATATTCTTTCCTAATTTAGCTACATCCTGATGTTAACCAGAGTGATCCCAAAACTCATGACGAGTTCATCAAATTAAACGAGGCATACAAGACCTTGAGTAACGACGAATTAAGGAGCAATTATGATGATCATTTAGATGGAAATACATTTACTGTTGGGTAAAGTATATGTACATTCACAACTTATACTTTATTTATTGATGTATTGTTATTTTTTAAAATGAAAAAAAGTTTACTGCAGTTGAGACTTTGTCTCGTGCCTTGCAGTCCATGATCTTTTTTATTTTGAATTTTGAATTTTATGCCAAGTCTGTGCTCAGCCTTTTGGAGATGCAAAGATGTACCAATGGGACAATCAAATGTCATAACTCTGAAAGGCAAAGGTAAAAGAAGTAGACATAAAACTGTTACTAAAACAAACTACACAAATATGCAAAACACAAATTACAACCAATGTGAACTCAGTTCAAACAGAGGGGAACTCAAGTGCTACAGAAGGATAAGTATTTCCTGCTTATTAAAGCACACACATAACATTGCTAACAAATAATAATGATACACTCTGCATTGCTCTTTATCTTTTAGATATGGTGTACTTGTACATGAGATTACTTCTCATGTGTATACTTTTTTAACCACTATCTAAATTTATGTTAATTCTTAAACCTAAGGTTTAACTCCCTTCATCTTAGTTTTGCCCTTAGCTATATATATTGGGATTTCATTTGGTTTTATGCATTTTGAACATCTTTTGAATTGTGGATTTTCTTTGTTTGGGTTTTAGTGCTGCTGATGAGGAATAATTTTCAGAAATGGCCATACTGCTCATAAAAATTAATTGCATTTGGAGTTACATATGTGTTGTGGTCTCGTGTTCATTTACTCCATATCCTTTCATAAATTATCTATAGCATTAAATAAATTTCTGTTTAAGAAGATTTATCAATTAATGCTATAACTTTCCTTATTTACACTTTGTGTAGAAGAAGGGATGTTTATCAAATGTGTTACAGACTATGCACTTAGCGTATAAGTTGTTTTTTTCGTGGGAGCTAAATTTCGTGGATTTCTTGAAAAACGAAAGGGGTTTTTTTTGTGGAATTCAATTTTAGCAATTACTCACATGCGAGTATATACTGTAAATTTTATTTTCGCGAGTTGCAAAAATTAGTCTGATACCCGCGAAAAAAAAAAACTTATACAGAAAAACCATGAAGTTGTTCTTTAGGTAGTTTTATAAATAAAGATAGATGAAAAATTATTTTCTTTATCAATTTTAGCTTTTCTTCCAAGCCAAATCACAAAATCCATTAAGTATTACATCCTAAGAAATAAATATTTATGGCATAACTTTAAAAATCTGTAAATAAAAAACCATCAGCAGCATAACTATTAGCTTTGTATATTTTTTATGTCAATATTTTATTGTTTACAGGTACGAGACTCTAGAAATGAAATACAACAGATTACATCAAAATTTTGAGAAACATTTCGGTGTTAAGGTAGACAAAGAGGAATTCATTAGACAACTGACAATACAAGACCAAGCTCAAGAAAAACCTCGGGATAAAGTATTGCTACCAGACTTAACTAAACTCTGCTATATATTTGGCTCGATAACAGTTGTCTTTATGGGGCTTATTGCACTGTAAGTTTATGAATTATAAGGATATTTGTATCAGCATTTTTGGATCAGTAACAATTTATATTTTAAGATATTATATTCATTTTAATGAAATGAAGTAGAAATCTAGTGAAATTTATTGTTTATGTAAAATTTATATGGTTTTTTAGCTCACCTGACCCGAAGGGTCATGTGAGCTATTGTCATCGTTAAGCGTCCGTCGTCCGTCGTCCGTCCGTCGTCCGTCCGTCGTCCGTCTGTCCGTCCGTTAACTTTTCTTCAAAGATCTTCTTCTCTGAAACCACTGAAGGGATTGCATTGATACTTGGTATACTTGATCTTTAGGATGTCCTCTACCAAGGTTGTGAATTATATACACGTTGATCAACCAACATGGCCGCCGTTGCTAAAAATAGAACAGGGGGGTCAGACCATTGTTTTTGGCTTATAACTCGAAAAGTATAAGAGATAGAGAAAATCCGAAGCAACCTTCCTTGTTCAGCATCAAAAGCTCTACAAATCTCTCCATTGAGTCGAAGTTGTGAAATGACTCCTTATAGGAGTTATTGCCCTTTAATCATCAAAATTGACCATTTTTTCAGTTTTTGGACTATATCTTGAAAACCGTTAGAGCTAGAGGAAAAGTTAGCATTGCAAAATTGTTAAGCTCATTGAGATCTACAAAAATGATATCAGGGTCAAAATTGTCAGATCAACCGTTTAAGAGTTATTCCCCTTTAACTGTTTTTTTCCATTAATGTACACTGATTTTCAAAAATCTTCTTCTCTGAAACCACTGAAGGGATTGCATTGATACTTGGTATACTTAATCTTTAGGATGTCCTCTACCAAGTTTGTGAATTATATACATGTTGACCAACCAACATGGCCACCATTGCTAAAAATAGAACAGGGGGGGTCAGACCATTGTTTTTGGCTTATAACTCGAAAAGTATAAGAGATAGAGAAAATCCGAAGCAACTGTCCTTGTTCAGCATCAAAAGCTCTACAAATCTCTCCATTGAGTCGAAGTTGTGAAATGACTCCTTATAGGAGTTATTGCCCTTTAATCATCAAAATTGATCATTTTTTCAGTTTTTGGACTATATCTTGAAAACCGTTAGAGCTAGAGGAAAAGTTAGCATTGCAGAATTGTTAAGCTCATTGAGATCTACGAAAATGATTTCAGGGTCAAAATTGTCAGTTCAACTGTTTAAGAGTTATTCCCCTTTAACTGTTTTTTTTCCATTAATGTACACTGATTTTCAAAAATCTTCTTCTCTGAAACCACTGAAGGGATTGCATTGATACTTGGTATACTTGATCTTTAGGATGTCCTCTACCAAGTTTGTGAATTATATACACGTTGACCAACCAACATGGCCGCCATTGCTAAAAATAGAACAGGGGGGTCAGACTTTTGTTTTTGGCTTATAACTCGAAAAGTATAAGAGATAGAGAAAATCTGAAGCAACCTTCCTTGTTCAGCATCAAAAGCTCTACAGATCTCTCCATTGAGTCAAAGTTGTGAAACACTCCTTATAGAAGTTATTGCCCTTTACCGGTAATCATCAAAATTGACCATTTTTTCAGTTTTTGGACTATATCTTGAAAAATATTAGAGCTAGACAGGAAAAGTTAGCATTGTAGAATTGTTAAGCTCATTGAGATCTACGAAAATGATTTCAGGGTCAAAATTGTCAGATCAACCGTTTAAGAGTTATTCCCCTTTAACTGTTTTTTTTTCCATTAATTTACACTGATTTTCAAAAATCTTCTTCTTTGAGACCACTGAAGGGATCGCTTTGAAACTTGGTACACTTGATCTTTAGGATGTCCTCTACCAAGTTTGTGAATTATATACATGTCGACCAACCAACAAGGCCGCCATTGCTATGGTACTTATAGGAGTTATTGCCCTTTAACTGTTTTTTTTCTATTTATTTAAACTGATTTCAAAAAATCTTCTCTGAAACTACTGAAAGGATTGTTTTGCAACTTTGTATTCTTGAAAGGTTGTGTAATTAATTCAAACTTTGGCGTAAGAGATCAGGTGAGCGATTCAGGCTCCTGGGAGCCTCTAGTTTTTCTTGAGTTATGGGTCTTAGAGCTTAATAATTATCTTTCTGTAATAAACCCCAATTATTTATTGATATTCATCAAGATCATCAGAAGTGCATTTTTCAACTTTTTCATTCACTTACTCAGTTGATAAATGCATATTGCTTTTTTGGGGGGATTTCGGTTTAAATGCAGCTGGGGACATATGGCACGTCCTTGTTCATACAACAATATATAACATTGTATAAATAGCTTTGTGTTTGACTTATTGTAGAACTGAATACCGTGCAGCCCATGTAGAACCAGACTACAGCCACTTGAGTGGGGACAAGAAAAGGTTCAACAAGTCTCTAGACAAGCAAGAACGGTATGATTTACTATATTTTTTACCTTCAAAGAAAGAGGGGCATAAAGTGTTTGGGTCTTTTTGTCTGTATGTCTGTGCCAAATCAAATACTTTTCCATGCTACAAAGTGTGGCATCATGTGTTTTGGGTATATTCTTGTTTGTGGACGGTGTGCAGTGTTCTCCCCAGGCCCTTATAGCATCTCATCACCGAGACGCTATCAGATTTTACCGAGATGCTATCAGTCTGTACCGAGACGCTATAAAATCGATTAAATTTTTCAATGAAGCCATTCAGGACCATTGGGTAATTGACACCTTTACAACCCCAAGCCAATTATCAAATAAATGATTTGTCTGTTGTCAATAAATAGAAAGATATCGATTTTTAACTAATTAGACTTGATTACAGGTGATGTGCCGACAGTAGGCACCTGCAGCGGAGTGTTTTATTTTGGTTGGACAACCCATCAGAATTGACCAAAATAAAAACAAACACAAGCAATGTGTTTGATACATGTGGGTTTTTGAACTTACATGAAAAATAAATGAAAACCAAAACTAAAAGAATGATCAAGATAAAAGAATGATTTTTTACCTTAAAGAATGAATATTGGAATCCTTAAACATCCCTATTTACGATTATATAGTCCAAAATATTGATTTCACACATTTGATTTTGGCAGTAAATTTCATAAACAAAGAAAGACAACTTTTGGGCAAAAGGGAGATAACTTAAAGGCAGTTTATTCAAAACAGATTAGGAATGAAATATATTCATGATATCTATATAAGTTTTTAATATTAATACTATTTCAGGCAACTTTCTGTTCCTTTCTCTTCCATTTTAATTAAGGGTTGTGAGTCATCACATACAACATAATTCTTTTAACTAGACAAATTATCTTTTCCCACCAAAGAGAATTAAACATAGTCATATTTTACAATGACTTGACCGTTATTTTCCAGTCATGCATACAACCCCCCTTCCTATATTATTTTAAAAGGTATTTCTGAATCATGTTTTATATTAAAAGGGGGGGGGGGGTGATACATTTAAAATTAAATTATAAATAAAACAGGAGCCAGATGTCAATGGACGCGATTCGTTTTCCTTCAGCTGAATCTTGTTTACGCAAAATGTGATGCTATCCAAAATTTCTGGGGAGAACACTGGGTGTGGTAGGACTGATTTTGAATATATTTATAAAGAGAGAGTTGGTGTGAATAATGTCACTGCTTATACCATTAATGAAAAACTTCTTTTTGAGTTCAATGTCTTCTATGACTCAACCCATGTCTATATAGGTAATACTGTTGTCTACATAAAGAATGGAATTTGTAAAATTCTTTTTGGTTTATTTTGAAACAAATAGATACAAAAGTCCAGTATAGACAGACATTCCAATTTTTAGAAAGACCAATTAAATTCATGGCTGTGAAAACATACTTTCTTTTAACTGTTTCAGGGAAGAGATGAATGTAATGTTTGCCAAAGCTAGATATGAGAAAAATAAAGAGGAGTACTTAAGACATGTAAGAAGTCAAAATATAGGACAAAACAGCACTAAGTAACACAAGGTATGGTTTTATTGTAATATGAATTATTCCTAAGTTCAAAAAATATTATACAACAGTTATGTCAATACACCCGTTTTAGCCCTTTTTGGTCCATTTTTCTAAAATGGTAGGGGCCACAATCCCCAAATACAATACCAACCTTCCTTTAGCTGTTACAAACATCATATCAAAATTTCATAACATTCGGTCAACATTTACTCAAGTTATCGCATGGAAACCAAAGTGTCCTCCGACGACGACAACGACGACATTACCAAAACATTATACGATCACAAAAATTTTGCGGTCGTATAAAAAGGTAAAGACCAAATCAATTGTTACAAAAGAAACACAACAGACAAAATAAATAAAAATACTTAAAACACCTAAAGTAAGAACTCTTTGTGTGTGCAACTCCTCTGAGATTGCCCACTGGATTTTTATGAAAATTTGTATGATTGTTTTTCATGACATGTAGTTGATCAAATTGCAACACCAATTTGATGGGACAAATTTTATAGGAGATATTGGACTTCATCGATTTTGTTCATTTTAAAGTCATGAATAGGAACACTTTTTGAGCACAACTCCTCTAAAAGAGTCAAAGTAAATTTTCAACTTGTATTTGGCGGCAGGGGACATTCACTACGTGTAACAATCTTGTTTAATTTCATGTAAATCTGTTGAATAATTATAAAAACACTTTGATTATTTGTGTATTGCCCTATCTGGTTTTGTCAGTATTCTAGTAATTTATGAAAATTCAGGAACTTTTTACTTTTATCTTACAGGTTCTAGCTGTAGGCAGTATCCAGAAGTTTCAGTATTGTGTGTATTTTCAAGTCAACAAATTTCAAATCATGGATCCTGTCAATTTTTTTTTAATTCAGTGTAACTATGCATTTTAGAAAGATGCATTTTTTTTTTGTAGTGGAAATAAAAGTTGTTACTCCTATAATAGCAAATGTTTTTAATTTTTTTATATTGTAAATAAATGAATCTGCTAATTTTAATGCATTGTTTCAGCAATGAATTTGATTTTGTAACACATTTATAACAATTATTGTTTTTAGTGATCTTAAAAAATATATATTTTTAGGAAAATCTGTTAAAAATTTCAGTTATGTACATGAGTTCCACAGCATAAATCATAGTACAAATCTTTTGGGGGTTTAAGTAAAATCTCTATTAGTTACTTGAATGTCTTTCTTCTTTGTGTTTGTTTTTTTTAAATGCCTTGCAACTTTTGGGCCTTGACTGTAATGATACATTAATAGTGAGGCGTTGTGAATATGTGCAAAAGATTTATTATGAAAGTAGAATGAATGTTTTTAAACATACCAAACAGGTTTTGGGGTTTATTTTAGTTGAAAAATAAGTTTTAAGTTATACATTAATTTTTGTACATCTAAATTAATTCCCAGAAAAATTGAAGATGTAAATGTGTTATTGTATATATTTGAAAGATGGTTAAAAACTTTGTTAATTTATGAAAAAATAAAATTTTATTATAAGATGTTTGTTTGGCCCTATATTGCTACAAAAGATTGATATTTCAAAACAAGGAATTTAAATGTGCTTATATTGATCAATGAACTTCATTTGAGAAATTATCTCCCCTGAATGATTTTACGCAATGAAATTTGCTATATGCACACCTACTTCCTTCATGTAAAAGGAGAAGGGGCAATAAGGCCTGTTTTTGGCCTAAAATTTTACCCAAGTCTCAACCTTTGAATGCTGTTCTCAGATGCTTATAGAATATTCATTTAAATCAAAATATGAAAAACAAAAATTTTTTTTTAAATGATTGTTGAATCTGTCAAATTAAAAAACGGCCGGATTTCATTAAACAGGCAGTAGGTGAGCAAAAGACCTGAAACCAATCCCACAGTATGGGACCCTACCCTGATGCTGTATACCAAATATCAAGTGGCTGTGATAAGTAGATGCTGAGAAAACTGTTACAAAATTTTATTCCCTGCCTGCATGCTGCCCGACATTCACCATTTTATAACCCGGATTTTTCACTCCATGAAATCCGGCCAAAAATATATAATGAAATGACTGTCATTCAGAAAATCGCCAACTTGCATCAATTTTCAGTCTTTTAAAGATACATTCTGGACTAGAAAAGTATCTCCGTACATAGGAAACTAAATATTTTAACAGATTGTTAATATGGCTTATTAATATAAGCCTTCTCTTAAGATATATGAACTTGTTTCTCATGTGCGGACAATGTTTTCTGGTCTATAATGAACCTTACAAACAACCTTAATTTCTCAAATTTTGACATTTTTGCTAAAATCGCTAGAATTATGACATCATAATGATGTTTTAATATTAAATATTTAAATGCTTTGACATGTTTTCCTTGAAGACAGAGTTAACACTTTATTGTAGCCACAAATGGACACTTTTGCATAACCTTCATATTTTTTACTCCTTTATCAAGGTCCTGCTAAGCAAGACACAGTGGCTAACCCAGAGCAAGGTTCTAAGTGTTGGAACACCCTTTTTTAGCTCACCTGGACCAAAGGTCCAGGTGAGCTATTGTCATTGCTTGGCGTCCGTCTGTCGTCCGTCGTCTGTCTGTTCAACTTTTCAAAAATCTTCTTCTCTTAAAGCGCCAGATCAAATGGAATGAAACTTGGTATGATTGTTATTTAGGGTGTCCTCTACAACACTGCCGTTGGGATTTTTGATTAGGTGAAAAACATGGCAACCATTGCTAAAAATAGAACATAGGGGTAATTTGCAGTTTTTCGCAAATTACTCAAAAACAGTCACAGATATCAAAATTCTGGCATGGGTAAAAGTGATCAGCACCTCAAGATCTACCTGCCCTGAAATTTTCAAGAAGATCCGAAAACTGATGTAGGAGTTATTGCCCTTTTTCTGAATTTTTTTCCAAATTTTGCACTTATTTAACCCTCTATCTTGAAAACTGTACAAGATATCTGAAAAATTTTAATTTCATATGATTGAGCACATCAAGATCTACAAATGATATAATGGAGTCAAAGTCCTGGGACCATTCCTTATAGGAGTTTTTCCCCTTAGACTGTCAAAATTGACCATTTTCAGTGTTTTTCATCCTATTTTCTAACGTTAACTTCGCTAACACCATAAGTCTCACAATTACTAAACTTGGTGTGGTAGTTCTTTAAGGTATGGTTTACAAAACAGTCGTTAGGATTTTTGATTCATCGAAAAACATGGCCACCATGGCAAAAAATAGAACATAGGGGGAAATAGCAGTTTTTTGGCAAATAACTCAAAAGCGGTAACAGATATCAAAATTGTGGCAGGGGTAAAAGTGATCAGCAAGATCTACAAATGATATAATGGGGTCAAAGTCCTAGGACCATTCCTTACAGGAGTTTTTCCCCTTAGACTGTCAAAATTGACCATTTTCCGTGTTTTTCATCCTATTTTCAAACGTTAAGTTCTCTAACACCATAAGTCTCACAATTACTAAACTCTGTGTGGTAATTCTTTGAGGTATGGTTTACAAAACTGTCGTTTGGATTTTGAAAAGTCTCTATAGGGTTGAAGTTGTCAGATGTCCCCTTATAGGGGTTACAGCCCCTAAAATAACGTTTTTTCATGTTTTTATACGACCGCAAAATTTTTGCGATCGTATAATGTTATGGCGATGTCGTCGTCGTCGTCGTCTGGGGACATTTGGTTTCCGTGCGATAACTTGAGTAAATATTGACCAATTGTTATGAAATTTTGATATGATGTTTCTAACCACTAGAGGAAGGTTCCTATTGTATTTGGGGTTGGTGGCCCCTACCGTTTTGGAAAAAAGGGCCAAAAGGGGCTAAAACGGGTGTATTGACAAAACGTCTGTAGAATGTTTATTTTTCATCCGATTTTGATCATTCTTTTTTTATTGTACTCCTCAATAAATTCTGTCAACAAAATGTAACAACACCTTTGAGGTATCTTGTACCGTTACATTGCTATAAGGGGTCAAAAAGGGGCCACACCCAAAAAATCGACTTTTTTATTTGTTGTCCGATTTTCAAAATCTTTTTTTCATTGGAATCCTTGTAAAAATCCCTGCCTGCGTTTTTCAATCAGATTTGCAATATCTCATACCGTTTTAGAGATATTAGGTGTCAAAGGGGCCAAAAACGCCATTTATAAAAGTTTGTCCAGGCAAATAGTTTTTTACCAATATTTAGTTGTAGTGGGCCAGCCAATTGTTATGAAGTTTAAATATGATGATTATATCCACTAAAGGAATGTTGGTTTTGTATTTGGGGTTTGTGGCCCTTACTGTTTTAGAAAAAAGGGCCAAAGGGGCTAAAACGGGTGTATTGACAAAACTGTTGTAGAATGTTCATTATTAATTCTATTTTGAAAATTCTTTTTTTGTTGAAGTGCTCATAAAATTCTGTCTACTAAATGTGTCAATGATTTTGACATGTATTTCACCATTACATTGCTACAGGGGGTAAAGACAGGCCACGCCCATAAAATCAACTTTTTTTATTTTTGGTCCGATTTTCAAAATCTTTTTTTCATTGGAATCTTTGTAAAAATCCCTGCCTGCATTTTTCATTCAGATTTGCAATATCTCATACCGCTTTCGAAATTAGGGGTCAAGGGGGCCAAAAAAAACAATTTTAAAAGTTTGTCAAGGCAAATTGTTTTATACTTAAAATTAAGTTGTAGTTATTACATGTATATAAATAAGGCTTTTTGTATTAGATGTTGATGTAAATCTATACTCACTCAAAAAAGTTACGCAACAATACAAAATTTCCCTATATATTTTAAATAAACCTACCTAATATTTTTATTGTATTGCAAACCCATTTCTTAACCGATTTTAATCAAATAAAAACCAAGAGAACGAGAAATGATTGAAATTTATTTTTATGATTTCAGAAAAATCGTCACTTCACCGGATTTTAAGATATCACAAGTAGAAATAAACTGTTAATTTTATGCGTCAACAACCCGTTTAAATCAACCAACATTATCCGTGGAAAAACATTGGTTATGTTCTACTCGCGTTCTATCAAAAACCGTAACAGCTAGGATTTTGCCCAAATCATAAAAAATAAACTTCATTTGTTTCTCTTTTTCTTTGTTTTTAGTTGATAAAAAATGATTGAAAAACGGCTTCGCAATATCAGTTTATAATAAGGAAGGTTAACTTTAAACATATAGGGAAATTTTCCACTGTTGCGTAACTTTTTTGAGAGAGTATATATGTGTCAAAAATGCATTTTAAAGTCCACCACAGGATGCATGCGTCAAAAAGCTTTGTAAGTCCACCATGGGCTTCATGTGACCAAAGCAATTGACTATCCATATTAGGCCTCCAACGTACAGGGTTAAACTTGTTGCGGTCGTATCATGCTGCGCTCGGCGTAGCTTTTTATTGGCCTATAGAATGAAAACTATAGCAGATAGAGAAAAGCTGTTGCTGGCTTAAATGTTCAGTTCATTTAGCTCTACAAAAGTCTTAATAGAAACAAAGTTGTCAGATGGCCCCTTATAGGGGTTACAGCCCCTTAAAGGTAAAAATAGCGTTTTTTTTCATGTTTTAGCCCTATAGTATGAAAACTATTGCAGATAGAGAAAAGCTGTTGCTTGCTTAAATGTTCAGCTCATTTAGCTCTACAAAAGTCTCCATATGATCAAA
Organism: Arcuatula senhousia; assembly: GCA_963971305.1. NCBI lineage: Eukaryota > Metazoa > Mollusca > Bivalvia > Mytilida > Mytilidae > Arcuatula > Arcuatula senhousia. The sequence goes on from OZ020304.1 coordinate 78,473,914, forward strand.
GTTGTCAGATGACCCCTTATAGGGTTACAGCCCCTAAAATAACTTTTTTTCATGTTTTTGCCCTATAAAATGAAAACTATAGCAGATAGGTGTTGCTTGCTTAAATGTTCAGCTCACTTAGCTCTACAATAGTCTCCATGGGGTCAAATTTGTCAGATACCCCTTATAGGGGTTACAGCCCCTTAAATAATGTTTTTTTCATGTTTTTGGCCTATAAAATGAAAACTATAGCAGATAGAGAGAAGCTGTTGCTTGCTGAAATGTTCAGCTTATTTACCTCTACAAAAGTCTCTATAGGGTCGAAGTTGTCAGATGTTCGCCTATAGGGGTTACGGCCCCTAAATTAACGTTTTTTTCATGTTTTTGGCCTATAGAATGAAAACTATAGCAGATAGAGAAAAGCTGATGCTGGCATAAATGTTCAGTTCATTTAGCTCTACAAAAGTCTTCATAGGACCGAAGTTGTCAGATGACCCCTTATAGGGGTTACAGCCCCTTAAAGGTGAAAAATAGTGTTTTTTGCTTAAAGGATGAAAAATATTGCAGATAGAAAAAAGCTGTTGCTTGCTTAAACATTCAGCTCATTGAGCTCTACAAAAGTTTTCATAGGGTGGAAGTTGACAGAACCCCTTAAAGGGGTTATGGCCCCTAAAATAACGTTTTTTCATAATTTGGGCCTATATGGCTTCAGAATGAAAACTATAGTTGATACAGAAAAGCTGTTACTTGCTTAAATGTTCAGCTCATTTAGCTCTGCAAAAGTCTTTATAGGGTCGACATCAAGACCAGGTGAGCGATTCAGGCTCCTGGGAGCCTCTTGTCTTTGGAACATTTTGTTATTTGATGCAGATTTTTAACAAAATTGACATAGAACAAAAGTATTGCTTAATGCCAGCAGCACAACCTTTATTTACAATGTTTTATGAGAACCTTCAAGTCCTTCTAAGTTGATGAAACTTTGAATGCATAAGCTCTATTACAAGACATCTTTTGACCTTAACCTCAAGTTTCAGGTTGAGTGACTGAAAACTTACAATAGATATAATAGCTAGTAAAAAAAATATTTAACACCTTCATATCTCAAGAACTCAAGTCTTGAGTTGAAATATTGGCTGCATGTGTGTCAGTTGCAGATTAGCACACTATCTTGTGACATTGATTTTCTGTTTGAGTTACTGCCACCAGTAATACCTGCAAGTCCACAACAGTAATGATGCACTTGCATGAAAACACTTGAAAAACTTAAACGTCATAAATTATATTGAGTCTTGGTATGCTTTTGCACCAGTGCCAGACGTAATGGCCCTTATTTTTTTGCCTTGACCTTAGATAGCAGCTGAGTGGCCTTGGCAACTGACTGGGAAGTTAAACTTTGTGACTATATAGAGCAGTGACCTATGGTCATGTTGAAGACTGCTGGCTGTTTTCCATTGTGATATTTTAAGTTGCTGTTTCTTTAATGTTGGTTGTGTTGCATACACTTATTCCACATCTCTTTATCGTCTAGTGCAGCGATGTAAAACCTTGGCAAGTTTCAACAGTATTTATTTAACCCCACACAACCAAGTTGCAGAGGGTGTGATGTTTTTGACTGGTCCATTGGTCAGTCCGTCTGTGATCAAAGTTTGTGAATGTTGTTCCTCTTTAACTACTGAATTGAATTTAATGAAACTTGGTATGCAAGAAGAACACAATATGTTGTTGTGCACATAACCAGGATTTTTTGTAGGAGTTTTGGCCTTTTTGGCTCAAAACTTTCCAGAAATCTTGATAACAGTTTGTGAATGCAACTCCTCTTTAACTAATAAACACTTTTAGCTATATGACAAAAACTATGACCTGACATATTAGCAACAGTGTCCATGTTGGTTGGATGACAGGCCGAAATTTCACAAACTTGGTAGAGGACATTATAAACAAGAGGCTCCCAGGAGCCTAAATCGCTCACCTGGTCTTGATGTCAACCCTATAAAGAACTTTGTATAGCTAAATAAACTGAACATTAAAGCAAGCAACAACTTTTCCTTGTCTGCTATAGTTTTCATTATATAAGCAAAAATCATGAACATGTTAATTTAGGGGCTGTAATCCCTATAAGGGGTCATCTGACAACTTCAACGCTATGGAGACTTTTGTAGAGCTAAATGGCTGAACATTTAAGCAAGCAACAGCTTTTCTCTATCTGCTATAGGTCAAAAATACTATTTTTTGCCTTTAAGGGGCTGTAACCCCCTATAAGGGGACATCTGACAACTTCGACCCTATGACAACTTTTGTAGAGCTAAATGAGCTGAACATTTAAGCAAGCAACAGCTTTTCTCTATCTGCAATAGTTTTCATTCTATAGGCCAAAAGCACTATTTATTGCCTTTAAGGGGCTGTAACCCCTATAAGGGGTCATCTGACAACTTCCGCCCTATGAAGACTTTTGTAGAGCTAAATGAGCTGAACATTTAAGCAAGCAACAGTTTTTCTCTATCTGCAATAGTTTTCATTCTATAGGCCAAAAACACTATTTTTTGCCTTTAAGGGGCTGTAACCCCTATAAGGAGTCATCTGAGAACTTCGACCCTATGACAACTTTTGTAGAGCTCAATGAGCTGAACATTCAAGCAAGCAACAGTTTTTCCCTATCTGCAATAGTTTTCATTCTATAGGCCAAAAACACTATTTTTCACCTTTAAGGGGCTGTAACCCCTATAAGGGGTCATCTGACAACTTCAATCCTATGGAGACTTTTGTAGAGCTTAATGAGCTGAACATTTAAGCAAGCAACAGCTTTTCTCTATCTGCAATACTTTTCATTCTATTAGCAAAAAACATGAAAAAACGCTATTTTTCACCTTTAAGGGGCTGTAACACCTATAAGGGATCATCTGACAACTTCGACCCAATGGAGACTTATGTAGAACTTTTGATGCTGAAGCAGTAAGGTGGCATCAGATTTCATCTATCTCTTATACTTTTTGATTTACAAGCCAAAAACAGTAGTATGACCCCCCTGGTCTATTTTTAGCCACAGCAGCCATGTTTTTTGACGGATCAAAAATCAAAACACAACTTTTGTACAGGACATCCTAAGGATCAATCATACTAAGTTTCGTTAAATTCTGTTCAGTAGTTTCAGAGGAGAAGATTTTTGAAAAATTGTTAACAGAGGACAGACGACAGACGACAGACGCCAGACGACGACGGACGCCAAGTGATTGCAATAGCTCACATGGACCTTTGGTAATAAAAGCAATAAAAGGCAAGAACTATGACAGTTTAAATAAATGTTTCATATTTTTTTACCAATTTTTATTTCAAAACTTTTTTAAAAATAAAAGTCAAAATTATGTTCATGAAAGACAATAACTTTTCATTTTACAATTACATGTAAAACTTCACTTGTACTCAATCATCCAATTAAAATCACATTCAAACATTACAAATTGCCCTGAAAAAAAATACTGTTTCATTCCTATGTACATGAAAAACTTAAAGACGGAAAAAATACTACTTGTACTTCCTCATTCACTCGCATTCTTTCTTAAAATAAATTAAACTTAAAAATCTTTTAATTCATCACTTTTCAGTTAAAAATTATAAACCTTGTTAAAATAAATATCCTAATCATAAAATACTGAACACAGTATCAAGAGACACATACAAAATGTACGTGTACAATTAAGATATGTTACACATAGAAAAGTCGACAGTAATTTAGTATTCAAAAATGCATTAACCTAGAAACTGAACTTAATACAAATAAAAGTACAAAAATAAGGATAAAAATATTTGAACTATGAACCATGATCTTCTTTACTAATAATATTAAATTGATTTTACAGCAAAAAAATTTGCTACTGCCATTAACTGAAACTTCAATAAATTAATGCTGTACAACAACACTGTTATAACCACATAGAGGTATACTTAAAACTTACTACCTTAATCTTAATATCTTTTAAAGTTTTTTGGCTTCAAATCATAAAAATATGGCATCTAATGGGACATTAAATGATATCCCGCCATGATATTTATCAATAGTTACATATATTTGTATACTTCATCTATATAGAGAAAGAAAAGAAATGAGTTATCTTTCTTAGACCAGAAATTTTTTTCGTTTCAAATTTTGAAAATTTACAAAGTGGCAAATCTTCAATAATGTTTTTCAGATTGAACTTGACCTGTATTTTATTGTACTTAACAGCTGTGCAAAATATCATTAAAATCCTTTGACGCATTTTCAAGTTATTATCAGGAAACCTTCGAAGGACGGACGGAAGGACAGACAGACACCGAAAAAACTGAGGGTACATGTATAACTTATTACCTCGCCACTTCGTGTGGAGGGGTATAAAAACTGGACTATATAAAAACAATGTCTTAATGCATTCTAACTAGTTAACAAAGAATTAGCATCATGCAATTAAAAGTCTGACAGTCAGACTGCTCTTCAAAGTCAGTGAAAGTCTTCTCTGCCCTATTTTACATTCTAACAAGAAGCTGTAGTTTCAGAACCTGTGTCATCTTTCCATGATATCTTTACAGCAATGATGAGAAACCAGATGATGGCAGTACAGGTTAAAGTTCATTCTATCATCTGCACTCTTAAATATCACATATAATATCATGTCTTGACCTGTTTAAAGTACAATATGAATTAACATAAAGAGATAAAATATCTATATTCAAGTTATAACGATGAAAATACTGCATTTCCCCAAGAAAATAAAAGAAAAGAATATCAAGTTGGTTAAAAAAGTATTTGAACTTGTAAAACATGCTTCATTTTTTTTCACATGATTTACCCAACATTTTACCATAAATAAATTAAAATTGCTATAGGAATGACTTTAATTGTTAAAATTCATATACATTGAAGAAGAGTCTATCAACTCTTCCAAAGCACCTTAGTTCACATTACAGATTGCAATTTGGTTTAGTATGTGTTTTTGTATGCTGTATGGTTTGCCTTTTTTTGTTTTTGATGATTTTATGTCTTATTTCTTAGTCTTTTCTGATTCACATTATTAGATTGCCCCATTGGTACACCTTTGCTTCTTTTAAATGTTTGAATTCTAAAACTTATAAACAAATTAGATAATTTTTCCAAATTATATAGTAGAAGTCTATATTGCCACCATCAATAAAATTATTTTAAAACAAATTAAATCTGAGTAGTACATACCTATGTGAGATCTTATCATAACTTAATATCCTCCACATATGGCTTCTTTATATAAGTCATATTCTCTGCAGGGTTGGGTGGAGGTGGTTTATCTTCTATGATAGGTATATCTTCTTCTGATTTAGACTTTTTAGGTTTGTGATTGATACTTCTGAAAGATATACACAGAAACCCATTATTATTGTAATAAGACAAATACACAGATTAAGGAGATAATTACTAGAGCTTAATCACCAAGGGATATCTTCTTCTGATTTACACGGTTTAGGTTTTGAAATGTTAAAAATGTTAAGTGCAGTTAAACCTTAAAATTGGTTAAACTTATTCATACACAGATCAAATTTATATCAAATCTAAAGAAAGTTAGATATTGACTGCCTTGCTAAAAAGCTGTATATATGTATACTCTACAAAACATAAGCAAAAGTTTACACTGCCGTTACCATAGGCTTGGTAGTAATATCCTCATCTATAATTTGCATTCTAGGACATTTCATTAAAACAAAAATGTTTTACAAGTTTGACATACTTTTATAGTAATAATAATGAAACCTGAACACAATTAAAACTGGAATACTGACGAAAAGTCAGGAAAGGCACTGTCATAGAAAATATAAGTTTTTTTCTAAAAATATTCAACAGATTTTCACGAAGTTCTCAGATAGTACATAATAACTGTTCTTAATAAATTTCACATCTATTTTCCTTATATTTTTTAGTATAAGCATTCACAAAAAGTTGCTGACTGACAAAATGAAAACCATATTGGTCTTTGGCCTCCTTATGAAGGGCCCTTATAATAAAATTCTTAAACAATTTTATATCTCACCCTCTATTAAACCTAGTATACTGGTTTTTAGCATGGTAATTATACTCTTGTACCAGTCTCTTGTCTCTTTCATCAAGGAATTGTCTATTCTTCCTACTCTGAAAACTGTAATCAGATATCCATTAATTCACTTAGGAATTAGTTTCATACAGGCTACTTGGAAACAAGTTTATATCAACTAGATGCACTCTTCAAATTATACAAAAGAACTTATACTATACTACTCTCACCTTTGATTTGGAATTAAATGCTTTCAGTAGTATTTCTTTTAACCGTAACAAATACATTGTAAATGTAGCTTCTTAAAAAATCTTAGTAAATGAAATATGCAGGACTTTAAAAAGAAAATAGTCACTTTACTTATAATACTAAAATAGTTGATTCATAAACTCCAACTTACTAAATAAAGAAACTATTCACTACAATTCCAACTGCTACAATTTTCCAGAAATGGCTATGAACAAACAGTAAGTACTTCCTCGACTCAGAGGACTCCTCGTGATGGGCCCTGTTACCATAGTAAAATTGTTTAGCATAGTATTGTCTGAAATATTCCTCATCACGGAAATTAGAGTGTTGTCTTGCACTGGTGTAAGGGTTTATGTCAGCATAATGACCATGTACTATGTCCTGGTCATAGTTTCTTCGTGAATTCCTCTCGCTCAAAACTTGATACGCTTCATTAATTTTCACAAATTTCTGATGTGATGTTGGATCCTGTTTGTTTATATCTGGATGATGCTGAAATGATAATAAATACATGAACAATGAATAAAAAGCTTCGCCGAGCGCAGCATGATACGACCGCAACATGTTGAACCCTGTACGTTTTAGGCCTAATATGGATAGTCTATTGTTCTGGACACATGCAGCCCATGGTGGACTGACAAAGGTTTTTGACACATGCTTCTCTGATGGACTTTCAACCCAGGGGCTACAAATATAAATTTTGAATGTTGCATTCTACTCTTTAAAAGAATAATGTTTGGGGAAAAAATTAAAAATCGAACCAGAATTTTTTTTTAAATTATGATTACAGCCCCCAAAATTTATTCTTATATTTAGAATCGCTACCTGACAAGAATAAATTTGCAAAAAAAATTTTCAAAATCGGACCACAAATAAAAAAGCCCCATTTGGCCCCTAATTACGTAATAGGGGGAAAAAGGGGGGGGTCGCAAAAATTAATTCTTAATTTTGTATTTGCTATTTGACAAGAACAAACATGCAAAAAAATTTTTCAAAATCGAACCAGAAATAAAAAAGTTTCAATTTCGGCCCCATTTGGCCCCTATTTACGTAATAAGGGGAAAAAGGGGGGGTCGCAAAAATTAATTCTTAATTTTGTATCCGCTATTTGACAAGAACAAACATGCAAAAAAAATTTTCAAAATCGGACCAGAAATAAAAAAGTTTCAATTTCGGCCCCTTTTGGCCCCTTATTACGTAACAGGTGAAAAAGGGGTGGGGGTCGCAAAAATAAATTCTCAAATTTGGATTTGCTACTTGACAAAAATAAACTTGCAAAAAAAAATTTCAAAATCGGACCACAAAAAAAAAGTTTCGATTTTGGCCCCATTTGGCCCCTAATTATGTAATAGGGGGAAAAAGGGGGGGTCGCAAAAATTAATTCTTAATTTTGTATCCGCTATTTGACAAGAACAAACATGTAAAAAAAAATTTCGAAATCGGACCACAAATAAAAAAGTTTTTATTTTGGCCCCTTTTGGCCCCTAATTACACAACGGAGAAAAAGGGGGGCACAAAAATTCATCAGGTTCATTATTTTATTGTAAGACATATTCTTGACAAATTTCACAGCAATAGGCCAACTAGGACCAAAGTTATGGTGGAAACAAGTAAAATATTTGAATTTTTTCCCCCTTTTGGGCCCCTAATTTTGAAACAAAAAAAGGGGGGACCCCCAAAATCAATCCCATTCATCCTTGTATGGTAAGGAACATCACTGTCAAATTTCATAGCAATTGGATAACTAGAACTAAAGTTATTGTGGAAACAAACAAAAAAGTAGTATTTTTGGCCCTTTTTTGGCCCCTAATTTCTAAACGAAAAATGGGGGGACCCCCAAAATCAATCCCATGCATCCTTTTATGGTAAGGAACATCATTGTAAAGTTTCATAGCAATCGGATAACTGGAACTAAAGTTATTGTGGAAACACTAAAAAGTTAACAGACAACGACGACGACGACAACGACAACGACGACGACGACAGCATCATACCATAATACGTCCGCAAATTTTTTGCGGTCGTATAAAAATAAGTTTGAATAAATATTTACGTTTGTCATAACGTTTACTCTTCTCCATTTGGGTAATACACATTATACAAATAAGTAAATTCAATAAGTTCACTAGAATTGAAAGCAAACAGGGTATGAAATTTGTTTCAAAAAGTAGTCTTTGCTATGAATGCAAATCTTCAATATTTCTGCTTCATGTCTATCTAAGTTCATACATGTCAGAAAAATAATATGAGATAGGCATTGCCTAAATGCGAGCACAGTAAAAATATAAGATGTCAAAGGAACAGATTTATCATTAATTGTATTTTTACATACCTTTTGAGTTGAAGAAACCCCCCCCCCCTATACCATGAAACATCAAAAATGGATCCTCTTTTTGGCCCTCATATAAAATCGTTTAGAATTCAGAATATAAGATCAAGAGGAACAAACCCATTCCCGAAAAGACATGGACACTTTTGATGCACTGTTTTGATCGTATTTTTAAAAATTTTAATCAGTTCATTTTCTAGAATGTTCAGTTTGGGACGAGGTATTTGGGCTGAATGAGCGTAAAAAAAGAAAATGTAAGAAAATGAATAAAATTTTTTATACTTAAAAAATGAAGTATAACTCATCATCACCAGAATATTTTTCTGCTTGTTCTATATTTACAAAGAAAGTATTTGGAAGGCAATTAGCAAAATTGGTAATTATTTTCAAATTCACATCGAACCTGTATGCACATGAAATTGTGAGAAGCATATCCGGACGAAAAAAAATCAATATCAGCATTAGGCAAATTTTTCGCGGGAACTTGCTGTAGAGCTCTCCGCTCTCGCGGGCACTTCGTGCCTGCTACAAGCTGTGCTTGCTATTATGTTCCCCTGCCTGAAATAAGGGTGTCCAGGCAACATGTTTTTTCCAACTCTGGGGCAAGGTTGCTGAAGATGCATGCGGCTTAACTCCATTTTGGACTCTATATTAGAAAAACTTACAGGTAAAGCCAAAACACACACAAATGTCTATATGATGTATGATCTGTATGTAAAGTTTCATCACGTCAATTTAGTATTTAAGAAAGAGTTGTGCTTTAAATATGAAATATGTAAAAAGATCAATATTAATACTATTAACAGATAAGATTTTTTATTTATTTTCAATATGATGAAAAATGATCAGTAATCTTTATTGCAAAAATATTTGACAATAACTGTACCTTTTTACACAGTTCTCTGTAAGCTGTTTTAATTTCCTGAGCTGAAGCATTTCTCTTCACACCGAGGACATCATAGTGGGTCAGAGACATTAACCTAAAATATTTAACAACACCTGTAGATAAAATTCATATTATGTTAAAAAGTTTTAAAACCCTGTAGCAATATATATACATACTGAAACATGCTGTTTTGAAAATGCAAGTTCAGTTTTAACATGTTCATACAGACTTTAACAATAAGTGATGAGATACCAATTTTTATCAAGTTAGATTTTCCTTTCAACAAATATATAACAAGCTTGATAAAAACCTTTTTCTCTAATTTTCAAACATGAATGTTGGCCCAGTTATTACTAATTGAACTATAACTCATAGAAAATTAATGATACATGCATTTTACATCAAACATATTAAACAAGTAATACTGTGAGCGAGCTCACAATAGGATACTCCCCCTTCATATTTAGGAGGAGAAGCGCTTACGAGTTATGTGGACAGACGGACAGACAGACAGGGTGTTTCCTATATACCCCCAACATTTTGTTTGCAGTATAAAAAGGAGTCAAATAAAAAACAGACCACCTTTTTATTAAATAATGTTAATCAAAAGTAAACTTTACATCATTAAAAAAGTTTTGGGCTTTTGTGTATATTTTGTTTGTCTTCTTTAATATCAAACATGATCAACAGTTGTTGAAACAAAAGTAAGCACGCTTTCTACGAGATGAGTATGTAACTGCAGTATCACTTGGCGACCAATCAAATTCCTAGAAATTGAAAATCAATTCATGTGGTCAGGGATAGGCAAAATAGTCTTATCTCGTGAGAACTAGATAATATTTTCTCTATTTGAACTAGATAATATTGCAGGTTAAACAAATATCAGATTAAGTACATTTTTTTTCAGTGTGTATCAACCAAACAAATATTTTATGACCTACATCAGGCTACATGTACATGCAACCATAACATTCGGTACATCATTTCTATATGGTGAGTGCATTTTCACAAGTGTGTACCTAATAGTTATTTTTCATTCTAAAAATAAGATTTACCTGCAGTGATTTAGATACAGTAGATTTCTTCTTATGTTTAACCATTTTGCTTTACAGCATCTATGTATCATCATCATACAAATTCAACTGAAAAAAACAATTTAGCATGTTAGCAATTAAAATATTATTTCTCCTAAGGATTGCCAAAAATAAACAGAAGGAGGAAAAATCTTACAGATATTCTACAAAATCAACTAGAGGCCTAACATTCAATGACCAAGGTCTTTTTTCTATTCCTTTTTTTTATTTTTTTCTATTCCTTTTTTACAGCTTTAAATTGAAATAACAAAAGCATTTTTATCTGCAACCCACAACATGCTCTTTTTAACCTTCCTTAAAGGGTCATAACTCTATAAGCATAGCAGACTTTTGTGGAGGTAATAATGTACTGAACATTTAAGCAACCAACAACTTTTCTCTATCTGCAATAGGTTTTTATTTTCAAGCAAAAAAATTATGAACTTAAACTTTTAAGAAGCATAATCACTATGACTCTCAGAACAGATCTCTCAGCATGTCTGCTGAGTCAAAGATCCATCAGATTTTCCTATCTTTTATAGTTTCTGGGGTCTGGGTGGTGGTGGTCTAATCATATGAGGTGATGATTTAAATGTCTCACTATTAATCACTAGTAAATGGTATTGGATTGAGAAGTATTATCATATGGGAGAAATCTTTAAAATGACAAGGAGGCAACAATTAACTTATAAGGGGGGGGCGGGGGGGGGGGGGGGGGGGGGCGGGATGGGGGGGGGGCTATGGAGTAATTTGAAAAAAAATTAGGATGCAATGGGCTTCAGGAAATTTAAGGGCAGAACAGTGCTTTTGGCTGAAATCATAAAAAAAAATTGTGCACGCTATTACACACAAAAACATCTACATGTACGCCCTGTGTTTTCGATAAAAAACTTATGGCAAAACAGAAAATATCCATAATCCCCATCCTAAAATTCAAATGGTCATTCACCTTAGAGCATTAGAGCAAGAACTAGCATCTATATCTACATCTACATCGTATGTCAATGACTTGAAAAATTATCATACTATTTAAATGGTAAAATCCAGAGGATTCCGAAAATCTGACAGAAATCTCAAAACTTGACCAGCAATCATCCTTAAACATGTTACTGCTCTGAATATCCAGTAGGTCATTTGGTAAATTTTCGAAAAAATTATTTTTTTATCATTGTAAACATGGTAAAACAGTCAACTCATCTGAGGGATAGTTACTCATTTGGTAGCTACAATAATGTAGCTCCTTTGACATCTTTGATTAGGCGGAGCTACAATGCGGTCCCAATACTCATAATGGAGCAAATCGAATTTCTTTCTCCAACTCAAACAAAGCTTCAAAATGGTTCAAAAATACCAATAACACTCTGAATAACATAGAGTTAATAAAACATAATAATAAACATTTGGTCGAAAGTCACAGGTAAATATTAATTTTGTTAGAAAACCAACATTTACAACATTCTGATCCTGAACTTCATTATAAAGTTCAAGATCAAGATCCTTCAAAAATTGACATTTTCACGAAATTCTTTTAAACTGCGCTAAATGTCGGAAAATTTAAACTAAATTCATCATCAAAATACTCCTGTATAAAAGATATTCTAATACCAAATTTGACGTCTAGTTGATTGAATTGCGCCCGGTGTGATTTCGCTTTCGGCGTTGCTCCGTTATGAGTAATGGGACTGCATTGTACATGTAGCTCCGCCAAATCAAAGATGTCAAAGGAGTTACATCATTGTAGCTACTCATTTGAGTAACTACTCCCCATTTGGGGAGTTGTGCCCAACCTGTTACAGTACCAAATTTGACAACTAATGGATTTGAATTGCGCTCGATGTGATTTGCTTTCGCCATTGCTCCATTTTGAGCAATGGGACCGCATTGTAGCTCCGCACCGCTGATTCAAAGATGTCAAAGGAGCTACATTATTGTAGCTAGGAGGTCTCATGCACAGCTAGACTATCTCATATTAACTGGAAAAAAAAAGACAAAAGGAAAGAAACGTTGCACAGGAAAAAAGTGGCTTCGTTTATGACTGTTTAGGATGACCTCTTAGTGGCTTTAGGCAGATTCTCTGATCTATGCTCCAGTAAATTGTAAATAAGCCTATACTATGGACCAAGTTTGTGACATTACCAGTGGTACATGGACGCGAAACGTGTTGACATCTTTAGTTAAAAGAAAGAGTAAACAATTTCCAAGTTACGAAACAAAATAGACTGGTTCTTCACATCTGAATGTCAGGGTGACAAAATAGAAATCCGACCGGGAACCTAACAGAATGACAACTTACGGGTGTCGTAAAAAGAGTAAATGAAATAACCGAAAAATTATTAAAAATTCACAACACACAACAACGAACCGATAGAAAACCCCTCTCCCCATTTTTTTTCTTTTTCCTGACAAGTTCTATGATTTTTTTTCATTTAACAAAATTCTGCATTCTCTTTTGTGTACAAGAAGTTTAAATACTGCTTTAATTCAGGTCCTGCCTTTCAAAGGTTAGAGCATATTGTATTTCTTCTGATTATTATTTCGTTCTTCCGTCATAAACACCAAATTTCAAATTTGAGAAGTATGTGACATGTTTTCAATGAGACTTAGTATACTTTATTTGATCAATGTCATTTCAGAAAAAAACTTGGGTACTGTACCATACACATATTCCCTTTTGTTCCGTCTTCTCCTCCTAAACAATAAAAGGTACCATATGTTCAATCCTTTTGATATGGGTAGAGTGACCTTTATGGTTGTGCCATTGATTTTTCTATTCTGATTGACTTTTTTTTTTTTAAACAAAGGTTCCCAAATTTTTTGGTCTATATAACCAAGTATTTTTCTTTTTTATATATAAATTGCCATGTTTTTTTTGTAACAGTGTATATTATTTTATGGCTGATTGGAATAGATAGTTGATACCATATTTTTGCTTCTTTAACAAATTTAAATGTACTTGATTTCTGTTCAGTTGTTTTTATGTTTTGTGTTTCTTATTGCTGTTCTTGTGCATATTAACTGGTTTTGCCATTTAACTTTCAGACTTTTAATTGACACTAAAATGCCAAATTGGTGCTTCTTTGCTTCTTTGATATGGCATTAAAAACTAGCAGGACATGACATTAGAAAAGGGAAAGACCTTACAATTTTTCCAGAAGATTTGTCTTTTTTCTTCTTTTTTTTTCTCCTTTGATGATGATGATAATGCTGACATTTTTTAAATTCAATCACACCTTCTCTACTTCTGCATAATGTCCACCACCAACACGTTGATAATACCAGCTGTCATGTGACTCTAATGACTCTATATTCATTTAATCTTTTACATTCAATTCTCTTAATTTTATTAATCATGTAGTTCCTTTTTAAAATTGATCTCATGGGAAACTATGTCTTTTAGGGTCACACACAGAGTTCGCAAAACTTAAAATTTCTTTGTCAGACATTGGTCCGTCAAAATGGAATCTTTGGTTGGACCCATTTTTTTTTACTGGTCCTGTCTATTACAACTTTATAAAAAAAATCTAAAATCTACCGGACATGGGTCCTGAGTAAGTATGATTAAAATGCAGGACCTGCTTAAATTTTACCAGTCACGTCTGACATGTCCGACACATTTCGCGAACTCTGCACACAAAGATTTCTTTTAAACTTTAAAAAGTCTCCTTTTTTATTGGGTCAATGCTTATAATGATTTCTGTAATCTATAAGTGTCATTTTTTCATTCAGTCCATTGCAAGCCATTTGGTCATTTACTGAATCAGAGAAACCGTAGCTATTTACTTAATCTCAATAAACAATTGTTTCCAAATTCACTCCCTTCTTACTGACTTACTCATTAAAGTGAATTGAGACATTTCATTGTATTGAAAAATTTAATTCCAAAATTTATTTAAGGTAGTAGACCTGGGGTAAGGGACATAACTCTTTCAAAAAGATCAGAGGTCATTTGAATGTTTTATATTCAAGTTATTTTTCAAACATTTTGTTGATGCTGATTAGGCTTTGTTTTCAGAGCATTTCTGTGTTTCCCAATCTCCTGCGCAGACATCTTATTCACTCCGTAACTACTTTCGCATTACTACGCTACTGAGTTCATATCGTGTAGCGATTGGAGTCTGTGAAGGAGATTGAATGTTTCCTTGCATTTCCATAATAAAACAAAATCATAACATTTTGTAAACAAGTCTTTGTAAGTTGAAAATTCTAATCTAATATTAAAAGTGAATCAAATTCAATGATTGAATAATAAAAAAGTCCTACCTGAACATAAGCACAACACAATGAATATCCATGCTTATTTCTGCCAGGTTTCTAAAGCAACTTTCTCATTTCAATAGTCAGAACATTACATTGAGATGCAGAAAATCACAAAAACCTGACAGATAAAACGTTTACATGTCAAATTTGTTGTCTGCTGCTGGGGAAAATTTTGTATGGGGAAGGAAATGAATTGGTATGGTCAAAGTTGCATATGGTTATCTCGCCCCGAAGAAATGATGTCCCTAATATTATTAAAATACCAAAATTGTTTCAAATATTTTGTAAATTGAACAAATAAGTCATAATTAATGGTAATGTGTATTAAAAGACAGTTTTTAATTCATTCTTCTTGAATTTGAGAGCATTTCACCCCTATTCTCTTGATTTTTGGTATGTCTATGATACCTTTAAAATGAAATATCTTTACAAATTGATGGTGAATTTGTCTAATTTTTGGTGTAATGTTGCATTTTCATGATACTAACAAAGTGTTTATTTTTCTTAAAAAAACGACTGATAGGCTTTTAAGAAAAATTGCTTTATTTTGTCCCACCAGCTGTTCTTTTGTGTTCCATTTTTTCAAAAATTTAATATAATTTATATTGTATTGGTAATTACAAATGAAAAATCATTAACAAAGCGTTGAATTTATATTGCCTCACCCAATAACTTTTCATATTCGCCAAAGATTGATTATTCTAAGACCTATTTTTGAAAATAAACCCCTCAATTCAAATTAGGGCATTTAGGTCCGCAAAGGTCTTTAATGGTCATATGTATAAGACTTTACAGTGCCCTAGCGGAGAAACTAGACGGTGAAATCTCTTGAAACTTGTTTATTTTATGCATCTGTACTAGTAAATAACAGCATATAACTTTTAGAAAAAATTGACTGTTTGGAAAATTTTGGGGTCACCCAGGCCTACTACCTTAAAACAAGGAAAACTATGAGCAAGCTTCATATTGCATAAAAAAAATCTTAAGTCTAATTATCTCCCCTTAATGACATCCAAGAGCAATAAAATTTCCTCATGCACATGTGATGTACTTAACTGGAGTTGGTGTACAGTTTCATCAACATACATCAATCAGTTTAGAAGATAGACTTTATTTCATAAGAGAAATGTGAACAGATTCATTTATATACCCCCAAAACCAACTTTAAATCCTATCTGTAATAGATATATCTAATTTTATTCTATGATAAAGGACATGGTACAATAAGGCCCATATTTGGCCCCCCTCTATGACTAAAAACTCAAAGTTGTTACAGAAAAAATTCCTATGCTATTTAGAAGTTCAAGTTAATATTAAAACTTATTCTAATCAATTTTGAGATGCCTCCGCCTTTTTGACCCAGAAATTTTCTTAATGAACTCTAAAATTCACTTCATTTAAAGTCTAGATCAGTTAATCCCTGGGTCATGTAGGCGGAGGCCTTTGAAAATAAAAAAGATTATTGGAAATTGAAACCATACTCATAAATTTGAACCATTTTACTCCATATATATATATGAAGTGCATTTCCATAAATTACTTAAGATTTATTTTTTCATAAAATAGGGGGCCAAATATGGCCCTTACCATACCATGTCCTTTATATAAATGAACAGCTGAGTAAAACATAAGGTAAAATGTAGATGAAAAAAATCCTAAGATAAATAGAAGCTTTAGTTTTCAATGAAAGAAAGATCCTTAAAGTGAAATCATGTGACACTTTTTCACCAGGTTTTACTATCACGTAAAAAAATAATCATTGAAAAAATACAAATATTTATCTTATTTATTAATTCATTTTATAATCAGTTCTTAACGAAATATCACAAAAATAAATATATATGATACACAACAGCAACATAAAAGATCATATAAAAAGAATTTTCATCCAAAACAAATATTTCATTTATAACAAAGGTCCTTATTTATCAAATAATTGGAAGAAAGATAGAGCAACCAACTCCATAAATGATGATAAACAAGGAATACAGTGAGTAAGCTCACAAAGGATACCCCTGCTTCATATTGATTTCTGTAATGGAAAATACTGAAGTCCAGTCTACCTCCCCTGAATGATATCCAAGAGCAAAGAAATTTTGTCATGTGCATCTCCACCTTCATATAGTTTCATCAAAATTCATCAATGTTTACAAGATATGTGGACAGACAGACAGAATGATTCCTATATATCCCCCCTAACATTTGTTTGCAGGGGGTATAATAATGGTTATTTTAGAATCAGCCATTATAAAGTCATCAGCCTTCACCATTGCTATTGGTTGCCGTATTGCCTCTTTAATCACAAAAAATCCAAAATATCGTGTATATCACAGGAATGCAGGACTAGATAGTCACTGTAGCGGTCACATGGTGGCCTCATATCTCATAATGTTTACTGAGATGGGACAACATCAGTCTTATATCACATGACAATGATGTTCACTCTGAATTGAGCAATTAACCTCATATGAAGATGTTACTGTCATAACTCTTATGTAGAAGAGCTCTTCTCAGTCTATAGTCTGAAAATAAAATCATATAAGAATTAAAACACACAACAAAAGATTTAAATTTAAAACATTTTCATTAACTCGGACAACATTTGCATAACATCATTTCCTCGCCCACAAAAACTATTTATTAAAAGAGAACCAATCTATTGTAGTATATTTCACTCTGCCTTTAAGCATTTTCATGTTTATGTTTAATGAAACAACTAAATGTATTTTGTAGAAGACAACTTTTAAACCTTTCTTTTTGCACAATCCTAACTATTCAGATTTCTTTCTACTTACGTGAAAGTTTCTTCTTTCATTCATTCCTACATATTTTCTATCCATTACTAAATATGATTCTGAATTTAACATGTTTCTTTTCTGATAAGAATAGGATGAGGTAGTAAGCCAAAGACGTAAAGATCTACAGTGAAACTTCTCTAAACCGGCCGCCACAGGGACCATATAAAATGGCCAGTTTAGAGGGGTGGCCGGTTTTGTGGGTGTCTCCTTAATATCCATCAATGTAACAACCCATGATCAAAATATATTGATTCATAAAGTATATTCATTATCTTATACCTTGCGAAAGCTGTCTCAGTAACATTTAAGAATCTTATTTAAATTTTATATTTTTATTATTTTGGTGTTAAATTTGATTTGTAGTAAAGATAAAAAATAGGGCATGTAATGGGACATTAAATGATACCCCGCCACATTATAATATCAAAAGTTCAAAAAATTTGATTTCAAAGTGGCCTTTCTTGAAAACTATTTTTCATATCAAGCTATATATATAGATCTACCTGTATTTTATTGTACTCAATAGCTGTACAAAATATCATTTGAATCCCATGAAGCGTTTTCAAGTTATTGGTCAGAAACTCAAAATTTCATGAAATTTGATTTTTCAAAGTGGCCTATCTCGAAAATTATTGATTGGATCATGCTGGAAATCAAACTTGACCTGTATTTTATTGTACTAAACAGCTGTGCAAAATATCATTCAAATCCTTTGACGCGTTTTCAAGTTATTGGTCGGAAACTCAAAATTTCATGAAATTTGATTTTTCAAAGTGGCCTATCTCGAAAACTATTTTTTGGATCATGCTGGAAATCGAACTTGACCTGTATTTTATTGTACTAAACAGCTGTGCAAAATATCATTCAAATCCTTTGACGCGTTTTCAAGTTATTGGTCGGAAACCTTCGGGGGACGGACAGACAGACGGACGGACAGACGGACAGACAGACGGACGGACGGACAGACACCGAAAAAAACTGAGGGTATAACATAATACCCTGCCACTTCGTGTGGCGGGGTATAATAACATAATACCCTGCCACTTCGTGTGGCGGGGTATAAAAAGTGAGTATTTAAAGATCAGCTATTTTTATCATATGGGCAAGACTTTTGGTTCATTTTGTTAATTGGCAAAAATACTTTATCAGTCTGGCATAAATTAAAATGCATAACATATCAAGTTTTAAAATAATGTCAAAAGGCTATTTTTCATACCATTAATTATTTTCAGCTCATTAATTCCAATTTACATGATTAAATTGCCTATAAATATTTTGATCAGCTTGGACAGAAAGATTTGAATAAACCAATTATGTCACAATAACTTACAAAGGTGCATTTTTTAATCCCATAAATCCTTTTAATTATTATTCTAAATCAATTGTTTATATACTGATTAAAATTGACTTGTGTAGGTCTTCAAAATTCTTTGATTTGCTTTTATAACTTGTGTGTTGACAACTTTATTGCCTGTGGCATTGATTGTTTGGCCAGTATTCAGGGGTTTAAATTACTTGATTTATGAAGGGAAAGTTTAAAAAAGGTGGCCGGTGTACGGTTTGGAGGGGTGGCCGGTATTGTGAGGAAAATTTACATAGAATTTTAATAGAATTTTGCAGGGACTTTTTGAAATGGCCAGTTTAAAGGGGTGGCCAGTTTTGAGGGGGTCCGATTTAGAGAAGTTTCACTGTATAACATTAAATATTAAAACTTGCTGTGTAAACTTTCAAATGATACACTCCCGTTTTTACATGTACAATAAAGTATTTGCCAATTAGTTTAGGATATTATTCTGGAATCGATTTAATTTTAACTTTTGTATTTTCACTATGAATGGCTTACAAACCATTACAAAGACAAGTCATGGGTCTGATCATTTATGACAGCGATAATCTACTTTGGCTGTTATGGTTATTGGAATCCAATAACTTTTTTTACTTTAGGTCTTGTTTAACAGTTTGGTGTAAATTTTTAGAATACAGTGTCAAAAACATTTTAATGCATGTAAGTTTTTCAGATTTCTATGGCAGATTATCATAGTCATAAACAATAAAGTCAGAGCCTTGTCTGACTTGTATTCCATTCAGTAATCAATGTATTTTCCATAGCGACAATACCAAAGGTAAAATTATTCCCCAAAAATATCCGAATCTAATTGGCAAATATAGTCTATAAGCTACATGTATAAAAATTTTTACTACTAGTAAAATAATATGGTCCAACTTACTTGTTCTACTGATTCGATATTGTATCTTTTGTTATAGTGACCTATAAATTCTCTTTCTTCATTCGTCCTGTTCATAAAAATTAGTACCAAATTTACAATATAAAAAATATTACATTCAAAACAGAGAAATATGTAAATTTCTTGTCTTCATATCAACAATCATCTTATTAAGAAACAAAATATATAGGGATCAGCTACATCTCATCTCATTGAGAGCTGCTGGTTATTTTCCATTGTGTCTTTATTTCATTCCTGCTGATTCATGTCACATATACTTACTCTACATCTCAATATCATCAAAATCCATTCAACAGATTCAGAAGAGCTGGTAAGATTATTCATTACACAAACATTCTTTTTTTATAATGTAAAATGATCTCGTTTTATAAGATTCAAGTATGATCTTGCAACACTTAAAGAACTAATGATGTATTACTCTATTTATTGACGTGGTTGGGTTTGAATTTATACTGACCAAATAGACAGACCAACTGATGGACCAGTCAAAAAAATAATACCCTATTGAGCTTGGTTGTGTGGGGTATCATAAATATCTAATACACATACCAGTTGATTCTGTCCTTTTTCTGAATTCTACTGGCCTCTTTATGATACATTTTAGAATATCTTTTCTGTTGAATTGATGCCCAGGCACTCCTGAAATAACAATAGACATTAAGATAAAATAATTGAAAGAATGGGAGCAGATTTAAAAGGAAAACAGATAATATAAACAAGTGTGGCCACTAAAAGTATGTCTCGCCTGCCGGCACCATCACTAAAATCAACTACCTAAGCTTTCATTTCTTGATATAAACACAAAAAGTGTCAGTATACCTAATAACAGATGCCTAGTTATTATACTATTCAAGCAATCCATTATCCACACAAGTATTACAAAAAGTTTTCTGTCTGAAAAAAGACCTAAGTTCACAGAGTCACTGGAGCATAAAAATGGGGTCATGGTCACATGGCATGGTGACAGTTGCGTTGTCCTTAACTGCAACTGTCTGTTTACCCAATATCAGATGCCTAGCTATTATACTTTTCAAGCAATTCATCTTCCATAAAAGTCTTACAAAAAAGTTTTTTGGCCTGAAAAACACCTAAGTTCACAGAGTCACTGGAGCGTGAAAATGGGGTCAGGGTCACACAGCATGGTGACAGTTGCATGGACCATAACCTAAACTGTCTGTATACTAAATATCAGATGCCTAGCTATTATACTTTTCAAGCAATTCATCGTCCACAAAAGTCTTACAAAAAAGTTTATGGCCTGAAAAAAGACCTAAGTTCACAGAGTCACTGGAGCGTGAAAATGGGGTCAGGGTCAAACGGCATGGGGACAGTTGCGTAGACCATAACCTGAACTGTCTGTATTCGAAATATCAGATGCCTAGCTATTATACTTTTCAAGCAATTCATCGTCCACAAAAGTCTTACAAAAAAGTTTACGGCCTGAAAAAAGACCTAAGTTCACAGAGTCACTGGAGCGTGAAAATGGGGTCAGGGTCAAACGGCATGGTGACAGTTGCGTAGACCATAACCTGAACTTTCTGTATACCAAATATCAGATGCCTAGCTATTATACTTTTCAAGCAATTCATTGTCCACAAAAGTCTTACAAAAAAGTTTACGCCGCCGCCGTCGCCGCCGCCGCCGTCGCCGGAAAGTAATACCTATGTCTCGCCTTCCGCGACTATTCGTCGCAGGCGAGACAAAAAATTACCGTTAAGCTTTGATGATTATTTTTATGGTGTTGCTTTGACTTTGATCTGGACATTAATTAATGTAGAGGTCTTGGTGTATTTTAGAAACAATGCTTTCACTCTTATTTCCTTTCATAAAAAAAACTCTCTGTCACTTATCTAATGAACTTTAAAAGGTCAAAATCTTTTAAATGTACCAGTACCTCTTTTAATTTATTGTTAACTATTACAGCCATGTTGGTTGGCTGTTAGCAATGTGCATACTGTAAATGTGATATTTATCCTTTTTTTTTAAGTCTAACCTTAATTTCTGTGGGGACACATTCATGGCTATTATATTTTATTTATTTTAAGAATAAAAAAAAATTTGATGGATATTTTGGAATATTAACCAATTTATCAAAAATTACTTCTTCAATACCTGTAACTTAATAGGAGACATACAAAATAAAAATAAATATACTGCAAGATAAACAGAAACTGCAATGTGATGATTATAATTCACATGAACATTTTGATAAGGTAAGCTTTAAAACACTCATTCTTACATAACTATATTTATGAAGTAAATTGCTACTGCATAATACATGAAGAAAATGAAGACATCTCTAATGTGATCGATGCTTCTGGGCTGGACTCGAAACTGGTTAAACTCCTCTTTTTTATGATATGTTTTTTCCTGATGATAACTAGATCTGAAATTTATAAATGAGAATAAAATTGATTAAACAATTGTACATCTCTGAAAATATAGCAATTATTTGTGATTGGAATAAGATAACAGGAATTTTACACATAGTGTATATAATAACTGGTCATGGCTTCTGATTTATTCAAAGGATGGGGTTTGTATATATTTTTTTTTATATTTCATATTTAACAATCTTACATGGTCTTTACTCAAGCTTTTGAACTCATGTTTTAGTATTTGATCTTCATTCCCTGACAGATGTCTGAAGACATATGTTTTAATTGAAAACATAAAAAAGTTGAGAAAAGTATGTTTCCAGTCACTCCAAATAAAACTAAGGGCCTTAATCACTCAGAACTCTCGTCACAGCTTTCATGGAAAACACCCTTTCTAAAATTTGATTTAGAGTTTAAAGTGAGAAATGTTTTGGAAAAGTTGAAGATCCAAGGGTCAGCAAAAGCTAGCAAGATCTTAGGTCAGGTGAGAAAAATGTGATAAACATACCTTAACTTTGGTTTGTTGTTTTTTTTATAAGAAAACTCATGCATCTAAAGTGATTTTAAATTTCAAATGTTATATTTACATGCACCATGTAATTGTTTACCTATAGAACTGATTATTCTTCATACGCTCCTTTTCTCTTTCCCTCACATGCTGATAAAATGCATCAAAATCCTGTTGTGTGAATTGACTTCTAAGATCTCTATCATAGTCCAGTCTCTTATGAATATTCCTAAGTACATCATAAGATTGTTGGATTTTCTGGAAATCCTCTGAACTGGCATTAGTATTCCTGTTAGAGTCAGGATGGTACTAAAAAATAAAATATAAAAATACTATGGATTCATTTATTATTGTGGGTATCAATTTTCATGGCTTGATGAAATTTAATAAGTTTGTGGATTCTTAATTTCGTGGTTCTGAAATTTGCACCATACACATCAATGTTAAATTCCTTTTCATGGGTTATCAAATTTCGTAGGTGAAAGCCACCCACGAAAACCATGAAAATTGATACCCCACGAATAACGATGAAACCACGGTAAATGGATAAAGTTTTCTAAAATGGTTTCTGTTAGTTCATCTTTTAAATGTGATTAATCTGGGATGTTCTTTAACTTGCTTACATTTTATTTGTTTTGTTTAAGGGCAAAATTCTTTATTTATCAATTTAATAGGCATAATCTGTAAACATTTTAGAGATAAACAAGACCAGTTGATGTCTGGCCAAAAAATGAAATTATCTCACAGGGGAGGTTCACATCTTCAAATCTTCATTTTTTGTAGCTTTTTGATACATGTCCATGTATATGACTTTCAACTATATGTTTCAAAAGTGTCTTACTTTTTTGCTCAGCTCAATATAAGCCTGGCGAATATCTTTCATGGAAGCTGTCCGAGGTACACCCAAAACTTTGTAATGATCCACATTGGACATTAATCTACAGAGAAGGAGTGCATTATTGCTTTGATTTTTTTAATATAAATGTATCAATACTTTAATCACAATCAAATATAACAACAAAATTATTGAGTATTTGGTTTCTCTTTGAGGCCTAACAAGAGTAGAATTTATGATTAATAAGTCACTGGAATAAAGTAATGTGATAGCTGTATTAATCTGATACTGAGATAATTAAACTAAAGAGATTTGTCTCTCCCGATAAGTTCAAAATAATAGTGTCTCCGCGCTAATTTGTAAATTCAGATTCGGCCTATTGAAAAAGGCACTTGCATTACAAGCGAGTAAACTTTTTCATAATGAATTGTACATATGAAATATATACATCGTTGGAAAGAGTATATTTTGCTGCTTTGTTTAGACTATTTTTCTTTTCATTTTTATCACACATTTTTCCAAAGGAACAGGTTAAAGTCAATCGTACATTTTTTTCCAAATTTAAACTTAGAAATGGACCTCTTGGAAATCTAATTCATTTCATATCAAATCTTACCTTGAAGTATCTTATTTAGTACTGTTAAATAGCAAAATGATTCGAGAATAATCAGGTGAAATTTGAAGGTAATTTGATAAATTCAAGTCAACTAATTAACAGTTTGAAGTTGGTCGATTTCCTGTTTTAACAGGACGCCCGCTGGCCGATAACTCTCGATAAGGAAATTTGTTTATTGTGACAAATATCGGTCTGTTCGCGTGGTTTTTGAATTTTTATTTTTTACCCTCCTTCAGATTTTATTAAATTACAAACAAAATAATAAATAAAACGCTTCGAAAATGATATCAAACAATGTACGAGAAATTCAGCTATCTAAAGATACTTTTATATGTGAATATACTGTAGAAACACCCAAGTTTAATCGAGAGGATCCTAGATCTTCACAAGAACGACACTGTTATTTTCAGCAATTTCGTATGTTAATTTTAAATAGGATGATACGATTCTCTTCGATATAATTTTCTCAGTCTGATACAACATAGCATAACTCATTTTTGAGCTTTATTTTGTTGACTAATGAATAGATATACCTATAGCTACTGTGGTTATACTTGACAAGTCTGTAGGACAGTAGAATACTCCTTATTACACCATATTTCAACATAATTCATACAAGTTCTAGACTTTCCATTTTTCAGTCTGTAATTAATTTTAAAAATCTGATATAACATACATGCTTCAATTCAAAGAAAGCTTTTTTCAATTATCATCAACTATTTACATATCTTATTGTTCCTTTATTATTTTCTTCTTTTTGTTTTTTTGTTTGTGTATGTGTGCACATGGTTTTTTTAAGATAAAACTAAGTATTTGATAGATAATTTTAGTCAAATACATGTGTATGTTCACCAAATTCAAATATTTCCCTAAAATAAGGTACTAAATTATCATGATTATAAAGTTTTGAATTAACACTGATTTTGAATAAGATCAAAAGGCTGAAATTTTCTTTAATAAAATTAATTTGTAATTAAAACATCAAAAGTGATCATGATCACGAGCCTACAGACAATATTTAATATCAGCATTTGAGTAAATAATGAGAAAAATTGTCTGTATACATTTTATCAATGTTTTATCCTGTAGACAGCAGTATAAGGATTAATTAATGTAAATGATGATAATATGAAATAATACATATGTTCATACTAAGCAAAAAGTAAACGACCAAAGTGATAAATTGTCTTCTTATATTGTACTGAAGTGCAACTAATCTGAGACACTGTGCTCAGCTGAAGGTAGATTATGGTTAAGAATGATAACCCTTAAAGAGAAAATCAGAGTGAGGTTTATGTCATTGTCACTAAAACAGATAACAGACAACTTTAGTCCTTTAAAGAAACTGATTTCCAAACTTGCGCACCCAAGAAACCTTTTAATTATTCTGTACAGGTTAACGACTTCAGGTTAAATAAAAATCATCATCTTGTTAAAACATATTTAATCTGCAGTCTGCCAAAGTTCTAAAATGCACTTCAAAAACGATTAATAGGGAATACACTATAAAGAGATGTGGAATAAGTGTACGCAACACAATCAACATTAAAGAAACGGCAATTTAAAAATTCACAATGGAAAACAGCCAGCATTCTTCAACATGACCAAAGGTTGCATTGGCCCATGACATGACTAAAAATATAGTACATAAGATTCAAACAAATGTTTTCATTGGTTCAACGCTGTTCACATCAAGTTGCATCACAAAGGCTCAAAGGGAAACTACTCTTTCAGGGCTCACGCTACAGGGGAAGTGGGCGAAGAAGTCGCCCTAGGGCTGCCGACTTCGCCCTGACTCTCCATCAAAAGCGAAGTCAAGTCGCCCTAAGATCTTGCGTAAGTCGCCCGAGCAATCCTCTGTATTTTTCCTATTTCCTATATTAAAATTGCCACTTCCACAGATTTCTTGATTACCTTAATGTTTATTTAAGGGATTAGATTGGATAATTAACAAAGTAGGTCATAAACTTGTCAAAATTAGCCCCCAAGCTGTGCCAGTACAAGGTGTGAAAATCGGAACTTCAAAGGATTTTGCCGTCGGCAATCAATTTTCTGTTAACTACTTAATCCCATTGAAAATCCCTGTGGAAATTAGTAGATATTGTACTATTCTATCAGTTTAGACTATGACTATTTCAATTTTGGAAAAGACTGTTTATTTAACAATGTTTAAAGACAAAGAAAAAATGAAATGAGGTCGATATTTTTGTCAATTTGTGAATGAATGAGTAAAGTTTAAAATTATCTCCCTTTAAAGAAATATTTTATTGTAAATTTAAGACGTGCAACCATTTTTACCCACATTTTTCATCAAATTTATTGTTGAAATCTAAAACAAGTTTATGTTATGTTTGATTAATTTTGCATTCCAAAGAAAATGTTTATTTTTGAAACTTTTCTTTTAAAACCACACCTCGTTATTTAGATGATTCATCCATAAACCACTGAGAAAAAATTCTCTTTTTTTAAGGATAGTTAATTTGTGCTAACAGCTTGGGACATTTCTAATACGAATTGATGCTATGCATCTTAGATGTGCAAAGCAGGTCCTCATGATACAAAACCCAATCAATACAGAAGCATTCAGTTCACTTCATCTTAGTCCCTCATATAAGTAAATAAAACATTTTGTTTAAACATCTTAAATAGAAACCTGTCAGAAAACAAGACAAATATTGAATATAAACCTCGTGACTCTCTGTGCTAATGCAAGAAAATGGTTCTTGGTCATCAGCATGCAGAAATATCATAAGAAAATATCAGTTACAAATGATAAAACCACAAGTTTTCTTAAAATGAACTAGAGAATATATAGTGTAATAACAAAATGCTATATATACTATTATAGTATTATCTCATAAATACATACACCCGGTGTATATATAAAGTTTAATTCCCACTTCTCCCTGCTATAACTTCACTTCTCCCTGTCCCTCCCCACTTCTCCCTAATACCAATCTGAAAGAGAAGTCACTTCTCCCTATTTTTCTTAAGTAGCTTGAGCCCTGCTCTTTGCAAAAATGAAAATAAAAATATCATAATTGGATAACCCTAGGATTTGTTTTTTGTTTTCTGTACGTGTCATAAACTTTTGACACAGGTGTTCTCTCGTGTACTGTACGATCACTCGCGTGTAAAAAAAAATTAGTATTGATTGTTAAATTTTGTTTTACATGCTGTGCTCGCATGAAGGCAATGCCCATGTCATACTAAAACTTTAAATTGGGGATTTCATACTTTAAACCATGTACCTATATATTCTTTTCAAAAGCCTGTGCTGGAAGGGAACAAAAAAGCAACAACAACAAATGTAAGAATGTAATGGAAAATAATGGGTATCTTATTTGTAGGGGAAAGAAATATCATTATCCTTTCGAATTGGTTTAAAACCCAGTTGACGAATTCTGGTCCTGTAACATTAAAACAAATAAGTAATTTTTCAATTTTTAAAACTTTTTCGTATCTTTTAGGCAGATATGTTTTTTTCATAAATGATAATGACATATAAAATAGAAAATGAACATGAACATGAAACCGTGTAGATGCACAGCTGACGCGACGGATGACACCACTGACAAGTACGCAGGAATCATGCACTGGCCGGCATGTTTGTCCTCCACCGACCTCTTAAAAACCGAGCCATTATTTAGTGTACGCATAAATTCTGTATTTAAATAAAATAGACAGCTGCTGGTTATCTTCCATTGTACATTTTCAAATTGTCAAGTTGTTTATGTGGGCTGTGTCGCGGACACTTATTCCATGTTTTTTTTACGCATTATAATCATTATAATAAACGCCAAAGCACATAAAAAAGAAGTACTTAGATTTATACATCAAAAGAATTTAAAAGACTGAATAGACTGAACAAATTTGTAATTTGATAAGTTTGTATTTATTTTTCTTTGAGGACAGACATTCCTAAGAGTGTCGTACACTTTTTTCTCTTTTTTTGCTTGTTTCTTTTGGTATTGTTTTGTTGTTGTTTTGTTATCGATGTCCTGTCATGTACATTTATTCCACACTTGAGTCTCATTTTCTAAGTATTTGTCAAGACCACCACGACAAATTAACTTGAAACATGTTGACAGGCATTTTTCATTCCAGAAAATTTAATTTGATACTAAAGACTTTAATACGTCAGATAGGCGATAACTCTAGATCAATATTGTCTTCAAAGTTTTTCGTTTATTATAAATTGATTTTAATTTAATCCTTCTGAGATATACGGGTCAAAGGTTATCGCACCAAAGTCAAAATAATTGATTATTCACGCTTATTTTTGCGGGTTTGTTTAGAGGCAGTGACAATGATTCCAGCTCTGATTTTCTGTGCTATTTTACAAGTTGCTTTGACATTCGAGGTAGGTTGTTTACTTTTTATCATACCTCACTGTCATTAAGATATACTTGTCTATGATATTTAATTCTTTTGATTAAATCTAGTTTTTACTTTAAACTAAACACGGAAATAAAAATTAAACACACACACAGAGAGACCAAATACGTAAAGCACAAACGGACAGTCAAAGAACAAAATATTTGATAAGATTAGCAGTCAAAATCAATCAATTGAGGGCCCACTGGCAAAAAAAAGAATGTTGCAATTTGTAACCCTGTCAGCACTGTGTGATCGCTGGTCTGTAATTAGTGGTTAGTATTTCGCTGGACAAAAAGTCAATGTAACTACACTTTTATTAACTATGAATGTTTATCTAGACAACAGTTAGTAGCACAAAATATAAGTTGTCAATAAAAGTTCAAATGCGTTATAGCCGATTTAAATTAAGTCCAAACCTAACTAATAATATAAAAGAATTCCAAAGACTGAAAAAGAGCCTAATTTTTGTGAGAGCGAGAGAGAGAGTTTTTCGAAAAGTGCCAGTTTATATAGTATAACTCTCTATCATTGTCTGTAATAAACCAAATCTTAATTGTATTGACAGTGGTCTCTTATCCAAATGGTAATTACTTTAAGTAAGAGTTAATGAACCAACATCATAAAATTACTCAGAAATCTTGATCATACTGTCACTGGTAGTTATTTATTCCCATTCAACTACTTCCTTTTCATTAGACTGTAGCAGATTACACCGGCAAAATCCATTATTTAATCGTAATTATCTTTCTTCGGTCTATAAAAGTTTTGTAACTGTTTCTTTTCCATTTCTTTTATAGCTTTTCCATTTCTTTTATAGCCAGTCAATTGTTGTATTACTTGTTTTGCTCACGCAAACCAATATTTTTGTATTAACTGGAGTTCGACTCTTTTACACAAGTACCCCTTTTAAAAGAAACATTGGTACTTTTTCAGTAGCAATTTTCTTTCTAGTCTGCCTGGTTTTTTTTATATTGTTTCTTTTCATTTCTCTTTGGGTACGTATACCAGTTCATTTGGTCGGTTACACTATGTACGCTGTTAGGCGTCCCCCTTTCTTGGAAGATCAACCCGTCATAGCATAGTCCAGCTGTAACCACGCC
Organism: Arcuatula senhousia; assembly: GCA_963971305.1. Classification (NCBI taxonomy): domain Eukaryota; kingdom Metazoa; phylum Mollusca; class Bivalvia; order Mytilida; family Mytilidae; genus Arcuatula; species Arcuatula senhousia. The sequence continues at coordinate 78,503,577 of OZ020304.1, forward strand.
CCGTTTTCTCACCTCTTTGTGATGCATATATTTCTAAACTCTGGGGCTGCTTGTGCATGAAGAGTAGTGAACCAATGTTAACTTCAAGTTATGCTCACCTCCTAATTATCAGATTTGCTGAATCATTATGAATGATGGATGACAACAAACACAGAGTTAATGTTGCAAACTCCTAATTTGATTGTCATTAGATATAATGCATTATGCCAGTGTAACCATAATATATATATATAGTTGATTATTTATGAGTGACAGTATCATCGCCTGAAAACATGCAGCATATATTTCAATTATCATTAAAGTTTAAAATTAGCATGCAACAACCTTTAAAGTCAATAATGTCAGATAGAATGTACTTTTAAGAGTCATATAACATACATAAGTCACAGTAATTGTTCACATCAACTTGGTACTTCTAAGAAACGACACAAGTGTACGAAAGTTAATTGTCTATCCAAAGTACAACATCACGTTAAGTCCACAACGCAAAAAGTTCTTCGCCATAATATGGATAACGAGTAAATATAGTCATAGTCACTGGTCTAAATCCACAATGAAAAGTTCAACGTACAACGGTGATAACACATATAATTTCGGTACGATAATGTTACTAGTCTAAATCCACAATGAAAAGTTCAACGTACAACGGCAATAGCACATGTGATTACGCTACGAAAATGTTACTAGTCTCTAGCGTCACAACGAAAAATGTTAGAATATCAATACAGATCCGTTCGCGTTACCCTTACCGGCCCAAGCAAGTAAGGGGACGGGATACAGTCTATTGGTTAAATCCAAAATCAAAATCATCGTCCGAAGTATACGGTCCTGTTACGCGCTTTCTTTTATGCGCTTTAGTTCTTTACGGAGGCTTGTATAAATGGTATTGACGTTACGTTGAGAGCCTGACGTTGACTCATCAACAATGTTCATTTCAGCGTCGGATGATGGGACGGTGTTGACATCAGTCCCCGTGTTGACATCACGTTCAGTGTTCGGCACTGACATCATCGAATGTGTCGGAATTATGTTGGCGGAATCCTGTTGTTCAAGCGATGGTACCACGGTATCCGAAGACGGTATATCGGTGACACCGGCGGCCGTACCAGTGTCACGTACGGATGTCAGTAGTGGCATCATCGGTATATAGTCCGGATTTACTGCCTCTTGGTTGTGTAACGCAATTTCTTCTTCATTGGTCGTTAAGTCGGGGACGGTTTGACGGCGCGCAATCGTTCTGGATAACATAGTAGGGTACGGGTTTCGGAGCGAAAAGTCATTATCATCGAAAGAAGTGAATCCATAGCGTTGTTGTAGGTACTTCCTCGCTAGATTGTTGTCCGGTCTGGCCCACGTCAGGGGGTATGAGATGTCAGGAAATCCAAGCCTAGTCGTAGTGCCATCATCATTTACCAGTTTGCGTAGTCTTTCCATCTCTCGTTTCATCATGCCATTCACCTCCTCCTCATTTCCCTTTTTGACTGACCCTAACCTACCCTTGGTTTTACCCTTAATTTTACAAACCCTACGACGAAATTTTATCAATAAGATAATTATACAGATTATTCCTAAAGTTCCTAAAGCACAAATCCAATAACGTGGTTCTTTAGGCATTGGTTTTAATTGTACATCTATTTCATTGAGTTCTTCTTTTAATTGATCAATAGAAATTTCCTTCATATCTTTTAATTTAGTGGGGATGTTAATAGAGTTGATTTTGGGGATCGTCTCGGTAACAGACTTCCAAAGAATTGTTCGTCCTGTTAAATAATTCTTTATGAGGGTTTTAAACGTGTCTGTTAAATTATATTGACTTTCTTTATGATAATGGGGTAATAATGTCATGTAAACATTATGGGCGGTACACGTTAAGCCTATTTTGACAATATTCATGGGAGGTGTGGTAACGATTAGATTTGGAATAACAAAGAGATAACTGTAAGCGTTGTCATACTGGTCTAGGTCCCCAGAGGATTCACATTACCCGTACAACTTTTACACAACTAGAATCATTTGAATCTGTATTCAAACTTTATTGTAAATGGTAGTGTCATTGTTATTTGTCCTTTTCCGCCTCTTGGTACCCATAAGTTAGCTCCTTAATTTTCTTTGCCTAATGCAATTACAACTTCATTAATTTATTCTAAAATATTCTCTTTTTGAGCTTCAAGTTCTTTTTGTCTTAGTCTCCGTCGGAGTTCCATCAAAGGAATGTCTTCTTCGGACTCTGAGTCAGTCCGTTCGAGTCTTTTATGACGTACCACTCTACTTAATGGTGTTTCATCGTCTGTAGACTCTTCATCGTCCGCGTCGGGTGGGACAACGTAACCAGTATTTCTTAATCGCCTCCCTGGTTCTTTTGGGATTTCCCATTTTTCAATATTGGCTGGTCTAACGTGCCTTTCGTGTGTTTTCGTCTTGGTTCCATCAAGTTGATTTCTGAGAATATATGTCACTGGACCTGTTTGATCAATTATCCTATAGTACGGATTCCATTTATGATCCAATTTGTTAGTTCTTCTATGGTTTTTTAAATACACTGGGTCTCCAATTTGAAAGTTTTGTTTCTTGCTATTTTTGTCCGCATACCCTTTTTGTCTTCGTTTTGCCTCTGCCATGTGTCGATGGACCAACATGAAAGATTTATGTTGATGTTGCAAAGCAACCAAATGCGGAGCTTCGCCCATATATCGTCGTCTCGGTTTTAAGATAGTATCCAATGGCAAGACAACATCTCGATTGTAGAGTAGGAAGAACGGGGAGAATTTTGAAGATTCATTCACATGAAATCGAATTGCAGCTAATGTTTGGTTTAAATACAAGTCCCATGTTTGTACGTTGTCACGTATTTGTTTGGCCATGACATCATGTAATGTTCGGTGGAATCGTTCGACCTTGCCATTTGCTTGGGGACTGTAGAAACTGGTTGTAATATGATGTATATTCATTGTTTTTAGGGTTTCTTCTACCTTCTTATTGACATTTTCTGTACCGTTGTCAGAAACTATCTCAAGAGGGCAACCATGTCGAGGGATGATTTCCTCAATTATAAGGTGAGCGATCTGGTCGGCAGACTTATCTGGTACTGCAAAACTCTCTGGCCACCCTGAGTAGAGATCTATGAATGAGACAATATACTTGTTTCCTGACAAGGTGATGGGGTAGGGTCCTGAAAGATCTAAACCTATTCTTGCGAAGCAGTATGGTGGTGTGTGCATTTCTTGAAGTGGTGGTTTATTTTTCTTGGCACTTTGCATTTGACACGTGACGCATTTCTCGACGTGTGTAAGGATCTTCTTATATAAATTTGGAAAGTAATATTTTGGTCGTATTGCATCAAAAGTCTTATCGACAGCCATGTGCCCCAGGTGATCGTGGTATTGTTTTAAGACGACTTTTTCGAGGTGTTGGGGTATATAAAGTCTTAAATGTGGGTCCTCTGAATCGGCCTTCGACAAGTAGTAGAGTAAACCGTCATCTAAAGATTCGAAGAAATGAGTTTCTTCTGCCTTGTTAGCTGTCCCCGCTTTCATTTTTTGTTTTATTTTAGTGATTTCATCATCCTTTTGTTGTTCCTTTTGCATATCAAACCTATCAGACAAAAGACCCTGTTCCTTCACTGGATCAGTCGTAACGTCAACTCCACAGGTAGCAAATTCTTTTGGGTCGAATCTATTCGAATTAATAACACCCACTTGTAATGCTCTATCGTCTATGTCTGGTTCATCATCTGCCGGTTCACGTGCTTCTAGTTCTTCTGGTTGTTCAACACTTGGTATTCTTGACAATAGGTCTGCACAGTGATTTTCTTTTCCTTGGATGTATTCAACCTTACAATTATACCCAGATAAGCTGAGAGCCCATAATTGGATCTTTTTGTTTTGCATGGGAGCATCTAAGATGTACTTCAGGGGTTTATGATCACACCTAATTACAAATTCAGCGTTATGTAGATAATGATCTAATTTCTGGAGCGCATAGTGTATTGCATAACATTCTTTTTCAATCGTAGACCACTTTACCTGTGTTCTTGATAGCTTGTGAGACAGGAAGTATATTGGTTTTTCTTCTTCATCATCCGTCCTTTGTGTCAAGCAAGCACCGACACACGTGTCACTGGCATCTGTGTATAATACATAAGGTTTATTGGTGTCTGGATATGCCAATAGGGGTACAACAGTGAGACTATCTTTGAGGTAGTCAAAAGCTATCTGACATTGTGTTGTCCATTTAAACCTTGCATACTTCTTGGTCAGGTCTATAATGGGTTCCGCTATCTTGGAGAAATTTGGTATAAATCTGCGATAGTACGAACACATCCCGATGAAACCACGGACTTCTCTTACTGTTCTTGGTTCTGGAAGCTTTTTTATGGCTGTGACTTTCTTTGGATCTGGTTTAACCCCGGTGTGACTTATGGTAAACCCTAAATATTCTGTCTCTTGTTGGAAAAATGCACACTTCTTTAATTTCAATTTGAGTCCATGCTCTCTTAGTTTGTTGAAAATGACCTCTATGTGTTTTAGGTGTTCGGTTTCATTCTTTGAGAAAATCAATACATCATCTAGGTAGGCAATGGCAAAGTCTTCACATCCCTGTAATACAATATTCATTAGCTCTTGGAATACGGCAGGGGCTCCATTTAAGCCGAATGGCATAACATTAAATTGAAACAACCCCTTATGGCAGGCAAAAGCTGTTTTTTCTTTACTTGATTCTTCTAGGGCTACTTGCCAATATCCGCTCTTTAGATCTAGCGTTGTAAAATATTGGGATTTGTCTAATAATGCCAAAATATCGTCTATAATAGGTAAAGGAAAAGAGATGGGTTTTACGATCTTATTCAAGGATCTAAAATCGACGCACATTCTATTGGAGCCATCTTTCTTCTTCACAACTACTAAAGGAAAGGACCAGGGGGATTTAGATCTCTCAATCACACCCGCATCTAACATTTCTGTGACTGCATCATCGATTATTTTTCTTTTGTTCAGTGGTACTCTATATGGGCGGTTCTTTATGGGTGAGTGGTCCTGGGTATCTATTTCCATTTGTACTGTACTTGTGCTTCCCAATTCTGAATCTTTCGCAGCAAATATGTCTTTGTTCTTTTTTATTATCTTGATTGTTCTTTGTTTAAACGTTTCACTAACTTTAATTTCTGAAAGATCTATTGAATTAACTTCTCGACCCTTGCTGTGTTTTTGGTCCATAATTATCTCAGAAACTTCATGATTTTCAAGAGAGTTTACCTTGCCTATAACAACTCCTCTTTTCAATCGATAATATCGATTTGTCTGATTAACCAACATTATTGGTATCTTATTCCGATCAGTCACCTGATCAATAGTGTCATGGATAAATAATCCTGGGTCGTCTTGAATACAACCCAAATCAAGATTGTGTATCTCTAACAATCCCGATTTTGGTAATTTGAAGCCTTTGTTCAGTTTTCCGTAGCATACTACGGCTGTTTGTGGTTTTAAAATTGTTTTCCTACTTAACCTCACAATTTGAGATATATGTATGTCATCTTCTAACTGGACATACGTTCTACCAACCCTAATCATCCCTAAGTCAAAATAAATACGGACACCATTGTCCTTTAGCCAATCACGTCCTAAAATGAAGTTTCGGTTCAGTCCATCCGTTACTAAAAATTTTTGTTCTAGTAGTTGACCATTCATTGTAAAAGGTAATAAAATTTGTCCAATAATTTTCAGGGCTTCGCCACTGGCAGTGTGTAAACTTGGAGAAATTTTTAAAAGTTTTGGTTTTTCTGGTAGTCTCTCAAACATTTTCTTACTCATCAGAGAGACGTCTGCACCTGTATCGATTAAGGTCCTAAAACGTTGTTTGCCAATTTTGATAATACAAGTGCAGGGATTTCCAGCAACATTTACATGTTTTCCATTAAAATTTTTATTTTCCTTATTTTTAAACATTTTGTTACTCTTCCCAACGGCTTCTTTTTGGGAAGAGTTTCCTAGTTTCCCCAATTACCTCTAATATTCTGTGGTCCTGTGCGTCTCCCGAACTGACGGTTGAAGTTGACACCTCCACTCCTGGGATAAAGTGGTTGTCTGTTTCTGTAGTAAATCTGGCGTCTAGGACAGTTTCTTCTCAAATGTCCAATCATGTGGCAAATCCAACATTCAGCACCTCGAACCCAGTCTTCGTATGTTCTGGAAGTTTGTGATTTGTCTCTGTTTATGGGTCTCTTTGTTGATCGTGCTGGTTGTCGCTTAGTGTCGAAAGTTACCTTGTTGGTTTTCTTCGGTTCTTTTACTGGAGGTGGTTCATAGCGTTGTTTGTCATCGTCATCATCGTCTTCACTGTCACTAATGACCATTTCTTCGTCATCATTGTCGCCAGCGGCATTAACCTTGTATCTGTACTTTCGATGACAAGTTTGGCATCGCGTTTCTCCTTTGGCACATTTGAAACATACCTTTTTCCTCATGTGGCCTATTTCCATCGGTTCGATTGGCCTCGGGTCAAAGGGCGGCCCTTGCGTATTCTGAAATTGCGTGTGAGTGAGGAACCCTGGCTGTGGTTGAACTTGGGGGTATATCATGTTGCTTCTGGGCCAATTTGGTTCAGGTTCAAGAGGGTCAAAAGTGGCGCGAGCTTGGAACCTACGTCTTAAACTTTGTTCTTGCATTGCTGACTTAACTGCCTCTTCAAATGTTCTTGGGTTTTCTCTCATCACCTTCATCCTCAGGTAGTCGTGGTATAATCCGTCGCAAAAAGTATCAGCTAGTTGTTTTTGGACTAAATTCTTCGTATTCTCGTCGTCTACGGCAGGGTATGCATCTTCTGCTATACGAAGGAGTCGTTCGGCATACATCTGCACGGTTTCGTCGAATCTCTGTCGTGTCTTGCGCAAAACAGCCATCGCATGTTGTTGATCAGTAATGTCGCCAAATCTGTTTTGTAGTAATTTTTTTAAGTCTCGCCAATTTGGAGGTTCACCATCGAACTGACACTCATCAATATACCGTTTAACGAAATCGGCAACGAGTCCAACACAAGTAACATGGGCTATTTGAGGGATGTCATTATCTTGGAGTCGGGCCATTTGGGCATAACGTTCTATATTTCGGACCCACTGCTTGAATTGTTTAGGGTCCCCCTCAAAAGTTTGGACAATACTAAATAGGGGAACTGAAACAGCGGTTTGTAGTGCCTTAAGTTGGTCAAGGGCGGTTCGTGCAAATTTAGTGGCTTCATCTTCTTCCATTTCTGAATTTTTTTGTGTTTTCAATGAACCAAAAGGGTTTGATGGACCTGGAGTTTGGGTATGTTCGGAATCAAGACAGCCAGTCAATTCGGTCATAGCCGATTTAAATTCATCTCGGTTCATTTTAAGGGAAGTAATGTAAAATGTTTCTTTGTAAACCCCTACTAACTACCAAGTCTTCCATTTAAATTTTACTTTAAATTTCATTTTTTAAATTCCTAACTTATCATTATCATTATTATTATAATAATTCTATTTATTTCTATTTATTTATTTTTTTTAACTAATAAATTTACTTGAAACCTCGGGTCAGTCTACTTAGGTACTTAAGGAATAAATGAAGGCCTACCTTTTAAAGTGTGGATGTCTGTTGTAGTAGTAAGGTTCTTCGTAGAGTTGGCCCGTACGTATCCTGGTCACGGCACCAAATCAGACCATGTAACCCTGTCAGCACTGTGTGATCGCTGGTCTGTAATTAGTGGTTAGTATTTCGCTGGACAAAAAGTCAATGTAACTACACTTTTATTAACTATGAATGTTTATCTAGACAACAGTTAGTAGCACAAAATATAAGTTGTCAATAAAAGTTCAAATGCGTTATAGCCGATTTAAATTAAGTCCAAACCTAACTAATAATATAAAAGAATTCCAAAGACTGAAAAAGAGCCTAATTTTTGTGAGAGCGAGAGAGAGAGTTTTTCGAAAAGTGCCAGTTTATATAGTATAACTCTCTATCATTGTCTGTAATAAACCAAATCTTAATTGTATTGACAGTGGTCTCTTATCCAAATGGTAATTACTTTAAGTAAGAGTTAATGAACCAACATCATAAAATTACTCAGAAATCTTGATCATACTGTCACTGGTAGTTATTTATTCCCATTCAACTACTTCCTTTTCATTAGACTGTAGCAGATTACACCGGCAAAATCCATTATTTAATCGTAATTATCTTTCTTCGGTCTATAAAAGTTTTGTAACTGTTTCTTTTCCATTTCTTTTATAGCTTTTCCATTTCTTTTATAGCCAGTCAATTGTTGTATTACTTGTTTTGCTCACGCAAACCAATATTTTTGTATTAACTGGAGTTCGACTCTTTTACAAATTTCCTTGATAGTAATAACAAATTATTTTCTATTTATAGTATCACTACGAGAAATAAATAAACTTTACCATAACAAATTCCTTTAGTTTTATGACATTTTTAAAATATCTTTACAGGAACAATGTCAAAGTCAGAGTGGATGTTTTTGCACGTTTGAAGAACCATCGATGTACAAGACAAAGGACGAATTCATAGCAACAGCCATAGGCGCACTTAGTCCTCTCCTAATAACAGGGGCCGGTTTCGGAATTTGGAAGATCTTTCTCAGCAAAGCAATGCCGACACCGGAACTATCTAGGGAGAACTCCAATCTTTCTGATTATTCTGATTCTCCGAAGGGAAGAAACAGTGAGCAAGGGTCGCCGGTTACTAACTCAACTCGTGCATCTTCGCGGGTGAGTGCTTGGAGTAAATCGACAGCATTAACATTGAATGATATGGATGCCGAGTTCGACTACGACAGCGATAGAGGTTCAGTGTATAAATCTCCAAATGACAGTCCGAGGTGGACAAGCAGACAAATTAAACCCTCTTCCGTGAACACTGCGCCTGTGCTACCAGCACCAGCCTCCTCTGCAGACCTTAATGGGTGGATGTTTTAAGACCATAGATAATACATTCTATTTAAGACTTAAAATGTTTCATTACAAAGATTTTGAGAATTGTAAGTTGAAAATGTGTTTGTTGATTTGTCTAATAAATTTTCTATTCGCAAATCTTTTGTATGAAAAAAATCTTTTATGGTTTGCTTCTATCTTAATAGCAATTAACTGCCAGATGAAATAAATTGAGTTAAAGATCATGTAAGTTGCGAAAAACTCCATCTGTATGTTGACAGTAACATATACATTATGAACCAAAAACAAAAACCACGAGTAATGGTACTGATCAATGTGTGTACCTCATTTGAATGAAAATTCCATTGAAAGTCTTTCATTTAATGATTAAATGCCTTATGTCTGAAAAAGAGAAAATCAACGTTTGGATATATAATAGAAAACATAGATATCATTTAAAATACTAAACTAGAAAATGTGTCTATGAGCCACAGGATGGCCCTCCCGTTCTTGAAATATCATTGACCCTCTATGTGTATTAACTGGGATATGGAACTTTTCCAAGAAATTGATAAAAAGTGTTCATGTGTAAAATATAGGTCGCTGTGACCTTATTTCAGGTGGGTGGTGCCATGTTACCAAGACTCATCGAGTTGTGAAATATTATTGACCCCTAACATGTAGTATTCAAGATATGGACCTTAACCAAGAACTTAACCGATGTCGTTCATGCATAAGATATAGGTCACAGTGACCTAATTTCTAGTGGGTGGTGTCACCTTACCCTAGACCAGTCTGGTGGTGAAATATCATTGACCCCCAACATCTAGTATCCAAGTTATGAACCTTAACCAAGAACTTAACCGAAGTCGTTCATGCATAAAATATAGGTCACAGTGACCTTATTTCTAGTGGGTGGTGTCACCTTACCCAAGACACATCTAGTAGTGAAATATCATTGACCCCCAACATCTAGTATCCAAGTTATGGACCTTAACCAAGAACTTAACCGATGTCGTTCATGCATAAGATATAGGTCACAGTGACCTAATTTCTAGTGGGTGGTGTCACCTTACCCAAGACCAGTCTGGTTGGTGAAATATCATTGACCCCCAACATCTAGTATCCGAGTAATGGACCTTAACCAAGAACTTAACCAAAGTCATTCATGCGTAAAATATAGGTCACAGTGACCTAATTTCTAGTGGGTGGTGTCACCTTACCTAAGACACATCTAGTAATGAAATATCATTGACCCCCAACATCTTGTATCCAAGTTATGGACCTTAACCAAGAACTTTACCGAAGTCGTTCATGCATAAAATATAGGTCACAGTGACCTAATTTCTAGTGGTTGGTGTAGCCCTACCCAAGACCCATCTGGTGGTGAAATATCATTGACCCCCAACATCTAGTATCCGAGTAATGGACCTTAACCAAGAACTTAACCAAAGTGTTACATACGGACGTACGGACGGACGGACAAGGGTAAAACTATATGTCCGATCCATATACGTGGTCGGGCCATAAAAAATACCACAAACATGTTAAGTCAAAATTGCATTTTAATTTATTTGTTATTGAAAGCAAATATGGGAGCCACAAACTTTAACAATGCAAATGGCAGGCATTGTTTAAGCAACGGATACTCAGTCAGAATTTAAAATATTAGAAAAGTTATGAGAAAGAATTTTTGATTTCAAGCAATAAGGTAGCCCCTTTGTGTTTTAATGGGCATACGGAGGCCTGGATAAACAACAACCTCATTACAATCGAAATGAGAAAAGAAAGTTGGCTATATATGGCAAACTTGGTTATTTAAAATGCATGAACTGGTAGTTTACGGAGACATGACTACAATTTACATCTTTTTATTGATGTATAGTATATACTTGAAAAAAAAATATAAAAATTCGCCGTCTGACAGTTAATCACGATGTTTAAATGCTTCTTAAATGTAGCATCTTTTCCATTTTCCAATCCACCGAAGGATTTAATTTGTCCGTCATAGATTGATTTTGGTTTTTAATTGCAAATCATCGTTATCAACTGTTCCGAACTGTATCAAATTTTAGCAGTAAACCAATTCGTGACGACAAATAATTTCACTGCCCTGACTTGTATCAGATCGTGGACAGTAAATTGTTTTACAGTTATGAGCTGTGTTATATTGTAACAGTAAATAATTTTACTATCATGAACTGGAACTGGATCAAACAGTGAATAAAATCTTAATCATTAGCTGTTTCAAAATGTGACAGCAAATAATTTCACTGTTATGAGCTGTATCTAATTGTGACAGTAAACGATTGTATTGTTATATACTGCGTCGGTTATTTATTGTCACGAACTGCCGAAAATCTTACTGTCACAAACTGCTTAAGACTGTGACAGTAAAGTACATGTCAGGTAGTGACATTTTATATGTTATTGTCATGAACTCCATCAAACGCCGTTACGGCTATTAAAACTGTGGCGAAGTCTATCACCATTGAGCTGTTACAAATTGCATCAAATAGGGACAGTAAATAATTTTATTGTCTTGAACTGAATCGAATTGAGACAGTAAATATTTTCATTGTCACGAATTACGGTTGTAAACTGTATTAAGTTATGAAAGTTAATAGTTTTACTCTTATTAACTGCATCAGATTGTGACATCAAATAAAATTACTGCCATGAACTGCATCAAATTGTGACAGTAATTTTACTGTCACGAACTTAATTGAAATGTGCCATTAATATAATTTATTGTCACGAACTGTTTCAAATTGTGTCATTAAATGATTTAATTGAATTGAACCGCATTTAGTAGTTCAATTGTCACAGCCGTAACAAAATGATTTACAAAACATGAACAGTATAAAAATATGGAATACAACAGCGGTTCAATTTACCATTCGCTGTGCCGATTAGTGCCATTCATATCAGACAAGACATATCTTTTAAATGTGCAGTACATTTCTCATCTAGTAAGACTACAACGATTTAATAAACGTAATGCATCTTTCCAAAGACAGTTTTATTGTTTTTGAAAAAAAAATGAACATGAAAAGCAGCAGTCGAATTTATTTATTAGTTAGTTATCCTAATGTGTACAAACTGTGCACCACTACTAAGATCAAACATGGTTTGGTCCACTTGCATTTATCCAATGTAAGTAACGTCTGTGGTCGCGGTCAGGTAATTAGAAGTCAATCATTTAATGCTGTGTTCGCCACCCGGGTAGTCGGTATGCTGTCTTATCGGTTCATCGGAGTACACGTGTACATATCAACTTCGATTAAGTTCAAAAATGTCGAAATTAATCAATACAATTATTTGACAATGCATTACTCTTATATTTAATGAATAATAACGTGATACTTTTAAATCTCTAAAACTTTTAGGGGATTGGATTGTTAATTCCAGCCAATATTATAATGTGATCGTTATCTTACACGTGACGTCATTGATTGGAAGGGGTAAATTTTGCTGTGAATACGCGGAGATGATAATAATGTTCAGGATACAAAATTTGAGGTTTATTCTGATTTTTGGATCCTTTATTTGGGGATGCGCTGAAGCAAAAAAGGTTTTGTATTATCTTTTCTTACTTCGAATATTTTATTTTATTTGAAAAAAAATAATAATAATAAACGTCATACATTACTAATATTTCATTTTGATTACTATATACATATAATATGATGCTACAAAAAGAACCTCGCAAGTTTTAAAAATGAGATCACAACGAAGTAAACAAAATGTAATGATTACTTTGTTCAATAATACGAAACACAAACTTTTTAGAAATAACTTAAATATCAAAACTTCTAAAAAAAATAAATGAATTAATGTGTTACAATAAATCCTGCAGTACTTACAACTATGCTGATTTAATGTCATGTATATCCTTCACACAAAAATAAGTAAAGCAAAGCCTTTTTAATGTAAGAGATTGGATTTCTTTTTTTTTTTTTTGGGGGGGGGACGGGTCTTTTTTTTTCAATAAACCTTATTGATAAGTTGATATAAATTTTTATGAGCCCTTACGAGCAACTGTCATCAAAACAATGTTCCCATAAATGTAACTGCACCAATATTTTTATTCAATGTTACTTAAAATTACCAATATCATTATCTTGGTTTTGCCGGTTAGTTCTGTGAATCATTGCCTTTAATTATAAAATATTGATGGGTGAATATTTCTTTTCGATATACTATTCGTGTATTTAATTGTTTAAACTTTTCAATATCATTATTATTCTTTTCAGGACTGTGTTTTACCACAGAAAACAACCTGTAAATGTAATCTCACCGGAAATGATGAGGTAGATGTTGAGTCAGCAGCGTCCACCAATGACGCGTTAGTAGCCAGTGTTAGTGCCATGAGCGCTTTTCTTTTGTCCGGATGCGGTTTCGCGCTCTACTCGCTACTGAAAGACCGATGTAATACGCCAAGGCAGACCACGGACACGACATCCTTGTTTCAAAAGAGAAACCGGCGGAGATTTGGCTCTGTACCAAGTTCAGAGACACCTACCAACGTGTACAGGTCTGGGATTTCTGATGACGTCAATCACAGAACTACCAAGCGTATCGGAAGTGCGGAGTCATACGGCAAAGGAGCTCCGCTTAGTGATTGGTCATGAAGCAAGATTTTCCATGGAGTGTTATTTGGCTACTTTACTTAACACAAAGAACTTCAGATCTTTAAAGAGAAACAAATTAACTTGGAATACTTTTTGTTTCGAATTGTACCGTACAATAAGATTGTTTGATATAGACTTTGGCTAACAAGACTCCTTATCTCTAAACATCTCTTAACAGAAAATTATACCACTATCAAGATTATTTATTATACGAAAAAGTTTCATTGTTGTATATAGAACTTTAAATAGAATCGTACTTTTGGTAATTTTGTATGTTTCAATGTTGTGTTGTTTTCGCCCCCTTTTCATTCCTGTTTTATGCCCGACCGTCCATCTCCCGGTAAGTCCATTCGTCCGTCCGTTATTCCGTCCGAATTGTTTTTTGGGCATAACTTTTGACGGTCTTGATAGATTTTGAAGGGGTCACTATCGTCATCCCTACCATGTGTGATTTAAGTCGTTCTTACAACTTACTAGTAGATTGGCATACACATTCAGAAAGAAATAACGTCTTTTAAAAATTGCCGAAACTATATTAAAGTATCTTTTAAGAGGAACACGTTTGTTCATTTCCGAGGAGAATGTTAATTTATGTTAAATATAGAAAACTAAGGCCGCATATACCTTTCGCTCTTTCCGTACAGTGAGAATTGGTTTCAAGTTTGAAAACTTACAAAAATAGATTTTTTTTTACTATGAATTCATGTTTGTTCTCTTTCACCGAGAAAATGTTTACTAGTATTCTAATTGATGTTCTATAATAGATATGACCAGATTTGAAAGGCTTATTATTGCAGTGTTTTGTGTTGTTTTTTTGTGATCTAGAGCACGTTAAAAGCACGAAGCATGTGGTTTAAGGATCTCTAAATACTTGCACTCCTACTGGAAATGTAATTACTGAAGAGATAGGCTTAAAATACAAATCGTCATTTAAAGAGAACAAGGATTGATTAATGCTTGTTAAAGGCTGCAAGTAAATCTACTGATTTAAAGTTGAAATATTACCTTAACTCAAAATATCATGTTTGATAAAGCCATAATTGTAGAATACCAAACTTGACTGAAATAAATGGAATATCTATTAATCTCGAAATATTTTGGTCTTTATAATTACCCGTGGAGTTTGCATGTTTCTGATAACTTACTTTCTGTCTTATCTCATTTATTTAGATGATATTTTCTTAAATGGTAATTTCAGTTCCACGTTTGTTTGTTTTCAATGTTTGTTTGTTTGTTTGTTTTTGTTTTTGCTTTTTTAAATTAAATTTGTTAGTTACTGCGTTACCCCCAAGAAGCACGAATTCGGCCATATATGGGAAATGAACATGGAAGGGTGATACAATTAACATAACATGCTGATGAAGTGGAGAAAATGGGGGGGGGTGACACAAGGCCAATTGAGGAGGAGAGTTTTGACTGCCACTGGAAAAAGGAGTGATAGGAAGGGACGGGCAATTATCCACCTGCGTGAGGATTCCACGTGTCCTACTCTTAGTAAGTAAGTAAGTAAGTAAGTAAATGCTTTATTTAAAGAGGCTAACCCAATTAGAACTAGTCTAATTTTCATTGGGGGCCTCATAAATATCAAGGTATACATTATATTATATAAATAAAAACAAATACACAATACATAAAACAAAAACATATATAGTGAAACAAAAGTTATACATGTATTATTAAATTAAAATAAATAATCACATTTCCTTTTTTGAAAAGTAAAAATCTTAACATCTTGATTTAGAAACTTCTAGGTTTTTACAGAGTTTTATATCATTTGGCATTTCATTCCATAAATTTACTGCTGTATAATAAAAAAAAATTTTGTAAAAATTAGTATTAGGTCTTGGAACAAATAAATCTTGATTTGATACAGATCGCAAATTGTGTAAATTAATAGGGTTTTTCTGTAATTTTAGATAGTCAGGTACCTGATCGTTCACAATTTTATACATTAAAATTGATTTTTGATATTTGACCCTTTCTACAAAAGGAAGCCATCTTAAGGAAGAAAACATCAATTTTGACGATATAGAAAAATCGCAATCGAGAATTATTCTTGCAGCTCTTTTTTGTAATTTATTAATTCTATCAGAATCTTTTCTTGAAACAGTGCCCCAAGTTGAGCTGCAATAATCAATGTATGGTTGTATATAGGCATTATAAAATAATTGCCTAACATGTGTTGGTAAAAATAATTTTAACTTACATAATAGGGAAATTTTTGAAGATAATATCTTGCAAACCCTATTGACTTGTTCTTCCCAATTCAGATTTTCATCAACACTTATTCCAAGTAGCTTATATGAATGAACGTTTTCAATATTAAATTCATTTATTCTGATGTTTAGTTCAGGCAAATTTGCCATTTTTTTTTAGCATAGTCTCACACACTTTGTTTTTTGTATATTAATTTTCATGCTATTATTTTTACACCAACTCTCAATAGCAGTAATATCATTTTGTAACGTGAAATCAATATTTTCAAGTTTTTTGTCATAATAATGAAGGGTAGAATCATCTGCATATAAATCTACATTTGATTGACTCACATGTAAAGGCATATCGTTTATGTAAACTAAAAATAGAAGAGGGTCTAATATCGAACCTTGGGGTACTCCGTTCTTTTACGTGCGAGGAACGTGGGTTTTCCCAACATGTGCATGCACTATTAAGTATTATACATTTAAATATGGTTGCGGTGAGGTTTTCAGCAAATTATAGCCTAACGATCTAACGACCCCGACATTCATTATGACAGAGCTGCACCATTCAACCACTTGGGGCACACTACACATCCCAGTCGCTTTGTGGGCAAAATGGTCTAACCCGATGTAAGGTTTCTGAGAACTTTTTAGTGTTTTTAATGTTGCAACATGATATTTTTTCTTGTCATTGTTTATACTTCAAATGGAAATAAAATTAATCAATTTAATAGACTGGAAAATATTTAAGCGTTACTAAGTTAGCAGGATCTGAAATCATCACGTATAAATAAGAATATATGCACAAAATTATAATTGGAATTCTGATTTGCTCTGGATACAAAGTTATTTCAAAACATGTGGGGTATATTCTGATTGTCACACCTGACACAAAAACTACTACCACAAGATTATGTTGCTCTTTCGCTGGTTTTTGTTTGTTTGTTTTGTTTTGAGTTTTTTTTGTCACTGAAGGCGTTTAATGGCAGAAATCATGAACCCATATAGACAAATACGATAAACAAATGTTGAGTTGACTTTAATTTTCAAATTATTAATTTTCCTTACCTAGAAAGTAACATACATAACATATCTTTACAACAGTGTTAATCGCAAATGGAAGAGGGAGTTTTGGCGCGCCATAAAACCAGGTTTAACCCACCATTTCTTTTTAAATGCCTGTACTAAGTCAGGACCATTACAGTCTTCAACATTTTACGTTATATATTCCTTGTTTTATCTTTTCTCTTGGACATTGGGATTGATCCTCCAAGTTCGGTTATTTTGTTATTACATTTGACATCAAGATTTTGTATTGTCTTCTTTTGTCGCAAGGAATCTTTAGCAATAAAATGTTAACTCCGCCCTTATAATACTATGGACTGTTTGGGTTTTTCAATTTTTTTTGCAAGGCAGCGTGAATCAATATTTCTTTTTTGTCAAAGCGCCAAAACGTAACATTATTATCAAAACATTTTGCTAGAAAATCTCGGTCCACACTTTCAGTAATAAAATGCATGGTTGTTGCCTAACCAATCGGTGAATTGAGTTTTTGATGTAACTGTGCTTTAGTATAGACTTTAGAAACAGTGTTCAATTTCTAATCAATAAAAACATAGACTTCAAGATGCCTTGCAAAAGAAGAAGTCAAATCTGATTAAATTTCATTGTTCCAAAATGGTTGAAGCAGAAAAAATGTTAAAAAAGAAATTATAACACTGAAATGCCGAAGGCTCAGGGGATGATATGACAGAAACACTCAAGATAGATCATCAGCAAAACAAGACAGAGGTCACAGAGGACACTTTACAGAATGATTCAGAAACAATAACAAGAGGCAGAGAGGGAGATGAAAATTGAACAAAAAAGTACAATTGTATTGTCCATGAAAATTTATCTCTTTTTCTATGCTTAAACAGAAATATATAAAAAATACCTGAGGTTAAAAGCTGTCACCAAGATTTCTCTTTAAAGATTTAAAGCATATGTACAAACACGAATAATTGTTTTTTCCTTTGGTTTATGGATCTCTGATTTGATACAACACAGCAGGTTGTTTATTATTGAAACTTGTGTCAAGTTAGGTGTAAGACTTTAGATAATGATATAGAGCTGATCAAAGGCATTTGTAAAACTATAGATATTGTTATTCTGACCTCGGATTTTCACCTTATCATGAAAGGCATGTTTTTTGTAGATCAACACACTTTTTAATTCCACGTGTTTTCAATATTAACAAGAATGACCTTTATGCAATTTTTGGCATTTATTCTTTTTTATCATTCTCATTTTATACATTCTTTAATATTTCAAATGCACTTGCTAGCAGTAAACAGTCAACATATAGGACCCCAATGTATACGGCCAAAACCCATCAAGCATATTTCAAAATGTAACTTTTCATGGGTTGACAATCGAAATATTTTAAAACTAGATATTAATTGATAGACGGAAAATGATGAATCTTGTAAAATGTCATAAAAAAGATTTAACTTTCACAATTGGGTCTTCTTCAAACTACAAAAAAATCCTGAGCAATACATAAAGGTACTTGCATTCGAGTTCTCCAATGATTTTTGTCATTAAGACTTTAAGAAAAAGAACAAATTTACATTAAGCAAATATCGAAGTATCCAATGTGGACCCTCAATGTGGCAAATCTCTTTTCGGCAACATTAGTTCAATAGATAATCGCCGAGCGCAGCATGATACAACCGCAACACATTGGAGACCCAATATGGATAGTCTATTGCTTTGGTCACATGCAGCCCATGGTGGAATTAATGAAATATGCACAAAACTGACCAACAATATAACATAAAGAATGCAGACAATTCAGTTATTCTTAGTGTAATTCTTGAGATGAAACAGGCTCTAACAGAATCAACAAAAGAAACAAACGACAAGATAGAAAAATTGACCAAAAGATTCGATGATGAAATAAAATTCCTTAAAGATAAACTGAAACATAAAGAGACTGAAAATAAGAACTTAAAAGATCAACTAGAGAGTCTACGTGATCATAATACAAGATTACAGACAGAAATGAGGCTTCAATTTCAAGATTAAAAACACACAGGACGCTCAAATTTGTTTTGATCAGTACCACAGAGATTTAAACAAGATCAACTCAAGGCTAGATTCGATTGACGGAAAATGCTCTGAACTAACAAAGACAGGGAAACTACAATTTTCAGAAATTGTCAAGAACATGGAACTGTCAAATGATAAAAAGAACGAGAAACAAATCAACGATTCAGAAGCAGGAAATGTGAGAAATGAACATACTAAAGAAACAAATGATGATTCTTTTAATGCAACAGAATGTGCGGAGGCAAATCAAAATCACAAGAATGCAGAACCGATAAAGGACTATACAAGTCATCATCAGCTCAAAAACTCTAACCTTATTCACTGAACAGGATATGATGACTATGATTATGAACATATAGACAACCAAGCATCTAAAGATTCCGAAATCTTCACAGGTGTTGTCAGAAGAAGAACAAGAAGGATTGTCCTGTATAACGTTAAAGGTGACAAACCGTATGATCTCGTGAGTTCGGCCGTCAAAACTTACGCAGAGAAGAAAGGAGTAAAAGTTACTTTCACAAAACTGTTAAGAAAACGTGAAAATAGAGGATATATTACGTACACAATGCGTGTTAACATTTCAGAAACAGATTTCAGTATTGTAGAAAATGATGAAACATTCTGGCCAAAAGGTGTTTATTGGCGAGATTATGTTCCCTATAACAAAAACAATAGTGAACAATCATGGGGATAAAAACAATGTTCAAAAATCTTAGTATTTTCAACATATTTTTGTTTGCTATGTAAATTTTTTTATGTTGGAACATGAGAGGTGCCATGTATGGCACAACATATTTACAAACTTTACTAAAGAATACTGATGTAGCTTTTTGTACTGAGCATTGGTTAAATGAGAAAAAATATATGTTTTTAAAATGATGTTGCAAAAGATTTTCATATTATTTACAGTATAAGTAAGAACAATGACAACTGTAATCAAGGTTCTGGTGGAACAGCATTATTGATAAGAAGGTCACACAGTATAACAGTTAAAAATTTGTATCTTGAAAATGGTAGAATGTGTGGTGCAATTTTGAGTTCAGAGTTTTATAAAGATATCTGTTTAATATGTACTTTATTGCCATCCACAAATTGTACTAAAAATGACTATTTGAAATATCTTGATGTATTATCTACCTATTATGATATTATGAATGAAGACTATATTACAATAATAGGAGGTGATTTTAATGTAGATATCTCCACAACGGACAATTCTGAAAAATGTGAATCCTTGTCAACAGTGGAATTAATTATTTTTGGAGTGTAAAAAATTCTCTTGATGTTTTGGACAAGCTTCGTGCTTTTGAAAATACTTTTCATACCGTTGATAGTTACGATTTTTCTACTTTATATACTAACCTTCCACATAATCTGATTAAAAAGAAATTTGAATATTTGGTTAAATGGTGTTTTGACAAATCTAAAAGTGATTATATCTGTTCTAGAGTTTCAAAATCATTTAGTAAATCATTTTTTAGTAACGAGACTCAAAAGGGTTACATCAACTGGACTGATGCAGAAACTATTACTGCTCTAAATTTTTTGTTAGATAATATTTACATACGTTTTGGTAAACAAATTTATCGCCAAATTATTGGTATTCCTATGGGTACTAATTGTGCGCCACTTATAGCCGACCTTTTCCTATACTGTTATGAATCACAATTTATGGCTAAATTACAAAAAGACCCGAACAAACAGAACCTAATCGAAACTTTCAATTATACGATGACATTCTTGCACTCAACAATCCTTCATTTTCTAATTTTATTACAGATATCTATCCTTCTGAATTAACCTTGAACAAATCTAACGTCACCGGTGATAGATGTCCTTTTTTAGATTTAGATTTAAGTATTATTGACGGAAAATTACATACCAAAGTATATGATAAACGTGACGACTTTACCTTCCCTATTATAAATTTTCCTTTTCTTGAAGGAGATGTTCCACTAGCGCCGTCATACGGGGTTTACATTTCACAGTTAGTAAGATATGCTCGGATCTGCAGTTGTGTTTCTGATTTTAATAATAAAAACCGTTTTATTACTGAAAAATTATTAAAACAAGGTTATCGATACCACAAATTAGTAAAATCTTTTTCTAAATTCTTCCACAAGTATCGATCTCTTATTGAAAAATTTAATTGTACACGTCACTTTCTTATAGTGAAAGGAATATCACATCCTGTATTTTATGGTAATGTTTTTTATAAAGCTCACAAATTTAAAAGCAATCCAATAGAAATGAAAAATTGGCTTCAAAATTTATTACGGAAAGGATATGAAATTAATATCTTGGTTAAATCTTTGAATTTAGTGTTTTTTGGCAGAAATATTGAAAACTTAATACTCGCTTTAAAACTTCCATAAACGTTTTTACTATTGTCATTTTTAAGCATTATAGCGATCAAGCGTGTCAGTTTTGTGTGATGACACTTCACTAAATCATTATTGCTTGAAGTGTTGTGTCGGATTTAAAATCGATACGTTTGATTTTTTTACATCAGTCGATTGATGATTCTCAGCTAGCTGTCAGTAACAGCGAGTGTTCTATAGAGAGTTCCTTTACCGTCCTTTTGTTTGTTCTTGTTTTTTGTCTTAGGTTCTCTCTAGTAAAATTGGACTTTGATCGATTTGATTTTTATTGTGTGTTTAGTTTTTGTGCTTTGTCTAGGAATATTGATAGGGGGAAGGTTGGGCCCAAAAAACTAGTTTAACCCCCTTCCACATATTACATGTGCCTGTCCTAAGCCAGGAATCCTTGACAAAGCTTTCGTTTGTACTTGTCTTTTTGATGTTTTCTGTTCCTTGTTTAAGAAGGGGGTCTATCTGTGACTATTTCAGGGCTGGATTTGAATTATGTGCATCTTATTTAGACCATGGGCCAATTGCATAGCCGCGAGCAGTGCCAGATGGCCTCGTTGAAGGCTGCTGGCGGTTGTCCATTGTGGTTTTTCTAAATTGCCGTTTGATTGTGGGCTGTGTCGCGTACACTTATTCCACATCTCTTTATTTTCTATTTTTTAGATGCTAGAAATCTAAAGCCAGCCCCATTATTATGTAATAAAATTGGTCCTGACTATACATACAGAAACAAAGACAAAAGTCATAGATCTCTAATTGATTATATATGTATACCAGATTTCTTAGTAAATTGTGTATTGCATCCTGAAATATATGGTGATTGTCCTTACGAATACTCTGACCATTTTCCTGTTTTTATGAGTTTAAATACAGACCTAATATGTGACATATCCGTCGGTTCCAAGCCGTCTAGAAATGTATTGAAATGATCAGATGCTGATGATATCGAAATTCGTATGTATCAGACTGAGATAGACAAACTACTTAATTTCAAAGCTCCGAATATAGAATGTTGTACAACTGTCGATATTGAACTGTATAGTGACATGATGACGAACGCTATACATGTGTGTGCAAATTCATATATACCATACGGAACATTCCGCAGTTATCTAAAACCGTACTGAAAAAAGAACAATTTAGATACATTCCACTTTAAGCAACGAGAAGCACGACGTAAATGGAAATCACAAGATCAACCGAGAGACAAAACTAACAAACTGTACAAAGAATACAAAGAAGCAAAACGTGAATTTAGAAAGCGCAAGCGTAAAGCCGAAAATAATTGGAATAACGAAAAGTATGAAGACTTTAAATACGCCGCCGAAACAGACATAGGTGAATTCTACAAAGTTGTCCGGAAGTCGAAAAATCAAGGGCCCCAATGCAATAAACTTGTTTTCGATGGAATGGAAGCCTCTTTACCCGTTGAAGTGTGTGAGTTATGGGGAAAATACTTCGAACAGTTGTACTCCGAGAACAAAAATGACCATGTTGATACAAACTTTTCCACGTATGTGTCAAATACAGTTGAAGATACATTTACTAATGTGGCAGGTAATATCGCCGACATCTCGCCTGTTGATATGACTGAAATAGAAAATCATGTGCGAACTTTAAAACCACGAAAATCACCAGGACAAGACTACATTACAAATGAACATTTAATTTATGGTGGGAAGTCCTTGTGGAAGCACATATGCACATTGTATAATTTGATACTGAGACATAAATACCTGCCTATTTCATTTCGACATGGCATTATTATTCCGCTTTACAAAGGGAACAATAAAGATCGTACAAGTCCGAATAGTTACCGTGCGGTTACACTTACCTCTGCAATGGGAAAGCTTTTTGAAAAAGTGATACTCACCCGGATACAGGACTCATTGACTTCTATGAATATTGTCATGCCACATCCGTTACAATTTGGCTTCATAAAAGATCATGGTGCAATTCCGGCTATATACACAATAAAAGAGACAATATTGTATTATCTTGAACGAAATTCGTCAGTGTACGCTATATTTCTCGATAATGAAAAAGCATTCGATCGTGAATGGCAGGATGGCATGTTGTATAAACTTAAACAAACAGGTATCAACGAACTGTTTTGGAACATTTTTTATATATCATATAAAACTGGAACAGCACACGTGCAGTTTAATGGTGTCACTAGTGAAGTCTTTCGAATCAACCGAGGGGTTGGCCAAGGTCGTGTGCTCTCAGCCTGGCTATTCTCGTTGTACATTAACGACTTGATCAATGAACTGTTGGCAACTAAATGCGGACTTATCGTTGCTTCCTGTGAAATACCGACAATCCTGTTAGCTGATGATACGACGCTTCTGAGTTCAACCATTAATGGGAGCCAAAAACTGTTAGATGTAATACATAACTATGCTCAAAAATGGAACTTAAGATACAATGCAACAAAAAGTAGTGCTCTGATTTTTAATCCATTAAACAAACAAAACAACAATCAGCACGAGGATAACCTTAAACTTGGTGACATGAAAATTGAATGGAAAAGCAAAATAACTTATGCGGGCACAGAAATCGATGCCAGCGGAAAAACGTGTGATAGAACTAATAATGCCTCCAAAAAGTTGAAACAAAAACTACATTCGCTGTATTCAATCGGACTAAATCCGCGAGGTATGAGTGCGCTTTCTAATTCCTTGATATGGAAGAGAGTTATCCTACCGACAGGTCTTTTTGCTTGTGAAACTTGGGGCCCTATTTCACGCCGAGAAATAGAAACACTTGAAACTACGCAACGTTACTTCGTGCGCTTTGTCCTACGTTTCTTCAGACGAAGTCCGACTGATTCCTGTACCAGTAACCTAGGTCTGTGGTCAATAAACGCCTTTATAGACAAAATGAAACTTTTAATGTTTGGACGATTGTGCAGGGCGACATCACGCTGCACGCATAAACAGCTATTCAACTTACGATTCAGTCAAATACTTACAAAAGAATGTGGAAAAACCTCAATAACTTCTGAATTTATTGAACTTTTAGTAAAATATGATTTGACAATGTTTCTTGACGGATACTTGTCCGAAAACTATTTCCCAAATAAACTTTTATGGAAGAAAATAGTGTGTCAAACTTTAGAAATTTATGAGGAAAATCGATGGCGAAATGCAGTTGAGCACAGAAAAGATCTTGAACGCTACGCTAAAGTTCATCTGAAGCTCACCGAACATAGACTTTTGAGACTAGCGGTACAATATCCGTATTTGAATGAAAATCTTATGCTACTTGTAAAATTAGGATCATTGCCTATTAAAGACGGACTTTGCTCATTGTGTAAACGCTATTCGAACGATGTACTTCAACACTATACATTGAGTTGCAATGACTTACTTCAAATCCGTAGTGACATGTTTTACAAAATTGTTGATATGTTACCAGTACAGGAATCAATTGCTTCCTTCGACCAAGACGATAGCGAACTTATGATCTCGTTGCTTGGTGGTATGACCGAGTCAATACAGTCCTTGGCTTCAGATTTGTGGGCCCGATTGATATGTCACATAGCAGAGTATATGTTTTTGCTACATGATCAATTTAAGTGTGATCTCTATTGTAATATCTACAACTTTTCGTAGATTTTTCTCCCTTTAATATTATAGACACATGTATCTGCATATATATATATGATTACTATGTCCATGATCTTTTTGTATATCTTTTGTAATTATTGTGTTTTCCCTTTTTTTTTTTTGTCTTCTTCTTCTTAAAATGATGTATTTATACGTTGATAAACTCATTTTGTAATTCTATGATATGTTTATTGCAATATGTAACTCTTCATTTATGGAGGAAATAAAGAGAATCAATCAAACACATATATTCTTACATCTACATCTAATAGAAAAAGTCTTATATTATTTGACATATTTGGTCCTTTTCGACCGCTATTTTTTTCAAAACCGGTAAGAATTATTGCGAATCTGGTTGAAAAATACCGGCAGGGATTTTCACAAAGATTCCAATGAAAAAAAGATTTTGAAAATCAGACAAAAAATAAAAAGTTGATTTTATGGGTGTGGCATGTCTTTGCCCCCCTGTAGCAATATAAAGGTGCAGACGTCGCGCACAATGTTCATACCATCGTCAAAAGCGTCAACCAAGTTTAAAGAAAATTACTTTTAAAAAATTGCTGGAAACATAACAAATAAGAAGCTTATATCAAATTAAAGTGTAGATTCTGTAGAATATTTTTTGATAACTCTTTTCAATATCATTTTACGCAGAAAAATACGGGTGTTCTGAGAAGATTGAAAATACGTCATTTTCGTGCTGTAGACGCGTAACATAATCAACCAAACATTTTTGTATTTCTGGGTGTAACTTTTTTAAAAATTGAGTTCTTTATGTCATATTTTACAAACAGAGACCTGTCGACAAACTAAAAATATTTTTGGCTGTGAAAAATCAAAATAGAGCGCAATTTTGTTATGATCGCCAATTTCCTCTTGAAAAAAGTATGTACACGCTGCGAAAATTGACCCACAAAATTATTTTTCGACAAGCGATTTCACTTAAATAACATATTAAACCAACGACAATAGTTCTGATCTCAAATGTACAAAACGTTCAGACATTTTTCTCGATACTTAGACTATTTCTTGAATAGGCGCGGAAAACAAAGTAATACGAAAATGTCACAAAAACGAAAAACAACGTTTTTAAGTTTTTTAGTCCATGAACTATATAGATTTATCAGGTGAAGTCGGATGTTATTATTTTTGCATTTAAGATATGTTTTTCTGCAAGCGTATTCCTTTTCAGATAAGAAATTTAAAATAATCTTAAGGGTTCCTTATTGTAAAGATCTCCGTTTTAGTACAAGCAAGTCAAATGTCACACGACGTAAAAATGGCCGTTTTTGGCGTCGGAAATCTTTTTTGTCAAAATTCTCATACCTCCAATAAAAAGACGAACGATTAAAACAAATTTTTGCTTATATTTTTCGAATGTGCATTTATTCAAGAAGATGTATCCAAAAATTTGAAAATATGCTACTTCATATTTAAACGCACTTACATTTTGTCGATTTCTCACACAAATGTCACACGTCCGAAAAGCAAGACAAAATACTACTATTTTTACGTTAAACTTTGCTTTAATATTTGAGACAATAAATCTTTTGTTTTACAGTTCTGGATTAAAACTTTGAAACCATTTTTAAAATGTGCATTTGGTCAACTTGTTGTAGAACTAGCTTCGGAATTTTATGATAAAAATTATCAAAACCATCGGATTTTTACGATTTCGCACTTGAATGTCACGCTTGCTCATTTTTGACGTTTTTCAATATTCATAACGACGTAATCATACACGTTAAACAGCCTGCGTTTGGTTTTTTATTTTATTTTTTCATCCTTTTATCTTTATTTAAGGGAAGGCTCATTCCCCTTTGATGTGGACATACTGGTGTGTGTTTATAAAAAAAAAAAGTTAAATATATGCAAAGTACAAACAAAGAAAACTTGCATAAATAAATACGTTATTACTAGTATTACATAATAAAACAAGAAAATGACAAACTTGACACGAGAAGCAAAATATAAAATAAAACTGAATTCTAAAAAATATTCTAAAACGTTTTGAATGGAAAAAAGTCATACCTAAGTTATCATATAATATCGGAAGAAGCAAAACGGATTTATATGAGCACAATCTCATTTGTTTGTACAACGTCAATTTGACGACGTTACGGAAAGTGGTGCCAATATCGTGCGCGACGTCGCAACATATTCTGACACATTTAGTTGACAAATTTCAATGAGCAATTCAACAACAAAAAAAAGAATTTTCAAAATCGAATGAATAATAAACATTCTACAACTGTTTTGTCAATGCACCCATTTTAGCCCCTTTTGACCCTTTTTTCTAAAACGGTAAGGGCCACAAACCCCAAATACAGTACCAACCTTCCTTTAGTGGATAAAGCCATCATACTAAAACTTCATAACAATTGGCTGGTCCCGACCATGACTACAGCTTAATTTATTTTCCTTGTCAAACTTTAAATAAAAATGGCGGATTTTTTGCCCCTTCAACACCTAATTTCTAAAAAATGGTTAGAGATATTGCAAATCTGATTGAAAAAAGCAGGCAGGGATTTTCACAAGGATTCCAATGAAAAAAGATTTTCAAAATCGGACCACAAATAAAAAAGTAGATTTTGGGGTGTGGCCCCTTTTTGACCCACTGTAGCAATGTAACGGTGCAATATATATTAACCATTGACACATTTAGTTGACAGAATTAAATGAGTCATTCAATAAAAAAAGAATTTTTAAAATTAAATGTATAAGAACATACTACAACAGTTTTGTCAATACACCCGTTTTAGCACGTTTTGGCCCTTTTTTCTAAAACGATAGGGACAACAAACCCCCAATACAATACCAACCGTCCTTTAGTGGTAACTAAGATCTTATCAAAATTACATAACAATCGGTCAATTTTAACTCAAGTTATCGCACGGAAACCAAATGTCTACAGAAGACGACGACGACAACGACAACGACAACGAGAACGACAACGACAACGACATCGCCATAACATTGTACGATCGCAAAAATTTTGCAGTTGTATAAAAACCAAAATGAATGGAAAGAAGAACCCAAACCGTAATGAATATGTGCACGCTAACAAAAAGTTCACCTAACAATACAACAGTTTTTTTTATATAGAAAAGTAAATTTTCAAGTATTGTATTTTTACATTAAGAATGGTATTTTTTAAGTCCTGCTAGCAGCTAATCAATAAACTTTCATACTTCATATATATTTTATTTTAAAAAACCATTACAACAAAAATATCTCCTGACTCGAAATTCATTGACAATTAGCATGATTCGTGATCTTCAAGACCTCGTTGACATTCGTAATTTCTGATAATTGGCCAGGCAAGATGGAGAGCAATCCTGACAGAAAGCAGTTGCTGTGATCAGTCCTAAAACAACAAGAAAATTTGTAACACAGTCTAATAAACACTATTTTTGCTTCAAATATTGTTTTGCTTGACACAAAAGTAATAAGATTTTATTTTCAAAGATTTTTATGTTGTAGAGAAGTACAATTAAAGAGATCAGCTATTTATGTTTCACTTGCTTCAGGTTTTGACAGAAGGAAGGCATGTGGGCCTTCCAAAGAAAGATGTTGAAATGTACGGTGCAGACGTAACGTTACGTCGACTATGTAATCGCGCTAAACCAGCTCACAGCAACACAGATGCATATAACAATCGAATATTAACGTTTTGTTGTGAGTTAACGTTGTCTGTTATGTTTTAAGCCCCCTTGTTTGTCGCAAACTGGTTTATTTTTGGTCTCAACCAGAGTTTTTTACATGGCTTTCGTGAGTTAATTGTAACACTTGTGTTGTAGGTTTTCTTACAATGGAACTGTTAAGTTATTAATATATTCACCGTTTTCAAAATCAGTACACTTGAATATCTTTCAAGTCTTTATTTAACTGCATAAAGTGGCAAAATTATTGGCTGTCGCGCCTTGCGGGTCTCATCTTTATTTGTTTTCAAGGCAAACAAATCTGAAATACAAGGTTTAAAGGTTCAGAATACAAATACCAAAACGGATATATAAACATGTAATTTGGTTATGCTGTATATGCATATTTCAAGGATTAACCTCTCATCAGCAGCATTTGAATCAAAACATTGGAAGGTAAAAAAAAGGACTCAAAACCAAAACAGATAGAACAGGAAAGCCAAACCAACACATATGATATCAGCAATCAAAACTATTTACTAATTTTTCTGAAGCCACAGAACAAAATATTAAGGTTGGTTTCTCAAAAATATATGTTAATGAAGAATATTCAAGCTAATGAATGCTCTTTCGGTAGACTGATGATACCTTTTTGAAGATGGATTAACGTTTGTCAGTACCTACCTTTAGTTTTTTTTCATCCACCCATTGCTGAATATATATTGACAATTTTTTGCATAAGATGATGTAACTGTTTAGTTGTGGTGGAACAATGTGTGTACCCATCCACCACCATGTGAACTAGAGGCTCCAGTTGTCGAGGTGCACCGTGTTGGAGAATAAATGTTGTAAGATGGTGACCAGCATTGCAGATATTTTTCTTTTCGTTAAACCCAATGCAAGAGAAGTTTACACATGATGTTCTGAAAGCAAAGACAAATACAATATCAAATGAAATATATATTGTTTGTGTTTCTTTGATTTTTCCCGGTTTTGTACACAATAAAATCTGCATTTTACAAGAACTAGAAAAAAAAATAGTGAATAATATAATGGTTATTAGATAAATTGCATATAGCAATTATGTTTATGGTAAGGAGTTAAAATAGCCATGACTTTCCCTTCTTCTGTAGCAGTATTCCTTCCTGACTGATTCGTTTTTGTCATTTTCTCTGGACTATGAGATTGATCATTCAAGTTCGGTAGTTTTGTTATTACCTTTATTTCCAATAACGCCTATTGGTTTTATTATCTCTTAGAAGAGTACGAATGTTCTGTATTGTCGTTCTTTCCGGGTTTACCTACACTAAATTGTATTGTAACTAGCATGACCTGCTTGGTTTTCCGAACCGGCACCTGAGTTTATTGTCATACACAAGTAACGTTCGCGATGCTGATGACAGTTTTAGTTTTTTTTACACAGTGACTTGCTCCAATCTATCAATATTTTGATACTCAATGTGCGGTAGTGCTTTTTCGTACCACACATTGACTCTAACAAAATATTGATAGAAGGGAGCAAGTCCCTGTTTTTTTATGAATGCGTGATTTTTTTGTGTGTGTTGCTTTCTTTGCATCAACTATCTGAAATATGATTGAATATTGTTTTTGTTTTTTGTTTTTGTTTATATTTTTGTTTGTTTGTTTGTTTTGCTTTTTCCATACTATATTATTTTTACCTTTGTGAACGGTTAAAGGTTTGAAAGGTAAGTTCACAATCGTTGTTCGTTTTACAAGCAGGGTCACCGATGCCTACGTCATCAGCGTCAGATAGTGTAATTTTTCCACCAATCATCACAAACTGTTGACGCCGGAAATCATTGATGACTAAACTGCCAAGTCGGTGATGGGCAAGATAAAAAAGTAAGTCTGTAAAGTCCTTCACAATCTGAAACGTTCAAAGCAAGAAGGAATTGTATATGTCTTACAAGTATTTTGTATTGCAGCTACAATTATGCAACAAAAGACACACTTGGTGGGGGCAACACAGACGTTTCAATAAAGAACTTACAATAAACTACTGTATTCAGAAAGCTATCACCCTAGGTTTCATGTTTTAAACATTTTCAGCTTTAAACTTTGCACAATCCCGCCAAGATAATGAATTACTTGTTTCTTTAAAGTACATCGTTTAACAAAAAGCCGTCTAAACCTCATTAATTGTCTAGATTTACCAAATTGCTGTGTTATATAACTTCTGCAATAGATCATCATTAAAAAGCACTTAGCTGCTAGCTGTAACTATAAAGACATACTTTTTAAATTCCCATTTCTTGTAAGTAGATTAACTTGTTAACAATTTATTGGGGATTACCAAAAGTTGCATTAGTTTAATTTGTGAATCTCTAGTCTAAACAGGGACTTTCTTTTTATAGGACGACCATAAGCTTGTGTCTTTTTATTCGGTGGACCACGCCTTTTCTTACGTATCTTTTTTTCTTTCATACTAACCGCCAGTCTTTCTCTCCAAGACAACTGTAACAGGCGTATCAGATCAAGTGGCTCTCCTAGTTCTGTAACCATTGTAATGTTGTATCCATCTTGAGAACATAGGCCAAAAACCTGGTAAAATAAATCAGTCATTGATAGACAAAGATTTCTCAAGATGGTATGAAGATTAACGAAATTTTGATATGCGATTCTCAAATTGGGATCGGTGGTGCTCTGAATCATTGGTTGAATTAAGAATATTGGAAAACATTGAAGCGTGATAATTCCGGGACCCTTTATGACCAAAAGGGTTCCACCTAGCAAAATGTCTGGATCAACCACTGGTTTATGTTCGTTAAAACAATTGTAGAACGGAAATAAGCAAATAGTTTCTGAAGACCAAGTAATTTTTAGAAAACCTAAACTTTGGCAAAGCGGCCCATAGCTACCATATCGTAAAACTGAGAAGCTGGTGAAATCGCCATGAAACTTCACTTTAAACCTACCTTTAGAACACTGGGATGAGACAACATCTGCAGCAGCCTCGCTTCTTTGAGAATTTTCCGGCCTGCTTTCTCTACACACAACCTATAGGAGAGTCCTTGTGACATACATGCATTCACATCTCTGCCGCCCGTGTTCACTGTTTTCACAGCATACGTCTTGTTGTTGTTGTGCTGCGCCCTGTAAACAGACTTAGTCCAGCCTGAACCAATAAGATAAAGTCCTGTCATCACAGATATACTCTCACAGCCAAATGTAACGCCCTGCTTTGGTGTCTCCACTTTAATTGCGGTTTTCACAACCTCTCCAAACTCGTTGATGCCTTTATCCAGAAGTGTATGATGATCTAAAGACCCACACGAGGATTCTATAGTTTGTTCTTGCTGTACTCCTCTGAAGGTTGTATACAGAATAAGAATGTTTGTACAAAGTACGCCAATGGCAAAACAGAACAGTAACATTTCTTGAGTAACTTTCCCCATAATATTCCTGATATCAAGCAAAATTAAATGACTTGACAAAAGTTAAGATATAACCGGTGAATCTTGCACCTGCACCAGAAATTAAGGCCCCTTCGTATTACGGGTTTAAACATTTCTGGTATGTAGTCAAAATGATATTAATCTTGCAAGGTTTGGTATGAAAATAATTATACAATGTCATTTATCAAAAGTTGTTAAATGAGTGTACCTACCTAAGTAATCTATTCTGACATTCTCCATGTCATTATATCATGGCAAAACACGGTAAACTATTTGAAAAAAGTTCAAGATTATGTTCCCTGATTACGCAATAGATCTTTCTGTGGTAATTAATCAAAATCCGTTCTCTGGTTTCATTTAAAATTAGAATTTTATCGTTTTTGGCATTTGTGAAGTAGATTGTTTTTTATAAGATGTTTATCAGATGTATCTAGATGTCACGATGAAATAAAATAAATGATACATGAACAGTAATTTTCTCTAATTCAACCATTCTTACATTTTGTACTCCAAAAGTTACGTTTTTGGTCCAAATTTTAAAATTGTGAAAATAATTACCGTAATAAATCGTATAATTTTCATATCACCTAACCACAAATGATTTATTCACCTGACTGTGCATTTTATAACAAAAACTAATAAGAGCTGAAACTTAAGTATGTCTCGCCTGTCG
Source organism: Arcuatula senhousia (assembly GCA_963971305.1). Lineage (NCBI taxonomy): Eukaryota > Metazoa > Mollusca > Bivalvia > Mytilida > Mytilidae > Arcuatula > Arcuatula senhousia. The sequence goes on from OZ020304.1 coordinate 78,536,120, forward strand.
GCACCATCACAGAACTCATTAAGGGTCTAACTAGGCCTTCAGAAAAGTTAAGGTCAAGGTCATGTGACAGGTGACTGAATTCCATTTAAACATCACAATGACTCATCAACGGAATGTCTGAGTGTTCTAGATACCATAGTTATTGAAAACAATGAAAAAAGACATTCACAAAGTCATTCAACTATGAAAATGGGGTCAGGCCCAGGGTCACACAACATGGTGTCAGTTGTGTAGACTAAAACCCAAGTGTCTGTATACCAAATATCAGATGGTATTCTTTTCACTAAACTAATGCAGCTGTCCCAAAAATCATCCAAGTCCACAGAGTCACTGTACCATGAACATTGTGTCAATTTCACAGGACATGGTGTCAGTTGCATAGACCATAACCCAAACTGTCTCACATGCATAACCATTATACTTTTCACTTAACTCATTTTCCACATAAGTCTTATAAAGAGGTTTTTTAGACCCGAAATCATATAATAGAAAATAATGAGATGTGGAATAGGTGTACGCGACACAGCCCATCAAGCGGCAATTCAGAAAATCCACAATGGAGAACCATAGAGCCACTGAAACATGAAAATGGAGGCCATGTCAAACAGAATGGCATTAGTTGCGTAGACCTTAACCCTTAGTGTCTGTATACTAGATATCAGATGCCTAGCTATTATTTTTGTCACTTAATTCATTTTCCACAAAAGTCTTTTAAGTCTTACAAAGAAGTATTTTGGCCCCAAACATCATCTAAGTTCACAGAGTCGCTGAACCATGAAAATGGGGCCTGGGTCAATCGAAATTGGGCAAATTGCATATACCATAACCCAATGTTGAGCTATTATTATTTTCTTTTAATTCATTTTCAACAAAAGTCTTACAAAGGTTTTGTTTGCCCGATAAAAACATCTAAATTTACAGAGTTGCTGAACCATGAAATTGTGGCCAGGGTCACACGGCGTGGGGCCAGTTATGTAGACCATTACACAAACTGTCTGTATACCAAATATCAGATGCCTAGCTATTATACTTTACTTGTAATTCATTTTCCACAAAAGTCTTACAAAACAGTTAACGCCGCCGGAAAGTAATACCTATACCTCGCCTTCAGCAACTAAAGTCGCAGGCGAGACAAAACACTTTAAAAACATTTTAAAATGATCGTGTCAGGTCTAATGAAGTTTCTAAAGTTAAAATACTGAATACACATGCCACTTGGAACCGGCAAAAAATGTAGTGCGTCCGTTATACCCGGTACTTAAAAACACTTAAGGTTCATCTTTACACTTTCGAAAAAATGACTGATATTTCACGTCTTTTTTCAGTCTATGTGGAGCCTAAACTACACATTCAATCGCTTAATAAGGCGAAGCAGCGTCTAGATAAATAATTTTTGCACTAAGTTTTAGTATTTTGGAGGTGTAAACTTGATCCGTTTTTCCGGAGCATTTTCTTTGCGTTTTTCAGTTCACCCAAATATAGCCAACCTGTCAAATTGCCTCCACGTGCAAGGTAGTTCTATTATTACGAATACGCAGTCCGAAAACCGGTGGTATTTAAACAATAGAATGTGAGCTCTTCATCGGAAAAGATAGGAAAGTCAATTTGAATGTTTATCCTGGTTGTCAAGTGAATCAAAAGTTCTTTTTAGTACAAAATTTCTTCCAATTTTAGGTTATGCTGATAAAATAAACTTTTTTGAATTAAAAAGAGTTTTTAAAAGTAACAGATTGCATTTTTATGCATGTTATTATGTGGATATTTATGAAATGCATACGGTGCAAACTGAAATGGATCGCACAACTTTAACTTTTATATAAAAAATTGAAAAAAATCACACTACTTGTTTAAATGTATATCTTCCCATCTGCAAATTTTCAGACATGTACTGCAAGAGGTTAAGCCAAAATAAAATTAAGAAAAAGACCTATTTTTCTAATCCGTCTTGACAACCTTCTCTTTAAAAGTACACGATTTACCTGTTGAATTTGATTACGTCATAGAACATGTTTACCTTTTTGACCGGTGTTCGTAAATTGGGATCAACAACCAATCTATCACCAGAGGGAGCGTCTATCAACACTGACCTCTAGTGTAGTTAGACGCTCCCTCTGGTGATAGATTGGATCAACAACCTGTGAATTTGCATTGTATTGGATTAAATGTCCAATTCAATCTTCAATCATCCGTTTTAAAAATAGGAATGCCCCCCTTTTATCATGTTTATTATTAATGAAAGATATTATTAATGAAAGATAGAACTTGGTTGTGTCCCTTGAAAGTATTTCATAGTTACACATTGAATTCAAATGGATCGTTAAGTGATAACAGTAAAATATAATTTCCAAACTAATATCTGTCGTAAGAAAAGGTAATAACCTAACATTCCCACAAATTTCGAGAATGTACTGCAGGTATTACGCCTTGTGTGATTTTTTTAAGGTTGAGTTGACATTTTAATTTTTTCCAACGTCCAGCAAGTTAGTCTCGAACCCAAACTCATACTACCAAGGTAGTGAGTCTGGGAAAACACCTATTGATTTCTCGTAACCACTAGGTGGCGATCGTTATACCTTTTAACCTTTACCACGTGTGTATATGACGTGTTTAGCATATAAGATTCATTTCAATCTGAAATGAACCAACTTTAAAAACTCAACGTTTCATTGGTCTTCCGTGGTTTTTGACAACTGGTTCTGCAAAATCGAGAATCGGATTGGTCAAACGTGTATGGTTCTGTAATCAAGTATGTCCCAATTTTTAACTCCAATAAACATAAACAATTTCCAAAACCAGGTAGACGCCCGTGAGTACAATTTAACGATAAAACGATTTTTTTTTATTATTAACAAAACCAACTTGTGTTCAAAAATGTAAAATATGATGTCTTATTATAAAATAAGAAATGCTATGTTATAAGAGAACAACTCACATCAATTCGAGAAGTGATCTCGCTGTTGCATTTGCATAAATTCACTGAACCATAGGCACGGAATTCTGAACATACGGTTGAGTGATTTTCGTCAAACACTATGATAAAGCCTGAAAGTACTCCGAACGTACACAATGGGACTGTTCCAGACTCTTATCATCTATTGATAAGCGTCTGGGTGATCGAGACTACCAGCAAGTTTCACTCGATTTGTTAAAATATGCACTTTTGTTGACCTTATAAACAACTGTTTACGCAACAGAAAAGATTCTTTAATAACATGACATGTCCAACGTATATGATAGTAGTCTGGTCCATGCGCAATAAATGAAAGTTGAAGATTGTTTACATGCCGTCGCCATCGTCGTTGTCATCGTTAAAAATTTAAAAACACATTAGCTTTTTTCCGCAGGGGAGATAATTGAATACCACTAGATATTAGACTGTACGAATACGAATCTTTATTGTTATACAGTTTGTGACACATAAACATACACAGATATAAAACTAACTAAAGCGCACAGTAATACATAGTTACAAGTAAAGAAAAAATTAAGGGTCCCCTGTCCTCAGTTCAAAAGACTTTTTTTATAAAGGATCCTAGTTTATTTATTTGCAATGGTGTTGAGGGGTTTAACAAATAAGTTACCTTTTCTTCATCATTCAGATTATTGAATGATATGTGTTCTACAGATATAAAGTTAAAAAAAAAGTTACTCTTAAGTTTGCATTGTAAGTACATCTAATTATTGATGTTATTAAATCTAGTCACAATCGGTTTTAGAGAAGGTTATTAAGGGGTCATTCATGCTTTATTTAAGGTGCAATTTGAACGGAAAGAAAATGAATAGAGAAAACAACAAGATTTATCTTGTAAAATAGAGGGAAAATGATCGGCGATTTTTATAGCTAGACGCTGCTACACTTTATCTTATATTTCTATGTGTCGTTTAAGTTGTTCATAGACTAGAAAAATAGGTCCAATAACTACCATTTTTTTTCGAAGTGTAACCATGAACCAAGTGGGAGGTACTTAAAAAGTGTAATCCTATCTCTTATCCCCACTCAAATTGATATTCATGTAACCTTTACACAATCTTTGTGGTATACAAAATGAAATGTAGATGTGCACCTCATTACTTTAAAATTTGATTTAATTGATATTTATGTAGCTGTGGTTATTTCTTTGTTTTTATTTGAATGTTTTTCTTTTTTTTCAACATGCAGTGAAAGAAAAGTTGGCAGACACTAGCTAATGACAAAAGCATAATAACCATTTTAATCAGGTGAGGTAAAATGCTGACAAACTAATGGATTTGAGAAAAAAAAAATAACATCATAAAACTGATAAATAAATTCTGGAACTTTAGACTTTCATTAAGGCATTCTGGGACCTCCGACTTTCATTGAGGGATTTCAGGACTTCAAACTTTTGCAGGGCAAATCTGAAACATCATGCTTTCAAAGAAGGATTCTTGAACTGATGAATTTCACACAGGGATTGTAGGACTTCAGACTTTCACGGAAGGATTCTGAGACTTTGGTCCTATACAGATGGATTTTGGGACTTCAGACCTTCACAGATGGATATTGGGACTTCAGACCTCCACAGAGGGAATTCTTGGACTTCAGACCTTCACAAAGAGATCAAGGGATTTCAGTCCTCCACAGAGGAATCCTGAGACTTTAGTCCTATACAGACGGATTTTGGGACTTAAGACCTTCACAGATGGATATTGGGACTTCAGACCTCCACAGTGGGATTCTTGGAAATCAGACCTTCACAGAGGGATTAAGGGATTTAAGTCCTCCACAGAGGGATCCTAAGACTTCAGCTTTTCACATGTAGATTATGGGACTTCAGACTTTCACAGAAGAATTCTGAGACCCTAGTCTTAAACAGACGGATTTTGGGACCTTAGTCCTTCACAGGTGGACTTTGGGTCTTCGAACCTTCACAAATGGATTTTGGAACTTCTGTTCTTTACAGACGGATTTGGGATTCAGACTTCCACAGAGTTATTTTGGTACTTCAAACCTTCACAGATATATTTTGGACTTCAGACCTTCACAACTGGATACTGAGACTACAGAACTTCACCGAGAGATTCCAGGACTTCAGACTTTGAAAAGAGATTCTAAGACTTCAGCTTTTCACAAAGAGAATAAGGGACTTCAAACTTTCACAGAGGTATTATGGGACTTCAGACTTAAACAGAGGAATTTATAGACTTCAGACCTTGACGGAGGATTATAAGACTTCAGACTTTCAAAAAGGTATTCTGAGGCTTTAAACTTTCACAGAGGAATTCATAGACTTCAGACTTTCACAGATATCTTTCAAGGATTTCAGACTTTTACAGAGAAATTCTCGGTCTTCGGACTTTTACAAAAGGATGTTGAAACTTCAGACCTTACCGGTGGGAATTAGACTTCAGACATTAACAGAGGGATGCTGGGACGTAAGACTCACGGAGGGATACAAGGACTTCAGACTCGCTTGTTATGAGAGCTGTGTCACGTACACTTATTCAACATCTCATTATTTCCTCTCAGAGGAATGTTTGGCCTTCAGGCTTTCACAGAAGATGCTGAGACTTCAGACCCTCATATTTGGATTCTGTCATTTAATATTTTCAAAAGGGAATTCATAGACTTCAGACTTTGACAGAGGTAGTCTTGGACTTCAGACTTTTACAGAGTAATTCTGGAACTTCAGACTTTCACAGAGGGGTTCTGCAACTTTAGATCCTGAGACTTCAGACTTCCACAGTGGGTTCTGGTATTTTAGATTCTGTGACTGCAGACTTTCACAGAGGGGTTCTAGAACTTTAGATTCTGTGACTTCAGACTTTCAAAGAGGGATTCTGGAACTTTAGATTCTGTGACTTCAGACTTTCAATTAAGAGGGGTTCAGGAATTTTAGATTAAGGGACTTCAGACTTTCGCAGAAGGGTTCTGGAACTTTAGATTCTGGGACTTCAGACTCCCGCAGAGGGTTCTGGTATTTAGATTCTGGGACTTCAGACTTTCACAGAGGGTTTTGGTATTCTAGATTAAGGGACTTCAGACTTTTACAGAGGAGTTTTGAAACTTTAGATTCTGTGACTTCAGACTTCCACAGAGGGTTCTGGTATTTTAGATTCTGGGACTTCAGACTTTCACAGATTGGTTTTGGAACTTTAGATTCTGGGACTTCGGAATTTCACAGAGGAGTTCTGAAACTTTAAATTTTGTTACTTCAGACTTCCACAGAGGGTTCTGGTATTTTAGATTCTGGGACTTCAGATTTTCACAGAGGGTTCTGGTATTTTAGATTAAGGAACTTCAGACTTTCACAGATTGGTTTTGGAACCTTAGATTCTGGGACTTCAGACTTTTGCAGAGGAGTTTTGGAACTTTAAATTCTGGGACTTCAGACTTTCACAGAGGGTTCTGGTATTTTAGACTCTGGAACTTCAGACTTTCAAAGAAGGGTTCTGGTATTTTAGACTCTGGGACTTCAGACGTTCAGAAAGGGGTTATTGAACTTTAGATTCTGAGACTTAGACCTATATAGAGGTGTTCTGGAACTTTAGATTCTGAAACTTCAAACTTTCAGAGGGGTTCAGGAACTTTAGATTCTGGGACTTCAGACTTTCATAGAGGTGTTCTGGAACTTTAGATTCTGAAACTTCAGACTTTCGGAGGGGTTCTGGTACTTTAGATTAAGGGACTTCAGACTTTCACAGATGGGTTTTGGAACCTTAGATTCTGGGACTTCAGACTTTCACAGATGAGTTTTGGAACTTTAGATTCTGGGACTTCAGACTTCCACAGAGGGTTCTGGTATTTTAGATTAAGGGACTTCAGACTTTCACAGATTGGTTTTGGAACCTTAGATTAAGGGACTTCAGACTTTCACAGATTGGTTTTGGAACCTTAGATTCTGGGACTTCAGACTCCCGCAGAGGGTTCTGGTATTTAGATTCTGGGACTTCAGACTTTCACAGAGGGGTTCTGGTACTTTAGATTCTGAGACTTGAGGTATTCTGGGACTTTAGATTCTGAAACTTTAGACTTTCAGATGAGTTCTGGAACTTTAGATTCTGGGACTTCAGACTTTCACAGAGGGGTTCTGGTATTCTAGATTAAGGGACTTCAGAATTTCACAGAGGAGTTCTGAAACTTTAGATTCTGTGACTTCAGACTTCCACAGAGGGTTCTGGTATTTTAGATTATGGGACTTCAGACTTTCACAGATTGGTTTTGGAACTTTAGATTCTGGGACTTCAGACTTTCACAGAGGAGTTCTGAAACTTTAGAACCGTGACTTCAGACTTCCACAGAGGGTTCTGGTATTTTAGATTCTGTGACTTCAGACTTTCACAGAGGGTTCTGGTATTTTAGATTCTGGAACTTCGGACTTTCAAAGAGGAGTTCTGAAACTTTAGAATCTGTGATTTCAGACTTTCACAGAGGGGTAATTGAACTTTAGATTCTGAGACTCAGACTTTCAAAGAGGTGTTCTGGAACTTTAGATTCTGAAACTTCAAACTTTCACAGAGGGTTTATTGAACTTTAGATTCTGAGACTCAGACTTTCATAGAGGTGTTCTGGAACTTTAGATTCTGAAACTTCAAACTTTCAGAGGGGTTCTGGAACTTTAGATTCTGGGACTTCAGACTTTCATAGAGGTGTTCTGGAACTTTAGATTCTGAAACTTCAGACTTTCAGAGGGGTTCTGGTACTTTAGATTAAGGGACTTCGGACTTTCACAGATGGGTTTTGGAACTTTAGATTCTGGGACTTCAGACTTTCACAGAGAAGTTTTGGAACTTTAAATTCTGGGACTTCAGACTTTCACAGAGGGTTCTGGTATTTTAGATTCTGGAACTTCAGACTTTCAAAGAGGAGTTCTGAGCTTAAGAATCTGCGACTTCAGACTTTCACAGAGGGGTTCTGGAACTTTAGATTCTAAGACTTCAGACTTTCACATAGAGGTTCTAAAACTTTAGATTCTGGGACTTAAGATTTTCACAGAGGGGTTTTTGAACTTTAGATTCTGGAACTTCAGACCTTCACATAGAGGTTCTGAAACTTTAGATTTTGGGAATTCAGACTTTCACAGAGGGGTTCTTGAACTTTAGATTCTGGGACTTCAGACTTTTACAGAGGAGTTTTGGAAATTTTGATTTTGGGACTTCAGACTTCCAGAGAGGGTTCTGGTATTTTAGATTCAGGGACTTCAGACTTTCACACAGGGGTTCTGGAACTTTAGATTCTGTGACTTCAGACTTTCACAGAGGGGTTCTGGTATTTTAGATTCTGAGACTTCAGACTTTCACAGAGGGATAATGTGCGGTGAAATGATCAAACAAATGCAAAGACAATTAACTGGCAATTAAATATTAAAACAAATATGCTCCACATATATAAATATAGATTATAACAAAATTACTTTACTGGTGTGATCAATCAAAGACAAAACAAAGCTGAGACAAACTAGAGAAATTGATTCTATTGCAATTTTAAACATCCAGTAATACACAATTATCGGTAATAAGCGGTTTTTTCCTTTGATCTCATCTGCCTGATATTTTTTAGTATCATGGACAGTCCGTGATACAAGTAAATATCAGATGGGAGCACTTGATAACTGTGACGTCATTACCAATAAAAAGAATATTATATACTTTCCTTTTTGATACTATCTACATCTAGTCTCGTATCAGACTCATCCTACCGGACTCGTCTGATACTCACCTAGATATAGATAGTATCAAAAAGGAAAGTACATAATATTCTATATAAAACAAGACATTTAAATTTACAGAAAACATATCAAACAAGATTTGAAAATAATCAATATAAAAAAAAAGTAGTCAATATAGATAAATAAAAGATAAAGAGAAGCTTTGAGGCAACAAAAACTGTTACAATTTAAAAATGCATTTATTAATTTTGGCACATTTCACTCATAATAAATATATAACAAAATTGAAGACTTCAACAATATACAACTAATAATAATATCATCTTTGATATAAGCTATAACATAACTAAAAACTTACTATATACAATAATGTCAAAATAGTCAAATGCACACCTTCTTGGTTTAAAAATGATTAACTTCTATAACTTGAATACTGTCAAAGTTAGGGAGGGTCAGTCAGCAAAAATGGAAAGTTTTTCTAAAAATATTGGATGGATTTTCATGAAATTTAGATATGTGATTTCTCAAATTATACTTAACAATGGTATAAAATTCCATTTCTGTACCTTTCATTGTTTTGGAGATTTAGAATTTAGAAATTGTTGCCGAACAGACAATGTGAAAAGTATATGGATTCCATATTCTCGATGAGGACCCTTACAAACTGTAGAAAGTAAGCTCAAACATTTTCAAAACCTATAACATTCTATTGGTTATAAAACAAAAGTAATACTAGCAAATAACCTATATCAATCAAACATTCCCTTATGATCATGTCAAATCAACACTTGGGCTACTGTGCTATAAAGCCTGCCAAAACGTCTTATTACTTGCATAAAGTTTGATTAATATTGTCCAGATTTATTATATGGTTATATTGGAGGAAGACTGTCACTTTATCAGACACTCACTGTAATTTAAGTCTAAGAAAAATTGATAAAGAACAAAAATATTTCTGAAAGACAAAATGCCCAATCTTGCAGCTTTTGGGTCAGACGGACAAACAGGAGAGGAACAAACAAACTAACAGACTGGAACACTAGATGCCCCTACTTTTGCAGATGGGGCATAAAAAATAATTCAATTTTTTTCTTAATTCTCAACTTTTTTTTTTATAAAGGAGAACTTGTAAAACTTAGTTAAAAAAGTATTTTTCAGTGATGTGGTATCCTAAATATTATTCCAATCGACGTAAAATATAGATATACTATGTAAACATAATTTAACATTTATGGTAAAATAAAGTTTCTCTTATTCAGTGGTGTTAAAGGATCTGAAAGTGAAAGAAATACAACCCGTCCTATTTAACTATGGACTTTCGATTAAAGCGTGCAAACACAACAATGAAAATCATTAACGTCGTCATGAACAAGCCACTCGGAAACAAAAACCGCAAATCGTCACAGTAGGAAAAACTAACGTCAGCCAGATTATTCATCAATATCTAATCAGATTTAATGTTTGCTCGACCCATTCATTCAATCAATGTATTCTTATGCTATCAAATGTAATGATTTGTGGTTTTGGTTAACGATTGGCTTTGTTCATGACGACGTAAATTTTCATTGTTGTGTTTGCACACTTCACTTTACGCTACAATCGAAAGTCCATAGTTAAATCGGACAGGTTGTAATACCTTTTTTCATGCCTAAATTAAACAATGAAAGCATCATACCATTATATGTCTGCAAATGTTTTGCAGTCGTTCAAAAACAAGCTTAATGAACGTTACTTTGAATGAAAAAAAAATCACTTAAATACATTAGTCAACACCTGCTTGTTACATGTTTATATATATATTTTGATATTGAAATGCAAAAATTTGGCAAATATAAACAATTTTATATGAATGACATAAACAATCAATTTTGACGGACAGTTCTAGCGCATAGAAAATCATAGTTAAAAGTCTTTCAAATTATTTATTCAAACATAAGAATGATGATAACCATATAAAATGAAACTTTGTAAGATAATTATATATTTAAAAAGACAAGAAATTAAATTTATGCTAGAAATGTCTTTTAGTTGATGATTTTGTAATGTTTCTCTCTGATATCTATAAATGAATAAATGTGTCCCTGATAACTTTTTAAGTTAGTAACAAAAATATCACTGACACTTCAACAAGCATATTTTATTATACATGTAACTTTTAAGTAAGAGTTTTTGATATTTGTCAAAATCCATGACTAATATCTTAATGCCATGGACTATTTTTAAATATGCTACCATAATCCCATTCACTGCTATATAACAATGCTACCAGAAGTTGATTAACGTTATAGTCCCAGTAGAGTCTGGTGGGGCCGTTATTATCTTAGTTTCACCAACCCACATCAGATTCAGTAAAGTCGGACAGCGATGCACCATATGCATTAATTTTCCAGTCTGAAAAAAAAAATACAAACATGTATATGTAACCTGAAGCAAACAAGAAAAATTTTAACACTGCTTAAATATTTGACAAATAGTAAAACTAAAAATAAATTAAATCATAAAACAAAATAGCAAAGAAAATATATTTTATGTGTGTCTCAATATGATTGGATTTAACGCAAAAATAATGATTTATAGATTTTACACAATAACATTTTGGGGGTTGACTACTTTTCCTTCAATACTTCTGGTTTCGACCTTCCAATTTTTCTTATTTATATACTGCTGATGAGAAGTTACATATACAGCATAACCAAATGAGCCCTTTTTATACCACTTTGGTATTTTGTATTATTGTGGATTTACTATCATTCATGGAATATCTATTTTCATGGTTTTTGTTGGTGGCTTTGACCCCCAAATTTTGATATCTCACGAAAGGAAAATTCAACATTGATCTGAATGCTTCAGATTTCAAAACCACAAATTTAAGAATCCATGAACTGATCCTTTCTCACCAAACCACAAAAATTGGTACCAACAAAAATAATAGAATGCATGTTATAGTAAACAAATCATCTTCATGCAATTTCATGTTTGGTCCTTTTATACTTATACATACAAGTACATGTATAATCCTTTAAGTTTATTTATTAAATGAGCCTATAATTGTGAATGCTCATTCAAAATTTCACATTTCTTTAGGGAATGGAATGGAAAAAAATATTGGTATATTGTTTTTTATTTATAACATTAATTGATAAAGTTTCCTTTTCATATTTTTCAAAATTGCATTGTTTATATTGTAGACTGTGTCACATACACTTATTGGACATCTCGTTATATTCATAACAATAGAAGGCCAATGTGTAATTTTAGCTATATTTACCCTGAAGTTCCAAATTCCAATTTTCTTCTGATCCCCTCCACTGACAAGTCGATCTTCGTTTATAAACAGACGTCTCACTACCCCTAAATGTCCAGCCATTACATACTGACACTCACCTAAATAAAAAAACAATTTGCAAATAAGCAATAGAAACATTATTTTAAACAAGCATTCTGAGAGTATTGCAAAACAAAACATAGTCCCCTACCGGCCTTATATTTCAGTTACTGGTAACAATTTGTCAAACAAATTAATACCTAAACTTGATCAGTTTATTATCTACAAGGAACAATAAACAAGAGGCTCCCAGGAGCCTGAATCGCTCACCTGGTCTTGATGTCAACCCTATGAAGAACTTTGTAAAACTAAATAAGCTGAACATTTAAGCAAGCAACAGCTTTTTTCTCTTTTACCAATAGTTTTAATTCTGTAGGCCAAAAATGTGTAACATGTTATTTTAAGGGCCATCTGACAACTCTGACTCTATAGAGATCTTTGTTGGGAGCTTAATGAACTGAACATTAAAGCAAGCAACCAATTTTCTTTTTCTGCTATAGTTTTTATCATAAACCCCAAAACATGAAAACATGTTAATTTAGGGGCTGTTATCCCTAAAAGGGGTCATCTGAAAACTTCATCCCTATGAATGCTTTCGTTACGCTAAATGAGCTGAAGATTTCAGCAAGCAACAGCTTTTCTCTATCTGCAATAGTTTTCATTCTATAGGCCAAAAACACTATTTTTAGCCCTTAAAGGGCTGTAACCCCTATATGGGGTCATCTGACATCTTTGACCCTATGAAGACTTTTGTAGAGCTAAATGAGCAGATCATTTAAGCAAGCAACAGCTTTTCTCTATATGCAATAGTTTTCATTCTATAGGCCAAAAACACTATTTTTAGCCTTTAAAGGGCTGTAACCCTTATAAGGGTTCATCTGACAACTTTGACCCTATGAAGACTTTTGTAGAGCTAAATGAGTTGATCATTTAAGCAAGCAACAGCTTTTCTCTATCTGCAATAGTTTTCATTCTACAAGCCAAAAACACTATTTTACACCTTTAAGGGGCTGTAACCCCTATAAGGGGTCATCTGACAACTTTGACCCTATGAAGACTTTTGTAGAGCTAAATGAGTTGATCATTTAAGCAAGCAACAGCTTTTCTCTATCTGCAATAGTTTTCATTCTACAAGCCAAAAACACTATTTTTCGCCTTTAAGGGGCTGTAACCCCTATAAGGGGTCATCTGACAATTTTGACCCTATGAAGACTTTTGTAGAGCTTAACAAGCTGATCATTTAAGCAAGCAACAGCTTTTCTCTATCTGCAATAGTTTTCATTCTACAGGCCAAAAACACTATTTTACGCCTTTAAGGGGCTGTAACCCCTATAAGGGGTCATCTGACAACTTCGACCCTATGAACACTTTTGTAGAGCTAAATGAGCTGAACACTTAAGCAAGCAACAACTTTTCTCTATCTGTAATAGTTTTCATTTTAGAAGCCAAAAACATGAAAAAATGCTATTTTTTGCCTTTAAGGGGCGGTAACTCCTATAAGAGGTCATCTGACAACTTCGACTCAATGGAGACTTTCGTAGAGCTTTTGATGCTGAAGCAGTAGCGTGGCATCAGATTTCATCTATCTCTTATACTTTTTGATTTATAAGCCAAAAACAGTAGTCTGACCCCCCCTGGTCTATTTTTAGTAATGGTGGCCATGTTTTTTGACGGATCAAAAATCGAAACACAAGTTTGGTGCAGGACACCCTAAATATCAATTATACCAAGTTTCATTGAATTCTGTTCAGTAGTTTCAGAGAAGAAGATTTTTGAAAAACTGTTAACGGACGACGACGACGACGACAACGACGACGACGACGGACGCCAAGTGATGGTAAAAGCTCACATGGACCTTTGGTCCAGGTGAGCTAAAAAGTGTAGAAAATAAAATTGCAATGGATTTTCAAAGTTCAAAGGGCCATAACTCCAATAATAATTTGTGGACTGGCACAAAACTTAAACTTGATCTGTAACTCATCAAGGTATACTCACAGACCAAAAATCAGTTCATTATCTATAAGCATTTAGTAAAAAAGTGCAGAAAACTGAAATTTTAGTGAATTTCCAAAGTTCAAAGGGCCATAACTCCCATAAAAATTTAAAGACTGGCACGAAACTCAAACTTGATCTGTAACTCATCATGGTTAACTCACATACCAAAAATCATTTCATTTTCTATAAGTGTTTAGAAAAAAATTGTGGAAAACTGAAATTTTAGTGAATTTCCAAAGTTCAAAGGGCCATAACTCCCATAAAAATTTAAAGACAGGCACGAAACTCAAACTTGATTTGTAAATCATCATGGTTAACTCACATAAAAAAAATCAGTTCATTATCTATAAGAGTTTAGAAAAAAAGTGCAGAAAACTGAAATTTTAGTGAATTTTCAAAGTTCAAAGGGCCATAACTCCCATAAAAATTTGTTGACCAGCAGAAAACTCCAATTTGATCTGTAACTCATCATGGTAAACTCACATACCAAAAATCAGTTCATTATCTATAAGTGTTTAGAAAATAAGTGGGGAAAACTGAAATTTTAGTGAATTTTCAAAGTTCAAAGGGCCATAACTCCCATAAAAATTTGTGGACCGGCACGAAACGCAAACTTAATCTGTAACTCACCAAGGTAAACTCACATACCAAAAATCAGTTCATTATCTATAAGCGTTTAGAAAAAAAATGCGGAAAACTGAGGCGTGACAGACGGACAGACGGACGGAGCACAAACCTGTAGTCCCCGTCGGCTTACCCCGGTAGGTAGGGGACTAAAAAAATATATACGGGTACCAGTAAATGAAAAAATGCAAATTTGTACAATGGGAGTCCCCTGTTTATGTAGGTTAAGTCATGTACACTTATTTCACATCTCATTATCTTCTAGCTATTCATAAGTATTCATAATAAATTTGATTCCATTGCCTTCTCTCTTAAATATCTTATTCTACAAAAAAACAACCTCCAAATCTTTCTATCGAAATCTTTTTTTTAATCATAATTTTTTGTGCATTAGGATTGAAAATCCCGACATTTTTCTAGTAATGACTGTTGGACCCAACACTTTACCACGCTGCTGTGATTTCCTATACATTCGACCATTTCATTTCTCAAAAGGGGGCATATGCATTGGGCCCTATAAATCTGTCATTATAATTTTCTACTGACTCATTCCCTTTGGGTTTATGGTTTTACCACAGGGTTAAGAAATCAACATTCAAAAGATGCTTTAGAATAAAGACAATATACCTGAGTGAGACCAGATTCTTATAGTGCTGTCAGAACTTCCTGAGGCAATTACATGCTTATTATACACCAAACAGTACTACAATCATACAACAGATCATGCTTGAATTATTTATTGCATGCTAATATAAGGAACAGTGCTTTATGGTAGAAAACATTCTTATATACATATCAACAAACTGTCAGTGTTTTCTCTTCTGTCATTTGATCAATATAAACAAAATATGAACAGCTCTATAGAAGCTAGAAGCAAACTTTCTTTCATAAAATTTTTATTCCAACTAAACGCCCTACTTATTTAGACATCTGTACAAGTGTGGCCACTAAATGTATGATATAATATAGAATGGATATGGTGAGCTGCAAAGTTAGAAAGGGGTGTCCGTGTGCCAACAGTGATGAAAATCATCTTTTTAAAGCCGCTAACACCGGAAAATCCAGCATGGGGTTGAGCTGGAATCGAACCCATACTCTTTCATCCATGGCAACTTCGCCTGCACTGTGTCCAGCGCCCTGGACTACTAGACCACCTAGGCTAGATAAAAATCTAGCTTTTGGTTGCCTAGTTAAGCCTCCTCGTAGACAATCTAAGGTTGCAACACAGTACACGATGAACATTAGGTGGGTAGGGAATTGGTCGCAACTGGTATAGTAATAGAAGTATATATATATAAATGGTGTTGCGTACAGCTCTGTAAAGTAATTGATATAATATAGAATGGATATGGTGAGCTCACTGAAAAAAGATTTAAGTTCACAGAGTCACTAGAGCGTAAAAATTAGCATGGTAACAGTTTCATAGACCATAACCTGAACTGTCTATATACCAAATATCAGATGCCTAGCTATTATATATCGGCCTGAAAAAAGATTTAAGTTCACAGAGTCACTCCAGCGTAAAAATGAGCATGGTAACAGTTGTCCCACAACAAGGTAACAGTTGCGTAAACCATCACCTGAACTGTCTATATACCAAATATCAGATGCCTAGCTATTATATTTTTCCAGCAATTCATCGTCCATAAAAGTCTTACAAAAAGTTTATGCCTGAAAAAAGACCGAAGTTCACAGAGTCACTGGAGCGTGAAAATGGGGTCAGGGTCAAATGGCATGATGACAGTTGGGTAGACCATAACCTGAACTGTCTGTATACCAAATATCAGGTGCCTAGCTATTATACTTTTTCAGCAATTCATTGTCCACAAAAGTCTTACAAAAAAGTTTACGCCGCCGCCGCCGCCACTGGAAAGTAATACCTATGTCTCACCTTGACTAGGGACTCCAACGTCATGACGTTATATATTGGAAATGAGAAAATTTAGAGGTTTAAGACTGATGGCATAGCAAATTTGGCCAAGACAGCTTTTTTGCTTCTATTTTCGCTGTGCCACTGAAAAAATGACTAAGTCCAACACCTCACCATGAAAATATCTGAACGTAAATATTGTGAAGGTCATCTATATATAGAGTTTAACCAATATTATGAGGCAGGATGCCATAGTCAATCTAATAACACATCATATATAAGAAGGCATTTGATTGGTTGATGACTATTGATTTCTGTCACCAGGAAATTTGCTTAAAAATTTGCCTGTTTTTACCCTCACATGCGGGGTATTTGCCAAAAATTCTTTATTTATAACCTTGTGTGCTAATTCCCCCAAATTAATTTTCAGAACTAAAATTCAAACTTTTGGAAAGATTCTATCTATCAAAACAAAACAGACATTCATGGAAGAGGAAATGTCTTAAAAAAAAATAAATAAATATTTATCGGTATGGTGTATTTCAAATCCAGCTTTGTCTGTTGACAGTGTAAAAAAATGATAAAATGTTTTATTTGATATTCTGTTTTGTGGGGTATTGTATGATATATCTGGTCATAAGACAAAAATATTCCTTGAGGCAGAGATGCAGATAATCTTTTTTTTTTGGTCAGAAATTGGGTCCTACGAAATAGATAAGTTTGCAAGAATCCTAGTCACCTCGGTACATGGTCACCTCGGTACCGGTTAAATACGACACTTCGGTACTCGGTACTAGTCACCTCGGTACTCGGTACTAGTCATTTCGGTACTTGAAAAATAAAATTTTTATTTCATTATTTTTTATAAATAAATGATATTTTCAGTCATAAAATTCAATATAATAAGTTTGATTACTAAGTGGAAGTTGGTTATCGGCTACTTTGATCATTGTAATTATTATTGAATAATAATAATATTGTATTGTAATAGTGCTGTTATGAGATTTATGGGTTCAATTTAACTTTTCTTATGTTTTTATTTAATAAAAAGTTGTTTAATAAAGCTCTCTTGCTTCCGAAGCAAACTATAATTATTTTTTCAATATTTAGTCATATATGTTTTGTTTTGATTTTCTTATTCATCTTCTATTTGGTGCTTTATCTAAAATTTTGATCTATATTTTATGATTCATTACTATAAAATATAAGGTATTTAGTTTATAATTCTTTCATATACGGTGGCATTGTTTTGATATTGTTTCTTTGTATATTGTTTGTTGAAATAAATGTATGATAAAGATGTATAAAAATAAAATAGTTTACTTTCCTTTATTCAGAAACAATCAATCAATTTCCGATTAGATCAAGTCCTTCAATCCAATTATGCAATTAATTACTCCATAATTATTGTCTCAGATCATTCCCATTAAACACTTATAATTTTATTACTCAATTAGAAGCCATATGATAGGGGTCACAATTAACAGATCGATCACAATTAGCAAAGCCATACAACCATTTAATCCAATTACAATCATAAAATGTTATCTGTTAAAAACAGATTTATGACATTTGAATCTTATTCAAATTATGTAGAAAGAAAATGGGTTTCAGAAAATGCCCCCATAAAAGAGGATATATACATGTACCCAAAATGAACTAATTTTACGATGACAAAAAGAGATCTTCATGACTGAATAGTAAAAAAGTGATATCCACCAATTAAATCATATTCATTTAGTTACCAGAAATAAAAAAAAAGATAAACGACCAATCATTAAAAAAATATTTACATGAGCAGATCTAGAAAATCTAGTTGAAAAACTAATTCTAGCTAACATAAATATTCACTTCCATCATAGTCATACATAATCATACTTCTTTGTGTACGTATACGTCGCTAGTTTTCAATTTCCCGGGTTCAATTTACCATTCATTACCCTTAAAATACCAATAAAAATCGTAAATTTAACACTTATTATTATTAAATTACTATCCAATGTTGCAATATTCATTTTTTTGGTCGGTACCGAAGTGTCCAATACCTAGTACCGAACTGTCCAGTACCGAGTACCGAAATGTCTAAGCCAGTACCGAAGTGTCTAGGTACCGATGTGACCAGGTACCGAAGTGTCCTGATACCGTTTGCAAGACCTGCAAAAATTTTACAAGACCTTTCCACTTTAGCTGTAATAAATTATTCCAAAACTTTGCCAGACATAGGTCCTGCACAATGATTCACTTGCTGGACCTGCTGAAATTTTACCCCCTTTGTCTGACAGGTCCGGCACTTATCTGCATCACTGTTGAGGATGTAAGAAAATCTTATTTGCTTTTCTCTGTACATCTTTAATTACCTTCCACAAATTAAACAAAACTGCACTTGATCAATAAAAAACTGCACTTGATCAATAAATAAACTGTACATGCTAAGGATTTACTTATATAGAGTTGGGTTAAAATATAAGAAAAGGGGAGATAACATACATTATAAAACAGTAGTGTCATGAAAGCTAAAGACATTAAAAAAGTAAACAAAACATTATGTATAGGAGAAATGTTTTTTGTTAACATATACTGACCACTTCCCCAGTATGGCCCTCCAGAACATGTGTACAATAACCAGTGGACGTCTCCCAGATACGTAGGTCACAGTCAGCACTTCCACTTACAACTTTATAATCATCAAACTGGCAACAACTCACAGCTGTAAAAAAAAGTCCATTAAAATCATTTGCCACAAGAACAAAACATTTTCAAAGTCTGTAATTTGGCATCATCATGACTTGCATAATTAGTTTGGATACTGGGTATTGATATATCAACAAAACTTTTAAAAGCCAGCTGTTTGCAAGCTATGTTTTCTCCTAGTTATGGATGAACAAATTTTATTTTGTCATTAATTGTTATTTCTTAAATGTTGTCAACGAATTATTCAATTTACTTGCACAAAAGTAGGCTATTTGTGTGTAACAGTAAAAACAACTTGACTGACTTTCAGAAAGACCTTATTATATAAGTATACATCAGTCTTAGGCTATTAATAGATATAATTTTACTGACCTTCAGAATGACCTTCATACATCAGTAGTTGTCTATTTATAGATATTATTTTACTGACCTTCAGAATGGCCTTCATACATCAGAAGTCGACTATTCATAGATATCATTTTACTGACCTTCAGAATGACCTTCATACATCAGTAGTGGGTTGTCATTTTCTACATGGTAAAGCACCATACGGTTGTCCCAAGAACAGGTTATGATCAACTTCCCATGACATTTCATGCACTGAAATATAAAACTATGAAAAATCTAAAATACTGTAAAAAGAGATACATTAGGTTGGTAAAATTAAGCAATTTCTTTGTCAAAATGTGTTCAGGCTAGCTGTAATTTTTCACAATCTATCTTACCATTTATTGGCATTTAACATGTAAATCAATCTTTGTATTGAACTTAGTGATGAAGCAAAATTTTAAAAAAAAATACCTATCATGAAACTTTCTTTTTCTTACTTCAAAAATGTTTAAGGCATCAAAATTGTGTTACAGTGTATCTTATTTAGGTTTTACCTCAATTTCATCCGTATGGGCATGATACATTCTGACTAGTTTTCTTTCATTGAAAGACCAAACTCTTACTGTCCTGAAATAATGTTAGTATGAAATTATGTTTAATAAAGGGATAATACTTACTGATTACTCTGTGAGTAGTCATTTTAAGCAAAATATTCTAAATGTGAATACATGGTAAAACATTTGAATATAAAGTGATTTCGATGGATTTGGTATGTAGATCTTCCAACCCTTTTGCTTTCATTATAAATTTCTGGACCAGCACCCGCACTTAAACATTTTCCTTGAACTCTTTTTCTATGCATCGAGTAACTTATATACTTGTTAGATAATTGTGCAGATATGTGAGTGGCCATATTAGGGGTGGGGTGGTCTTAATTGTGGGACTACTTTACCTGTCAGATCCTGCTGATATTAGGTAATCTTCACAGAACCCTAAGTGGTCTACACTGCCACTATGGCCAAAGAATGAAAACAGTAACTCTCCATTGTCAAGTCTGAAGACCCGAACAGCACTGTCAGCACAACCAGTAATTATGTACTGTCCCTGTAGTAAAAAAGAGAGCTGATACAGAAAGAACTTGCTATGAAACTGGATTTGTATTATAGAATCATATTTAATTTCGAGACTTTTGTGTGCACAAGTATTATACTAGTATTTTGTTAGTCATTAAGCAATTAACCATAACTATCTACATTGAAGATTGAAAATGTAACAGAGTTTTCCTTTACAATGTATATCTTATAGCAATTTGACAGCAGTGACTGTATCAGACTGGCCCTGTATACTGTATATCTTACTAGTAATTTGACCGCAGTGGCCCTGAATACTGTATATCTTATAATACTTTGACAGCAGTGACTGTATTAGACTGGCCCTGTATACTGTATACCTTATAGTACTTTAACAGCAGTGACTGTATTAGACTGGCCCTGTATACTGTATATCTTATAGTAGTTTGACAGCAGTGACTGTATTAGACTGGCCCTTTACAATGTACAACTTTCCAGTAATTTGACAGCAGTCAGAGCATCAGTATGGCCCTGTATACTGTATATCTTACCAGTATTTTGACAGCAGTCACAGTATCAGAGTGACCCTGAATACTGTATATTTTTTCTCCTTTAAGCATGTTCCAGGCTATCAGACTTTTGTCTTCACTTCCACTGACTAAACAAGTACCTGAAAATATAATATTTCTAAATTTATATAAATTTTTAATTAGAAAATAAAACTGAATATTACGTTTTAAAAACAGAAAAATAAACAATTTGATTCCCATTTGTGTCTTTGTGAAAATGGTATTGTGTGGATGAAACAAATTTAATCCTAATCAATAATCTGTTCTTCTGTTGTTTCATGCATCATTTATTTCTCATAAATAAGTTCTCCTTTTTAAACCAATAAAAAAGCATACTTTGACAAATGGCGTAAAACATAGTTGCATTCATACACATGCAGTACTTTAAAAACGTTGAAATTTGCATGGAGTGGTATTTTTTTTTTTTTTTTGTAAAGAATATATCTTGGTTCCTTACCATTGCAGTCTATAGCTGTAACTTTCTGTTTATGGCACCTAAGAACTGGACTAACAAAGAATCGTCCTTTATCCCAGTTTCTTGTCAGATGGTACATGCGTAGGTAAACATTCTTCCACTTACAAATCGGTGAAAGGCGAGTATCAAATGGGACTGCAAAGTAAAAAAAATCTGTTACCAATTTATTGATCAATGTACCCATTTAATGTACAATATTTATATTTTGCATATCAACATTTAAATTTGATGTAAACTAGAAAATGTGTCTATGAGCCACAGAATGGCCCTTCTGTTCTTGAAATATCATTGATCATCAACATGTATTACCTGGGATATGGACCTTTACCAAGAAACTAATAAAAGTCGTTCATGCATAACATATAGGTCAAAGTGACCCAATTTCTAGTGGGTGGTGTCGTGTTACCCAAAACACATCTAGTGGGTGATGTCGTGTTACCCAAAACACATCTAGTGGGTGGTGTCATGTTACCCAAAACACATCTAGTGGTGAAATATCATTGACCCCACACATCTAGTACCCAAGTTATTGATCTTAACCAAGAAGTGTTATGGATGTATGGATGTTTAGAAGTATGTACTGACTGGCAAGGATAAAACTGTACGTTTGATCCACATATGTGGTGGGGCCATAAAAAGATACCTATTTTGCAATACTTGTTTCTTAAATAAGTATGATAGACGATAAAGAGATGTGGAATAAGTGTATGCGACACAACCAACATAAAGAAACGGCAATTTAAAAAATCACAATGGAAAACATGCAGCCAGCATGAAATGAGTTCATTGTAGTATTGTTGTATGTGTTTTTTGTATGTTGTATTGTTTGTTTTTGTTTTATTATTTTTTTGTGTGTCTTGACATTTGAATGTCCCATTGAGACTCATTTCCTTTTATTTCTATGATGCTTAAATGTTCCTTTACCATAAAGATCAAAATGTGGAGATGTCCCTGAAACATTAGTTCTTGGTTTAATGCTGGGTTCCTCATGTAGGATAAATCCAGAGAGACCATGTTTTATCCATTTCTTCACCATGCAATGATGAATCCTAAATGACAAAACCATTAAACTTTCAAAGGTTCACTTTAACAATATTTAAAGATGGTTGGTTAAGACAGATGTATAATTGACAATGTTGCAAAAGATGAGATCTTTTAAGAACTTCACAGAAGTTTTCAGGGATAGTATATAAATTGATTTACCCTGGAGGGTAAATCTCAAATGAAAGTGACACTTGCATTTCAGTGTGCAACACACCAGTAAACTAGCTTCTTTCAGACGCAGAATATTTTTATATACCACATGTAAGTTTAGGTATTACATCATTAATTTTATCAATATTTTGTGAAAATAACTCTGATGACTAATAAACACTTACCAAATTGTATCTTTATTCGATGCCTCTCTCCAATGAGTACACACTAGAGCAAAATACCCAAGCTCTTTGATAGAGAGGTATGATAGTATCTTCTCCACTAACTCTGGAGGTAAATTTCTGGTGAAGTCATACATTTTGGATGTATCCTTTCATGGTTGTCCATATAGGGTCATTCTTATCTGCAGTCATGGTTTATTTGTTTTACACACCTAGTCTCATTTTGAAACTGTCTTTTGGCTATTCAATTTTCTAAAATAAAGACACAATATTTTCATCAAATGATTGGTTTTTTTTTCTTTTATACAAAGACAATTCTTTTATAGGAGAGCTAGAGTTTGTTGTGATATCCACCTGTATGCGTTTGGGTCTAGGATTTTATTTTCTATTTATTGTATGTATATAAGAATTTTGACTATCAATATACTACTCTTTCCACAAGGCAAGAATGTTTGATAGTTCTAAATATAGAACAAATTTTACCCCAGGAATCCTCTGCATTTTCATTTAGAAAAAAAAATTTAATGAAATAAAATTGGCAATATTTTCTAATTCCTTTTACTTACGTAGTTTCATCTCTCTTTTAATATGACTCAAAATTATCGTTTAAGAATGTGTAATAACTTCAAATTGAGTCTTTTTTCCTCTGAACCTTGTGGAAATAGAAATATAGAGAGTGTCTGATTTTTACGTATTTGACTGCTGGTCACAGAGTAATCTCACCACTTTTCTCTCAAAAGCAGTTCTCCCCATTTTAAATATTATTTCTCTACATTTCTGCTAAAAGATTCAAGGTATAGCTCAATTTCAAGGCAATTCTTTCCTCTTTTTAGATCAGGTTACATTTTTATCTAACTGTCCAAATAATTTCACAGTAAACATTTGAAAATTGGGTGGCAAGATCTACTCTGTCACCAGTAGTGTAATTAATTCATATTCTTCTTTTTTTGCTTAGATTACTTAAGATAACATAACACTGAAAAGTATAAGTATAAGTAATTTTATTCCAATCAAAGGGCCCTCAATGGGACAAAATGACAATACAATATAGATAATTATTCATACAACACACATTATTACCAAATAAAATATCATAATAGAATAATAAAAATAATAATTATAGGCATTACAAGTTCCAAGACTTTGGTTTTTTTTTTTTTTTATATTAATATTTATCCAGAGCAGTCCCCCAGACACTATGCATATACTGGTAGGTAGTTGAATTAAAGGAATTATTTGCTATATATACAATGTACATGTGGTTGAAAGAGTGGTTATATACCAACAGACCTGCCCGTGACTGATTCACAAAGCCAATTAATCTGTTAAATATCAGTTTTGTGCAAAAGTCACCAGGGGACGTTGCCTATCAAGTCTGTGGTATATCCACTATGATATGATTATACTTTAGGTTTATATTAGTTTATAAGTACATGTATATATAATTTTTTTAACTTTTTTTTTTTTTTTTATTACGTATACTTTTGACCAAAATAATCTCAATTCTAATGCTTTTCTCATTTTGTTTGGTTCGCTTCTATGCATGGTTATCTACCAACAAGCTTACCTGTGTCAAATGCACAAAGCCAATATAAGCATCAATTTTATGCAGAAGACACCAGGGGACGTTGCCTATATGCATTGTGGTAAATCCATTATTGTTATAAATATATATAAAAGAGAGACAAAAGCAGTAAATATAAAATATAAAATTAAGATAATTATTTTTTTTACACTATTATGATGCAAATGCACATAGCTGGTGAGGACTATACCCTGGACAACTGAATAGGTGCAAGTGTTGTTAATATTAGTTATGGACAAAATGTTTACTTAAATAAAAGGCACAGGATACGGTTACGGCAAATTTGGGCAAAACCGTAACAATAAGAAATTCTTATTGTTACGGCAAAGTCGAAAATCGGGAACGGATGACGGGACGGAGACCGGATCATTTACGACCGTAACAATAAGAATTTTCTTATTGTTACGGCACTTATTATTACGGCAAATAGCCTATAGGTCCATTTATAGTGACGATATGAAATAAAGAGTGGCATTTTTTTAAAATTAATTTATGCAATCCAAGCGGGCAAAAAAATCTTATAATATAAATTTAACTTATTGCACTTGCGACACAAGCAATAAGTGATTTTCGTTTTTGTTTTAATCCTGTGCATTTCTGGTGAAACCATTCAAGGCATTCATCACAGACGATGGTAACGATGGTAACGATTTATAACAAGTTGTACGTCTACATCTACATGTATCTTGAGTTTCAAAGCTCGGTTCCCCAAAACAAAAATTTTGATCCGGTCCGTCCATTGTTTACAATTAGTGTAAAAGAAGAGATCGAGTTCTTTTTCGCCGGGACACTCACTACGGCAAAAAAATTTATTCAACAAAGAGAAGAGCCCGGAGAATGTTTTCCAATAGAGCTGAATTTATTCTGTTATTGTTACTTTATTAAATCATCATTAATCGCGAAAGAAGTTAACTTATCTTATCTTTGGTAAATCTCTTATGCCAATTATATCGTCCATGCCGTAAGAATAAGTGCCGTAATAATAAGAAAATTCTTATTGTTACGGTCGTATATGATTCGGTGTCCGCCCCGTCATCCGTTCCCGATTTTCGTCTTTGCCGTAACAATAAGAATTTCTTATTGTTACGGTTTTGCCGTAATCGTATCCTGTGCCTAAATAAAAACATAGACTCTTTAATATACCAATATATTCACAGTTCAATAACCACAGAAGTTTTTCTGAGGTCTGGAGATGTTTATAATTTGGGCAGATGTTATCTATACAGTTATCAAGATGAAAACGATCTTCACTGAAAAATGAAAAGTGTCCTACTAAGATAAAAAATAGCTTGTTTATTTCACTTTGGAGCAAATTGGTTTTAAAAGTTTCCCTATTTTAAGTCACTTTTTTCTGTTTTTCATTTGTCGTGGGATCTCTGGATCTAGATAAGTAAGTTGCAGGACCAAAATGGTGTCAATGGCGACGGGGAGAGAGAGCAGTCAGGTTTAGTAACACTAAGGGAGAGCTTCCTTGAAGCTCTCGACTGTTGATGGGCAGACTGCAAAGTTTGGTAGCTTGTTCCAGTCAGATTTTGTACGGACAAAGAATAAATTTGGGATTTTCTTTAAACTGATGTTGATCCAAGAGTCTAAAATGTGCATAAAGTTGAATTCAGGTGACTAAGTTACTTTCGCAATTCTAAAGAGCTCGGTTTTGCAGGTTTTGTCTTCACTTCGTTTTGTATAATTTTTTCAAAGTTGCCAATGACGCTTTAATCCTCAATTGCAAAAGAGTTCCAGTGTTAAAGTTATTTCGCCCTTTTCAATGTCGTCCCTTTTAACCGAATTTTGTTTGAGTTAACATAATTTGTTTGCAGGTGTCATTAATTTAATAAAGGAATATTATACTTTGCTAACTTTTGTATTATTTTCCTAAGTTACTCATTGAGAGACTCATTGAAGCAGCTTAGCTAATTACCTTACAGTCTTACTTGTAGTTAGCTTTCTTGTACTTTTAATTAAAAAAGAGGCTCCCATGAGCCTGAATCGCTCACCTGGTCTTGATGTCAAATCTATGGAGTCTTTTGTATAGGTAAATGAGGTGAATGTTTAAGCAAGAAAAAGCTTTTCTCTATCTACAATAGTTTTGTTCTATAAGCAAAAAATCACTATTTTTCACCTTTAAAGGCCATAAACCCTTTCAGGGATCATCTGCCAACTTCTAGCCTATGAAGACTTTTGTAGAGCTTAATGAACTGAATGTTTAAGCAAGCAACAGCTTTTCTCTATCTGCAAAACATTTTATTCTATAGGCCAAAAACATTATTTTTCACCTTTAAAGGGCTGTAACCCTTCTAAAGGGTCACCTGACCTCTTTGACCCTATGGAAACTTTGTAGAGCTAAATAAACCTAACATTTAAGCAAGCAACAGTTTTTCTCTTTCAGCAATAGTTTTCATACTGTAGGCCAAAAACATGCAAAATTTTATTTTAAGGGCCGTTACCGCTATAAGGGGTCATCTGACAACTTTGACCCTATGAATGCTTTTGTAGAACTAAATGAGCTGAACATTTAAGCAAGGAACAGCTTTACTCTATCTGCAATAGTTTTAATTCTATAGGCCAAAAACACTATTTTTCGCATTTAAGGGGCTGTAACCCCTATAAGGGGTCATCTGTCAACTTCCACCCTATGGAGACTTTTGTAGAGCTAAATGAGCTGAACATTTAAGCAAGGGACAGCTTTACTCTATCTGCAATAGTTTTCATTCAATAGGCCAAAAACATTATTTTTCGCATTTAATGGGTCATCTGTCAATTTCCACCCTATGGAGACTTTTGTGTGCTAAATGAGCTGAACATTTAAACAAGCAACAGTTTTTCTCTATCTGCAATAATTTTCATTCTATAAGCCAAACACATGAAAAAACGTTATTTAAGGGGCCGTAACCCCTATAAGGGGTCATCTGACATCTTCGACCCTATAAAGACTTTTGTAGAGCTTAATGAGCTGAACATTTAAACAAGCAACAGCTTTTCTCTATCTGCAATAGTTTTCATACTATAGGGCAAAATCATGAAAAAATGCTATTTTCACCTTTAAGGGGCCGTAACCCCTATAAGGGGTCACCTGACAACTTCGACTTAATGGAGACTTTTGTAGAAGTTTTGATCCTGAAGCAGTTTTCATCTATCTCATACTTTTTGAAATACAAGCCAAAAACAGTATTCTGACCCCCCCTGTTCTATTTATAGCCAGGGCGGCAATGTTCTTGACGAATCAAAGATCAAAACACAACTTTAATGCAGGACACCCTAAGGATCAATCATACTAAGTTTCATTGAATTCAATTTCAGTAGTTTCAGAGATGAAGATTTTTGAAAAAATTGTTAACAGACGACAGACGACGACGGACGCCAAGTGATGGCAATAGCTCAACTGGACCTTCGGTCCAGGTGAGCTAATAATGTGTTACTCCGGGTCTTATATTCTCGAAAACGTTAATCTAAAGAAAAAAAACATGGCTTTGATTTGACTCACTTAGAGATAATTGATTTGTGTTTAACTTTCTTTCTGACTTGGGTTTCATTTTTGTTGTTTTCTTACCGAAGTGAACATATTTCTTTAGGTTTCAAATATCACGAATATAACCAGAGAGAACACACATTTCTGTAGATTTCTTACACTAGAGTGATCATGCTTTCCTATTGAAGTTAAATGAAGTGGGCATTCCATAGCTTATGTTCAACATTTATGTAGTTTTTCCACTAAAATTTGATAGATGTCCACTCAGTGACACATGTCTTGTCTACTGAAGTAAAAACTTTACATTTGTGAAGCTTTCTTACTGAAGTGAACACTTTTATTTGTGTAGCTTTCTTATTGAGGTGACACTTAATATTTGTGTAGCTTTCTTACTGATGTGACACTTAATATTTGTGTAGCTTTTTTACTGATGTGAACACTTAATATTTGTGTAGCTTTCTTACTGAAGTGAACACTTAATATTTGTGTAGCTTTCTTATTGAAGTGAGCACTAAATATTTGTGTAGCTTTCTTTCTGAAGTGAACACTTAATATTTGTGTAGCTTTATTATTGAAGTGAACACTTTATATTTGTGCAGCTTTCTTACTGAAGTGAACACTTAATATTTGTGTAGCTTTCTTACTGAAGTGAACACTTAATATTTGTGTAGCTTTCTTACTGAAAAGAACACTTAATATTTGTCAAATTGTGTATAGCTTATCAACTGACGTGAAAGAAGCAAAGGTGTACCAAAGGGGTAATCAGTATCATAAAACCGTAAATACAAAGACAAAACCGGCAGACAAAAATCATCACAACAAAACAAACCACATAACAACATAAAACACACACACACATAACAACAAAACCGCATTCAGCTACGCGAACTCAAGTCGAAACGAGAGTAAACTCAGGTGCTCCGGAAGAGTAAGCAGTTCCTGTTTGCTATAGCACACCCGTCACGTTGCCAAAGATCTTGACACTTGGTAGATTTTCACCGCAGTGAACACTTGGCGTTTGCTTTTTTTAGTGAAATCTTGACATATATGTAGATTTTTTACTGCAGTTAACACTTAACATTTAAAAGCTTTCTTACTGAACACTTGATATTTGCATAGCTTTCTTACTGAATGACATTTATGTAGCTTTCTTATTGAACACTTGACATTTGTGGAGCTTTCTCACTGAACACTTGACAATTGTGTAGCTTTCTTACTGAACACTTGACTTTGTGTAGCTTTCTCATTGAACACTTGACGATTGTGTAGCTTTCTTACTGAACACTTGACGATTGTGTAGCTTTCTTACTGGACACTTGACTTTGTGCAGCTTTATCATTGAATACTTGGCTTTGTGTAGCTTTCTTACTGAACACTTGACGATTGTGTAGCTTTCTTACTGAACACTTAGCATTGTTTGTAGCTGTCTTCTTGAATACTTGATATTTGCGTAGCTTTGTTAATGAAGTGAATATTTGACATCTGTGTAACCTTCTTACTAAATAGTACAATCGACACTTATATAGCTCATTAACTGAGGTGAACACTTGGCATTTGTGTAGCTTATTTACTGAAGTGAACACTTGAGATTTGCGTTAAGCTTTCTTACTGAGTACGCGGCTTTCGTGTAGCTGGTGCACTGAATTGAACACAATTTTGTGGATATTTACTGCAGCGAACACTTGGTATTGTTGTGAAGCGTACTCTTGACATTTGTTTAGCTAATCTACTGACATGCGCTCTTGACATTTGATTAGCTTACCTTCTGAAATACACAGTTGGCATCTGTGTAGGCTTCTTACTGAAATGAACATAGGCGGATCCAGGGCCCCCTCCCCTTTTGGTGAAAAAAAATTGGTTGAATATATAGGAAATCATTGAAGTGTGACCAAAGCGGGCCCCCTCTTTGGCCAGTCAGTGGGCCCTCTCTTTCAGAATTCCTGGATCCGCCACTGATGAACATGTGATTTTGTTTAGCTACTGAAGTGAACATTTGACATTTGTGTACATTTTATACGTAAGTTTAAACTTACCATTTTTGTATTTTTCTTATTGATAACTTGTATGTATATATTTATTTACAGAAGTTAGCGCTTGAATTTTGTGTTGCCTTCCATGACTTTGAGCAAAGAAGCAAAGGTGTACCAAATTGGTAATTAACATCATAAAACCGTAAAGACAAAGACAAAACCGGTAGACAAAAATATAGCTTTCACTGAGGTAAGAAGAGAATCATGCGTAGTTAAACTTCTTAAGTACTAAATTTGTACATAGCTTTTCTATTTGTGTAAATTGTAACAAATTTACAACAGATAAACTATATTCATTAACCTGAGATGTAGATTTTTTTTAATTCTAACTCGACACTGATCCAAAACGTGGCAGATTAACAACAGGTTAACAAGAGTTGACACTAAAGTATGTCTCGCCTGTCGGCGCCATCACAGAACTCATTGAAGGTCTAGCGGGCCTTTGGAAAAGTTAAGGTCAAGGCCATGTGACAGGTGACAGAATTCCATTTAACCATCACAAAAATGTCTGAAGTGTGTTCTCGATACCATATTTATTGAGAAACAATGAAAAAAGACACACATTAACTAAGTCATTCAACCATGAAAATGGGGTCAAAGTCACATTACATGGTGACGTCAGTTGTGTATACCATAATTCCCAAATATCAGATGCCTAGCTTTAATATTATACTTTTCACTTAACTCATTTTCCACCCAAAAATCATCTAAGTTCACAAAGTCACTGAACCGTGACAATGGGGTCATGGTCACACAACATGGTGTCAGTTGTGTAGACCAAAACCCCAAATGTCTGTATACCAGATATCAGATGCCTAGCTATGATACTTTTAACTTAATTTATTTTCCACAAAAGTTTTAATTGTTCCAAAAAATCTAAGTCCATATAGTCACTGAACCATGTAAATTGTGTCAAGGTCACAGGCCATGGTTTCAGTTGCATAGACCATAACTCCGGGTGACTGTATACCAGATATCAGATGCCTAGCTATTATACTTTTCACTTAATTCACTTTCCACAAAAGTCTTACAAAGAGTTTTTTAGCCCCAAAAATCATCTAAGTTCACAGAGTCAGTGAACCATGAAAATGGGGTCAGGGTCTAACGGCATGGCACCGGTTGCATAGATCTTAACCCAAAGTGTCTGTATACCAGCTATGAGATGCCTAGCTATTATAGTTTTCACTTAATTCATTTTCCACAAAAGTCTTACAAAGAAGTTTTTTTGCCCCCAAAATAATCTAAGTTCACAGAGTCAGTGAACCATGAAAATGGGGTCAGGGTCTAACGGCATGGCACCGGTTGCATAGACCTTAACCCAAAGTGTCTGTATACCAGCTATGAGATGCCTAGCTATTATAGTTTTCACTTAATTCATTTTCCAGAAAAGTCTTACAAAGGGGTGTTTTGGCCCGAAAAACATCTAAGTTCACAGAGTCAGTGAACCATGAAGTTGGGGTCAGGGTCAAACGGCATGGTGCCAGTTGCATAGACAATAACCCCAGCTGTCTGTATACCAAATATCAGATGCCTAACTATTATACTTTTCTTGGAATTCATTTTCCACAAAAGTCTTACAAAGGGTTTTTTTGGCCCGAAAAAACATCTAAGTTCACAGAGTCAGTGAACCATGAAGTTGGGGTCGGGGTCAAACGGCATGGTGCCAGTTGCATAGACAATAACCCCAGCTGTCTGTATACCAAATATCAGATGCCTAACTATTATACTTTTCTTGGAATTCATTTTCCACAAAAGTCTTACAAAGGGTTTTTTTGGCCCGAAAAAACATCTAAGTTCACAGAGTCGCTGAACCATGAAATTGGGGTCAGGGTCAAACGGCATGGTGCCAGTTGCGTAGACCATAACCTGTACTGTCTGTATACCAAATATCAGATGCCTAGCTACTATACTTTTCTTGGAATTCATTTTCCACAAAAGTCTTACAAAAAAGTTTACGCCGTCGCCGCCGCCGCCGCCGCCGCCGCCGCCGCCGGAAAGTAATACCTATGTCTCGCCTTCAGCGACTAAAGTCGCAGGCGAGACAAAAATCATATCAAGTAACAGTATCCAGTGTTGCTTTCTTCCTTAAGGCAACTTAATATTTGTGTAGCTTTCATATTGTTGTGAGCACTTGACATTTGAATAGCTTTCTACTTAAGTAAACACTTAACATTTGTGTAGCTTGCTAATGAAGTGAACACTTGGTATTTTAGTAGCTTTCTATTGGGGTGAATACTTGACATTTGTGTAGCTTTCAATTGAAGTGAATACTTGATATTTGTGTAGCTTTCTACTGAAGTAAACATTTGATTTGTGTAGCTTTCTACTTTAGTAAACATTTGATTTGTGTACCTTTCTACTGAAGTAAACATTTGATTTGTGTAGCTTTCTACCGAAGTGAAAACTTGACATTTGTGTCGCTTATCTACCGAAGTTAACAATTAACATTTTTGTAGCTTTCTACTTTAGTGAATACAAAATGAACTTGACATTTGTGTAGCTATTTTAATAAAGTGATTACTTGACAATTGTGTACTTTTCTTACAAAGAGAATACTTGACATTTGTGTAGCTTTATTACTGAAAAGACAAATAACATTTGTGTAGCTTTCTTCCATTAGTCATTAGTTACTTGTGTATCTTTTGTACTGTAAACACTTGACATTTGGGATTAAGCTTTCTGAAGAACACTTGACATTTGTGTAGCTTTCTTACTTAAGTGAACACTTGACATTTGAGTAGCTTTCTCACTTAAGTGAACACTTGACATTTGAGTAGCTTTCTATTGAATGGAAAACTTGACAATTTTGTGTAGCTTTCTACTGAATTGGATACTTGTTATTTGTGTAGCTTTCTTACTCAAGTAAACACTTAATAATTGCACAGCTTTCATACTGTATTAAACACTTGAGATTTATGGGGCTTATCTACCATGGTGAACACTTGACACTTGTGTAGCTTATCTACCAAAGTGAACACGACATTTGTGTAGCTCATCTACCAAGGTGAACACTTGACATTGGTGTAGCTTATTTACTATATTGAACACTTTATTTGTGTAGCTCTCTTACTTAACAAATCAAATTTAGCTGTTCAATGACGCAAATACTTGTAAACAATTGAACACATGCATAGTTTTATTATTGGTAACTTGTGTTATTTTTATTTTCGGAAGTTAATACTTGAATTTGTGTTGCCATCCATCTGAAGTGCATCCATGATTTTGTGCTGATGTAGCTTTCACTGAGCTAAGATGATTAATGTGTGTGTAGTTATATTATTAAGTACTAAATTGGTGCATAGCATTTCTAATTCTGTGAATTGTTTTAGATACTTCTGATTTCTGACAAAGTAAAATTTTTACAACAGATAAACTGTACCCATTAACCTGAGATATGGAAGATTTTTGTCAACTTATCACTGCTTCAATAAGGGGTGGATAAAGTTAAATCCACAAACAAAAATTCATATCCAGTACCAGAAAACCACTAAACAAAACAAAAACAAAAAGCAGGCATAAACAGAAAAACACTAGACAAAACAAAAGTAACTAACAACAATTTATTGACTACATATCACAGTAACTTCTGAATATTAATCTGAATTAAATGATAAATTGATTATCAGTTATTTTATTACCATAATTTCACATTTACTAATACCCTGGTAAACTAGATACATGTATATCAATAACATCTATGAGGATAAAGTTTAAGGAAAATATAGAATACTTATTTTGAAGGTTGATTGTTATTTTTCAAAAAAATCTAAATTGGCCATTATATTATCTAAGGTTGTTGTTAATAAAATAATAATAATGTCTCAAAACTGACTTTGTAATAATATTATTGTATAAAAATGGAAAACCTAGTTTAAATCAATTTTGACAATCTTTGATAAATTAAATAAAATGATGTCCAATAAATTCATTAAGTAATGAACCCTTAACCTAATGTTAAAAAAAACAAAAAACAAAAGGGACCAATCCCCAGATATCAATACTTAAAAACAGGATCAATCAAGTAAAGTTTATAAAGGCATTTTCTGTAATCATGATAAATGTGAGCACCAATTCTTTACTGCAACATAAAACATTGAATAAAAATGTGGTACAAAAATAGCTTGAAGCATGATATAATTAATTTGGCACTATGTATTATAATAAACAATGTACAAGCCAACAAAATGCTCTTAATAATTGAAAATGTGAAACTTAAAATCTTACTTAAGATCATAAAGTCTTAGATATATTATATTATATAAAATATCTTTAAGGTTTTAATGCGATGATCGCTAGTTAAGCAGGCAACTCCATGAGGCATGGAAATTATAGAAGTCTTAAAATGTATTAAATAGCTTATGATCTAAAGTTATCCCATATACCCATATATATTCAGCAAAAAGAGGAAAAATATCAACAATATATACTCCAACAACAACAAAAAACAAAGAAAAATTGATAAATTGACAGTCAAAATATATAACTTTTAACAAACAATAACATAGAATACTTAGAACTAAAGAACATATTTACTACTACCATGCAGCATCACACACCAAAACCATAAATTTAAATCAAATATCCCTCTATTTTGTATGCACTAGGTTTCATGCATCATTTTCAGACTTTTTTTTCTAAAAATAACATTATTGCAATGTAATTGCTATTGTTTTTTTTTTTTGTAATAAGTCAGAATAAATTTATACATTTATTCAAAGCAATCAATACATTAGGAATGACAAAACAAAGAACAATTTGTTATTCCAGTTTTTTTTTAAGGACACACATTTCCTTTTAATTACCAAAATGCCAACATGTGCATGGGTTCCAATTTTGAAAAAGGATTTTTTTGTTGGATCATCTTTTCTCAAATTTAAAAATGTGGTTAAGATCACTTATCTTAGGATTTTCAAAACAATTAAAGGGATATGCTTGAAGTTTTTTTATTGGTATTGTGACAGATAAAACAGTCTATCTCTCTCTCCCTCCCTCTCACTCTGTCCATTTGATTGTAAAATACTACTTCATTGTAACTATAGAAATAAAATTTCTTCAAATCACAAAATATATATATTGCAACTAAGTAATGGATTATCACACATTGAGCACTTCTCTCTAATATCTTAAAATATAGATTATCAACATATTTTCTTTACTTGAACCATACAGAACAATTCTACTTAACTTCTATTTTGCATTAACATGATAATAAGGCATTAGGAAACAGCCTCTCTGATTATTCTCTACAAAATATGAAAAACTATTTTTTATTACTTTCATGTTGAGTAGCTTTCACCATTCAAAATCCCTGACATTTAAACTAGTGCGTAGCTAATTTTTATAAAACATATTTCTGTCCTTAACCTTAAGGTCTCGGACAAACAGACCATCATCTTCATCCTTAGCTAACCATTTATTACATGGCAGTACACACTCCTCATACAAAGGAACCTTTAACACAAGTTTGTCTGAAGTCCTTTTTCTTGAACCCTCATCTGAATCTTCATCACTAGCAAATGGGTCTTTGGTATCTCTTTTCCTCTGTCTCTTTTGATTTTCCTTTTCTTTCTTTCCTTTTCTTCCTCTAAGATCATCATCAGATATTTCATCACTTTCATCTTTTGACTGTCCACGTAACCTTTTCAATCTTTCCTCCATTTCATCTCGCTTTCCTCTCTTGCTGTCTCTTCTACCTTTTTTGTCTAATGAATGGTTTTCATCATCTGAATCCTTCATTGAATTATTCATCAATTGTTTCATTCTTTCTTCTAATTCATCCATATCATCTTTCCTTCCTCTCTTTTTCTGTCTTTTAATTTTCTCTGCTTCTTTCTTTGTTCTCTTCAAATATTCAGCAATTTCTCTTCTTTGTAGATATCTTCTTATTTTCACCTGAAAAAAAAATATATAAAGTGATATAAACAATTTTATTATGGTACTGGTTGTTTATAAATTATTAGACCGAAAACAGTTTTGTTTCTACAGAAGCTATCAATTATGTTTTTGTCATATTATTTGCACACGACTATGAGACAGGAGTTTCAAGTTAAACTGAAACATAACCAAAATTCTACTTCACCAGACTAAGAGACAATTTCAAACAAATCTTTCTCAATCAATGATACTGCACTGATGACCATGAAATTATGCATATAGCTTTCCGACATCTAACCACTGCTGTTGCATTGTAGTATAAAACATAATGACTTCAAAACATAATACATTCATTTCTCTTCATAGGCCCCCCTTTTGGCAGAAAATTTGGCTGAATATATAGGAAATCATTGAAACGTGACCAAAGCGGGTCCCCTCTAAGGCCAGGCAGTGGGCCCCCTCTTTTCAGAATTTCTGGATCCGCCTCTGCTCTTCTATTTCATTGAAATAAGAATTGATGGTGTACAATAGCTATTTACATTCAAAATCACATAGTTAAGAATTGCTGCATTAATCCTATTATTTAACTCATGAAGGTGCCATATTTGTATAGTATATTTTATTTTTCATAAAAAAATATGAACAAGAAAGACCGTTAATTGGTCTTACGTCCTCTAGATACCATCCTGCTCCAGGTCCTGAGTTGTCGTGGCCTATTATTATATTCTTTATTGGACCCACATCAACATCTTCAAACTGAAACAGAAACATACAAAAATATTATGATCTGAATTATGTAACAATATAGATTTATATCAATGGCCTATTATTATATTCTTTATTGGACCCACGTCAATATCTTCAAACTGAAACAGAAACATACAAAAATATTATGATCTGAATTATGTAACAATATCAAAAATATTATGATCTGAATTATGTAACAATATAGATTTATATCAATGGCCTATTATTATATTCTTTATTGGACCCACATCAACATCTTCAAACTGAAACACAAACATACAAAATATTATGATCTGAGTTTTTAAGTTACACAACACAACTGATAAAATTGATGTGACTTTTTTATCCAGGTTTTTGCGTACTCTCTTTACCATATGCCTTGTTCTTCAACAAATATTTGAATGTTGTTTTTTTTTTTCAAACAACAACAAAAATAAAATACCAGTTTTATTTTTTATGCATATCCCACAATTCTGACATCTTGGCAGGTGATAACCTTTAGTGACCTCTGGCATTCTTTTCAAGCTACTTTTAATCAAAATTTCAAACCATAAGATCCTTAATCCAGAATATTTTTTCTAGGTTGGGTGAGTTTTTAACACAATGCAAAGCTTACTATAAGTATTGTGTTACCTGGAAAATATCAGTATCTCCTCTCTCAAAGTTGTTCTTCTCGTCATCTAAGGTTCTCTTCTTGGTCATAGAAAGCTCCCCACAGATCTGTATAAATACGTTGGCATCAGTGCCAGCATATCTCTTATCTCCTGTCTTAACATACACAATATAGTTGGTCTTTTGTCCTGCAAAAGAATGATATATTACAAACAGTTGAATTTCAATACTGTTTTTTGTTTTGTTTTATGTTAATTTATTATATATTTCAGTGACAGATTGGTTAGTGGAGAAATGTATGTTATTTGGAAAAGCATAAATGTATATGTGACAGCAGCCCATAAACACCAACAAAACTTCAATATAGATGTAGGTACTATGGGGAATATGTGACAAAGAAAAGATTTCCACATTGTTTTATGCAAAGAATTGACCACTCGATCAGAAAGTAAGTGTTATAAATGTTTAACGAAAGCAAAGCAAAAACAGGTGACAACTATTCTCCATCAACTTTTGCAGGCCATGAGAATTATGACTTATCAACATATGTTTTTTCAGTCCTTTGGCATTTTGTCTAATATCAAACAAATAATTCTAATAGTAAAACATCAAACAAAACATAATGTATCTATCTACCATGTAAGATAAGCTTTAAAATCTAGTTAGGACAGTTAAATTAAATATATAAAACAAAAACAAGTAAAAAGTAGTATTTTAGATATCAAATAATTAATTAATGTTAGTGCATGCCATGGATTAAACTGCTAAAAAGGAACAAACAATAAACAAATATTAAATATATAATACCTGATACAAAACCTGTAATATGTAATTAAAAGATCTAATTTGTTAGCAAATATTTAATGTGTAAAGTCTACTTCTAAATATTAAGCTTTAATAGTAATTAGCATCATTTAATAATTCTTCACATTTTGTCATTTCATTTTAATCTAAGTGGACAAAGAAAGCTAAGATATTGAGCCCTTGTTAAGGGTAGTGTATTGTTTTTCTAATAAACTACATATATAATAAATATCAATTGATTAGTACTTCCTATTCAATAAAAAAATTACAACTCTACCCAAACAATAAAAAAGCCTTAACCCTACATAAAAATAGTTCAGGTATATAAAAATATAAAAAAAGAGAAGTTTTCTGCAGAAAAAGACTCTTTTTTGAAAACAAGAATATGTCCAGAAGAAATGATGACCCACCTCCCAACAGGGAAAAGTAACTTTAATCTGGCGGTAAAACTGATTTTAGACAGACGAACATACAGACAAACAGTCCTTAACACTATATCCCCTCTACATTTGTTAGTGGGGAATAAATAATAAATGTTTTTAGTAGATATGTAATACCACGGTTTGTTTTACATAGGATAGTAAGTTATAAGAACAGAGTTATATTTGTCTACCTACTTCATGTGTTAAAGATATCTATAATTCCTTACCATGTTCTGTTTCTCTGGGTAGATTTTTCTTGGCCTGAATATCTCTGTATAAGACACCTTCTCCAATATCTTTACCAATCCAACCATCATAAGGGAAGTAAAACTTCTGTTTAGGATCATCTCGGAGATATATGATAACCTAAAAAGGGTACAGTTATATACTGCAATAATTACATTATGTAAGCATCATTGTATAATTTTAATATAATATTCTAATTTGTGTAATCAGAGAATATAATGAAACTAGTTATTATCTTTTACCAGATTTGACACTATTCTAAACAAACCTTTGGGAATGCATTCAACAATCTTGATAGCACTTCCATTGTACATGAGTTCATCTTCTGTTTTTTTTATGCAAACTAGTAGTGTTTAGTGCCTGTGTTTTTGTAGACTTTAAGATTTGAATGCTCCTTTGCCTTTGGTATTTATTTGCTTATTAACTTGGAGACAACTAACCTTATCTAAATACCAACCAGATGCCAAGCCTCTAGCATCATGTTCTATTCTGTAAAATAAAGTTATGTAATGATTAAGACATAACATTTAATACTTTTATGAAATTAATGTAGTTGGTGTTAACATGATAATGAAGGAGTTTAAATGAAAGGTGATTACAAATACATGTTTATTTATAACCAAAATAAAATGTATATTTCTGGCATGTAAAAAGTGGCAAATGGGCATCAACTACTTATTTGTGAAGACGAAATTATTTTAATGTACTTTAAAAATTGATAGAGTTACAATAATGTATTAATGGTATATATAAGCAAAAATCATTGTTATGCCACAATCTATCCTAATTTATATGTTTAACCATCAATTTCATGCAACAATCATATCTATATAACATCCAAACAAAATCATTCTGGGATAATACACCTATTTTGCCTTTTTTACTGGTAGTCAGTAATGGCTAAAAAATATATTTATGCACTATTTTGACTGGGGGAGGGGGGGGCTCAATGTTATTTTTTATCCACTTGTCGACAATTTGAGAATGGGATGAAAATGATTTGAAAGTTTTGTTAATGAAAATATGAATAATGATATGAGTTAGACTTTTTTTGTTCTATAAAAATGATTTTTTTTCTTCTTTGTGTGTTGTCAAACATTTCAATGCTGTGGTCATGCTAAAAGCTGAAAGCCAAATACTTTTATTATTCTATATAAAACATCCTTATAATGTTATAAACAATCCATCACATGCAAATAAACACATAATATGGTGATACTACCTTCTCAAATGATCTTCAAAAATTCAAAATAACAGGTGAGATTTAAAAAACATGCAAACATGAATTGTTAGTTTTTATTTTCAAATCTATTACATTTCTTATCTTAAATCATGAAAACAAGAACTGCTACCTCCTTGTTAACCAGAACTTTTTATTATACACAGCTGAAGTACATACATTCTTGTCTAGATGGACTATGGATTTCAATGAAGATTTAAGGAAAAAATAGGGAGGGGCATTGTTTCTAATACACAATCTGTATAAAAATAGACGAAATAGTCTTGCATTCATTATTATTACTGGACATACCATAAAAGTGGACTTAAAAGTATCTTTTTACAACAACAAAAAGTGATTTGGACTGAGTCAATTTTCAATAACTTGACAAGTGAGACAAGTGATGCACATGAAATGGAACTTACTCTACAAAAATTCTGAAATTGTTACATTTATGACTATGATGAAATGATTTTAAAACTACAGTATGAAGGACATCAAAATAGTTCACACATATTTTATCCACCCCTAAGAAATGTAGAATCAAATGGCTGTTGTCAAACTCAACACTGCCTTACAATGAGATTAAATTTTATCATTGTATCATTGTATCAGTTTTTAATACCATTTTTTTTGTTAAAATGTATGGTCTTAAAACTATCAATTTACTTGGTGAATTGAGAAAATCATTAAATTAAGTAGGTTTCAGTTCTATGAATTATTGATGAAGGTTGTTTTATGTATAAATCTTGTATACAAAATTTCTATGTATTATGGTATACCTGATTCTTCTCAGCTCTCCAAGGTTTTTACATGACACCTGGAAACTGTCCATTTGTCCTTTCTCAAACTTGGACTTATCATGGTCTACAAACTTTAGTTTATTTGTGGCACCCCTTGTACCAAATATAGTCATACTGATCGTAGCGTTGGTCCCAGCGAAGGTCTTCTTTCCAGTAAATATCTGTACTGTGTACACTGAGATATTGTAAAATTAAAAATCAAAATTAAGAAATAAATATAAAGTTAGTTTACATAGCTTGAAATTGGTACAAGATATTTTTTATACAAGTGTCACTCTTCATCTATTGCTCTTCACTTTGTAACTAGTTTTAAACTTTGTGAGATGATTGTTTTGAAACTTCACAAGTGGTATGTACTTGCATAAATCCGGAGATAAAAAGAGTTTAAATAATTATAGAGGCATCTCTCTTTAATATGAACTGTTTCTCAAAACTTTTTAGTGCTGTCCTAAATGAAAGAATAGTGAAATATATGGACAAGAAATTTTGTGCCAACCAGTTTGGATTTAGAGAAAATCACAGAACTTCTGACAGCCTTTTTATACTAAAATCCCTTATCAATAAATATATACATAAAAACAAGAAAAAACTGTTTGTCTGCTTTGTTGACCTAAAAAAAGCTTTTGATTCACTTTGGAGAAATGGATTATTGTATAAGCTTTTGAAAGTTGGAATTGGAAGAAAGATGAATAATATTTTAAAAAGTCAGTTTAATAATACTGAAGGAGCATTCAAATTTGATGGTAAACATTCCAAATTTTTTGGAATAGAAAAGGGTGTGCGACAAGGAGATTCGATAAGTCCTACTCTGTTCAATATATTTGTTAATGATATAACTAAATTTTTAGAATCTAACAAGTGTGATGCACCAAAAATTATGGATAGTAGTATAATAGTCTACTATTTGCAGATGATCTCATATTATTATCTGAGAGTAGTTCTGGTTTACAAAATAGTTTAATAAACCTGTCAACATATTGCGATAATTGGCAACTGACAGTGAATGTAAATAAATCTAAATCAATGATTATTCAAAATAATCCACGTAACATACCAAACAGTTTTCTAAAGTATAAAAGTAATGACATGGAAAATGTCCAAGAGTATAAATATCTTGGAACCATAATAAAATCAAATGGAACACTGCAATCTAACGGTGACCATTTATCAAAAAAAGCACACAAAGTTTTATTTCCTATCAAATCTTATACTTCATTACTCAAAGATTTACCAGTTAAAGTTTCATGTAATCTCTTTGGTACACTGGTAAAACCTATATTATGTTATAATTCAGAAATTTACTATATGGATATTTATCTAAAATACTATAGAGCAAAAGAACGTGCCAGTAAAACACACAAGGATTTAGATATTTTTAATTTTATAGATAAAACACACCTAGAAAAAGTACATTTACTCTTCTGTAAAAGTACATTAGGAACAAACAAATGCTCAACAAATGTTGTCAGCAGAGCTGAACTAAATAGAAATCCATTAGAATGCTTCATAAACATTCAAACTTAAAAATACCTAGCAAGGTTAAATTATCAAGAGCTTAATCCTTTACTTAAAGAAGCTTTTGAGTTGACAAAACAGTTAGATTCAGAAGGAACTTACACATGGTATTCATATGCCAAAACTTTAACTAAAGATATTCATATTGACATAGAAGATTTTACTAATTGTACTACATGTAATTCTAAAATTCTTAGTAAACTTACAAAAATTTTATAAAGATATCACACTTGATAAGATAAATATATTTGATGAAAATAATAAGGCATATTTATATAAATAATTCAAAACTGAGGATGAGGAGGAATATTATCTCTCCCATCCTAATTTCACATACAGACAAACTTTAGAATATGTGACCACAAACTTCAAATTGAAGTTCGAAGGTATAATAAGATACCAAGAGATAAAAGATTATGCACTTTCTGTAATAAAATAGAAGATGAGAATCATTTCTTTTTTCATTGTCAAACATTGACACTTAAGTATGTCTCGCCTGTCGGCACCATCACAGAACTCATTGAAGGTCTAGCTGGGCCTTCAGAAAAGATAAGGTCAAGGTCATGTGACAAATGACAGAATTCCATTTAACCATCACAAAAATGTCTGAAGTGTGTTCTAGATATCATAGTTATTTAAAAACAATGAAAAAATACCAACATTCAATGAGTCATTCAACCATGAAAATGGGGTCAAGGTCACATTACATGGTGACGTCAGTTGTGTAAACCATAATCCCCAAATATCAGAAGCCTAGCTATAATATACTTTTCATTTAACTCATTTTCCACCTAAAAATCATCGAAGTTCACAAAGTCACTGGACCATGAAAATGGGGTCAGGGTCACACAACATGGTGTCAGTTGTGTAGACCAAAACCCCAAATGTCTGTATACAAAATATCAGATGTCTAGCTATTATACTTTTAACTTAATTTATTTTCCACAAAAGTTTAAATTGTCCCAAAAATCATCTAAGTCCACAGAGTCACTGAACCATGAAAATGGGGTCAGGGTCAAATGGCATGGGGCCAGTTGCATAGACCATAACCCGAGGTGTCTGGATACCAAATATCAGATGCCTAGCTATTATATTTTACTTGTAATTCATTTTCCACAAAAGTCTTACAAAGGGGTCTTTTGGCCTGAAAAAAACATCTAAGTTCACAGAGTTGCTAAACCATGAAATTAGGATCAGGGTCAAACGGCATGGTGCCAGTTGCGTAGACCATAACCCCAACTGTCTGTATACCAAATATCAGATACCTAGCTATTATACTTTTCTTGGAATTCATTTTCCACAAAAGTCTTACAAAGGGGTCTTTTGGCCTGAAAAAACATCTAAGTTCAGAGTCGCTGAACCATGAAATTAGGGTCAGGGTCAAACGGCATGGTGCCAGTTGCGTAGACCACAACCCAAACTGTCTGTATACCAAATATCAGATGCCTAGCTATTATACTTTTCTTGTAATTCATTTTCCACAAAAGTCTTACAAAGGCGTCTTTTGGCCTGAAAAAACATCTAAGTTCACAGAGTCGCTGAACCATGAAATTGGGGTCAGGGTCAAACGGCATGGTGCCAGTTGCGTAGACCATAACCCCAACTGTCTGTATACCAAATATCAGATGCCTAGCTTTTATACTTTTCTTGTAATTCATTTTCCACAAAAGTCTTACAAAAAAGTTTACGCCGTCGCCGCCGCGG
Source organism: Arcuatula senhousia (assembly GCA_963971305.1). Classification (NCBI taxonomy): domain Eukaryota; kingdom Metazoa; phylum Mollusca; class Bivalvia; order Mytilida; family Mytilidae; genus Arcuatula; species Arcuatula senhousia. Next base: position 78,580,099 of record OZ020304.1, read on the forward strand.
GAAAGTAATACCTATGTCTCGCCTTCAGCAACTAAAGTCGCAGGCGAGACAAAAAACCAGGCGCTTCGAAATATAATGTATGAAAAATTGAAGTTAATAGATTATAATTTTGAATCTTTAAATGAAATAAATAAATTGAAATGGCTCTTAAATCCATCAACACCGGATCAAATCTCCATAGTTTATTCTTTTATTATACAGTCATTAGAACTGGGGAGAGAGGATACTCTATAGATAATTTACTGTATTTTCTGTTGTTGTTCATGTTGTACATTGTATGTTTCAACTCTGTATTTATGTTTGTATTGTAAATGTATGCTGTTATCCCTAATTGGGACATGTTTGCATTAATAATTATCTGGTATAAAGTTTGGACAATGATTTTCACTCTTATTTACTATTTAAGTTAAGTAAGTTAGGTTTCCATTTTCAAATATTTTGTTACCTTCTGATGCGGCCTTGCCCTGTTGTTTCCCAAATAAATCCCTCTTGATTTTGTAATCTTTGATGTGAAGAGATAACCAGTTGTTACATTCAAACTCCCACATATGTTCTGTTTTAACATCAGTTATCACTATCTTCTCCAGGTACCAGCTATGGGACGGTAACATGCCATCATGCTGAAGTTTAAAACCAATCAATCAATGAACCAATACAACAGTTAATTTCTTTTCAAGTATGACTCTATTCTATTGACTGGGTTGGTCATGGGTCAATTGTTTCTGATTTCTTCATTTAAATTCTAGCAAAAAGACGAAGAACATTAGACTCTGCCCAATCTTGTGAATAAAATAGAGTAATACCGAATTTTAATGTTATCATGCTGAAAGTACAGTGAAGCTTTTCTTTGATTGTTTGTTTTGTTTTATACAAAAAGTTTCATATAATAAATGACTTTAAGGCACGTTTTAGAAATTGGTTCTATTTTTTTTTTCAAAATTGTTAAATAATGCACATGATCAATATTCTTGGTGATGGTAATTGCTTCCTTGTTTGAACCTTTTGGGTTGAGTATCTTTGTTTCAATAGTTTTTTATTTTTGACCTTCCAATGTTCAGATTCAAATGCTGCTAATGAGAGGATATTCCATGAAATATGCATAAACAGCATAATGAAATCAATAGTTTAATTGACAGCACTTTGATACTGTTCTTGTTAAAACTTAAAATGAGATCAATCTTCAAAAAATTTGTTCTTGGCTTGTTGGACCTAAACACAAATACTGCCAGGCCGACTTAACATTGCTTTTATAAATTAAACAAATTTGCCAAAGAAGAGCAAAATATGCCAATTTTTTGCTGGTTGGGCAGAACAGCACATTTTGGGAAGGCTGAGAAATACAATGTAGAAAATACATTATATACAAATGACAATTGAACAAGTGGTATACCTCTATCGTGACTATTTCCAGATTGCCCAGATAGGGTGACTTGAGATAAAAGGTCTCCTTTGTCTCTCTCATGAAAATGAAATTCATAGATCCTCTACCCTTCTTCAGTTCTGTTCGTGTGAGCTCCTCCCGACTTCCTTTGATTGTGATGTGTACCTAAAAATATAAAATTATAAAGCACTGAATTTTTTTATAAAATGAAATTTTATCTTCTTAACATTATCATATGAAAATTTCTGTAGAACATGGTCTTTATATCTGATATGATTAATTTGCAAAACCACATTTTAATTTTTGCTAATTGTCTTGACACCACATTCAAATTTTGAATACCTAGTTAAATATATTCAATATCTATATCATATCTTTAATACATGTAGGAAGATAAGTATTTCAAAGACATTCATCTTACTGACCAAAGTGTTCATCAGTGCTGCATTGAATTTTTATAAATTTAAATTTTGGGAAAATTTTTGTCATATAAGCCATATAATATATATACAAAAAGCTTAGAATTTAAAAAAAATCTTTCAAAATATATGAAAGAAAACTTATACTTTTTATTGTAGAAATACTTAATTTAATCTATCTTAAAGATGTCTAATAGCTAAACAGCTAACAAAAAAATTGTTTTTTTTTTTAAACACAAAGTATTATTTAATCACATAAATATTGTAAGACATTTCACTAACCTTAGCATTAATACCAGACTCTCCAGTGTACACATCCACTTTGTATAGACGATCATAAACAGTAGTATCTATAACCTCCTCCTCCTTCCTTTTAACTGTAGGACGTGGTGCAATGTATTTGATTCTAGTTTTTGCTGATACAGCTCTCTTTGGTATCTACAAATCAAAGAATATCTTAAACTAGAGGGTTTTTTTGTATGCAAGTGCTTGTGATTAGCGTTATAAACAGATATATTGTCTTATGTTTTTAAAACCTAATAGCTATGGCAATTTTATAAAGGTTTTTGTTTGTTTTTACCTTATGAAGATGCATATGACGTTGATGTTCTTCCATGGTTGTACACAGGTAGCAGAATTTATTGGGTGGCAGAGCTGAAAAATATATAAGAAAAATTAATTTTGGCATTTATCTTTTTAAATACATTTTGTATATGTACCTGTATTGGAAATTACTTTAGATTTTGTTTGCAAACGCAATAAATTTGAAAAATATGCATGTTTTAAAATCTAGAAACCAACATGTAAAAACTATAATGTTTCTCAACAAAGTTGTCTAGCTCATGACTTACGAGTTTCTGAGATTGTTGAATCATCATCTCGGGTTCTTTTGTCTAGACTTTGAATAGTATCCACATCTGTAAACATCACATTGGGGTCCTTCCATCTTCCTTTAAAACTTTCTGAAGCTGCTGAAAGAACATCAAATTAAAAATTAGCATTTCATACAGAATTTATTGATTTGATATTTATTCATGAAAATTCATTGTTTCAAACAGTAAAAAATTTAAGATGGAAAAAAAAAACATATTAAGTAAGTAAATATAATCTGCCCACTCAATTAAAAAATAAATTTTGTTGGTTTATATGCGAGCATAGCGAGCTCTCTTATGTAGAAAGTATGCCAAATTGCACGAGACTCAAAATACTATGGAAGAAAAATCGTTCTCACCGGAAACATTCGATTTTCGGAAGTTTTCGAAAATGTATGCACATGCTGAAAAATTGCGGGAAATTGAAATACATCGTCCCAAATTATCTCGTCCCAGGCATTATTCGAAATTTTCAATGGAATTATCTACGCGAGCTTTTAAGGCAATGTCTTTCTCATATTATTTATGAAAACTTTTTGCCTCATGAATTTTGAAGATTCCCACCATGAAACTGTTTTGGGAACATGCATTAGGCGAGCAGATGTTTAAATCTCTCTTATGTAGAAAGTCTGCAAAATGTCAAGGAATCCAAAATAGATGGGCTAGCTGAAACATGTTTTGTCACATATATATTTGAATTTCTCTGGGAGTTTTAAAGTCTGCATACAAACTGATAAGGACATGAAATACTTCCACAATATCCCACTTTTTTCCAAGATTGCTCAAACATCCTTCAGCTTTTTTCCAGCTTGTTTGGAAAACCAGCTGAAAGGACATCAGAGCAGTCTGGGATTTATGCTATTTATAATCTGTCATCGTTCCAAATTATCCCCTCCAATGCACTACCTTTTAATGTATTTTTAGTATTACATTTTTGCTACATTTGGGCACTTGCTGTCCTGCATGACTTGATACGCTCCCAAAGGGAGAGATAATGGTAGAAATGTCAATATTTTAGTTGTACTATGAGCTGAATTTTCCTTCAACGTTCGGTTTTGAACACTTGTTTTCCTGCACTTTCGGCATCTTTTTAAGTTTTTTTCCTTTTCAAACGTCATGCGTCATTAAACGCATAAGTGACCCACAGCCACAGGAAAAGCTAGTTTGGTTTTATTTTCGAACATGAATTGTTACAAATTAATCACATTTAAACGCTTTTTAAAATCATTTTCAGCTTGTTAAATATTTATTGATATGGAGCGTCGCAGGTTAAACCTGCCTCATACATTTTGTATTACTTAATTGTTAAAGTACCTTCACTCTGAGTGTGACCCAATGCTGATTGTGGTCTATTTTCTGTATGCCAATGTTCAATACCATACTCACAACATGGGTCATTTTGTGAAATGCTTGTTTTCAATCTTTCAATGTTATCAGAAGTTCTGTGGCATAGATTTTGCAATCCATCACCATACAACTGTGTGTTAATTGGCCCAACCCAAGTATTTACGACGTCATTTTCATCGTCGTAAAATCTAACATTTGATCCTTTAAGGCGATTTCTTCTGTGAGTCCTCAAATGCTCTCTTACGTCCATTTTCCTGTTTTAAATGTTAGCAGAATGATTTTTTTCTAGAGTCTGCCATAATGTTTATCTCATGTTACCACAGGAACTTTTGCCGAAAACAGGACGCACTAAACAGAATGTCGTAATTCCAAGGTGGTAATGCTAAATTGTACGAAAACCCGGGTCTGAAATGTGAAAACAAAATAGTAACTTTCAACAAAAATAAAATCTGCTTCTGGTAAATTAAATAATTATTGAATTTTTAAAATGAAATTTTAATTTTGCTTTAGAAATATATCAATCATGAAAGAATTGAGAAAATGCGCATGTCTGAAAGAGTAGCCATTGAAAATTTGGGCTCCACTAAATTGTTAATTTCTCAAAACCAAAGCTATTTCAAACCATTTCATCAATAAGAAACGGTAACCATACACACTAGAAAACATATTCTTGATTCTTTTGATCCAAAAACACCCGATCTAAAAATTGTCAAAATTTAAAAATTTGACAGTCGCTACCGCCATAAATTGGTCACCTGACCATTCCGGAAGTAAACAAAAATCTTTCCAAAAAGTACACAGGCTAAACGTGAGGCAGATCCTGTAACCCTGAGTTGCCCAGGGAACGAAGATTAATCTGTAAGTCTGTCTGTACTAACTTCCTGCTATCTTCTGCCTTTATACCTGTCTCATTGCACAACATGAACATTGTAAACAACATCCTTACAACAGTTTTCATAGCGAATGTCCTTGCAAGATCGTTGAATATAGACAAATCAGTTCACTGCAAACATGTGTTAGGTATAAATAGTAACATCAATGTAAACAAGGAATCACCAGACAGAACATCATGGTCAGTAACATTGTCAGATCAAGTTACAAGTAAGTCAACCTTACATACATGTTTGATATTACATTACAAACCAAAGACATCATTGATAAAGTATGATAAATTAGTGCTCACATACCTATGTAGTTTACTAATATCAAACTCATATGCACCAGAACCAAATCCTGGCCCTACAAACAAAATAAAATACCCATGTGGCACATGTGAACAAGAGGTCACATGGAATGATAAAGGAGTATGTTGTGACAACCCAGAATGTGGAAAATGGTATCACATAAACTGCCAGGGCATAAACGATCAAATGTACAACATACTATCAGAAAACAGCAACCTTTATTGGGAGTGCTTATGGTGTGGTATGCCAAACTTTTCGACCACATTTTTCAACACCACAATAGAAACATCAAATCAATACTCAGAGCTCGATGACTCAAAAAATGACTGTGAAAACATTGGACTACCATCATACACATCATCACCAATACCAAAATACCAACAGAAGAATAAAAACACCAGATCCAAAACAAAGCATAAAGAACAAACCCCACTCAGAGTTCTCACTATAAATTTCCAGTCTATGAAAAACAAAAAACCAGAAATACAACAAATAATACAGTCCTGCAATCCAGACTTGATATTTGGTACTGAAACTTGGCTCAATAAAGACATCTCACCATATGAGTACATCTCACCATCAGAATTCACCATATACGACAAATGCAGAGAAGACGGTTATGGAGGCGTTCTCATTGCGATCTCAAACAAAATCACATCCTCCAAAGTACAAATTGAAACAACTAACTGCGAAATTGTTTGGGCAAAAATAACATCATCAGATAACAAAACCACATATGTAGGCACTTACTACCGTCCACCATCAGATAAAGGCGAATCCCTAAAACAACTAAATGACTCACTCCAAAATGTGTGCAAAAATACAAATGCCAACATCTGGCTAAGTGGAGACTTCAATTTAGGTCACATTAACTGGAGTATCCCATCGGTAACACCAGGCAAACCAGATCATGACCTACACAACCAATTATTAGACATCCTAAATGACAACAATCTAACACAAGTTGTAGACAAAAAGACCAGAAATGATCGTACCTTAGATTTACTCTGCATGTCAAATCCATCTCATGTCAACAGAATCGAAACCCTTCCACCGGTCGGTCATAGTGACCATGACATTATCTTCAGTGAAATAAACTTTAAAATGCCAAACTCAAACCAGACACCACACAAGGTTTTTATATACAAAAAGGCAAACTGGAAAGAAATTGAAAAAGACCTGAACAACACTTACAAACATCTAAAAGAAAATCAAACAAACATGACAATCGATGAATTGTGGACAAAATTCAAAAATGACACACTAGAAACAATTGACAAAAACATCCCTAAAAAGATGCTTGGGAAAAAATCTAAACTACCATGGCTTAATAGAGATCTAAAAAAACTCATTAAAAAGAAAAACAAGCTCTACAATAAGAAGAAACAAAACCCTACATATACAGCTGAATACAAAAAGGTAAAAACTAAATTACAAAAAGAAATGAGAAATGCCTATTGGACATATGTAGAAAATGTCATATTTGATACAGAAATAAAAGAACCTGACAACATCAACTACAAGAAACAACCAAAAAACCTGTTCACTTTTATTAAAAGTCAGAAAAATGAAAACACCGGCATTGCACCATTAAGAAGTGAAGGAGTTCTCCATACAAACCCTGAAGACAAAGCAAATATACTGAACAAGCAATTTCAATCTGCTTTCACATCAGAATCTGACACGACCATACCTTATAAAGGGCACAGTACACACCCCAAAATGAACGCTTTTAAGATCTACCGAGAAGGAGTTCATAAACTATTAAAAAATATAAACCCTAAGAAAGCCACTGGACCTGACAACATCGCAGGCATGATACTAAAGGAAAACATTGACATCTGTACAGACATCCTCACCATTATTTACAATAAATCACTAGAACAAGAAAAAGTACCATCAGACTGGAACCATGCAAACGTGACACCAGTGTTTAAAAAAGGGGACAAACATCACCCAGGAAACTATAGACCGATTTCCTTAACTTGTATTGCATGCAAGATCATGGAACACATTCTTGCCAGCAACATGATGCACCACCTCGAAACTAACAAAATACTATACGATCTTCAACACGGCTTCAGGGCAAACAGATCTTGCGAATCCCAAGTTCTATCTCTGGTTCACGAACTCACAGAAAACAACAACAAAAATATTCAAACTGACCTTATAATAATGGATTTCGCAAAAGCCTTTGACAAAGTTCCACACAAACGTCTAATATACAAACTTAAATATTTTGGCATAAATGAACAAACAACAAACTGGATTAAATCTTTCTTATCAAACAGAACTCAAACTGTACTTTTAGAAAATTCAACATCTTCAAAAATTCTGGTTACATCTGGCGTACCTCAGGGCACTGTACTAGGTCCAATACTTTTCCTAATTTACATAAACGATCTCCCAGAATACCTTAAACACAGCAAAATCAGACTTTTCGCAGACGACAGCATCATCTATAGAAAAATAACATCTCAAAATGATTGCTTAAGACTACAAGAGGACCTTGAAGCCGCTATTAAATGGGAACACGACTGGCTTATGCAATTCCACCCAGACAAATGTAACATCATGCGAATAACAACAAAGAAAAATCCAACTCACTTCTACTACAACATGTCCGGCCATATTCTTGGAACTGTACAAACTGCAAAATATCTTGGCATAACACTATCATCAGATCTAAAATGGAATACACACATACAGCAAACCGCAGCAAAAGCCAACAAAACATTAGCATTTGTAAGACGCAACCTCAAAGTCAAATCAACAACTATCAAAGAACGTGCTTATCAATCACTAGTCCGACCAAAACTTGAATACTGCTGCACTGTCTGGGACCCACATACTACTGAAAACATAAACACACTTGAACGTATACAACGAAGAGCAGCTAGATATGTCTGTCACAGATACCATAATACCAGTAGTGTGACAGACATGATGACACAACTAAATTGGCCAACCTTACAAGAACGAAGAATCAAAACTAGACTGCAAATGTTTCATAAAATCATACACCATCAGATTGAAATCCCAGCAGATAACATCTTAATAAAAAGCCAGGCTAAAACCAGATCCACCCATGAACAAACATATAGACAACTATCATGCAATAAAGACAGCTACAAATTTTCATTTTTTTGCCAAACAATAAAAGATTGGAACAAACTACCATCAAGAATTGCAAACATAAATTCCACTGACAGCTTCAAGGAAGCACTCACTCACCAAGTGCTCCTTGATACATTTACTCACCTCAAATAGTAAATACATGTTTTTATCTTATAGCAAACTTGAAAAAAAAAAATGTAAAACTTAGATAATATAAATTAAAAAAATTGTAAATACTAAAATCAATTTCAAAAAATGAAACGTAACTCTTTCAGCATGCGCCGGAACGTAATCCTCAACTAGTTGACGGTGTTTCCGTAATAGAGAAGAAGAAGAAAATTTCTATGCATAAAAAGAACTTTTTAAAAAGATGGCCACTGGACACACGGATGCATGAATAATATCATATATACCTGTATATATATTATTCAATTTACAGCACTCTGTATTGTAAAAAGGAAAGTTTCGTTTCGAATAAGCAAAGAAGTAATAATGAGGAGTCCGTACGCCGGGATATCAGAGCATGCCAAGACAAACCCAACTGACACAAAAGGCAAGATACACACATAGAACAATTAAACTTCAATCAACATTACAAACTCGAGTCGGCACCAGATTGGACTCAAGCACCCCTTTATAGAGCAAGGAATTTGACGTTGAAGTGGGTCCAGGACTTTCTCACAAACTGAACACAGTCATTCATTTTGAAGAACTGTCCCTCAAGGCACAGCCATCGACTCCTTACTGTTCATAACATATAACTGTCTGCTCTCAAAGAAGGACAAACAGCATACTGCGACACTATTTACAATCGTAGTTAAATCAATTATATGTGGATTATAAAGGACCAAAAAAATGTTTGATATTAAATCTCGGTCATTTTTTAAGTTCCTTCTTTGAAAGAAGCAAAGAGGCAGGCACCAATGGGACAAGAGTGCAAAAGAGCAACGACAAAACCGGTAAACACGAATAAGAACAGCGCGAGGATATACAAAACATAAAAACCACAGAATAAACCGAACAGAAATCAACAACACAAACTCAAGTCGTAACAAGAGTGAACTTAGGTGCGTCGGAAGAGTAAGCGGTTCCTGTCTGCTATAGCACACCCGTCGCACTACTAATATCCAATTAGGTAAAGAAAGACAAAACAAAACCCTGTGACAAACCAACATCTGTACTCATCTGCGAGAAAGAAATACCATATTTATCTACGAGTGCATGGTTTCTACCGTAAAATTTCTTGAGCGCAGACAGCACCTGAGGAGCAACATAACCTTGTGTTAACAATTTCTGTGTCAAACGTGACGCTCTGCCCAGGAAATCGATGTAGTTCCCGCAAGCCCTGGAGTAACGAATCAATTGTGAGCAGATGGAATGTTGCTACACAAGAAGGGAAAGTTGACAATTTGAAAGTTAAAGTTATCACGTTTGTCATAGAGCTTTGTTGAAAGTTTTCCTTGAGAGTCTTTTTCGAGATGTAGATCTAAATTTTAAGCAGACTTCTTAGAATCCGTTGTGTCCTTTATTTCAAGTTCCTGGGTATATATGAGATGGAGAAAGTCACCCAATCGAGAATTGTTCAGTGAAAGGACATCGTCAAAATATAGGAAAGTGAGGTTGAAAGAGAAAGCTGGTCTACGATCTTTTTTGTCTAGAAGAGAAGCAAATCAGCAAGCAAAGGTGCACAATTAGTGCCCATTATAATTCCTATTGTTTGCCGAAAACACGTCCTCCAAACTGAACAAAAATGTCTACTCATTTTACATTTGTTGATCTGCCAATTTTACATTTTCGGCGATCAAGATTTATGTACATTTCACATGTACATTTATTTTCAGTTTGACAATTATGATTTATACATTTAAAGTTTAATTTATTTCACAGTTATTTTCAGTGTGACATTTATGATTTATACATTTAAATACCGTGGTCAATATTCGTCAAACCTGTAAAAAATTTCCTTAATAGAATTTTAAAACATGATAGTTGTTTTTGTTACTAGAATTCAATAGAGCTTTCTAATTCACTAGCTTCCGTCTTCACTTCTGGGTTTCAAGTTGGTCTGTCATATGGATATGGTATATGGTAATATTTATGCACGAGACAATAAAACACAAATAGTTTAAAAGGCAGTTATGCCTTTTTCTTATTTTCAAGGAGACATCTTTGATAATGTTATATTTCTACATTTTTTCTAAAACATATGGTAAAGATAAGATTTGTTGCAGATTGGACTTATTGACAACATATTTGTCACATTTGGACATTTTTCAACAATAAATTGTTATTCCAATGGGCATAAACTGTGGTCCTCTCCTTGTCAACTTGTTTTTATACTCATACGAGATTGAATTTCTTCAGGAAAACATAAATAAACGAGAAGATGAAAGAAGCAAAGTCCTTTAATGTATACTCAATGCACCACAGGCTAATGCACCCAAAAGTGACGAAACCTTCGGCAAATATTCCGCACATGCTGGAACCCTACGTATAGTGACTTACAATGTAGAACCCTTACCTGAAATGATCACACATGCCCGAGTTTTACATAAACAACTTTTATATGTCGAAAATACAATACTGAAGACCACTGGAAAAGGTGAGAGGTAGGTAGGGGCGTTTTATTTAGCCTATGTGATGCACTACTTGGCGGTCCTCAAAGGGATATTTTACGTGCATGAAGCGTGGCACTCTCCACACATGTTGGCCCACTATGGTTTGTGGTCAGATTTTTCTCATATTGCCTGACTACCCCGGCATGCATTCATTATGACAGGGTTGTCCCATTCAACCACTTGGAGCACACATTCCAGTCGCTTTGTGGGCTTATTGAAAGACTGAAATAGAAATCACTTGAATTAAGACACACACTCACACACACACACCTTGAAACAATACCTGCAAAATACAACATAGAATGATTGACATAGAACCAAACAGGCACTACACATCAAGCGACTCCCGAGCTAGAGGCAGTAATAAACTAATGCAGACCGCTGCCAAACAAAGAGCTTATTAATATCAATCTGTTCTTCTTAGGATCCATCATGGATTAAAACAGGCTCCTTAGCTTCTTTTGTTGCAACGTCAGAGTGACTAAAGGACTTCAGAGCAGATTTAATGCCACCCCTGGTCTGATTTATTCAACTTCATTTTGACCAGTACAGGACAATTTGTATACTAGTATATAGTTGATGATTGAATAGAAGATAATGAGATGTGGAATAAGTGTACACGACGCAACCTACAATATGAATAACAATTTAAACCACTTTAAACAAGCTTAAACTTTGTCAAATTTGCATTTTATGCATGGGAAATAAGTGAAAAAATGTTATAGAATGTAAGGTTGATATCATACATTTCCACTAATTGTTTCTTATACTAATAATTGTAATAAAAAGGTAGTTCTTTAAGCCCGTCTATCAGGACCGAAACTGATCATTATAGTAGGACTCTTTGTACCGCCGTGACTTGCAATACACAGGCAAAATTTAGACATACGTCTGATGCACCTTTGTAAAAACATGCGTCTGACGTAGCGTATAAAGGGGGTACGTTACGTTACGTTAAAAACGACGTTATCGATAAAATTTACCTGTGAAACAGAAAAACGTCCATTTACGATTTGAAACGCAACGTCAAAGGACAAGGTACGGTAAGGCCTGTATTTGGCCCACTAGTAAGTAAGTAAGTAAGTAAATGCTTTATTTAAAGAGGCTAACCCAATTAGAACTAGTCTAATTTTCATTGGGGGTCTCATAAATATCAAGGTATACATTATATTATATAAATAAAAACAAATACACAATACATAAAACAAAACATATATAGTGAAACAAAAGTTATACATATATTAAACTAAAATAAATAATCACATTTCCTTTTTTGACAGATAAAAATCATAACATTTTAATTTAAAAACTTCTAGGTTTTTACAGAGTTTTATATCATTTGGCATTTCATTCCATAAATTTACTGCTGTATAATAAAAAGAATTTTTGTAAAAATTAGTATTTGGTCTTGGAACAAATAAATCTTGATTTGATACAGATCGCAAATTGTGTAAATTAATAGGGTTTTTCTGTAATTTTAGATAGTCATGTACCTGATCGTTCACAATTTTATACATTAAAATTGATTTTTGATATTTGACCCTTTCTACAAAAGGAAGCCATCTTAAAGAAGAAAACATAAATTCTGACGATATAGAAAAATCGCAATCGAGAATTATTCTTGCAGCTCTTTTTTGTAATTTATTAATTCTATCAGAATCTTTTCTTGAAACAGTGCCCCAAGTTGAGCTGCAATAATCAATGTATGGTTGTATATAGGCATTATAAAATAATTGCCTAACATGTGTTGGTAAAAATAATTTTAGCTTACATAATAGGGAAATTTTTGAAGATAATATCTTGCAAACCCTATTGACTTGTTCTTCCCAATTCAGATTTTCATCAACACTTATTCCAAGTAGCTTATATGAATGAACGTTTTCAATATTAAATTCATTTATTCTGATGTTAAGTTCAGGCAAGTTTGCCATTTTTTGTTTGAGCATAGTCTCATACACTTTGTTTTTTGTATATTAATTTTCATGCTATTATTTTTACACCAACTCTCAATAGCAGTAATATCATTTTGTAACGTGAAATCAATATTTTCAAACTTTTTGTCATGATAATGAAGGGTAGAATCATCTGCATATAAATCTACATTTGATTGACTTACATGTAAAGGCATATCGTTTATGTAAACTAAAAATAGAAGAGGGCCTAATATCGAACCTTGGGGTACTCCGTAGTTAATGAATTCTCTGCTAGACTTTAAGCTGGAAAAATGAACTTCCTGCATTCTATCAGATAAATATGATTTTATCCAATGCAACAAGCTTTCACTTAAATTATAGAGTTTCAATTTTTCAATCAAAATGGAGTGATTTACTAAATCAAAAGCTTTACTAAAATCTAAAAATATTGTACCAACTATTTCACCAGTATCCATATATCTAAGCCACTCATCAATAAGCTTTGCAAGAGCTGTCTGACAAGAATGTCCTTGTCTGAAACCTGACTGAGCATTATGCAGAAGTCTTTTACTGTTCAAGAAATTATATAATTGTGAACTAACATGACGTTCAAAAAGTTTCGATATGGTACAAAGGACAGAGATGGGCCGATAGTTTGAAGGCAAATATGTTGGTCCACCTTTATGTACAGCAGTAACTTTAGCACATTTAAGTGTTTTGGGAAAACGCCCATTTGAAATACTCAAATTAATTAGATACGTTACGGATGGAGCAATAACATCTGCACTAAGTTTCAAAATTCTTGGACCTATTTTGTCCAAACCAGTTGATTTGTTTATATTTAAAGACTTCAGGTATTTTAAAACTTCCACAACTGAAACGAAAAATAGAAAACTGATCTAGAGAAAAGTCCTTTTGTTATTTATTAAGTCAAATAAACGAAGAAGATAAAACAGCTAAAATTAAAAGAATTTGTTATGTTATCTATTCGAAATTGTCAAAACATGTTGAATATGTACGATTTCTTTCAAATTCGCGGAAAATGGACAATATTTGGGTAATATTTTCATTTTTAAATGCCAGCCACTACTTAGACCACAGTTATTGTTTATGAACTTTAATTTGCACTATAAAATTATTATGGTCTACGTTGTCGCCAATCATTGAAAATACCAAAATAAGCATGAAAAATGACATTTTTCAACAATTTTGTTACTTTTGCACTACTTTAGGCCTCTATAAAATTAAAATAACAGAAGATGATGAAAAATGTTTACCATTGTTAAAAAGTTTAATCATCTAACTTGAAACCTTAATGATGCTTAAATCATTTACTTAGGATTTGTTTTTCTTTAAATAAGGGGGCCAAATATGGCCCTTACTGTACCTTGTCCTTTACTTGAACAGTGTTGAACTTTAAAGCTATTAATTATCTTTGATGCAAATTCTTGAAAAAAGATGGTCCATGACCTATGACAAAATTTATGTCGTTGTTAAAAGAAAGATTTGAACTTTCTTGTGTTAGTTTTTGGTTGAAATGTTATGAAAAAAATTTGTTTTAATCAATGGAGAATAACAAAATTTTGAAAACATTTTATCTTTTCCCATTACTTCTACAATGTATGGAAGGTGCGCTGCGTAAAAACGATTGAGAAGTACACCCGCTATTATTAATTAGTGCTTTTATGGTGGCTTGTGGGTAAATCAGACGAAAAATACACCCGAAATTGGGAATTAACATCTAAAATGCAAGAAATATGCCTAATAGTATTGTTTTTTAATTGGAAACTATTATTAAGGCATTTATGTTACTAATGACATAAAATTGACTTTAATTTAGTTCTTAAAAATACAAATTAAATACTTTTATACATAAATATCCTGAAAATCACGTATATAAAACATCATAAGTATTTAAAACATTATTTTTTATCCTAAAGATAAGCTACCTAAATACCAATATATTGAAGGGTAGAGAGTCGTTTGATTGTGCTCTTTAATGATAAAACACGACATCGGTGCACAAGTTGTAAAGTACATATGCGAAAGTATTTTAGTACATCCGCACAAGTTGAATTGTACATCTTTTAACGATTGGCGAAAGTTGAGATGTGCAAATGCGACAGTTGAGATGTACAACTGCTTTAGTTGAGAAGTACAACGAATAGTTGAAAGTATCAATAGGTAGATATTTCTTTTTTGCTTTACCTCGTTACGATTTAAGTCACATTGGTGGATTTTCAATTTCTCACGGTTCAGTTTTGTAAGTGTTTTGTTTTCTGTTATCCGATTATGTTTGCTAGATTCGTCTTTGATCTTTCTGAGTTACCCATTTTTACATCTGCAAATGCGACTTTTTGTATTAATTATAATATTTCCAGACGAAATCGAAATGAAATAGTCAATTTTCAAAAAAAAAAACAAAAAAAAAAACTGTCTATAAATCATTAACTTTTTCATGTTTGGACCATATGGTTTGATCATTGATCAAATAAAAGGGAGACGGCGGTAAAGTTGTTAACGTGTCGGGCTACTAACACTGAGTCTCGTTGTTCCATCCTCGTCTGAGGTGAAAATTTCATGAAGCAATTTTCCGATTTTCCGACTCTCTTCTCAACACCATTTGTGAGAGTGGTTTCGAGGAACGATGCCCAATCCTTCGAAATGGGCAAAAAATGTCCCTTTTAAATATGGTGAGAGGAATATCTTATGCAAGTCCTCTCTTGTTTGTTCGTGCTTGTTTTGTTATGTAATGACCGATTTTGCCTTCGCTCTTCCTGACTTTTGGCTTCGGACTGCCCGATTGGTGTCTCAATTGTCTTCTTGTATAGTTCGATAAGAGGAGGCTCAATTGTGCCGCTACAACGTTCACGCTCGCAAACTGCAAGACAAAATTTTGTAGCGATATGTACGGTTTTCAAGTTACAAGTATTTGTAAAATATAGTGATTTTTATGGTCCCAAAAATGCGAAAATTGTCATTTTATGCCATCCGCGACGCCATATCGGGGGCACTAGGTTTTACTTATGCTCGTACGTCCGTACGTATATGTATAATTTCGCAAAGCGTTTCTAAGAAACCGTAAATGGAAATGAGTTGGTACTTGGTAGGAAGGTTCAGTATGACAAACAATGCATCCTAAGCCATAAGCGACTCTCAGATCTGTAGGACTTTTAACTTTTTATTTGGGGCCAACGGGGGGGGGGGGCATTGGCGTCCCATGGACACATTCTTTCTTTATCTTTTTTTTAATCTAAAATCGTTGTCATTTTCAACAAAATTTCTAATTCATATATTTTAAGATGGAGCGTGACACTGGTCATGTGACCGCGAAAAGCAAAAAGTGCAACAATATGTGCAAATGTCATTAAATATGAATAAAATTTAGGCTAAACAGTTTTTTTTATATTAGAGGAGTAATTAAAAGTTTAGGAATACTTTTGAATTATTATCAAACTCTTCAATCAAACGTATATATACATGTAAATACATTTTTTTTTATTTTTCAAGGGAAATAATTCATACAAAAACTGGCAAAAATTTCAAAGGATTATAATGTTGGCAAAATTTTAAGCAAGTGACCCACTTTTATAGTTTTAATTCAGAACATGTTGAAAAAAGGTCATATTGATAGAATTTTTCTTGAGAATATATTTCATGCAAATATTTTGACCGTTCTTATATAAATTAGGCACACTTTGAACCCTGATACTGGGAAAAACAAGGTAAGTTACCTTGCTACGCCTGACACGCGTTTCCTTTATTCATAACTTATCAGAGGCGCTCTCGCAAAATATCTGTTTAAAATCGCGTTGTATGCAAAGTTCTTTCAGCGCTCTGTATTGTCGGGTCGGGAAATATTGAGTATGGATATGACCCTTTTAAAGAATACATCCTTAAGTGATTTCTTGTTTAACTTGAGGTGATTGCCGATTTTTATTTAAATTTAGTATTTTTCGTGTTCAAATGTGTATAAACAAAGTACACTGTTGCACTGATAAACTTTAGCTTATGTACTATTCAACATGTGCTTGTGTACTATTCAACTAGTGCACTCTCAAAAAAGTTGTACTTCACAACTATAACATGAAATATTTTACTTGCTTTGAAAGATAGATTTGTAGCATTGCTTAATACCTTTATTTCATCTATTTTATTATATGTTTATTGAGGAAATTGTTTAAAGTATACAATATATACATGTTTTATTTTGTTTGTTAGCCCATTTTCATGCAGCGGCAACTTTATTTCAAAAAATGAACAAAACGTTCGACTTTTTTATTCTTACTTGACAGCCATTGATTTTAGTTAAAAACGAATGTCATGCCATAAGACAATGTAAAGTATAGTAAAAAAAGTGCCAATTAAATTCAAAGGAATAACTGCTTACAAGTCTTTTTTATGGAAAAAAGCCAAAAAATATGCAGACGGTTTTCAAGGTTGCACAAGTAAACTATGACGTATGTACTTCTCAATCGTTTTTACACAGCGCACCTTCCATACATTGTTCTATACAAATTTCCCGCCAAAAACGATAATTTCAAAGTGAAGTAACTTTAAAAATCGACCCATGACCCCCTATTTTAAGTGTCATGGTAATATCATTCATTATGAAAATTTGTTTTGAAAAGTAAGATGGTTGACCAAAGTAACGTATCCCCTTAAACATATGTTGCTAACCGCCATACTGTAAACGTACGTCAAAAAATTGTCAAAACATACCGTCAGACGTACGTTTTTAAACGTGTGTCAAACATATATTTACCATACTTCAGACATATAGTTTCCTAAAATGTATGAAATTAGTGAGTTATTTATTTAGTGTGTTTTATCATGAAATAAAAATATTGCCAAGATAAATTTTAACGTGCGTCAAATGTACGCGGTTTGAAACACCAATTTAACATGCATCAGATGACATGCGTTTAACGTACACCAGACGCACGTTAAACGCAGTCCCCATTTTGCCTGTGTAACACAAAGTACCAAAGCTGGACCAATGTGGTTAAAATTTTGCAAATGCATTTTTCATAGAGTTACTTTACACCAATGAAATAATTGGATGGTAGAAAAAAATGGGACGGATCTAAAAACAAACCAGAAAGCGGGGACCACTCGCACTTACAGTCTACCAAGGACGAGAAGGGGGCTCAGACCTATTTTGCCGAAAAATGTACAGGAAAACAACACAGTTTTTGGGGAAAAGGGGTTTTTAACCTCATATCTCCCCGACATCCTCAACTTTTCCATTTTTTACATTTCTCCCATTCATACCAATGGTATCCAAATGGTTAAATTTACACTCAGTCAAAATAAATTACCGGGCGGTAGTTAAGTTTCGACGTGAGCTTTCCCACCTTTTCTAAGTTTGGAAGTTTTTTCTAAAGTGTCATGGGTTCTCCTTCAGAAGATACATGGATTAAAAGAATTTCAACTTTTGAGGGACGAGTACATCCATTCAGGAAGCCGCTGGTGTAGTGGTTAACGCTCCAAGCTACTAACACAAAGGTTCGTGGTTTCCGATTTTCCGACTGCCTTGAGACCACTTGCAAGGAGTTTCTAAAGGACGATGCTACTCCTTCGAAAGGGACGAAAAAATGTCCCGTATATATGTCTAGAGCAATACCCCACGCATGTTGAAAAACTCTAAGTAGAGTTCGGTAAGAGTAGGATCAATGGGCACACTTGCAACCTGCTGGCTGGAGAGGGATTCGCGTAAGCATAAAGATTGTTTCCCAATCTAGAATACATAAATAAATAAATGAATAAACAATCATAACTATACAAAATTCTATGATGATGCAGTTTCGTCAGAATTTTTTTGTCGACTTAAGGTTAAGATTTATATAAAAATTCTATTTAAATTTAAAGAATTTAAAGTCATCGCACAACGTAGATTCTGTCAATATCGTCAATTTATACTAAATTATGCAGCCTTGTGTCGTTTTAAGCTAGATAAAGCATATCGTCATAAATTAAAGCAAACTTATCATTTATCATTTAGGAGAGGCTATTTGAATTCTGACTGTGTTTTTATCTTATTTCTTTTTCGTATAAAATGCGACAAATCGTATTTTGAGGCTTTAGACATTCCAATGACACTCTGGGAAATATTTAGATGGTCAGCCCATAAACCTCGTTCCCCACTGTCATGACTGCAACTAATCTGATTTGAAGCAGATTGATTGAAGACCTACTCGATGCGGTTGTACATAGGGATTTTTTTTTACCAATTTTCACGTGAATTTCACGTTAGATGAGCAAGTTCATAGGATTGTTTTTCAGCATATCATATTTTCTTAAATTTTTATACAGTCCTATGCCAGTAATACATTTTTTTCCACATGAAAAAGTTAACTAGAAAGTCAAGTGATTTGATTTTCACACGATATTAACGTGTATTCCAAGTGAAATTAACATTGAACTTATTTCAAGTGAAATAAACATTGAAACAATTGCATTTTGGAGATAGCCATACATGATACAGCCCATCAAAAATAATTGCAGTTTGAGTTAACATAATGTGTTATTGTCTCATGTTCATTTACTTCTCAACTTTCATAAAATATTGAACTTATTTCACGTGAAATTAACATTGAACTTATTTCACGTGAATTTCATATGAACAAAATTTCTCTTATTAACTGCAGTGTAAACCTTTAAAAAAAGCTTAGGGTATTCCGATCATTACAATTTGACCGCTGAGGGTCTACATAAAAGATGTAACGCGTATTGCACACATTCAAACTATATTAATTTATATAAGAGAGGACTCTATTAAGCCGTTGTATAATATATGGTTAACTTTTATCCCCAATCCCAGTTTTGGCTAAAACGTTGTATAATTGATTAAAAAACTATTAAAAAGAACCAGAATCTGTATAACTAGATCACGAACATTTTTCGTTTGAAAGCGATTGTTTCCCTAATGAAGACAAACCAAAGCGTTCTTAAGTTGGAGAAGTAGAAATCCATGGTGGAAAAAACTCTGGGGATACCCAATTCATCACAAGAACATTTTGACAAATGGAAAAGAGGGTTTGTATAAGAAATAGCTCATAATGCACACATTTGATTCATAACTAAGCCGCTGCAGGTGCATTGTTCACTTTTCGGATCCAGTCGGCAGACAGTCATAGATTTTTTCCATAATCTTTCTTTCCAAAGAGAAGATTAACCAGCCTGGCTGAAATGCTGTTTATTGATATAGAAAGAAACTATTAATCAATCTTATATGTAAAATATAAAAATATAAAATCAGAATTTGTATAGCTCGACCACGTACATTATTTATTTCACGTTTGAAAGCGTTTGTTTCCCTACGGAACACGAACCAAGGAAACCAGATCAGATCCAATACATGTAGGGAACGGAGAACAATTGATACGTCTTTAAATATTTATAACCTGTTGGTAGAACAATAACACGGCCAAGTCAAACAACCCTCTACTGGGTGTATTTACTTTCAGAACCCGGTGAATTTAGACATATTTACACAATCCCTGTAAATTCTATAATTCAAGAGTTTTAATGGCGTGTATAAATATCAGATTGTTTTTCTTTTAATAATTTAGATTGACAAGTCGTGATTTTAATCAAGTTTGTGTGACTTTGGAGCTTTAGTAGGAGAGGGTAAGTGCTTTGTTTTGTATATGTTGTGTACAAGTTGCAATATTGTACATGTTGCAACATGTACAGATAAATTGTACAAGTTCAGACAAAATATGACATGGTTGTCTTTCATCAAGTTCATGTAATCCCAGAAAAGAGATATGAGATTTTAAACTTTTTGTTAATATTCTGCATGTCAATTCTAAGAAAAATTTACCAATTTTTTTCCTAAAATCCTTTATAAAAGTACCAAACAAAAGGTTTTAATGTGGTGTTGCTGAAATCAAGACATCAAAGTCTGGGAACTTGTATTGCCATTATTATGCAATGGAAGTTCTTAAAACTTATTGTATTTTATAGACTTGATTGTGAAATTTATGGTACACTTTATTTTTAATATTCCAGTCTCAATTATGATTACAAAATATAAGTCTTGTCTAATAATGTAGATGGAATTCAATTTTTTTCTTAACTTGTACAATTTATCTGTACATGTTGCATCATGTACAAAGTTGCAACTTGTACACGACATATATATAGAAGTCAGGTGCTTAATTAAATCTGAACTTTTTAACATCTAGCATCCAAGCATGGGCCTAAATAAACTAGTTTGGTGCAGTGCTGTTATTTTTTACTTTATCGTTGACCTTTTCCAAAACCGAGAGCAGTGGCCGTTTCTGTATGCTATGGACAGCTATTTGTTTGGTATTTTGAAGTTTTTGGTTGGATATTTTTCCATGTGCTTTTCAAATTTGAATTTAATGTCCTCTGCAACGTGTTACAAAGCGACATATATGGGCTGCTTTGACACTATCCGTCTCATTGTGTCGTCCTGCGCTGTCCTGCATCGTCATCGTCCCGAGGTGTCATAAAAATTTTCGTTAATTGGCATGTAGCTTCCTTTTATAGTACTATATGGTGTTAAGCGATTTAATGCCCATAGTTTATCTACTTCCTGTTTACCGAATATTTAAGACGCAGGTGACATACGTCTTCCATGGAAGACCGCCATTCTAGTTCTAATTTAGATTTGTAATAAGCACCTGCCGTGCACTTTAAACGACAAAGCACTGAAGGTCCAAACGCCTACTGCACATGTCAACAACTTTTGACATGACGAATCGTTGATTCCTTTTACTTTAACGTGTACTTCAATTTCCAAAAATCAAAAAGGTTATCGCTTTTGTGATAAAGATGCTCCAAAGGTATTAAATTCTAAGTTGGAAACTCTAAATTGTGTAAATCTTAAGATTATTCTTTCTAGATTTATCTAAGTTAGAATTTGGCACCCTGTGTGGTATTCTGATTAGGTGTTAGCTCTTGTAAGTGTACGGTATTATGTGGTTTACTTTGGGTTTTCAGGGTTTTTGGTCTAGATCATCTCTGGTCAACGCCATAGTTACCTATTGCAAAGTTTCTAGCACTGGTCTATCGTTGCATATTAGAAGACTATCAAGACTTTTTCCTAAGAAGTTGACTCTTGTGTGTACTATTTTGTTTATACAATTGTTTGAAAGGTTATGTAAACTACCCCCGTAATTGTATTTTGTATACATTCGGTTAAAACAGCCAGGGTCCTTATTCTTTTATAACCAAAACTTCCCCAAAAAAGTCATAAAATTAATTTTGTTTTGAAATTTTCCTCCTGGGTTTAGTCTAAATTTAACCGCTCCAGTTTTCTTTTCTAAGCTTAATGTTTTATATCCACAAAACGAGCTACAGACACAGTTTAACATTGTACGCAACGCTCTTTTTCGGGAACAGCTTTGTTGAAATGTTTTATAGGTATTTGATGGACATCAGTGTTCTGTCCATTTCTTTCATGTTTGTTTTGTTGTACATTTTGTTTTGTAACTGACATGCGACGCTTGTAAAATGATGTCCAAGTTTCGTGATAGATTTTCTAGAATCTATAGCCCCTTTATAGCTCCCCATTGTAGTCAAACCTTAAATGATTTTTTATGCGAAAGTCTAAATAAAAGATTGAATTAACCTTAGTGATTGTGTTTTCATTTTAACTTAAGAACACATGTTAAGGGTCCTTTAAAATCGTTCAACTAAGGATAAGTATATTGTAGCCATAAAAATCTCATCAAAATGAAATTAGAAGATATTTTCGTAAGAATTATTGGATTTTGTTATACGTTGAAAACAATCAAATGTTTCATTCGTCATATATAACAATAGCTTTCTTAAGAGATTCGTACGTATGGAGACCAAGTTTTTCCAATATCTTAGCTTCTAGAGTCCGTCCATCCCTTGTTTATGTATATGTTAAAGATGGGAACAAAGGTTTGAGTGTCACTAAGTGTACTACAAATCCCCCGACATGCTGTAAATCTTGATTGTGAAATGACTTTAATGTTTATGTCTTATTTTTTAGTTCAAACTTATTTGTTTTTACATCGCAATTGTAAAACAAGCTATTTGCTCTACAGTTTGCAGGGTTTTAGGGTTGCTCTTGTAACGGTAAAAACCGTTTGAAATAAGTCCCCTCTTTTATCGAACACTAAAATTGATCAATTCTAAAAAAAATCACAGATTTTGTTTCCCTTAGATAATATTTAAAATATAAGTATCTTCTGTTCTTTTCTTTAAATGTTACAAAGAAAACTTTATAACATTGCTCGGGGAGTAAAACTTACAATAATTTAATTTTTCACGTTGTAACCATGGTAAATGTCATTAAATCACGACATTTTATAAAGTCATTAGTTGATTACAAACTTTTTAATTTACTTATTTTTTGTTAAAGTTTGAATAGTCTGGTATCACTTACATCGATCTTATACTTTATAAAATTATCGTTTGAAATCTGATCTTCTACTGAACAACATACTGAAAGTACCCGCTATCACGCAATCTTTGGCCAATACACATTCTATTTTATCTAGAACAAGGTTACCTGTGATTTTAATAATTTCATATATATTAACTGAATTTTCTGTATGATTATATTGTTCAATGAAATGTTACAGATTTCGCCGTGGATAACAACGACTGGTTACAGCCTATTTCTATCAGAAATAACGCAATTAAAGTGACATTCTCGGATTGTCAAGACTCCATAGCATACATTCATCACAAACTGATATTATTTGGATATTAATATATCGAAGTTTAATAATTACTTGTCTTTTAATATAAAAAGACAGATTTAAAAGCGATTGTGTTTTTTAAAAGTCATTTATTTTGGTGCCCCTGGAGAGATTTTTACTTTTAAATATCTACTAATATTGACATACAAGTATTTGATCTAAGGATCGGGTCTCATAAGTAGTGACACAATCTTAAGGTGAGGATATATAGACAGTGACAACAGTGGACTAATTCTAAGCACACCTACAACCTTACACGTTAACAGTTCTACAGTGGTCTTACTATATTGAACATCCGAATTTTTCTTTTGGATACAGCAACAGTTAGGAATATAGAGTTTATTTTGTGAACTTGTACGGGATACTAGGTGAACATTACTAACATGGAGCCGAGAGGCCTCAGCGCAGAGGTGCTGAAAGCACATAATGCCAACGTTACCAAGAAAGACACCAAGCCATTGCAGACTCTTGGAGTTCCATCAAAACCTCTCTGGGGATCAATGGCTGGGAAGGACAAACAATCAGATTCTAGCAGCAAAGTCTCATCAGTGCTGGCAAAGGATAGATTTTCAAGACTCCGAACTAAACTCAAAATGCATAACATGATGGGAGGATCATTCACTCGCAGCAAACAGGGGTCGGAGATCGTTCCCCGGGGAGTGAAAAATATGGAAAACACCTACCGAATGGAACCCGATGACTGTTCTAAGTTTAACTCGGATAAAACGAAACAGATTATCGAATCAACATTTCAGCACTATCTGAAGGACAGAAAGTACGATGCAAAAACTTTTCCACAACTGTGCAAAACTCTGGCGGATTTACTGAAGGAGCGTGTCAAGGCGACAGGATCTAAGAGATTCAAAATTGTAACTTCTGTGTCAATTCTGGAGAACAAAGAACAATGCGCGGTTTGCGCGAGTCGGTGTATTTGGGATACTACGTATGACAATTACTCCACGGCGACTTATAATGGACAGGATTTCTCCGCCATCGGATCAGTATATGCTCTTTATTATGAGTGATGATATTAAATCTAAACATGGAAACGATCTATAAAATAGAACATAATTCTTATCATTTTTTCTGATTTTATCTACAAGTATTAATAATTTGATGCTTTATTATTCTCCATGATTCAATAGTTTATTCTTTTGTGCCGTTAAAGTCGCATTTTAGTAAGAGAAACAATAAAAACATGTATTTCCTAAAAGCTTACATTTATCAGCAACACTGGATTAAGAAAGCGACTGTTAAACCCACAACTTGGCTTAGGATAACTCTGTCGAAGTTAAAAAATCATGTGATCAGAAGTGCTCTGTAAATAGTTCGATGTTATTATAAAACTCTCTGCTAAAAAAGGATATCGTTTTCATTCACTTTTAATCAGGATATTGCAATTAAATTCAAAGTAAACTTTGACAGAGTACTGTATATACTTCAGTGAATTGTCATAATGACATTTGGTAATAAAACTCTCTATAAACTTACTTTTAAATTTTAATGAGCATTTTATTTAATGGAGGGTAGATTATTACATAGTTTTTCATGTATTTTCCTTATTTGCAATTGTAATGAAAAACAGTTGGGATTTCCATCAACTAAATTTGTTACAACCCGTTGCCGTATTTTGCTTGTCATGGAAAGCATCCTTTTTCTTTTGAATAACTATACTACCTCTTGATGGTAGCAATTTATAGAGATTTGTTCTGACGAAATATGTTGAAATCAGCTTCTCCGTTTGCAATGAACCAGCGGGATCCACAAGTCATCTTTTACTCACACAGTTACAATTCTATAATCTATTTCCCTTCAACAACAGTTTTTGTGTATTTGGTTATATATACCCCCGACAAATCCTAAATAAATCCACTATATTTACAAAAATGTCTTTTTAAACGCGTAGCAAGTCAGTACCATTGCAATGGACACCTCTATAGGAACAAAGTAATATGGATAAGGGGGTAGATGCGAGTTTTGTGGTTGGCTAGACTTGTCATCCTTATTAGGAATAAGAACAGATCGAAGTTCCAGGCAATAAATTTTGCTACGCCTGACGTCTATTCAAGACTCATCAGGGGCGCTCTTCCAAAATTACCAAAAATATACCGAAAATATATAAATAGAGCATTAAACCAGAAACGCCGGACTTGAACCCAAATTTAAACTCAAATCAACCTATACTTGGGGTAGGGAGAAACTCCGAGTTTTGAGAATTTTGTTTACAAGGATAATTTATTACATTGAATAAGTTCTTCAACAAAAAATAATAGCAGTCTAAACATCATATAAGTAAGAATTCTTTCCTTTTGTTGCGTAATGAACAAGAACTGTCACAAAATTAATTGAACCTTCCTTAAAATTCTTAACAGAATTTCATTTAATAAGATATTTTTAAACTCAATTATCTAACAGCTTTGTATATTTCTATGACCCATCAAGTTCGGACTAGCCTTACTTTTCTGTTGATTTACTTGTTCGAAAATTAAAATATTATTTTATCTTCTAAAGTTGGTCAAATTATTTAAATGATTCCATTTTATTTCAGAACACTTAGCATTATTTGGAAAACACTCAGGTTAAGAGATAATATCAATAAATTCAATCATTTGCACTGTTTAAATCCTACCCAGGCAAGGCTTTCACCACGAGAATATAAGTGGTGACATTTAATATTTATTAATATAATAAAAGCAAGATGATTGAGCGGTATATTATCATTGAGATTTCATCTTTTTGTTTTGCCTTTTCACCCATTCTCTTGGCATTGTTGGGTTACTAACGAGAAATACTATCCAGGGTTTCTTCCAGCGAATAATAATAATTAAAAAATGATAAAGAGAGAAAGTGGAATAAAGACCGAATATGGAACAAAAAGACCCTGTTTTATTTCAGATAATAAATATATATCAGAAAATTAAATAATGTCTAATAAAATAGCCAAACTTTTTAAACACGAATGAAAATATAACATAGTTCCAGGCAATGTAATACATATTTTATAACTAAACTCTCTAATACACACAATATTTGCTTGTTAATTCGTTCTAATATAGCAGAATTCTTACCATCATTTCTAGGCTTTTCTATCCTTTGTTTCGATTGGAGTTCGCGTTGTTGATTGATGTTCAGGTGTTTTGTGTTTCCATGTTTTACATGTTGTCTGTTTTTGTCCCGTTCTTGTTGGTGTTTACTGGTTTTGTCTCTGCCCTTTCGGACTTTTGACATTCGGAGACCCCATTGGTACATCTGCTTCTTGCAACACTTTGTGTCTTGCACGGTCTTTAATATCCCGGGTCTTATTTATCAATGTCATTATGATCCCTGATTCCCGAAATCCCGAGTTAAAAAAAGACTGATATCCCGACGTCTCGATAATGTTTTGTTACAGACTCCCGAGCTTTTAAATATAATCAGTGTCCCGAAAAAGTCGAAAAAGGTCCTACAAGATGGGTCTAAAATTGAATACGACATATAAACCGAAGGTTGGTTACACTCCCCCTTTCGACTGATACTCAACTTATTTATTTTATTTTGGGTCAACGAGAATGTAAGTAAATAAAAATTAAGATTTTTGAGCATTGAAAAAACAGTATCTAATGATAAGTATTATAAAATTGGTGATAATGAAATGTTGTTGTTTCTTTTAAAAAGAACCGTGGGGTCGGTGGCTCGGACTCCGTGTGACGTCATACTGAGTCTTGGAGATGATGAACAGCAATTTAAAAAAGCGCTGCTGAGGAGGGCGACCATTTGATTTTTTTTTTGGGGGGGGAGGCTTGCAGTTTTTGTTCATAAATTTTCTGGCTTGTCGGTAAATCTCGGGAATAAATAATCCGGCCTTTACACCTGCAAGGAATTAATCCAAAAAATCTGTCCAGTACATGTAAATGTTAGCAGAATCAGGCATTAAACCTAATCCTTGGTAATAAGCAAATGCCTAATCATTTACTAATTGCCTAAAATTTTTAGGCATTAGGCTTATTTCCTGAAATCATGATGGCCAAATTCTATCTATATCTATGAAACAATTAAAGACGTAGTGTAAAATCACAATATAGCGTACAGAGGAGACAGAGTATGATTGATAAGATAATCTTATGATGGATCTTAGGCTTTTTGTCTCGCTTATAGGTTTTTCTTTAATTGCGGCGGCGTAAACTTTTATGTTAAAGTTTTTATGAGCGCCTCCATTTCTCAAGAAGTATAAGTCCTAGGTTGATGAAACTTGGTATGCATATGCATATCTCTGTAGTAGCTTAGCACAGTTGCATCCCCATCTTTTTACCTTGACTTTCATTTTCCGGTGGAGTGACTTCGACAATTTTTCAATAGTTAAGGTTTAATGAGCACCTCCATATCTCAAAACGCATAAGTTCTAGGTTGATGAAACTTGCTATGCATATGCCCCAGTAGTAGCTTAGCACAGTTGCATCCCCATCTTTTGACTTTGCCCTTGATTTTCTTGTTGAGTGACTTTGTCAATTTTCAATACATATAATAGCAATGGTAAGGTTTTGTGAGCACCTCCATATCTTTAGAACTATAAGTCCTAGGTTGATGAAACTTGCTCTTTTTTTAAAAACTAAAGCATAAACCGAAAAGTGTACCATGTTAATACAAAACAAAGAACAAAAACAAAAACAAAAAAAAACAAAAAGCGCAGGTACAAACATGTTCTATGCTCTTGGTAATTATATAGTGTTTATATAGCATTTTAAACATTTTTGTCATAGCCCCTCTAATGAGTCTTGAATAGACAAAATGCAAAAATTTATTCCTTCGATCTGATGTATTTTGTAAAAACATCATATTTGGCACGCAAATTGCTAACAAAAAGCATGGAGTTGACGTCAATAGAGATTTTACGGAAGAAATCATGTGGTGCAAAAAATTTGTATGAGTAAAAAAAAATATGGAGAACTATGCTCTAATTATTAAGAGATAAAGAATATTGAAATGCTTGTAAAAATGGGAATTTTTATCTCTCAGATGAGCACAAATGTTGGTTTGACATAGAGGATAGTATTGTCGATCTTTGTCGGATTTGACCCACGTTATCACAATGTTGGTTTGACATAGAGGATAGTATTGTCGATCTTTGTCGGATTTGACCCACGTTATCACAAATGTTGGTTTGACATAGAGGATAGTATTGTCGATCTTTGTCGGATTTGACCCACGTTATCACAAACGTTGGTTTGACATAGAGGATAGTATTGTCGATCTTTGTCGGATTTGACCCACGTTATCAACATGACAAGTGTTGTACCAAGCCGTAACTGTTCCAGAGCACATGAGTTCACTTTCGTTTCGAAATTCACATTGCCTACTGCGGTTAAGTTGTGTTTAATCAAAATTTTGAATTTACGAGTTCAAAATTTTAATAAAAAAGTTATAACATTTGTTTTTTTTTTATGTTGTGTGGTTTGTATGATTCTAGGAGCCCTGCTTTCACATCTCGAAATAAATTCTCAAGGAAGACTTTCGCCACAGCTTTGGGACAAACGTGATGACTCGTCAAAGTTTCCTTCATTCCGTTCGCTTTTTCACATATCAAGATTGATTCGTTACTACAGAGCTTGTTGAAATTACATCGATTTCCTTGGCAGAGCGTCACGTCTGACACAAAAATTGCTAACACAGGGTTATGTTGCTCATCGGTTGCTTTATTCACTCAAGAAATTTTATCATTATTTTTTTTATGGTATATCTATCTCTCAGATGATGGCAGATTTTGGTTTGTCATAGGGTTTTGTTCGTCTTCCTTTACCGGATTTGACACACTAAATATGAGATTGGCAGCGCGACGGGTTTGCTATAGCAAGCAGGAACTTCTTACTCTTCCGGAGCACTTGGGTTCACTCTCGTTAAGACTTGAGTTCGCGTTTGTGTCTGTTCGGTCGATTTTGTGTTTTTGTGTTTTTTGTTTCAGACTTCGTACTGTTCGTTCGTGTTTACTGGTTTTGTCGTTGCCGGATTGGACATTTGCAGCGCGACGGTTATGCTATAGCAAGCAGGAACTGCTTACCCTCCCAGAGCACCTGAGTTCGCTCTCGTTACGACTTCGCGTTGTTGATTTCTGTTCCGATTATTTTGTGTTTATTGTGTTTTTTGTTTCTTCGTTCTGGTCGTTCGTGTTTACTGGATTTGTCGTTGCCCATTCGGACTTTTGACACTCGAATGTATCATTTGTACCTTTTCGCTTCCTCCAGCTTATGGGGTTTATGTACCACAATTGATTCATTATTCCACAGCTTGTTGGACTTGCATCGATTTCCTTAGCAGCGCGTCACGTCTGACACACAAAAAAAATCAACACAAGGTAATGTTGCTCATCGGTTGTTGTCTTCACTCAAGAAATTTAATGAAAGACATCATGCGCCCATAGACAAATATAGGATTTCTATCTGAATGCAGATTTTGCTTTTGTCATAAGGCTTTGTTTTGTCTTTCATTACCATATTTGACACGCTGAATTGACCACTGGCAGTGCAACGATGTGATATAGGAACTGCTTACTCTTCCGTCGCATCTGAGTTCACTCTTGTTGCGTTGTTGATTGCTATTAATTTTGTTAAGTTTGTTTTGTGATTTTATGTTTCTCGTTTCCTCGTGCTGTTCTAGTTTGTGTTACTTGTAATTGTCGTTGCTCTTTCGGACATTTAACACTTGATTGTCTCATTGGTACCTTTGTTTGTTTTTAAGACACGTCACATTTTCTGAAAGCTTGATTTAATTTCAATATCAGTAAAAAACTTTTAAAAAGATTTAAAGCACCTCTTAAAGAAACACGGAGTGTAAAACATTGTGGTTATCTTTCTTTGAACGTATAGATACAAAAGTACTAATAATTTTACAAGACCGCATAGCCAATACATAACCATTTGACACAAAAGACAACAAGACGACATGTAGTGTAAAAAGAACTCATTATTGGATTGCATACCCGTAGCTAGAATTTTTGTAGGGGGGTCGATTTAGGGTTCGATTTGCAAAATATTTCTTTTTTTTTAATACCAATGTAGTGTTTAACCAAATTTCAGCTTGTTTTTACCTATAATTTTCAATTTCTTATCGCTCAAGGGGGGGTTCGTCCGAACCCCTCGACCCCCCCCCCCCCCTGGCTACGGGTATGCAATCTTCTAAAATGTCTTGAGTGATGCATCAGAGAAGTAACTTAACCTTCTTTTTTGGCAGGCTTTTTTTTATGTCAGATGGGACGCTGTTTAAGAAATTGTGACATATCCCATAAGTTTTGGAATAACGAATCAGTTGCGATACGTAAGTTTACTGTTACAAAAAATGGTAAAGTTGATGATGAGAAAAGTTTGTTATATGATTTCGCAAAAAGTTGTACTTGCATGTCAATTTCGAGATATAAACCCGAATGTGTAAAAGACTTCTAGAAATTGTGGTGCCCTTATTCTGTATCCCTATTCCTGGGGATATATGCGACGCAGAAAATCACTCAATATAAATATTCTTAAAATTACTAAACTAGACATACCGAAGAAACTAAAAATCACAGTTGTCCTCAGACAAAAAAAACAGACAATATGTGAAACATTGAAACACAAAAACTACTGAATATCAATTAACAACGCGAACTCTAGTCGTAACGAGAGTAACTCGGGTGCTCCGGGACAGTATGCAGTTCCTGCTGGCTTAATCACATCCGTTGCGTTGCCATCAGTCAATTCAGTGTGTCAAATCCGGTAAATAAAGGTAATAACAAAACTACCGAACTTGAATGATCATAGTCCAGAGAAAATGACAAAAACGAATCAGTCATACCGGAGAACTGGTAGATCGCAATGGTCCTGACTTGGTACAGGCATTTCAAACGAAATGGTGGGTTAAACCAGGTTTTATGGTGCCAAACCTCCCTCTTCCATTGCGATCTTAGGATCCGGTAATGACCATAGAACACAACATAGTTGTGAGACACAATAGGGATATTGAGGTGATCATCTCAGTACAGCACACCAGTCAAACACTAATTAAAACAATTAACTATCATATCTTTTAACTCAATTTTGAATGGAAGACTAAACAAAACTCTATGACAAACCAACATCTGTACTCATCAGAGAGATCGAAATCCAATGCATGATTTCTTCCGTAAAATTTCTTGAGTGAAGACAGTAACCGAGGAGAAACATAACCTTGTGTGAGCAATTTTTGTAACAGACGTGAGGCCCTGCTAAAGGATGGAAAATAGTCATGCAAGCTCTGGAATAACGAATCAATTGAGATATGTAAACTCCTTCAACTGGAGCGGACGGAATGTTGCTACACAGGAGGGAAAAATGACGATTGGAAAGTTTAAGTCATCACGTTTGTCATAGAGCTTCCTTGAGAGTCCTTGACAGCCCCTTTCAAGATGGAGATCTAAATAAAAGGCAGACTTCCTAGAATCCGTAGTGTCATTTATCTCAAGTTTCTGAGAATATATGTCCGTGTCCTGCACATGGTCGATATCCTCGGTGCTGGATTTGGCTTCCCTGTTCGAACCTTTTGGCATTGAGAACTTTCGTTCAATACTTTTGTTTTTTGACTTTCCAATGTTTTGATCCAAATGCTGCTGATGAGAGGTTACTCCTTGAAATATCGATATACAGCATAACCAAATTAAGTGTTTTTAAACCCGTTTTGGTATTGAATTTTGAAAGCACTGGGTCGATAACCGCTGCTGGTGGACCAGTGGTCCTCGAGGGTAATCACAAGTCTGGTCGTGAGACTTGTCCGACACTTTTCCAATATTGTTTTTGTTAATGAAATTCCAGATTGTTAAATTCTAAATTGTTTGAAACATAATGTTTCTTTCCTTGTAGTGCACATGGTCGATATCTTTGGTGCTGGATTTGGCTTTCCTGTTCGAACCTTTTGGCTTTGAGTACTTTTGATTCAATACTTTTGGTTCTTGACCTTCCGATTATTTGATTCAAAAGTTGACGATGAGAGATTACTCTTTGAGATATCGATATATAGCATAACCAAATTAGATGTTTTTAAACCCGTTTTGGTGTTGTATATTGGTCAGTGAAAGGACGTCATCAATATAACGGAAAGTGAGATTTAAAGAGAGCTAAAGTCTAGAAGCAATTGTAAGAAGTCTGCTTCATATGAATGAAGAAACGAATCAGCAAGCAAATGTGCACAATTAGTGCCCATTGTTTTCCCTATTGTTTGCTGAAGAAGCAAAGAGGCACCAAAAGGTATTCGAGTGTCAAAAATCCGAAAGGGCAACGACAAAACCGGTAAACACGAACAAAAACAGCACGAAGAAATACAAAACACAAAATCTACTTAACGGAAATCAACAACGCGAACTTAAGTCGTACCAAGAGTGAACTCGGGTGCTCCTGAAGAGTAAGCGGTTCCTGCCTGCTATAGCACACCCGTCGTGTTGCTAACCACCAAACTGAACATATATGTTCAATATCAATGAGAAAGTTGAGCGTATCGATTATTTGGTCTTCTGTAAATTTGTTCTGAGACTCATTGATGACAAAGTATCCTTTGCCAGATATTTGTTCCTGCGTTTTCCATTCTTTTGAGAAAAAAATGCGTTTAATCAGTTGTGCCAATCGCGATTTCAGTTGTTCATGTGGAATATGAATGTAAAGTATGGAGAGTTTGAAAGTTTTGATGCTGTTACAAGATGAAACTGAAGAGTTTAGAATCTCCGTCAGTTCTTTCGAATTCATTTAGTCGATTTAAAAGCTCATTAGAGCTTGTGTTACTTTGTTATATATGCATCGACTTTAAATAAGACTTTGATTGATTGATTGATTGATTGAATTCTTCAGGATCCACATTTGATTGACACCTTTTCTATCATAACAACAATCGTAATATTTCAAATATTATTCAAGAATTTGTCAGGCGTAGCAAAATTTATTTGTCTGGAACTTTGTTGTAATATATATTTCTAACATCCGTGATGGTTAACGCTGCTGGTGGAGTTTTTATTCCCCGAGGTTAGCCCGCTCCGGCTTCAACACTTTTGTGTTGACGAACACATCAAAGCTATAAATTATCCGTTTAAATTTTAAAATTGTCAAAACCTTAAGTTTCTTCTTACCCCAGACATAGGTTGGTCTTAGTCATAATTTGGTTTCTAGTTTTCGGCATTTTTGTTTTTGTTTTGTATAATTGTTCTATGCTCTTCATATTCATATAGTGTTTGGTATTTTAAATTTTTGGTAGAGCGCCTCTGATGAGTCTTGAATAGACGAAACGCGCGTATTTGTCTGGAACTTTGTTGTAATTTATATATATATAAAGATTAATGTGGCAGGTGAAATCTGAATTTGTCTGCTAGTATATAGTTGTGTTTGTAAAAATGATGTTAAAGAAAAGGTTTAACGAGAAACATAAAGTTCTCAATACCACTGAATGTGAAATGTAATGTATATTCTTGTCCAGTTGTGTTCCTAAAATTCAGTCTTGTAGGAGCACAGTTGAAGTATCAACTTGTTAATAATAATTCGCCTTTCCCAATTTGATTAAAAAAAATTAAAGTAGTAATAACAAAAGTATCAAACAGATGGGCTAATCTCAAATGTCCATATAATTTTTTCGGAAGACATTATGCGCTCGATTGGATTCCAGTCAGATGTTGGTTTGTGATAGGGTTTTGTTTTGCCTCCTTTTACCGGATTTGACGCACTGATTGACGGTTGGCAGCGCGACGGATATGCTATAGCGAACTGCTTGCTCTTCCGGAGCACCTGAGTTTACTCTCGTTACGATTTGAGTTTGCGTAATTGATTGCAATTCAGTTGTTTTTGTATTTCTGCGTTTTATGTTGTCTCTTTTTGGTCTTGTACTCGTTGATGTTTACTGGTTTTGTCTCTGCCCTTTCGGCAGTTGACATTCGGATTCCCCATTGGTACATCTGCTTCTCTCTGATTAGAAAAAAAAAACTTTGAATAAGAAATAGTTATACACAGATATTGAAGATAGCAACGGTCTTTAGAGTTACAGCAGCATTAAAATCAAATTAATGGGAAGGCCGATAACAAAGTGCCGAAAGAGACACATGGTGAACAGCTAGCTACATGTATATATCTTTCTTTGTATAGAATTTTGTGTATCTTAGATATCTGATACATAAAGGTGATAACAAAATTACCGAACTTTGAGAATCAATCTCAGATGTCCATAAGACAAGTCAAAACAAGGAAGACATACCGGAAAAATTGAAGATCGCAATGGTCCTGACTTGGTACAGGTATTTCAAAAGAAATGGTGTGTTAAATCAGGTTTTAAGGCGCACTAAACCCCCCCCTTCCATTGCGATCTTTGGGTCCGGCAGTTACACAAAACACAACATGTTTGTGAAGACATATTAGGGATGCTAAGGTGATCATCTCAGTTAATTATTCTTTGTGAGTTTTTGTAGATTTAGAGAAGACGTGTATGGCTCTTCATATTTGTAAAATGGTGAAGTCTGACAGAGAGTATATAAGTAGAACTGTTGGAGGGAAAGACGAGAATTCTTGAAAATACAGAAAAAATAATAAAAGTTGGTAAGTACCTTTTTTTCAAATATAAAGCTTGCTAAATACCAATAAAAGTATTGTATTGTTTTAAATTTAGTTGTCAGGCGTAGCAAAATTTATATAACGGCCTTAGACTTTGTTCTAATTTTCATTTGTTACTAAAAAGACGAATCCATTTTTAGCTCACCTGGCTAAAGGCCATGTGAGCTTATGCCATCACTATGCGTCCGTCGTCGTCCGTCGTCGACCGTCGTCTGTCGTTCGTCGTCCGTAAACAATTTCAAAAATCTTCTCCTCTGAAACCACTAAACCAATTTTACTGAAATTTTGCAGGAATGGTATATGACATGTTGGCAACAAACGATCCTCATTTTAAAATGATTCGATAAAAAACATGGCTGCTGTTACTAAAAATAGAACATAGGGTAAAACCACTTAAAATGGCTTATAACTCAGCAACCATAACAGATAGAAAAAAATCTGAAGGATCTTAGGCTCTTTAGAATCAAAAGCTCTACAAAAGTCTCCATTAGGTCGAAGTTGTCAGAGGAAGTCTTATAGGGGTTATGGCCCTTTAAAGGTCAAAAATAGCGTTTTTTCATGTTTTTGCCCTATAGAATGAAAACTATTGCAGAAAAGCTGTTGCTTGCTTAAATGTTCAGCTCATTTAGCTCTACAAAAGTCTCCATAGGGTCGAAGTTGTCAGATGACCCTTTATAGGGGTTACAGCCCCTTATAGGCGAAAAATAGTGTTTTTGGCGTATAGAATGAAAACTATTGCAGATAGAGAAATGCTGTTGCTTGCATAAATGTTCAGCTCATTTACCTCTACAAAAGTCTTCATAGGGTTAAAGTTGTCAGATGACCCCTTGTAGGGGTTACAGCCCCTTAAAGGCGAAAAATAGTGTTTTTGGCCTATAAAATGAAAACTATTGCAGATAGAGTAAAGCTGTTGCCTGCTTAAATGTTCAGCTCATTTAGCTCTACAAAAGTCTCCATAGAGTCAAAGTTGTCAGATGACCCCTTATAGGGGTTACAGCCCCTTAAAGGCGAAAAATAGTGTTTATTGGCCTATAAAATGAAAACTATTGCAGATAGAGAAAAGCTGTTGCCTGCTTAAATGTTCAGCTCATTTAGCTCTTCAAAAGTCTCCGTAGGGTCGAAGTTGTCAGATGACCCCTTATAGGGATTACAGCCCCTAAAAAACATGTTTTCAAAGTGTTCAGACGGCCCTTTAAATCACATTTTGCACGTTTTTGGCCTACAGCATGAAATTGCTGAAAGAGAAAAGCTGTTGCTTGCTTAAATGTTCAGCTCATTTAGCTCTACAAAATATAGGGTTGACATCAAGACCAGGTGAGCGATTTAGGCTCCTGGGAGCCTCTTGTTTAATTTCCATTGGTTTATGAAGGTTGTGTCACGTACTTACTCCTTATCTTTTAACTATCTATTTTATATCTAAAAATGGGTCGTTTAACAGATAGTATAAGGGCCACAGATCTAAAATCGAATCCCACCGAATGGAAGCCCATGCTGTTTCTGCATACCAAATATCAAGAGACTGTGATAAGTAGTTGCTGAGGAAACTGTTACGAAAACTTTCTATTATTGAACATTAATGTAAAAAATTAACTAAGTTGGTAATAAGGAAGCAGGTGAGCGATAGACCTGAAATCAAATCCCACGTTATGGGAACCCATGCTGATGCTGCATACCAAATATCAAGAGGCTGTGATCAGAAAACAGAAAGTAGGTGAGCGATAGACCTGAAATCAAATCCCACGTTATGGAAGCCCATGCTGATGCTGCATACCAAATATCAAGAGGCTGTGATCAGTAGTTGCTGAGGAAACTGTTACGAAAACTTTCTATTATTGAACATTAATGTAAAAAATTAACTAAGTTGGTAATTAGGAAGCAGGTGAGCGATAGACCTGAAATCAAATCCCACGTTATGGAAGCCCATGCTGATGCTGCATACCAAATATCAAGAGGCTGTGATCAGTAGTTGCTGAGGAAACTGTTACGAAAACTTTCTATTATTGAACATTAATGTAAAAAATTAACTAAGTTGGTAATAAGGAAGCAGGTGAGCGATAGACCTGAAATCAAATCCCACGTTATGGGAACCCATGCTGATGCTGCATACCAAATATCAAGAGGCTGTGATCAGAAAACAGAAAGTAGGTGAGCGATAGACCTGAAATCAAATCCCACGTTATGGAAGCCCATGCTGATGCTGCATACCAAATATCAAGAGGCTGTGATCAGTAGTTGCTGAGGAAACTGTTACGAAAACTTTCTATTATTGAACATTAATGTAAAAAATTAACTAAGTTGGTAATTAGGAAGCAGGTGAGCGATAGACCTGAAATCAAATCCCACGTTATGGAAGCCCATGCTGATGCTGCATACCAAATATCAAGAGGCTGTGATCAGTAGTTGCTGAGGAAACTGTTACGAAAACTTTCTATTATTGAACATTACTGTAAAAAATTAACTAAGTTGGTAATTAGGAAGCAGGTGAGCGATAGACCTGAAATCAAATCCCATGTTATGGGAGTCCATGCTGATGCTGCATACCAAATATAAAGAGACTGTGATTAGTTGTTGCTGAGAAAATTGTTACGAAAAATTTCTATTATTGAATATTAATGTCAAAAATTAACTAAGTCGGTAAACAGGAAGTAGTTGAGTGATAGACCTGAAATCAAATCCCACGTTATGGGAGCCCATGCTGATGCTGCATACCAAATATCAAGAGGCTGTGATCAGTAGTTGCTGAGAAATCTGTTACGAAAGTATTTTCCCCACCCGCACGCCGCCAGCCCGCCCGATATTCACTATTTTATAACCCGGATTTTCACTAGTGAAATCTGGCCAAAAATGAAACTTGATCATTTCAATAACAAGTTCTAAGGACTGAAAAAGAAACACAAATTGGAAAAAAAACACCATATTTTGTTTAATCCCAAAAGTACATCAATGAATAAAGCACAAAGGTCAACTGAGGGCAAAAACAGAAATATTGAGTAAAATATAATTATTTCTTAATCAACAATCTTAAATGTAAGAGTTGTATAACAGAGAATGACACCGTTCTACCCGATCAAATAACAGAATCATATTTCCATGAAAGGTCAATAAATAATTGAATAAATTCATTTTAATGCTTGTTTTCTTATAAATATAGATGGTTTCTTCCCCTCTCGGGGATTGGTGTTGAAATGTCCTTTTAATTATTTGTTCAGACTGAAATCTCAATACAGTAGGTGTTTCATAACTTCTATTGTCAATATATGTTAAAG
This sequence comes from Arcuatula senhousia, assembly GCA_963971305.1. Lineage (NCBI taxonomy): Eukaryota > Metazoa > Mollusca > Bivalvia > Mytilida > Mytilidae > Arcuatula > Arcuatula senhousia. The sequence goes on from OZ020304.1 coordinate 78,618,480, forward strand.
GGCATTGCCACACTTTCCTTTTATTTAAATTCTCAAGTTGTGTTTTCAAACCACAAGTCATTAACAAAAAATTGTACATATAAAAGCAATTAAGCGCTTTCAGCACATTTTGTAAATAACTAGTTCTTATAAGGAACAATAGTGGTCAATAGACAAAAATATTCATATTCAACGAAAGCTTTAAGCTGCTCAATGAATAGGTGGTGTTTTTATAGAATGACGGTATGATGTAAAAGATCGAAAATATATTTTTTGATTCGTTAAGTTTTAGAAAAAGCAAAACGTTAATTAATTCCTTCATATCTTCCTGGAGTAAAATTTTGATAAAGTAAATTTTAAATAAAAATTAAAGAAAGATTAGTTTCGATGGTTCAAATTATTCTCTTTAAGAGGCCAGTTTTATCTTTTCCAATTACCCCTTCATCTACCAGTATACATTATTTGGTGATTTTTCGAATAGTTTTAATGTTTAAATATTCGAACAATTAAACTTAAGTTGACCTCATGCTTTTTCACTTGTGCAAATCATGTAGCTTAAAATAACTATAGAAAAAAACATTTCAAAGGCTAAATAGAACTTTGTTGTTTTGTTTATATCAAAAGTAAAAAGGGAAAACGTGTCCAGAAAGTTGTATTACATAGTCAACAAATATTTTATGACTCTTTACACCGTACAAGGACATATAATAAATAGATGTAATGTCCACTTAAAACATTGTCATAACCAACTGACCACAATAAATTTATATGATATAAAATGACCATATGTAACTCCTCGTATGTCTCTAGGCTAATATCAAGGAAAATTGTATAAATATTACATCCAAGAGACTATCAAACGCCAATGATATATAGTGTTACTTATATCATAAAAATAAAAAAAGCATGTCAAATTTTTAATGCTATGATGTTAAATAAATATATTGCCTAAACTAGAAGATTGGCATCACAGGTGCATCTTGCTCTCCATATTTTTCAGCTTATCAGTCAATTTTTGTGGTCATCACAATCCTCATTATTTTCCATTGTATGATTCTTGAATTTCTTTAAGAAAGTACGAGGTCCCAAATTGCATGGAATCGAGTTTTGTGTATGAACCCAATCATGAATGACCCCTCGCACACCAACCACTTAAAATGATAAAATTATACCTAATTATAAATTAGGTATGTCAGAATCCCCCTTTAATCGGCAAATGTATTGTCTGCTCCTAATTTAAGGCATTGGATACTTAACACATCCAAAGTAAACTAGTATGTGGTCCTTTTGTAAATGGCGAGTGTAGAAATCCATTTTGTAAGAATCGAAAATATGAAATGGCGAGTGTAGAAATCTATTTTGTAAGAATCGAGAATATGAAATTGCGAGTGTAGAAATCTATTTTGTAAGAATCGAGAATATCAAATGGCGAGTGTAGAAATCTATTTTGTAAGAATCGAGAGTATGAAATTGAGAGTGTAGAAATCTATTTTGTAAGAATCGAGAATATGAAATTGCGAGTGTAGAAATCTATTTTGTAAGAATCGAGAATATCAAATGGCGAGTGTAGAAATCTATTTTGTAAGAATCGAGAATATGAAATTGAGAGTGTAGAAATCTATTTTGTAAGAATCGAGAATATGAAATTGCGAGTGTAGAAATCTATTTTGTAAGAATTGAGAATATGAAATTGCGAGTGTAGAAATCTATTTTGTAAAAATTGAGAATATCAAATGGCGAGTGTAGAAATCTATTTTGTAAGAATCGAGAAATTAAATGGCGAGTGTAGAAATCTATTTTGTAAGAATCGAGAATATGAAATGGCGAATGTAGAAATCTATTTTGTAAGAATCGAGAATTTGAAATGGCGAGTGTAAAAATCTATTTTGTAAGAATCGAGAATTTGAAATGGCGAGTGTAGAAATCTATTTTGTAAGAATCGAGAATATGAAATGGCGAATGTAGAAATCTATTTTGTAAGAATCGAGAATTTGAAATGGCGAGTGTAAAAATCTATTTTTTAAGAATCGAGAATTTGAAATGGCAAGTGTAGAAATCTATTTTGTAAGAATCGAGAATATGAAATGGCGAATGTAGAAATCTATTTTGTAAGAATCGAGAATTTGAAATGGCGAGTGTAAAAATCTATTTTGTAAGAATCGAGAATTTGAAATGGCGAGTGTAGAAATCTATTTTGTAAGAATCGAAAATATGAAATGGCTAGTGTAGAAATCTATTTTGTAAGAATCGAGAGTATGAAAAGTGAGGTAACCGGTAACACTAAAACATTGCTTGAAAAATGCTTACAGTAAGTACAAAATTTATAGCAAAGGGAATTTACTAGCTAATATGAAAAAAAAAAAACATTTTCCTTTTTTTAGCTCACCTGGCCAAAGGCCATGTGAGCTTATGCCATCACTATGCGTCCGTCGTCTGTCGGCCGTCGTCCGTTAACAATTTCTAAAATCTTCTCCTCTGAAACCACATAACCAATTTAACTGAAACTTTGCAGGAATGGTATATGACATGTTGGCAACAAACAATCCTCATTTTGTCAGCTGTGTGGCTCTGTCAAGGAAGTAGTTTTACTCCCCACATGCTCTGGAATAACAAATCAATTGTGATACGTAAACTCCATATGATGGAGCGGACGGACTGAATGTTGCTACACAGAAGGGGAAAGTCATCAGGTTTGATAAAGAGCTTTGTACAAAGCCTTCCTAGTGTGCCAATTTCGAAAAAAATAAATCCAACTATGAAGCGGACCTCCTAGAATCTGTAGTGTCCTTTATCTCAAGTTCATTTAGATTTATGAGAAATGTAAATAGTCACCAAATCGAGGATTCTTTCTTGAAAGGACATCACCAATATAACGTAATGAGAGATAAAAGGATAAAGCAAGTCTGCGATCATTTTTGTCTAGAAGTGATTGTAAGTAGTCCGCTTCATATGAATGAAAAAACAAATCGGCAAGCCATAGTACTCAATTTGTGCCTATTGGTATACCAATTGTCTGCTAAAAACGCGTCCACCAAACTGCACAAATATGTTGTCTATAAGAAAGTTGAACATTTTTATTATTTGATCTTCTGTTAATTTGTTCTCCTATACTAGCTTCATGAATGACATAATAAGTATTTTTTTATAATCGAAGAAGATAATGAAATGTGAACGAAAAGTACGAGACACAACCTGCATAAATAAACAACAATTAAAAGAAAACAATGAAAAACAGCTAGCAGCCAAGATACATATTCTGTTATATTGATAGAAGTTTGGAGAGGGGGTATTTGGCCATCATTTATTTATTCAATCTAAATTGATTTTTATATTTATTGAATTATTTTGTTCTTTTATTTTCAGTTGTTTTAATGACACTATCATCATAAAAGAGGAATTTTTTTGCACTATAGAGCATGAATCACAGTATCTTCTTTACTGAACATCTGTTACTAGTCTGTGTCAAAGCGATTCCCATTTGAGGTAAGTAACTTTACCAGTGTTCTTTTTTTTTTAATTTTGTTCGATTTGTAATATCTCTCTGTCGCCCTGGACTAAGTAATATAATAAATGGAATGGGAGTTGATGGTATATACAATGATTTTTAATGCTGTTGTGTCTGCAAATCATAAACCAATCGTTTTGTTAAAGACTGGTGATGACTTGTAACGTGATTTTAAAATGTTTTCTTTATCATAAGTAGTTGTTAAAAGTGGAGCGTTAAAATCCTATTTGGTGTACAATAACCCGAGGAGCGTGCTGACCCTCCGTCGTATCACCTGCCTTTTTATTAGGACAGGTGAAGTATTGGTCAGAAGAGGGCACGTGTCGGGTCTACAGTCTATGTCACTTAAACACAACCATAATTGTCAAACATTCTAAAAACGCATTTATCAATGGGTTGCTATTCATTTAAATGATGTTATCAAGTATTTTGCGGTTATCTTTCATATTCTTTATGATAAAGCAGAATGTATCATTAAAATATGAAATTTAATGAGAAATGACAAATTTATTTGAGCGGCAGATGTCGTGTAGTAAGGAGCGGTGTACAGTCAAGCTGTTCGATTAAAAGAGATGCCCCATTAGCTTGATCAAGAGAATATAAAATATATGTTGATAATAGATATGGGATATTTTAAGGTTGAATATTTTTACATATATTCTATTTGCATAAATTTGTCATATTTTACTGTAAAATTCGATCAATTAAACAAAAATTGCTAATGCATGTAAAAGTTGTACAGTTCATTTTTATAAAACACTTAGTATTTTTGTATCAAAATGAAACAGTTTTAAAAATACTACTTGCGTGACCTTGAATGGTTATATATAAAAAGTATATATATAAAAAATGATTTTCTCAAAACAGAAACATAAAGAAAAAAGAAAATGAAAAAAAAATAACGTAAAAAAAACAGATACACATTTAGATCTCGAACTTGACTTGGTGACGGACAACTTTCCCCTTTTATGTGGCAACATTTTGTCGGCTCTAGAGTTTGCTTGAATGAAGCAGACTTCCCAGAATTTGCGGTGTCCTTAAATCACAACCATCTGAGGATATAGTCACCAAATCGAGCATTGTTCATTGAATTTAGACATCGTCGATATGAAGTTGAGGCTAAGGGATAGAGCAATTCTTCGATCTTTTTTGTTTATAACTGACTGAAAGAAACCGGCTTATAATGAATGAAGAAACAAACCAGCAAAGAATTGTGCACAATAAGTGCCCATTTTGATGCCGGTATTTGGTAAAAACAGATATCATATATGAAAAGAAAACATGGATGCTTTAACGAAAAAAAGAGTTATTCTCCATAACACAGAAAAATGGGAGTGGTGTATATATTATACGGGGATATTGATTTGAAAACGAAAATATTGTACTGAATCAAGAGTTAAGACATGAAAAATTAGAGAAATGCATGAAAAACAGAGGTATTGCATATAAACACAGATTTGGCATAGAAAATATAATATCTAGAATGAGATGCACACAAATGAAGAAACAAATCAGCAAGCAAATGTGCGCAATTAGTGCTTATTGCTGAAAACGTAAATTATTTATAAAAAAAACCCGAAAAAATGAATACTAAAAAGGAAACAGATATTTTTTTATAACATGGAAAGCAGAATTGGTACATGTATCGCGGAGATATTTCGTAGATAACGAAAATAATGTATAGAAATCAAGGGTTAAGACAGAAAATTAGAAAAATGCATGGAAAACAGCGGTATTGCATAAAACTCAAATTTGTATAGAAAGTATAAAATCTATAGAATGAGAAGCAGACAGATAAAGAAACAAATCAGCAAGCAAATGTGTACATTAAGTACCCGTTGGGGTACTGATAAAAATCCGAAAACATGAACATTGCAAAGAAAATAAAGATATTCTCCTTTACATGGAACCCTTGCTTCATCCTCTTTTACATGGAAAACAGAAATGTTACATGCGTTGTGCCAACAACAGATATTGCATACCAACAGAGATATTGTATAAAACTCATACCAATTACAGATATTGCACCAAAATATAACGATATAGATAAAGAAGAAAGGAAGAGTCTAAAGAAAATCAAAAAAATATTACTAAATGCACCGAGAAGCAGACTGGATCAAGATTATTTGCAGTTATTTAACAGACCATACTACAAAATCTGAAAAAAAGACAGTCGGACGATAAGGTGTTAACACTGGGAAAATCTTTACACAAAAGAATTCTCAAGCGCTTGGGATGGTGCACATCATCAACACATAAAAAAGAATAAAGAAAAAACCCCAGATATACTGTATTGAAAATAGAGATACAACACGAAAAAGAAAAGAAAAAGATATTGCATAGAGGACAACATCTTTGCTTTGGCTAAAAAAATTAGATATAGAAAGCATGCAGTGATATTGCCTAGAGAGAACCAGGAAACTCATATACTAAACTGCTCAGAAACAGACTGTCTGAACACACAAAAAATCGGGGAAAATAAATAATAGAATACCAATACCAAAACGGGTATAAACGCAATTAATTTGGTTATGCTGTTTATGCATATTTCAAAGAATATCCTTCCATCAGCATCAGCATTTAAAGGCTAAAACCCAAAATTATTGGATGAAAAGTTAAAACCAAAAAGTTCGAACAGGAAAGCCAAATCAAGCACGATGGATATTTACCATGTACAGGACAAGGAAAGAAACCTGGTGCATGAAATATTTTGGATTTAAACAAGCAGAAATTTCAGTGACAGTGTTACTGTGGTCACTATACTACCACAAACGTTCCAATGAGAAAATTTCAGCAGTAAGGAAAAAATATTGATTTATAAATTGTTCTGAATATAATCCGATATGGAAGTTATCAGTTGAACGAAAAAGCAAAGGATAGTACAAATGTAGATGTGTAACAATATATATTGAGGTCCAGCTATCTTCTCGACGGTTCAATAAGAGGTTTTCTTGTTTTGTTTATCTCGTGTTTATTGTTTATTATAACATATATATCCTTATATGTATTGAGGAAACATGAGCTATTCACATATTTTTGTTCCTTTGGGAATTAAATTCCTTTAAAGAACTTTTTTGTGTGCATTTTATCCCATTACTTATCCTGTTAGGCATTTATTACATTGATACATTATGTATGCCGTCTCGCATGCTTGAAATAAATTCCTTGAACTTAGGCACGTTAGTACCAGTATTAAGACAAATCATTGTGGGAACTTTTTTGCCGACATTTGATATTACAAAGGGAACAATACATGCATAGAATACATAGATATTGCAAAGAAAACAAAGATATTGCTTAAAAGAAGCAAAAGTGTACCAATAATACACAGAAAATAGATAATACATAAAAAAGATAGATGATGCATCAAACATAGATATTACAGAAAACAAGGAAATAAAAGAAATGAACCGGATTTGAGAGGAAAACACGAAATGGATCAAAAGCAATCTGGGACTACAGATTGGACAAAAACAGTGGAAAACAGAGATTTTTGTTCATACCCAGCTAGGAAAGAATTTAAAAAAGACTCAAGTGTACTATATAAACCAAAAAGAAATATTGGAAACTGTAGAACACACAGAAACGGGAACTTAGACGCCATCAAACATAATTTGTGAACAAGAAGTATTCTCTTTGATTAATCTCATCACACAACGTAACTAAGCCATCATGCACATATGAACTTCACATGCCGAATGAGTAAACCTACCAGGCGATGATAAACATCTCATTCAATATGAATGATTTCATAAACCAAGGACAAACTTGTTTCTTTAAACATGTTAAACTCTGTATTGATTTTTTTGTCATACTGTAACATGTTTGTATTGATCATCTGACCGATTTATCTCAACCTGTTACGTGACTTGTGTATTGAAGTACTTTGTCAATATTTACGTAGTGTGTATTGGAAATATTTATGACATGGTGTGTTGTAATCATATTGTATTGCTATATATATAGTAAGGGGTGGGTAATCAAACAATAAATCTCAAATGAATAGTTTCGGGTCACGGGTGGTTTAAATTTCCGTATAATGAGATACATATATATATCAAATGCGTCCCTTATCGCAGTTCTTCATATGACATTTCATATTCATTCATAAACATTGCTCATTATATTAAACAGAGGTAAATTACGTTTTTCAGAGTGGAAGTTTTGTTTCAATGATTAAGTCTGAATTTTTGCTATTTCATATTTGTAAATTGTAATGTCCAAAATTGGGTCTATTTACTTCTTAAGATTAAGCGTTTGTAAAGACCTTCCCGGAACACCTTGAATTTAGAGTTTACATAATATTTCTGCAAGAAATGTGCACTAGAAGCATAGATCTAGCATATTTACCAAATTGGTAACATATTCCCATGTAGTAAAATTTTAATTATGTGTTAGGTCAGAGTGACCCCTGCACACATGTCTGCTCCTATCTGCCAGTGTTTATACAATCAGCAAACCAATCGGTTTTTATAGCCAGTTGCAGTTGGTTAATCATCTTTGAAGGTACCTTATCAGATAAGCATGTTAAATGGAATATCTCATAAAGCACACCACTGACCTTTGTCCGCCATGTTGAATGCATTAAGTTCATGAACTCTGGACATTCGATATCTCAGATAGCTATCAATGAGTCATAAAGAAAAAAACTTAAGTAAAACATTTTTATTTAAAATTTACCAAAATATTTTCCAACAACTGGATATATGGTAATGCACCAATAAAATGAAGAAAAAAAAGAATGTGAACATAAAATGAAGAGGTAGATTATGAAACACGCACTCAATTATTACATAGCACTAAATATCATGTAAAACAACAACAAATAGAATCACCATGGATACTGACGTAACATCTATTACTTTCACTCACTCAACAATCAATGAATAGCTTTGTAAATTAAATTAAAGGATCTCTCTTTTATGCTTGCCAGATTGAATATAAAAAATATTTTAGAAATAACCTTGAGAGTCGCAAAACAAACAAGTCCAAACGTATATTGACGTCAAAACGTATTCTCCGTACATTGTAAAATTTGATTTATCAATATTGGTATATATATATTATATTAGCACTAAAACAAAAAGTTGTTGACAAATACTCTTTTTTCTTTAATTGTAAGTTCAAAGGTCATGTGTTTAATTGTCAATTGATTGTAATGTAATGGGGTATGAGGATTGTCCTTGGTTGATTGATACATTAATCTATATTTTATGTCGTATTTACAAAATCATGCATTAAAATTCATAAAAATATCTATAACATGAAATAAAATTAAATAAATGAGGTAGATTTCTCTTAAAAAGAGGTACTTTGGTGAACAAAATAACATTGGATTGAAATAGAGGTACTTTGGTAAATAAACAAATCGATATTTAGATGAGCAACATCATTAAGTGAAGAGGCAATTCTTAAATGAATGGCGTCAGAAGAAAAAAATGTTATTGACTTGAGCACTTGGGATTTATAAACATTTCAAATCAATAAAAAGGAAAGTGACTTCATTCTAAGTCGCACTTGATGATTTATAAAATTGGTTGATATGTAGCAGATTTCCTGAAATGAGTTGCATATAAATAAAACTATATGTGCCTTTCAGCTTGATTTCAAACGACCTGAGTAAAAGGATTAATATAGTAACAATGTTAAATATAGACAAACTATGAAGATTCAACAAGCACATTAATATAGACATATAATTTTTATCTCCCTGAGTTTTTATAAAGAACATTTAGACATGCAATATATATGTACAAAAACAACTTAATGGCATAACCTCATATTCATACACGTCAAATTCAACGATTTTATATTAAAAATGACAATGACACCTTGAAGGATAAACCTTTATATTATCTTGCTTTTGAACTAACTACGTATTTTGCAAAATCATTTCAAGCGTAGACCACCCAATTTAAAAGATTTTTGTCGAAAAAACATGAAAAGGCTAATTGTAAAATGATTTTAAACAATTGGTTTTGAGAAATTCCAGTTCACTGGAATGGAAAATCGAAACAAACAAGCGTAAAAATCGTAAATTGTCAAGGATTCGATGGATTTTGATAAGGCTGCCTTAATTACTAATAACAGTACAAAAAAGTGAAAAATAAAAATATATTATACCCGCATGATTCAAAATACTCCAAGTCACCTGAGATTAACTATTATATAACATACAACGTAACTTAGCTGTCTCTGTCTTCAGTGCTGCCACTTCTACCCGTAATTTTAAATTCTCCTGTTCTAGTAGTGCTGCTCGTATGGCAATCTCGTCCTCTTTTGCCCGACGTAAATCACGCGATCTTTTAGCTGCTTCATTGTTTTTCCGACGTCTTTCCCAGTACGATTCATCTTTTTGTTCATCAGGTAAAGACCTTGGACGCTTTCTCGATGACGTATAATTGCGTGTTGATGACGTCATGTGCGTATGCTGCGTCTGTGTCGTTGGTCTAGTTCCGTTAGGACTGTACGTTGGACTCGGAGAGTTGATAGATGTAGGGGTTTTGGATAGGGACTGGGATGGTGATGGTGATGATTGTACGACTTTTTCTCGCTCCCTTTCTCCTGCTAACATCATATGTTGACGATACATGTGTATGAACTCTTCACTACTGAAACCGAGATTCTGTAAACCATTTGATTCTGATGATGGTAGATTGTATGGTCCGATCATTAATGGATCTTTTGGATATGACTTAAATGGACGGGCAGATGAAGACTTATTCTGTGAGATTCTTGGACCCATTAAAGCAGCAACAGAAGGCAGTGGACCTAACATGGCAGGATTCGATATGAGTCCGGCTTGAAATGCCGACAGCATGTTCGCCATTGTATGATTCATTTGCCAGTTCATGTCGGGTTCTGTTTTGATTTTGTCAGATCCATTGATATACGTCTTGTCTTCGTTATCGGAGTTGGACATTTTTCTGTCTTCTAAATGTATCCCTGTGTCGTTCGTCGACGCTGGGGAAGGTGCCGAATCCGAGCTGTCGTTGTCACCATTTCTTCGTTTAAAACTAAAATCTAACGGAGAATTACTTCTCTCCTCCGATGAGTAACCGTTATTCTGAGATATTGATTGCCAATTTTCATTTGGGGTGGTGTGGTGCATTTCTCCTTTATTCGTTGATTCATCGTCTGCCATAGCCATGCATCAATATCAGAGAAAACAACAGCCAAGCCTTCGTAATCTGTAACAACAAATAATGGCATAATCAGATAATTGCCATCAAAATTCCCTTGCCATAAAAATTCCTGTACTTAATCTTGTTCATTTTATAGTATTTAAATACGTTAAGTGTGAGGTTGATATATCAAATATCAATATACACTACGTACACGTATACTTAGAATTAAACAACAAAAATAAACAATAATATCAATACCTATATATTAGTAAAAATAATAAGACTTTCTTACCTGTTACTCATTCAGATTTTAAATTATTCCGAAAATTACACTTTAAATAGTTACGAAATTTTGGTGAAAACTGAATTGTGTATTAGGATCATGTCCTTGGATAACAATTACGTGTATTTGTCAATTGCCTAACATATTCCGATTGATTTAGTCCCTGACCTAAGTTGACGCCGGTAACTATTCAATAATTCACGTAATCCTATACCAACCACCCAATCGCGTTATTCGGATGGATTAATGGGCATGTCATTCATGCCTTCAACTGATATAAAAACGCCCCCATTGGTCAGTACTAGATCCATGTTGCGTAAGGCAGAAAACAGTTACATGTCAGATATATCAGCCTCGATATCGATGAAGAAACTACAGTTAACTAAATTTGCCGTCAAGAAACATATTTTACTGTATCTACAGGTTTTATGTTAATACAGAAAAAAAATCGATTGATTCTCTATTTTTTTGTTTAAATATGTATGCTTTGAGTATGTTTTTGTTCAATCAATAGTTTGTTCACGTGACTGCAGGAAAGCCATTTACTATAATGGTCAGTGTAAGGTCAGGTCAGTTTATTTTTAGCTGCCAGAGAAGATTCATAGATTAAAAGAAATTCCAGGCAGTGCCAGATGGTTGGCATTCAATGTAATTCACAAGATCTCCTGGTTCGGAAGTAATTATCGTTATATAATAAAACCAATAATATATAATGATTAGCAAGTCAATAAAATTAATACAAAACCATGGTAACTGGTTCATATCTACATTAATATAATGTATAACTTTTATAAAACACAGTATGAGTAAAGCCATTTAAACATCATTAATCAGAGCAAAATATAATATTCAGAACATAATAAACACAGCAATAGAACAACTTATTGAATAGGTTTATCAAAAAGTAACTGTCATGGTGATCATCATGAAACATTCTAGTATATGCTTAAATAATTCCGAAATTCGAGAGTGAAAAAAAATGTTCTTACCCCTAGTTCTTGTCTCGCCTGCGACGAATGTCGCAAAAGGCGAGACTTAGGTATGGTGATTCCGGCGGCGACGGCGACGGCGACGGCGGCGGCGGCGGCGTCCACAATTGGTTAAAGTTTTTGCTTAAGTCTGTTTTGTGTAAACTAGTTATGTTTCACCATTGATATTTGGTATGCAGTTGCATCAGCATCAGTACAGATCAGTTTTAAAAGGATTTTATCTGTATACTCCTGCAGTCACGGTCTACTGACTTTGAAATTTTACACTGATTTGGCCGAGGTTAACCTTTTTTCTTAAGTCTGTTTAACATGAAGCAGTTATGTTACACCATTGATATTTGGTATGCAGTTGCATCAGCATCAGTACAGATCAGTTTTAAAAGGATTTCACCTGTATGCTCCTGCAGTCACGGTCTACTGACTTTGAAATTTTACACTGATTTGGCCGAGGTTAACCTTTTTTCTTAAGTCTGTTTAACATGAAACAGTTATGGTTCACCATTGATATTGGGTATGCACTTGCATTAGCATTAGTACAGATCAATTTCAAAATCATTTCATCTGTATGCTTCTGCAGTCACGGTCTACTGACTTTGAAATTTTACACCGATTTGGCCGAGGTTAACCTTTTTTCTTACGTCTGTTTAACATGAAGCAGTTATGGTACATCATTGATATTGGGTATGCACTTGCATTAGCATCAGTACAGATCAATTTCAAAAGTATTTTATCTGTATGATCCTGCAGTCACAGTCTACTGACTTTGAGATTTTTACACTTTTTAACTTTTTACTTATGTCATGAGTGTTTTATATAAAGCAGTTATGGTTCACCATTTATATTTGGTATGCAGCTGCTTAAGCATCAGTTAAGATCAGTTTAAGGAGGATTTTTGCTTCATTTTATACTGTGTCCAGTTGCGACAGGCGAGACATGTCTCTGTGTCAACAGTTTATTTTGGTAGATTTTTTATGGTCTGTTTTCTAAAATGTTAAGTTCAAAATTACAGTGCATGGAGTTTATTTAGTATTTCAACAAGGTCAAAAGCTCCCTTTTACAGTTTGGGGAAATTTTAGAGCTAAAGAACACTTAAAATGGTTACATTAAACTAGATTGCATCACATCTTATGTTTTGGGTTGGTCTAAAATTAAAACTATATTATTTATTGTTGCTTTGTTTCAATTTTAGTTTTTATGTTTATACGACGATAAAAAAATATATAATTCGGTTTACTATGCAATACAAGATTGCTAAATATATATATATATAATTAAATAAAATTAAAATGTAACATATGTATTATGTGAAATTAACCATCAGGAAGGTTCTGACTTGAAACTTAATGTGGCGTTCAGGTTTTAACATGGAGAACCATTTCATAATAGATGAGTTTACTGAATTGTAACAAATAAAAAAATCTATTTTATGTAAAACCAGATGAGGTATACAGATTTATAAAGTTAATGTTTTAGATGATTGGTTGACCGATTTACGTGAACTCAATATGAACTCGTGAGTGGGAGAGAGATAGATCTTCCTTTACTTACAAAGATCTAAAAAGCAGAAGTTTTATTCTGATTAGATAATGAAAACCAACATCAGGAATAATAGCTTCCCTAATGATCGCCCTACATGAAAGAAGAGTATATAATGACTAAGGGCTATGAAACAATAAAGAGAGGATGGAAAACAGAATAATTGCATCATAAATTGAAAAAAAATCTTTAAAAAGATACAAACGGAAACGTGAAATAAAAAGAAAAGAAAAACGGTCACAATGGAATTTAATGATTCTATCGCCCATCCTTGTAAATTTTTATACTATAATAAAAAAATAAAAAAAACTATTAAAATGATTGTTAAAGCAGAAATCGTAAACCACTCGTCTTTAAAGTGCACATAGGGAAGAGCGGTAAAATGAAAAAAAAATCAAACATTCCTCCAAGATACCGTTTATACCCATTTGTGAGAATAATAAGAAAATAAATAAATTTTCAAGACGTATCATTTTCAAGTAGTTTCTCTGCATTAATAAACCATATAAAATCCCTTATTGTTGTTCCTAAGACCTTTATTATTCAGATAAGAACACATAATTTTCTACACCTTATTAATTATCCTTTATAAAAAATTCAAAAAAAATCTTATTTCTGTCAAAAATATGCCAAATAACCTTTTAACCTTTTTTGTACACAAAACTAAATTTCCTTCAAGTTTTTTTGTAGATTATGAGTTACATACCAAATAAGACAAACTGCTTGTTCCACCACTCTTTTAACAATGATATCATTCAGATTAAAGTATGATGTAAAAAATTTCGGGTCCTAAACAAATAAAAGACTTTTATATGAAAATAGAGGTACTTGACAAGCTGATACTTCAATTAAGAGAGTATATATTTGATACATAGGATAGATTGTACCACAGATGACGAAGGGAAGGTTCATAATTTCATTACATGAGGATAGTAATCGATACAAAATGTGATATAAGAAGCCACTCCAAACAAATTTATTGCTCAATTGAAAAGGCATGTCACATTTCTTTTCTAAACTGTTCAGTCTGGATAGAAAAAAAAATGCACATTCACAATTCAAAATTTGTAAAAATTTTAAAGCTTAAAAATTATGTTGATGGACTAGAAAAGGAACCACGAACCCTTATTTTTTGCTCCTCACATTTTAAGAACTTATTTTTGTTAATCACCTTTATTCTTATAATATTTGTTTTCAATAGAGTGGTAATAAAGAACCCAGATTTATGTTCTTGAATTATGAAAAAAAATCTTTATTGCTTTTACCACTACCCTGCAGATATCAACAGAAAAGCCCTAGTTTTTGTTCTATATTTTACCTAACAAATGAAAGATGATTTCTTCCGGAATATTGATATACTCAAGAAAAATTATTTGATTGAAATGTTGGTAGAAAAGTCAAGTCTCCTTTGAGTGTCGAGTTCCAAATAAAAAGCCAAATTATATGAAACAGACTTCGTAAAATATCGATTGTTCTTAATCCCAAGTTCTTTGGAAATTACAAATACCAAAACGCAGGTATAAACGGTTAATTTGGATATGCAGCTTTGCTATATATCGATATTTCAAGGATTAACCTCTCTTCAATATCATTTAAATCAAAACTTGCTATATATCGATATTTCAAGGATTAACCTCTCTTCAATATCATTTAAATCAAAACATTGGAAGGTCAAATTCCAAATCTGTTGAAAGCAAAAAGTACTCAAAACCAAAACGTTCGAACAAGGAAGCCTAATCCAGCACCGAGGATATCGATCATGTGCATTACAAGGAAAGAAACCTTGTATTTTAAACAATTTTGAATTTAGAAATCGGAAATTTCAGCGACAAAAATATTAGAAATTTTATGGTAAATCGTGTCAGACAAGTCTGACGACCAGGCTTGTGATTAGGTCCACCAGCAGCGGTTATCGCCCAGTGGTTTCAAAATTGCAAATACCGAAACGCGGGTTTTTGGTATGCTATCTATCGATATTTCAAGGAGTAACCTCTCATCAATAGCATTTAAATCAAAACATTGAAAGGTCCAATTCCAAAACTGTTAAACGAAAAGTACTATATGAATTTGACAAAGTCACTAAACCTAGGATTATGGCAGTTTGAATTAATTAAAAAAGGAAGTCTGGGTCTTTTTTTTGTTTAAAAGAGATTGTAAGAATTGATATGGACATGATGGGTAAAAAGCCTATCCCTAATCATTGATGCACACTAAGTGTCCATTAGGTTACCGATTGTCTTCTGACAAAAACACGTCCACCATATATTTTGTCTATTAAGATTTTTTGCTCTTTATTAAGATTTATTGTGCAGATTTTAAGTAGCTTCATGTGGATTTGAAGTGTACAATGTGGAAAAATTAAATGTTTAAATGCTTTTACAAGATGGAAAAAATATTTTCTTTTATTTGAACTTCATGAAACTCTTAGTTTTGTTCATTACACCTTAGAACTATTCTTATGACCCCCCCCCTTTTTTCACTCATTTCACTACAAACTAATGTAGAACCCTTTTTGTTCATTACACAGTAAAATAAATCTTTTTTGCTCACTATTCGCAGAAATATTATTAAGAACCCTTTTTGTACAGTTTACAGTATAAATTTGAAGAACTCTTATTTCTGTTCATTAAACAGCATGATTATGTAACTCTTATTTTTATTCACTACAAAGAAACGTTATGAAGAACAATTTTTGTTCATTAAAAACTCAAATGCCAAAAGAAGAAACACATGTTTATTTACTTTTATAGTAGTAGTGACTTTTAATTGCTTCCACTTTCATAGTTCTGGTCAAATTCATATATTTAGATTATGTCAGTACATAGAATGACTTTATTGAAATGTTTACATCTGGTACAGTAATTAACAGTTAATGTTTGATACATGGAACAGATTACTTTACAGATGATAATATCAAAGCGCTGAAAATCGATAACAAGGCATGTCTCGTGTATATTTTAAATGATTAAATATTAAATAATTTATTCAAATAGGATCGTGTCCATGGGACACAGATGGCCCGCGTAAGACATCAAACATGAAGGAGAAGACCGACAGGTCGAAGTAGAAATCCGAAAGGTTCTAATTACGTACCGTTTACTAAACCACCTTTCCACCCAATCCGAGACAGAAAGTATAGAGTGTTCGAAAGGTAAAAAGAACACAGCTCGTTTGTCATATTGAACAATCATACAAAGTGTGGGTAGGGTATGATGAAAATTTTCACCTCAATTTATTGTCGGTCCAGACCCAAGCAGAAATTAGAAGTCTAATGGGTCTAAAAGTTGCTTAAGGTATACAGTTTCAAATCAATTTCTACCATTACGATTTCTGAAATGCTACTGATGAGAGGTTACTCCTTGAAATATCGATAGATAGCATATCCAAATTAATCGTTTATACCCGCGTTTTGGTATTTGTAATTTTGAAACCACTGGGCGATAACCACTGCTGGTGGACCAGAGGTCCCCGAGGGTAATCACAAGCCTGGTCGTCAGACTTGTCTGACACGATTTACCATAAAATGTCTAATATTTTTGTCGCTGAAATTTCCGATTTTTAAATTCAAAATTGTTTAAAACTCCAGGTTTCTTTCCTTGTAATGCACATGGTCGATATCCTCGGTGCTGGATTTGGCTTCCTTGTTCGAACGTTTTGGTTACGAGTACTTTTCGTTTTCAACAGTTTTGGAATTTTGCCTTCCAATGTTTTGATTTAAATGCTACTGATGAGAGGTTACTCCTTGATATATCGATATATAGCATATCCAAATTAATCGTTTATACCCGCGTTTTGGTATTTGTAATTCTGAAAAAAAGCTTGACGGAAATTCGTACAGACGTACGTAAGAACGGACATAAGTGCATCTTAATGTCCCCGACATGTCGTCGCGGGGACACCACTGATTCCTGGTGTACAGTGTAATAAAAGCAAAGGGTTCTTTCGTATGTTTATAGATTAATGAACAAAAAGGGTTCTGTGATAGGTATAAAAACATTGAACAAAAAAGGTTAGTTGGAGAAATCCCTTTTTTGTTAAAAACAAATGGGACTCTAACACCAGCTGAGAGGTGATCGGCTAGTGATCAATGGTGTGGTATTTAAACCAGCGCCTTAGCTCACTCAGCCACCAAAGCCCCTCAGGATTCTTTCATAGATATACATTGAATGAACAAAAAAAGGTCTGTCATGTCATGAGTATTAATATATTGATAAAAAGGGGGTTCTTTCATAATGTTATGAATGTTATGAACAAAAAGGGTTCTTTAATATGTATCTAATGTTATGAACAAAGAGGGTTATAATGTAAAGAATTAACTTCATATATTGATTAAACGTAAATGTAGGTTATTCATTGCTGAATACAGTAATGATAATACATTAAAATGAACAAAAATAAATGTTCTTCTTATGTAATTTTTAAGTATGATGAACATATTTGAAAAAAATTTCTCTTTGATCGGTAACTCTTAAAAAGTAAAAAACGAAAATAGGGTTTTCAAAGGGTAAGACATTCCCCTGTAACTAAACACCATAGATGTGTGATATTTGGTCAGTGGGTAAACCCTTGATGGTTATTAGCATCAGTACCAAAGATATTTAACACCATAGATGCGTGATATTTGGTCAGTGGGTAAACCTTTGATGGTTATCAGCATCAGGACCAAAGATATTTCCCCGTAACTAAACACCATAGATGTGTGATATTTGATCAGTGGGTACACCTTTGATGGTTATCAGTATCAGTACCAAAATTAAGTAACCTTGACTTACATTTACCGCATGAATGACTAAGGTTAAAGTTTAGGTTAAAGTCCATCTCAGCATCTGCAAGTGGTATAAGAAGGAGGTTGGGTCAGTGGGTACATCTTAAAAAGTAACCACCATCCGTACCAAAATAAAATAAGGTCACCTTGACCTACATTTTCTCAAGGAATGACATGTTAAAGTTTTGGTTAGGGTGCACATCTCAGCAACTATAAGAGATGATATTGGGTTGGAGGGTACGTCTTGGATAGGAGTTAGCATCAATAACAAAAACAAGATGTCTCTCTGCGCTACATTTTTGCATGAATGACTCAGGTTAAAGTTTAAGTTAAGGTGCATGTCTCCGCAATTCCAATTGGTAGAGGAAGGATACTTTGAAAGTGGGTACATATCTTGGATAGTAATTAACATCTTTTCCATATTTAGGTCACCTTGACTAACATGTTAATGTAACGGGGGAGGGGGGTAGCTGTCCGGTGAGACTGTCCCATTTCTTTATTCATAGTGGAACCAATAATTGTCAACTTTAAATTTTGTGCCAGCTTATAACCTTAGTTATTTAATACTAAAAACTAAAAAGTTTGTCAATTATTTCTAAAAAATACATTGAAGCAATTAAAGTCATCACTGAGAAACCATTGCTGGCAAACGAACAGAATACAAAAGAAACTTAAGGTATAATTTGACCGCCATTCTGTGTGTGGCTTATAGTGCCCTTAATATTCCAACAATAAAAGGGATAAAAATAAAGAAAAAAAAATACAAGCAATCTTAAGGAAATAGGAAGCATTAAAAGGTACAATGTAAACGACCTTGAAAGTTGTTAATCTCCGTATTTAATCGAATGATTTATTAAGGTTTTCTCCTTATTGGATCTGAAATAAACCAATTCAATTTATATTCCTAGCATTTCCAATAATTTCTCTTAAAAACATACAATCAGATTACTATAAAATGTGAGTTTCACCGAGTTTCTTTGAAGAAAATACAAATCGACATAAAAAAAGAAAGAATTATAAAATGAAAAACAGTTCAGATTTTGAGGTAATCAAATTTCTCCTTGCTCAATTTGATTTCCATTTTAAATGTCGTGGTCGAAAATAAAAGAATTCGGTGGATTAGAAATGATTAGCAGTGAGTGAGTAAGTGAGTTGGTGTTTTACGCCCGTGCAATGCTATATAGGTTATTTTCAGAACATGAAATGAAAAGGATGATAGAATGGACATGAAATGATGATGATAAATGAAATATGGGGGTGGGATGGGAAACTAAGGAACGGTAAATTTTGAAGGGGGAGAGGTGGGTAGGGGCAGAAAATTTAACCAATGTGGTGCACTACTTGGCGGTCCACAAAGGGGTCTTTTACGTGCATGAAGCGTGGTACTCTCCACACACGTTGGCCCACTAAGGTCAGCGGTCAAGGTTTCCGTATTAAAGACCTGACAACCCCCGCGGACGATGGCCACCCTATTTAGCCACCTAGGGTACACACTTGGTCGCTCTGTGGGCTTAGCACTGACCTGACGTCAGAATCCCAAGACCCTTAGTCGCCTCTTATGACAAGCTGGGCTCTGCTGCGGGCCTATTCGCCACCCGGGCCCAGAATGGGACATGATTAGCAGTAATACAAAAATGTGCACGGAACTGTTCAGTAAAATCTTGAATAAACGCTGATTTTTATATTAAAGCTTATTTTTGGATTTGTTGATATTTGTTTACTTCTAAGCATCTTCATTGTTCTAATTCAGTTAAAGTTAAAAAGAATGGAATAAAACAACAAACTTACGACATGACGAACTATTTTGAAATAATCATTTATGGCCATTTATAGAAGCATTTCGTCAGGAAATAACAAAAACTCATTAAGATCGTGATATATATGCTAAATCTGGTAGTTTTCTTGTTTATTGGTGTCTATTTATAAAATATGTAACTATTAAAACAATAACGAGGGAAGGCGGAAAAATATCCTTGTCATCGCCGGAAAATTAAAATGTAATCCAAACAAAAAACTCTAGTTTATGTATTATCAAGGAAGTTTAATCAAATTCTGAGAAAAAGGAGAAATTTCTCATCATGAAATATTTCCGAAGCTTTACATACCTTTTCAGGTGCCTTTGACATGCACAAAACCATTATCTATTTTGATATTTTATTATCTAGAAATACATCTACATATAGTTTTTAAACAATTAGATTATTTGAAATTTGTAAAACAAATTGAAACAAAAAGTCACAACTTGTTGTAAATTTGCACATAAAAATCTGGAATTTTTCCCAGTTATTTTCATGAAATACTAAGTCCTAAATAACTCTATTCTTGGAAAGGGAAGAATCAAATTATTGTAACACTTATAAAAATTTGAATCCCCCAACCCAATAAGACAAGGGTGGAGTTCAATGGTTCCGTTGGGGTTGATCTATGTTTTCTTCTTAATATTATCGAACCATTTGTTTTCAAAAACAAACGTTATACCGAAACCATTTTAGTGAACTCAAGGGGTGGTTATTTATAAAAAAAAAAAGTATTTTAAAAAGTCAGTTATAGAAAATTTCCTATAGTGAATATGGGTACAATTTTACGGTCAAATTGAAACATAAATTCAACTTTAATTCTGACCATTTGGTAATTATAATGAATCGGAATATATAAGAATAATCAATGTAGGGTAAGAAAAGCCAAACATAAAGAAAACATCGTTAATATAAAGCAGCATGTAAGCCGTCAACAACATAATTGAGGCTAAAATTTATTGTTGTTTTTTTTTGTTATGCCAACACGACGCCATATTGGGTAGGGGTTGTATTAATAGAAGATAATGAGATGTGGAATAAGTGCACACGACAGAATCTACTTAAATAATCGGCAATTTAAAAATGTCTGTCTGTCTGTACGAATTTACGCCAAGCTTTTCTCATAAACCGTACAGGAAAATGATTTGAAATTTAACAGGTTGGTTCAGTACGACAAACTCTATGTCCTAAGCAACTGCATGAAAGTTTACATGAAATTTTGCGTCAAGCCTATTTAAGAAATCGAACTTGAGAATGATTTGAAATTTGGTAGACATGGTAGTATGGTTAGGTTTGACAAACTACGTCCTAAGCGATTTTCAGACCTGTCGGATTTCTACTTCCTGTTTGGGTACCTATGCGGTGGGATCTCATAATTGTGTAACAACAGTTTAATCTATATGATAATAATACGTAAAATATATAATTGTCATCCTCCAAAAGATAAAAATCTGTTGCCTGTGAGAATCAGGAAGTAGACGAGTTACGGCATTACAAATAACATCGCTTTGAATCAAGAGATATCCAAAAACTGCGGAAAAAATGTGACGCAACACGACAGAAAGAGCAAAAGTGCCCCTATATTTTGCTTCTGCATTACGTTGCTATCAGTTAACCTAAAATTATATCATAATTAAGCGAAGACTATTTTATGTCTGCAGTCGATGAATGTCAAGACTGTAAAGCAATGGAAGGGTATAACCCGCTGCATTATTAAAGCATATATACACCAAAATTACTTCAATTATTTAGTTCTTAAGGTAATATTATAATCCCCTTTTCAAGACACAAGAAAGTTTTAATTCATAAATGTTTGTAACTTTTCCCAATTTGTTTCATACATGTACGTTTTTATAACCTTTGCCTTATATAATCGTTTGGCATCAACATCTCTGATGAGTCTTTGATAAATGGTACTCTAGTCAAAACACATGATAAAACTCTTTCTTACTGTTTTACAGATAGTTTTAAATTCCAAAATTAAGAAGCCAGTAAAATTACCAGTTTTAATTCCTATTGAGCTTCACTCATTTTGGTCAACATTTTTAAGGAATAAAATTTGAAGATCCACGATATCAAGGAAACAATTAGCAAAAAAATGAAATAAAAACTTAAAAATATAATTTAAACGCATTAATTTGAGATCACATAAAAAGCTTATTATACGAAGATTTTGAATTACGTCACAAACTTACGTCAACCCAGTGAATCCGACCCTCTCCTCTTCAGAAAACTTCCCCTTATTGATAATTGCATATGTTTAGTTTCAATTACCTGCTCCTGAAGCATGTTGTATATTATTTAAAGCAATGAAGGTCATTTACAGGTCAAATGTTTAAAATACCTACTTACATATTAACATCAATCAGCTTCTTTGCTTCACGATGGTCATAATTCCGCCATAAAGCACCCACAACTTAATGAAATCTAGGAGAAGAAAAATAAGCATCTGTTATAAGGAGTCAAAGAAGGTACATGTCAACTGAAACAAAGAGGTTGTTTTAATAGAAGATGAGAATGGCTGCATTTGCCAATCAAAGTGCACATCGATATGCCACCGACACGAGGGCATCGAGAGGTCACGTGTCCTTACGTCTCATATTTTTCAGATAACGCAGTTCTAGAATTAGCAACTGCAAATAAATTCCCTGCAAAGTTATTCAGCATTGACCCGATAAAAAATAAAGTTGAAGGGTTTATTTACGGTCAGCCAACACTGACCGAGACGTGACCCGCTATGGACCACATTTAAATCATCAGTTCTAGATGAAATAAAATGATATTTGAATTACTTGGTTTTATCTTTTGTGGCCGTCATTCAAAATTACTTTTAAAAATTCTAAACCATTTAAAAAAAGCCTCAAATTTCAGGTTGCACTTCAGATGACCGATGTCGTGTCCTCGCCGACCTAATATCCCTCATTGTGTTGTGCAGAAAGCATTGTTATTGATTTTTACTTCTTTTATAATATGTTATTTCATCTGCATTTGGTGCCTATCTGCATTTGCATACAGATTTTTTCTTGCTCCAATGAAAGCATTGATTAATGTCCATTTTTCATATTCTATTGTCATCGTCTTTCGTGTTTAATGAATTGCAGAGGGGGAAACCAAAGGTTTCATATTTGTATTTCTTATTATACTGTTGGACATGGACTATATAACGATTTTTACTCGTCACTAAATATGAGTGAAAACATATTTTTTCATGTTTTTAATTTATCCATAATTATTTGACCCGTGTTTGAACTCGGTAATGATTGATCAATATAAATAATTCTATTGCAGCATTGTTCTACTTCGAGTTTAAATCAATTTTCTTTCGCCATGGACATTCATGATGGAATGAAGACTTGCTAAGACAAGCCTGAGTCTATCTTAAGATCATCTATAATTATTTCGTTACGTCTACGTGACAACACTTGCTCTCTTGAACCAGATGACCTTTTTTATGAACTATGAAAGAACTTGCTTAAAAAATATGTTTCATAAAAATAAAATTCAGTTAAAAGAATTTTAAATCTACACGTTTCCTTAGATTTTATTTTGCAAATATAGTAACCATTTTTTTAACTGGCAATAACTGGCGTATTCCATGACTAGCTATGAGCATACCTTGTGATATAAGTTAGGTATATAGCGCCATTTGTCCGTCTGTCGGTCTGTCGTCTGTTAAACCTTGGTGCACCATCTCGTCATTCACAGCTCGTCATAAAACATTTGATGTCCTAATAACCTTTTGTTTTGTATACAATATGCTTTAAAATTTTATGTAATTATGTTCTAATTTACTTTGGTCTTTTAACATTTGCCTAGAACGTCTTTTGTGAGTGCTATATATCTTCAAACTGTGCCCGGTACGCATTAGCTCATGAAGCGTTCATAAAAGTCAACCGTTGCACAATAGTTTTGATAAAACCAACGAAGCATTTTTTTCACCTCTCACAGTAAGCAATACGCCCTAGCAACCCTATAAAAATATACTGTGAAAGTACTTAAGATCGTGGGCGTGCATGGGTATCAATTTTCGTGGATCGGGAGCTAGTAAATTGCATATTTGTGAATTCATGAATTCGTGGTTTGAAACAATAAGTAAGTAAGTAAGTAATTTTATTGATATAAAGACCAAAAATTGATCTATCTATGAAAGCAATGTTTTATTCTTGATTCGTTGAAAATTAAATAGTGTGGTTATCCTAACCCACGAAAACCACACAAATTGGTGCCTCACGAACAATCATACTTTCACAGTAGGATATATAAGGGCGATGGACAAGAAGAGGATATGGTAAAATAAACATGATATGATGATGAAAAATATAGGGTTGGGTTGAGAAACAAAGAAAAGGTATTTAAAAGACTAATGGAAAGGGGAAAAGGTGGGAAAGGGCGAAAAAATAGCATATGCGGTTACTACTTGGCGGTCCACAAAGGGATCGTTTACGTGAATGAAGCGTGAAACTCTCCGCACACTTTGGCCCATTAAATAATGGTGAGCGGTCAGGCCTTCCGTATTATAGACCTGACACGCCTGACAACCCCCGCTGACTAAGGCCACCCTATTGAGTCACAAAGGGTACACATCTTTGTCTGTGGGCTGATCACTTATCCAATGTATAGTATCCCAAGACCTTTAGTCGCCTCTATTGACAAGTTATGCTCTGCAAACTGGGTCCCGCATGACAATATCAGTCCAGACTTTTACTTCAAACTATGTCCACTCAAGACGTTTTTGAGAGAAGGAAGTTCTTTTAGGACGTAATTTCTTATTATCATTGATGAATAACAAAAAAACAAACCTCAAATAATATCAAAGCGAAGTAAAAATGTACACATTCAGCGTTGAGTTCGAACGAATACATTTATATGTTATATAAGTTGTTGACTCTTTGTCTTGGGCATTTGGCTTTGATATTGACGGAAGTACAGACTGAGTCGTTCCTTGTTATTCAATGTATCAAGTAGCAAAGGGAAGCAAAGACTTAATAACAATAATCAATTCCATAGTGTATCAAGTAGCAAAGGTAGACAAAGTATAATAAAATATTAATAATGATCAATTTTATTTTATTATATCACATTTAGCATTCCTAAAGTCACAAGAATAGATACCATATTACGATAGCCAACAACTTCCTTGTTATAAGTTTAACTTAGTGGTAAATACCATGTAACCTTTAACCTGCTAAACAAGGACATGCAAACTAAAAAAATAAATCATATTAATATCAGAAATATGGCAAAAAATATAGAAATTATGTTTACAAAAGTTATGAAAATACATATGTAAGCGGCGTCGAAAGGGCGTTGCATTTGAGTTGACCAGAGGTGATGATTTAATATGACATGACAGTACATATGGTTATACTTTGTTGTCATCTCGGTCTATTTCAGCCATCCATTACACCGACATTCAGTGGTCAGTTACGGGTTAATTTGTGCTATTTTCTTGGAGGTATAGATATTATCTCATAGTTGGCTTGCATGAATTAACTTAGGTCACTATTACGATGCTTTATCTGATGTATTTGGACATATTTTATGTACTTCTTATATCTGCTGGTCATAAACAAATAAATAGAGCACGTTACATACGAGGGATCTCTCAACGTGATGATACAACAACAGGTATAAAATCTCCATGACATACGCAAAACAGACAAGTACAGAGCATGTTAAATAAACTTAAACCTAGACAACATGCTAGTAATGAAATTTGAATAACAAGTCAACTAACTATATGCATGCATATATCGTATTTCAATTATTTAAAAAAAATTAAGGAAAAGATTTTCAAGTCGTCATTGTGCCAAAATACATATACCACGGTTAATTTGCTTATCCTGTATGCATATTGCAATGGGTCACCTTTCAGCAGCATTTGAATTCAAAACATTGGAAGGTCCGGTACTACCAAAAGTATATTGTAAGAAAAGAACTCGTATCCAAAATGTTCGAGTAACAGTTATGAATGCATATCACATTCTCCTTGATCTTTTTCAGACAATTAGACAAACTATGCCCAGAAAATTTTTCTTCGGTATTTTACTTGAGAAAAAAAGATTAATTCTTCTCTATTATAATCATCTTATTGTTGAGAATGAAAACACACAAATAGACCACGGGGAATATACTCGAAAAACACTACTATCAAATATATTTGTATAACAATAGTATGAAAAAATAGAAACATTATATTGTTATCTGATGTTCATAGATGAAGATATCAGTTAATGAAAATACTTAAAAAGTTCACGAGTTTATCACCAATGTATAATAAATAGATTTAGCCACCCACCTGCTTTACTTGTATAGGGATTCTCTTACTTTTATTATAACTTTCTCTGATACAACCCGGGGATACAACCCTCGCAAAAGTTGGTTCAAAATTCAGCATGCATTTAAAATGATTTTTGTCTCGCCTGCGAAGCAGAGCGGGACATAGGTGTTACTTTACAGGCGGCGGCGGCGTTAAATTTTTGGAAAAGTTTTATGAGCACCTCCATATTATCTCAAGAACTATAAGTCCTAGGTTGATGAAACTTGGTATGCATATGCACCAGTAGTAGCTTAGCACAGTTGCATCCCCATCTTTTAACCTTGACCTTGATTTTCCGGTTGAGTGACTTTGACAATTTTCAATACATATAATAGCATTGGAAAGTTTTGCGAGCACCTCCATATCTCAAGAACTATAGGTCCTAGGTTGATGAAACTTGGAATGCATATGCCCCAGTAGTAGCTTAGCACCGTTGCATCCCCATCGTTTGACCTTGACCTTGATTTTCTGGTTGAGTGACTTTTACAATTTTCAATACATATAATAGCAATGGAAAAGTTTTGCGAGCACCTCCATATCTCAAGAACTATAGGTCCTAGGTTGATGAAACTTGGTATGCATATGCCACAGTAGTAGTTTAGCACAGTTACATCCTCATCTTTTGACCTTGACCTTGATTTTCCGGTTGAGTGACTTTTATTATTTTTATTGAATATATTTGCAATGTTTAAGTTCTATAAACATCTTTTGATCTCAGAAACTGAATATCCATGTAAATTCAAAATATAGTGGAATTAATATTAAAAACGAAAGAATATGGAATAAGTGCCAGAAAGACACGATCCACATATTGAAATGATTTTGATAAATGTACAAAAGCAAAATTTCACTGCGTGTGAAGCGCTTTTCTGGATTAACCTTCATCAGACACGCTAGGAGTAAAAAACTTGGAAAACTGGTAGAATATTAGATTTGATAAAACAAAACACAGAAGCCAAAAAATATTACAACACTGACCAAACAGATAAATTTATTAATTTTTAAAGATTAGCTAAACGTTGTCAAATTTTGGAAATATGTAAACTGTGTCTTTCCAACACATATTCCAGTACTCAAAAATATATAAGAGCATACAACTGAAGCACGGGGAAGTATGAAAGAATAATTGTTTCTGATGGTGCCGGCAGGCGAGACATACTTTAGTTTTAACTCTTGTTGTAGTTCAATATAGAACCAGATTCTGTTTCAAAGTTTAACATATATTTTTTTCTTAATTCATTGAACTCTTTGACAACGTTCAATAAAGAATAACAAAATTACCGAACTTGGAGGATCAATTTCAGTGTCCAAAAGGAAAGACAAACCAAGAAAGACACACCGGAAAATCTAAGGGTATTCCATTTTTTCCTTAGTTCAATATTGAACCAGGTTCATCATTCAAAATTTTTCGTAGTTCAATATGTAACCAAAGTCTGGTTCAATGTCCAATATTCAAACAATTTCTTAGTTCAAAATTGAACCAGATTCTTGTTCAACATTCAAATATTTTCCCCGTTAAATATTGAACCAGTTGAACATAAATCATATATCAGAATCTTAATCAATATTCCAGTGGAGTATTGAGCAAATAATTATGGGTTTAATATTGTGAAAACCAACGTGGCGATGGTTACAGAAAATTGTCCAGTTTTAATTTTGTCGGAAGGGGAACCAAAGGGGTAATCAACATCATAAAACCGTAAAGCCAAGACAAAACCTGTAGACAAAAAATCATCATAACGAAACAAACCACACATAAAACGCACACACAAATTTATTCTGACAAGTGCCACACCAACCATATTTGAATGGTAGGTGCACATAGTGATGCTAAGCACAATGCATGCTTCGGATGCTGGATATGACCTATATTGTCCGCATGTTTTACCACTGACAGAAAAATGGTTAAAGTCCATTCCCGCTTACTGACCATACCATATTGGTATGGATAGGTCAACCTAGTGATGCCCAGCACAATGCATTCTTCGGATGCCGGATGTGACCTACATTTTTCGCATGAATGACATTTTATGGAAGAATGGTTAACCTCCATTCCTGCTTACTGACATGTGCCACATGAACCATTTTAGTAAGGTAGGTGCACTTAATGATGCTTAGCACAATGCATGCTTCAGATGGTGGCTGTGACCTATTTTCCGCATGGATGACCACTTACAGAATAATGATTAAAGTTCATTCCTGCTAACAAGCAAGTACCACAGGCGTTTGGGTCCAGGATTTTATTTTATTATAAATAACGTGTATATAGAAATTTTCATCCACGTGGAATAGTATATAGACGAGATGAAAATTTCTATATACACGTTATTTAGGGACCGACCATTTAACTTGAAGGGGGGGGGCTTGGTTTTTTCCTAAAAAAATATTTTGAAAATGATTTTTGATGAAAAAAATATTTTGGCAGCAGAGGGTACGAAAAAAAAATATTCTGAAATAGAATTTCTGCCATATAAAATAATGCTAATAATAAAAAAAAATATTCTGTCGCGACGCTTTCAAAAAATAAAAATTCTGTCATGACGCATTCACAAAATAAATTTTGTTTCCGCGGAAAAATTTTTTCTGGCCAAAACAAAAAACCAAGGCCCCCCCCCCCTTCAAGTTAAATGGCCCGTCCCTTATAATACACGATTAGCTTTTTAAAAAAGCTGAGGTCATTCGTTTGGTGTTCTTAAAGAATAAGAATTATTTAATAAGACAAAATAGTGTATGATAAATGGTATTTTATAACGTTTTAAAGAAATATAACGTTTCAAAGAAAACAAATAATTAAGAAATATCAGAAAGGAAACTTGATTTGGAATAGAATTATTAAAAGACTCAACAAACTTAAGGAAAAAGAGCAATTAAAACTTTTTTTCATAAACTCTATCAATTCTTCATACAAATGTGTCAATTTGAAACGTTTTTTTGTGGATAAATAGAAAAGACTCGAACTTTTTAACCACTCTACCTAATGTTAAACTATTCTCATGTACAGTTTCTGGGGGAAAAAAACTTGATGAAAATTCATAATGACGTACATGTACGGGCGGACAAAAGTAAAACTTGTGGTCGTAGGGGCACAATAGAAAGGTGCACATAAAACAGAATGCAATTACAAAAACAACTTCAGTCCAAACATAGGTAAGTTTAAGTGTTCCGGCGGAAAAAAATATTGAAATTCTGCTTGTTATAACAAACTTTTCACTTTATCAATGGTCAAGTCCCGGGTGGCGAATAAGCTTACAACAGAAACCATCTTTATTGTCGTAAAAGGCGGTAATGGGTCTTTAGATTTTGTGGTGATGTCATGTTTCCTGCAATTCTCTTTGCTGACAGCCAAGAGGTGCACGCTATAGGTTGAATATTTCGCCCTACCCACTTTTTCTATAAGCAACACACATTAAATCACTTAATTTTTGACACAACTTAACATCAAAATCAAACATTTTCAGTAGAAATTTTCAAATTATTAAGTAATAATACAAGCCCTAAGGCCTTGGTCCTTCTCTAAGACGTTGACGACAGTCTCAATTTATTCTATTTGATACATTTTTCACATGTTTCAGTGTTTATCTTGTGCTCTTCATATTTTAGTTATGGCCGTTTTACTACAGTGTTTCTAATGAGTTGCTAGTGGGTAGGTTGCAATAGTTGAAGTTTCATTTGCTCATCTATACATAGTTCATTTGGTGGAGAATATATTTATGTTTTATAGTACAAATACCAAAGGGTGAAATAACCTAAAATCGTTAATTTCACAGTATATGCTACATATTTGACAGTAAAAACCATGAACTGAGCTTCAAAGTAGCAAATTAACTAAATAAACATATACACCCCAACTTGTTTAAGTAGACGATTCGCAAGTCAAAGCACATGAAATAAAAGTTAGTCTAAGAGCTTTTTGCTACAGAAAATAAATGTGCCCTTCTAGGTATTTTTGAAATTTGATTAGATTTCTTAGCTGCTGTGATAAGCATTCCGAATTTAAGAATTAAGGAAACTTCTATAGATTAAAATCTTTTTTACGTCGTAAAAAATACATCATTATAGACATATTAAGACACAGCTAGCTCTTTAATCTTAAGACAAGCCTTATTATTATTTTTTGTTACAAAATTTAGTTTTCATAAGAAATGCTGGGTCCTGGGAAGAAAACGCTTGTGTTTTATTCTTAGAGTTTCTATTTTTATTAGTCCCGTGCGGGACCCGGGTGGCGAATAGGCCCGCAGCAGAGCCTAGCTTGTCGTAAGAGGCGACTAAGGGTCTTGGGATTCTGACGTCGGGTCAGTCCACAGAGCGACCAAGTGTGTACCTTAGGTGGCTGAATAGGGTGGCCCTCGTCCGCGGGGGTTGTCAGGTCTATAATACGGAAACCCTGACCGCCGACCATAGTGGGCCAACGTGTGTGGAGAGTGCCACGCTTCATGCACGTAAAAGACCCCTTTGTGGACCGCCAAGTAGTGCACCACATAGGCTAAATTATCCGCCCCTACCCACCTCTCCCCTTTTCCTGTGGTTCTTCTAAATTAACCGGTCCTTTGTTTCCCACCTCACCCCCATATTTCATTTATCATCATCATTTCATGTTCATTTTATCATCCTTTTCATGTTCATCGCCTGTAAATAACCTATATAGCGTTGCACGGGCGTAAAACACCAACTCACTCACTCACTCTATTTTTATTATGAAAGTTAACCTTATTTGAAAATGAACGGGAACAAATACGGTTCAAATGTTAAAATTCTAGGCTGATCGGGATTACAATGATTGTGTAACAAATTGACCTACCAAGCTCGATTCTTTTTTGCAACGATAAATGATTGTTGAAAATAAACGGGAACAAATACGGGTCAACTGTAAACATTTTAGGTTTACATATTGACCTACTAAGCTCGATTCATAGATATTTATAAAGTAAAGTGTATATTTTAATACTGTTTTCTTTTCTTTTAGATTCTTACTCTTTATTTAAAATAGAATTAGATTACACACATTTAAAAGAGGGCCATGTTTGCTTAAAGTAATTAAAGCATGCAGATGGTGTAGCTTAATGATCACGTATTAAATAATTTAATCAATTTAAGATAAGCAGATTTTTACGTTGTACAATGTTTACATCAAGTTTAACAATACTTTACCATGCAGCGACTTCAAAACTTTTATACATCTCTATATGTCATTCGCCGAGGCGAATGACAAAAATAAAATCCTGGACCCAAACGCCTGTGTTATTAGCAAAAAACAACAATTTACACCTATGTTCTATTTTTAGCCATGGCGGCCATATTTTTTGACAAATCAAAAATATGAACAATAGAATTGTAGCATTTATGCTATTAAACAACTGTGCCAAGTTTGGTTGAAGTTGGATGTATGGTGTCAGACAAGTTAATGTTTGATATTCGGGGGATAAGTAATGAAAAATTGTAAATTTTGACGCTTTAAGAGCCATAACTCCTAAAAGAAATGGTTCTACACCTTTGACTTAATTACATGAAATGTAGATCTTGATGTGCTTAATCATATGCAATTTGAATTTTTAAAATATCTTGTATAGTTTTCAAGATATAGGGCTAAATAATTGCAAAATTTTGAAAAAATCCGTAAAAAGGGCAATAACTCCTACATCGGTTGTTGGATCGTCTTGAAAATTTCTGGGCAGGTAGATCTTGAGGTGCTGATCACTTTTACCCTGCCAGAATTTTGTTATCTGTGATTATTTTTGAGTTATTTGCAAAAAACTGTATTTGACCCCCCTGTTGCATTTTTAGTAGCAGCGGCCATGTTTTTTGACGTATCAAAAATCCCAACACAAACTTTTTGTACAATACCCTAAGGAACAACCATATCAAGTTTGGCTGCATTTGGTCAAGCAGTTTCAGAGAAGAAGATGTTTGAAAAAAGCGGACGACGGACCCTAACCCTAACCCAGAGAAAATGAAAACACGTTTAGTTTAATTTTCTCAGCCCTAACCCTAACCCTTCGGGTCAGATGAGCTAAAAAAGATATTGCTCAATAAATAAAAGTTTCGATTTTGGTCCCTTTGACCCCTAATTCCACAATATATGGTAAGGGTGCTACAGTTAATCCTCCATCTTGTTTCCACTACTTGACAAAACTTAACTTGCAGTTTTTTTTTTTCAAATGCAGACCAGAATAAATAAAAGCTAGGCCAAGCGCAGCATTATACAGACCTGGGGTCAATTACATACTAAAGTAATTAATAACAATACAATTACAATTACATTTTTCAATTAAATTACACATTACATTTTCCAAAATTTGTAAAAGTAATTAATTACATTACAATTACTTTGGTAATGTAATTAATTACTTTTGAATTACTTTATATGTGATTAGTAAAACACAAAAGACACTAATGCAAATATTTTTGTCAAATGAATGACATAAGGCTATGATTGTCAGCTTGTCAGTAACTTACATCCAGAATAAATTCACTTCATTTATAAAGCCTAACTGGTTACAGGCAATCATTTAAGGCATCTTTGTTCAAAATCTTTTTCGAAATTAGGACCTGCCTAACTAGTTTGAAAAGCTGGATTATATTAAAATGTTGGCTAAAACATATCTTGCAATTCCTATGCAGTGATAAACCTGTGGAGCATATTTTTTTTCCCAATTTAATTTTCAAGTACTATTTCTTCTTTATGAACCAGCTTTTTTATATTTAGAAGTCTTAATTCAAAAATGCTTAGCTTGAAATATTTTATTTTATTATTCAGTTATTATGTGATATTGCAATAAGACAACTGCCCAAAAAGTGGTATATTTAGAAGCCATATTTAACATTCTCTTGACAAAATATATATCAGTTTGTTGTTTTAGCTGATTGAACATTGAAAAGGTTCTGTTTTTCTCTATTAGATGATCAAATTAAGTGCTTAGGGCTTGGTGTTATGTTGTTTCAGTGATTAAAGGGCTTTGATGTCAATCAAATGAACTCTTTATCCAAAGGAAAATACCATAATTTACTTAACACAGTAAATGATATGCTAATTTATCTAATTATCATTTTCTTAACTTTGAAAGAATAAGCAAATATTTTATGTTCATTACCAAAAAGGTGTTATTTTCATGTGAACATTTGCTTTTTTGTTAAGTAAAATATACTTAAAATTAATGAAAATGTATCATGCTTATATTATTATGCTGTAAGAAATGTAATGATATGTAATTGAAATGTAATTGGCATTACATGCAAAATATGAAAAGTAATGCATTACTTTCAATTACAAGTAATTAAGATTTGCCTCAATTACACATTACTTTCAATTACATGGAAAACATGTAATTAATTACAGCTAATTACAATTACTTTTTTAATTACCCCAGGTCTGGCATTATACGACCGCAACAAGTTGAACCCTGTACGTTGGAGGCCCAATATGGATAACTTAAAAATATTTTTGACACATGCACCATGTGGTGGATTTTAAAATGCAAAATTCAACATGCATTAAAAATATGATTTTTTTGTAGTTCAATATAGAACCAGATTCTGTTTCAAAGTTCAACATATATTTTTTTCTTACTTCATTGAACTCTTAGACAACGTTCAATAAAGGTAATAACAAAATAACCGAACTTGGAGGATCAATCCCAATGTCCAAAAGGAAAGTCAAAACAAGGAAGACACACCGCTCACAAAGTGTTCCTATGACCTAAAATGAACAACGACGATTAAGTCCCATAACTCCTATAGAATTTGTCCAACTAAAATGGTGGTGTGATATGATCAAGTACATATCATGACAAACAATCTTACAATTTCATCATATCCCTTAAGCCGTCTTAGAATAGTTGGGCTCACAAAAGTGTGATGGATGGACCCATGGACGAACGAAGACCATTACTAGGTCCCTCTGTCGCATATCATTGTCAAATTGGCTAGTCAAAACCATTTATTGTGGGAACAAATAAAATATTTGAAGTCATCTGACAACTTCGAGCCAACTAAGACTTTTTTAAAGCTTAATGAGTTGAAGGTTTAAGGAAGCTACAGATTTTCTCTATCTTCAACTGATTTTATGCTATGTGGTAAAAACATGTAAAACACTATTTTTTACCTTTAAAGAGCTATAACCTCTACGAAGGGTCATCTGACAACTTCAACCAAATGGAGACTTTTGTAGAGCTTTTGTTTCTGAAGAGCTCACAATTTATTAGATTTTTCTATATATGTTTTTTTATTAAGTCATTTTAAAATGAGGATCGTTTGTTGCCAACATGTCATATATTATTCCTGGAAAATTTCAGTGAAATTGGTTCAGCTGTTTCAGAAAAGATGATTTCAAATTGTTACCAGACAACAACGGATGATGACGGAGGCATAGTGATGGGATGGCATAAGCTAACATGGCCTTTGGTCAAGTGAGCTAAAAGGGGGAATGTCATTGAGGGTCGGATTTTAATGAGACTGTGAAAGATTTACATCTACCAGTAAAATTTAAATGGTAAAATTTTATATTCACCATGTTGTCTGTTGTATAATTATTTTATGTGTAATCTATCAATTATGTTCTTTTCCTCTATATGTACAACTCTCCTTGCTCCCAGTGGGCTCCTGATTGGAAATAAAAGATATGTTATGTTATGTTATTCAATCAATCAGTTACCATTATTGCTTATTTCCAGTATGTTCCTTTGCTACAGTATTGAGTTTGAATATATTTATAACAATTATTTTTTTTGGTACAAAAATTTGTTGAACCTCTTCTTTTGCACATCAGCTCTTTATACTTTAGCATTTTTCATACAAAAAGGATTAAATCTTACCTTTTGATCGATCTTTATGTAGGTCTTTCATGGTTTATCTAACTTGGATCTTTTCTCTTTTTCTTTCTTTTTTGTATAACATTTTTGTGTCTTTATGTGTAATAAAGGTTCTTTTGTTTTGTAAGTTCTTGATCTTCATCTTCATCTTATCTTTTGTTTTCCATTTTGTCTTTAAATTTCTCTTTTGTTTTGCCCAAGCTTTTTTTTTAGAGTTTTCTTTGCCTTTATCTTGATGTTTTAGATGAAAAATGTCATCTTGCTTTTACTACATAAGGTCTTCTATTTTACAAGATTTCTGTAGATTTAATGGTTCTATGGATTACTTTTTTCTAAATGCATCTATAAGTCTTCTATCACAAAATGGGGAAAATTTTAAGATTCTGAAATAAAAATCAAATCTTATAAAATGCTTAGAATTTCAAAATATATATCTAAGTTAATCATATCCAAGTTAATTAGAGATGAACCAGTCTCTCTACTTGATAAATGCGACCAAAATGAAATAATCATAATGCAATATAGATTGATAAAGGGAGATAACTCAAAAATTTATTTAGACAAAATGAATAAGGAGGCACATTTTTGTATTAAACTGAAAACTTGAAAAGTGTGAATAAAGGTACGTAAAACAACAAATTACTTGATACTTTTATTAAAAAAAATCAACAATAAAATGAGTTTACTTTGTTCTTCAATTATGTCATTGATAATTGCTGGCTTTCAGGGGTGTGGAGGTTCTGAATTCTGATGAAAGTCCATGGCTATGACCATGCCCATGACTATGACCATGACCTTGACCATGGCTATGACCATGACCCAAGTCCGAGATAGGTGAAGGTCCACGTCCTGCCGAGCCATAGCCTGAAGTAAATGCTGGACTGCCAAGAACACTGAACCCTGAGGCTCTGGTCCAGTCGTCTTTAAATATTTGTATCGTCAGAATGCTAACCATGTTTGATAGACGGCTGTACACATGAGCAAGGACCATCTGCTCATCTGCATCTCTTCTCACTCTTACTTGTACTGAACCAGCCTAGAAAAAAAGTATGGCAAAAAGTATTAGGTATTTCCTACTAAATCTCTTCTGACTCTTACTTGTACTGAACCAGCCTAGAAAAAAGTATGAAGTAAAGTATTAGGTATTTCCTACTAAAACTCTTCTAACTCTTACTTGTACTAAACCAGCCTAGAATAGATATGGAGTAAAGTATTAGGTATTTCCTACTTAAAACTCTAAGCTGGTTAAGATAACATCAATATATCAAGATTGTCCTTTGGAAAAAAAGAGAAATGGTTTAGAGAGAGCATTACCCCATGCACCTTCAAGACTGCTTTGTAGAGGGGGGCTCTTTAGTCATGCTCCAAGGATTTTCTTTATATAAAACTATATTTTTTACCACATAAGAGGGGTTGAGACAGGACTCCCACTGAATTCCTCCTTGCTACACCCTCTACTTTTGTAGAAAGGGCATAAAATTGCCCCCATTCTGATTTTCTTACTAACAATAGGAAAACATATATTTTTTAGCCTAACATCTTAACACCTTTCTGTTCCAAGGTTTCACTGATAGTATTTTTTTGGTTTTTAAAAAAATAATTTTCCACTTACTAAGGTTCCAAATGATAGAGTCCAAAAATGTTCGTGTCTGAATTCTAAGACACCATCTAACGTTGACGCTTCTCTGATGATTTTGTCTAGCTGGGCTAATAAATGGGATGGAGTTGTCTGCAATAAAAACCATTCCACATAAGAAATACAGGTGCCATATATCTTATGAAGTTGTACATTAGTCAAACTAGGAACACTTGACAAATATC
The DNA here is from genome assembly GCA_963971305.1 of Arcuatula senhousia. Classification (NCBI taxonomy): domain Eukaryota; kingdom Metazoa; phylum Mollusca; class Bivalvia; order Mytilida; family Mytilidae; genus Arcuatula; species Arcuatula senhousia. The sequence continues at coordinate 78,655,404 of OZ020304.1, forward strand.
TATATTGATAGATAAAAGTCTAAATCACAACCCTTTTAGTTGTGAAACCAACCTTTTCTAACTGCCAAGCATGAAAATAATTCCAAATTACTATTGTGAATGAAACCAAAGATAAAATCATATATGATATATAGTAAACCTTGGCAATCAATTCAAGAACTAATAAATAAGTACCATTTATTAATTTTGAAAATATTTATTAAAAATAGACTATAACATGAAAACATTTAGTAACTGTACTTCATTTGCCGTCAAACAAACGAAATCAACATAATTCATACAAAAGTGGGCATGCTTTCCATGAGATGTGCATCTTAATTACTGTGGTATCACTTGTGGATAGCAAAAAAATTTCTTGAATTTCAATTCTCTCCTTTTTGAAGAGCGAGACATGCAAGTCTCATCAACAAGTGAGAATAAAGGTTCTTACACAAGTTCTTATTGAAAATAACAAATTTCTTCCATGAGTGTAAGAAATTCGGTCTTTTTAGGAGTGGAGAACAGCGGAACAAGCTCAAAGATGAAGAATTTTACAAAAGTGAAAGAATAACGGATCTATAAATGACAAATTTAAGATTATGTTTCGTGTTTTTTTACAGGGAAATATTCTTTGAATAATGGAGTAAATATAACAAGCTTGGGTTAAAAACTAATTTGCATAAATTGCTACACCAGGGTCACATGATCTAATTTGCATCAATTTCTTTTTAAACGTTTCTGATTGGCTAATTTATCTTAGTCAGAAACAGTCACATGATCCTGTCAGTCAAAGAAAATGCACTAAACTTAATTCTTTAAAAAAAAATTGGTAAAATATTTGAAAATGACCCTTTCAAAAGATTACCTAAATATCAAAATCTAAGGGAAAGCATGAGAAGGGTGTACCAGAAAGGCTAATCTTTATATGTTTTTTGTTCTAGTAATTCCTACCTGCAAAAGTATCTTTCCTGTGTATGTACTCATGGGGAACATTGTCCCACATGTCATAATGGCTATGGATACAGCGGCCCAGGTGTCTGCCGAGTGATATAATCTAAAAAGATTAATAATAATACAGCATAGTAAATTACTTTTTAAATTTCTAAAATAAAAATCTTTTTTTTTAAAATAGCACTTGGACACTAAATACTAGGAGCCACAGTTCATTATCAATACCTATGCCAGCTTAACCTTGCACCTAAATAAATCAGATTGGTAAGTAAACTGTTTAAATAGAAGGTAGAAATCAACATAATGTCTTAAGATTGTGTGACAGTTTAATAAAAATCCACTGCTTAATTAAAGAGTTGTGGATAATAGATCCATACAATGAGATGTAACGGACACACAGATATCCCTATCACTGTATATACCTCCCCCAAACACACACTTTTTAGTGTATGATAAAAAAGATTTGAATAAAAACAAGTTTTGCCTGGTCTCATTAAATATTTTATTTTAACACATACAATTGAAAGAACCTTATTGAGCATGATCACATACCCCATACATTCTGCTATAGGACCATCAATATTATCCTTCAAGGAATCAGGAATTGCAGACCAAAATATTATGGTTATTTGCAAAAATACCTATGGTGTAATTATTGCATTGAAAGATACATTAATTCTGTCAAGTTGATTCAGATGAATTGCATTTACAAACAGCTGGACAAATGCACCAGTCAAAAACATTATATGCTTCATGACTTAAAGCATGGGGTATAAATTGGTTTGCAATGCAATAAAGCTTTTCTTGTTAAAAAAAAATACTATTATAATTCAACTTACTTTGTATCAATGAGTATGTATGTTATTATGAGAGCTATCCCTCCAGTGAAGCCAATCAAGGCCATAGGATTTATTCTAGGTAAAAGTAACTTGCTTAGCCCTGGTAAAACATGGCACACACTGAAAATATAGGTGTTTAACAAGGTTTGTCAGCAAAGATTAGTTAAATTATTTCTAAATAATAGTGATCTTTTTTACTTAAAAACACAAGGAAATTAATACAAAATTAAAGGATATACTTGAATACATAAAACAACTAAGACAAACTAGAACTAGGAACAAGCACAATCAGTCTCATTTTGGATTCAATACTAGGAAAAAGCCAATTATCTCCCCTACATGTAAACAATGAGTGCTAAAACTTCTGAATAATCATGTCCAAATGACAAACAGATACTTTCTCCGAGTAAATTTACAGAAAAATAATTTTATGAAAAGATGTAGTCTCAAGGTTTATTTCAACAAAATATTGAAAAATATTAAATCCAATTATCTCCCCTGAAAGACATTTTACCACAATCACCTTCAACTTAAAATGTAATTTCTATATGAAAAAAATAAAGAAAAATAAAGTGATGAAAAACCTTAAAACACATGGAGAAGAAACACAACTCAAGAGACATAAACCTGAGGATACAAAATGTCAAGATCTTGTCAGACTGGCCCAAAACAGAACAGAATAATGGTATATCACAAGTGGCCTATGTACCAAGTATAAGTAAGTAGATGACCATTAGCATTACCTTTCTGACATATCTGTCATGTGTTCTTGTAGCCAGCTAGAACTAGAAGCCTGGACCACGTGGTTCATACATCTGTTGTTTATACAGTAAGTCAGAGTAAAATGTACAATAAATGCAAACACTGTGGCTACCATCAATCTACCACTGAAAATGAAGAAAAATGTTTAAAAAATCTATTTTCTATTTCCTTTTTATGCCTTCTTTGACAAATTAATTTGATATTCATTTTGAGAAAATAACTTTCATTTGAATAAAAATTCTTCCAATATATGTTTATCAACAGTTTTTAGCATAGAACTATAATTTGGCCTTATTTTTTATTCGGCATTCATTTCTTTCCTGGTACTGGTTTTTATTGTTCATAAATCAACATCAATTGAAACTTTGATGCACATGGACACATAAAACATGTGAATTGTTAAAATTTAAATGTTTGCTAAGTTAATTAGGTTTAGCACACAGATAACTTAAAACCAACTTACGTGTGGATATCAGGTTGTATAAACATTCTCTCTACACTGAAAAAGAACAAACCTTGTAAACAGGTTATTCATAGTGACCATTCTATAACTGTTGAAGTATACTATTTGAGTATTAGCCTTCTTTAACAAAATTTACTTTTAAATTTGATTTTCAATTTGCAGATAAGGTTTAAAATATAAATGAGCAAGACAAATGAAGACTTCAGCAAGATTAAAGCTAAATATCTGTTGTCATTAACACAGAACTTTAAATGTACAACAATGTTCTTTAACCCATTCTTAAATCATTCCAAAACCAGTAGCTATTTTTTCTGTGAAGACATGAAAACTAAATTACAATAAGTTATACCTCTCTTTTAGTATAAATAAGGAGCCTAACTGGGCTAACATTGTACTGGCAAATACTCCTAGAACTTCAAATCTTTCATAGCTGAAAAAATTAAAATAAAAAACATTTAGAAACAATGTAAAAATAGATCATAAAAAAACTTAAGCTATTAGTGTATTGGCAAATACCCCTAGAACTTAGAGTATAAGTTTACAATGTGTTGTTCTTATCATGATTAATAAGGGGTAGATGCCAGAAAAGAGAAGGCACATTCAACTCTGTGTTCTAAAGCTGTGTATCAAATTTGAAATCAAACCCTTCAGTAGAAGCCAAAAAATCTGTTATTAAAGTTTGCATCAGACAGACAGTGAGACAAACAAGGTAATTGCAATATATCAACTCTCTAACATGTCTTACGAGTGGGTGCATGATAAGTGTACTCATTTTTATGAAGATCCGATTAACAGTGTCTGAGAAATCAACATAGGTAAATCTGAGGCGGGATGGACAGATGAACAATCAAATGAATGGTCAGAGGGTAGACCCTAAATACTAAATCCCTAAAACATTTTAATTTATTTTGATTTCATCTTACTTTAATTCAATTTAATTTAATTTAAGTAAGCTTCTTTATGTCTCATTGTTTTTGTATATTTGTTTTTATCTATATTTTTTGTTGAATTGAACTTTTATCAATTTGATTTTTCATGTGGTATTTTTGTGCTTTGTACAAGATTATCAATAGGGGGAAGGTTGGGTAAAAAAAAGGTTTTACCCTGCAACATTTCATAGGTTTCCGTCCTAAGCCAGGAATCTTTGTTAAAACCTTTTGTTTGTCCCTGTCATCTTTGTGTTTTTTGTTCTATGTCCAGAAATACGTCTTTTGTTGATAATCCTGGGATTGATATTGAATCCTTTGTATTGTATTATTTCTCTTGAGCCAATGCAAGATGACAAGCAGTTGAAGGCTGCTGGTTGTTTTTCATTTCGATTTTTTAAATTGGCGTTTGTTTTTGTTGGTTGTGTTGCATACACTTACTTCATATCTAATTATTGTCTATTTTGGGCCATAAAAATAGTGTCAGAGAAAATATCAACACATGAATGTAAACAGAACACAAAAATACTGATAATTGGATCAAAGATTTTTGTTATACAATGTATGACCAGAATGAAAAATTAGCAAAATCTTTTTTTATTACATGTATTATATACAGCTGTTACAATGAATACCCGGATGTAGCTCATTGGAAACGGTCAGGAGTAAAATTGCTCCGGCAAAAACGTTTAATTTAAGACTTTTTAATTGCAACACTTTCGCCAAAAAGTTGGAGATGTTTTAAATATTGAGTCATTCTGTAAGTTGAATGCCTTTTTATTCCAATATCGTCTGGAATCAAATTTTTTATCTGAAGTTATTTGTATTCGTTTTTGAACTGTCGAACGTTACTATCTTTGCTTAACAAGGTCAATTGTTCGCCAATTGTTCTAAGACGCTAGCCTAGGAACACAACCGAAAAATGGAATGTGAGAATTGTAAAGATGTTTATAAGATGCTTCAGTCTATTTTAGAAATTGTCTCCAACTCTCAATCCCGATATGATGCTTTGGAAAAAGAAGTGTACCAATTAAAATCAGTCGAAACAAAGTTAAACTCCCTGATATCTAAAATACAAGACGTCGAGAGTAAAGTTCATTCAATGTGATGGAAGAAAATGTAACAGAAACAGGTATTGTTTTGCACAAAGTAGTGGATCATTGTAATTTTGATTAAGCCTCCAAAGAATCATGGAACACGAAAGCTCACAGAAAAGTGTAAATGATGACCAAGTAAATTCTAGGCTTCGCAATCTAGACAACAGTGTTGAAGAATTAAAATGGAGGACAATGAAGAACAATTTAATATTTTAAGGTTTAAAGACCAAAAGAAGAAGACACATATATAATGATCAGAACATTCGTATGAGAAAAACTCGGCATAAATAAATTTGTAGATTTTGTGTCCGTTCATCGATTTGGGAAGAGGGGGAAAAGAGGCTTCAGACCAATACTGGTTAAATTCATCAAGCATAAAGATAAAGTTCTTGTCCTTAAACACTGTTATAAATTGAAAGGAACAAATATATTTGTAAGAGAACAATTTCTGAAAGAAATAGAGCATAGAAGAAAAGAACTTTACCCACTTCTGAAAGAAGCGAAAAGACAAAACAAGAAGACCGTACTTATAAGAGACAAGCTTTATATCGATGGAAAACTCCATGATAGTATTTGTAAAAATCATGACGAGAAGACACATGGTACAGAATCAAGTAGTTACAAAGTTAATGAACTAACAACAGAAATCTCAGTAACACCTAGTCATGAAAGAATCAAATAAGAGTTTGAAAGGGAACTTCAATACTTCTTACAACATCCTAATGATTACACAAAATACATAGAACCCCTCTGAATACTGCATGATCAACAATTGTTTATATATGAGACAAACATTTTAAGTGACCGTTACATACAACCTTTAAATTTTCTTTTTCAAACATGTTCACTTTGTTTATCTAATTGTTATTATCCAGAACATTTATATATTTTTTTTCATATTATCCCTATTCATGTAAATGAGAACTTCAATTGAGTTAACTTCTGTATACCATTGAACAACAAAGGTGATCAGAATAAAGAGTAAAGGTAATAGAAATTCAATAAATAAAATGAATACCAAAACGGGAATAAAAACAGTTTCTTTGGTTACACTGTAAATCGATATTCAAGGAGTAGCCTCTCAACAGCAGCATTTGAATCAAAACATTGGCAGGTCAAAATCCAAAAGTATTGTATCCTATTTAAAAGTTAAAAATCTTTTGGCTATAAATAACTCCAATTTATTATCCTACTAAAGGCCAAATCTATTTGTATCTATAAGAAGAGGAATTATTTAAAAAAACAAAAACATTAGCCTATTACATACCCAAATGAGTAAGCTGGGGTGGGTTTCTGCATCTGTACCCAAAGGCTCAGTAAACATATTAATAAACTGTAAATAAAAGTCATCATTTATAGATTACCATTTGTAAAATGCAAGTTCTATGAAATCAAAACAGTTGTGTGTGTTTTTGTTGGATAGGATCATTTAAATATGATGTACAATTAATGATGAAAAAAAATATGGAAAAAAACAATCTACAAGTAACACAAGTATAAATTCAAGTTCTGTGTATTGATTAAAATCAATTTTTTTTATCTATTAATCTGTCTCTAAAAAAGAAAAAAATATTCTGTTATATGTGATATGAATTTGAAACAATGCTACTTACCTGAATATATCAAATATTGTTAAATAAGTATAGGCAGTCAAAGCTGAAATAAAACAAGAGGCTCCCAAGAGCCTGAATCGCTCACCTGAACTACACAGGTACATATATTTGTAAATATTATTGTGCTTAACCATATGCAATTTAAATTTCTGAAATATCTTGATTAGTTTTCAAGATATTCATGATATTGGGCTTAATAAGAGTAAATTTGGCAAAAATTAGGAAAAAGAACAATAAGTCCCACATCAGCAGTCAGATCTTTTCGGAAACTTCAGGACAGGTAGGTCATAATATGCTGATCACTTTTGATTCTTGCACAACTTTGATATCTGAAAACATTTTTGAGTTAGTAACAAATAAAATGCAATTTACCCCTATGTTCTATTTTTAGCCATGGCGGCCATGTTTTTTGCAGCATATAAGCCATCAAACAAGTGTGCCATGTTAAGATTAACGTGTCAAACAAGTTAATTCTTAAAATTCAGGGGAAAAGTAATGAAAAATGGTAAATTTTGATGCTTTAAGGGCCATAACTCCTACAAGAAATGGTTTTACAGCTTTGACCTAATTACATGAAATGTAGATCTTGATGTGCTTAATCATATGCAATTTGAATTTTTGAAATATCTTGTATAGTTTTCAAGATATAGGGCTAAAAAAGTGCACAATTTTGAAAAAAATCCAGAAAAAGGGCAATAACTCCTACATCGGTTGTTGGATCTTCTTGAAAATTTCAGAGCAGGTAGATCTTGAGATGCTGATCACTTTTGTATTCATCAAAATTTTGATATCTGTAACTATTTTTGAGTAATTAGCAAAAAACTGCAATTGACCCCTATGTTCTATATTTAGCCATGGCGGCCATATTTTTTGACGAATCAAAAATCTGAACGATAGATTTGTAGCATTTATGCTATTCAAAAAAATCCAGAAAAAGATCTTCTTGAAAATATCTGGGCAGGTAGATCTTGAGGTCCTGATAACTTTTTACCCTATGCCAGAATTTTGATATCTGTTACTGTTTTTGAGTTATTTGCAAAAAACTGTAATTTGACCCCTATGTTCTATTTTTAGCCATGGCGGCCATGTTTTTTTACGAATCAAAAATCCGAACAATATTTTTCTACACACAATGCCATTTAACAACTGTACCAAGTTTGGTTGCAATAGGACTTATGGTGTCGGACAAGTTAACGTTTGGAAAATTGTTTACAGACGACGATGACGACGGACGCCAAGTGATGGCATAAGCTCACATGGCCTTTGGCCAGGTGAGCTAAAAAAAAAGTATTGTTTTCAAATCAATTTATCATTTTTCAATTATTTTATTATATATGTAGAAAAGACTGATGTAAAATTTGTAGGGACAATGAGGCCTGTTTTTTTCCCCTAAAAATTTACCCAACTCTCAACTTTTGAATACTGTTGTCAGATGCTGATAAAATATTTATTAAGTATCCAAAAATGAAAAACTTAATATATTTTTTTCGTTTTTTGAATGATTCTTTTGGTAAAAAATATATAATTAAGCTAACCTTCTTTCAGAAAATCCCCAATTTACATCAGTTTTCATCATTATTAAGATACATTTCGACTAGAAAGCCATTTTGGTCGACCGCTAAAGTGACTAAAGCCCTCAAAATCCTGGAAAAAACCCTGGAAAGGTATCTCCACACTTATGGAACAACTAAGTATTTATATAGATTTTTATTTAATTTATGTACCTTCTCTAAAAATACAAACTTGTTTCTAATATGCGGACAATGTTTTCTATTCAAAAATGTACCTTGAAAAGGAAAAAAAAATTCTCATATTTCGTCAGTTTTGCTAAAATTACTATAATTGTGACGTCATTATAATGCTTCAATATTAAATCTTAAAATGTTTTGACAATTTTTTCTATAAAACAGAATTAACACTATATTGACACTTTTGCATAACCTTCATATTTTTAGGCTAAACAAGGTCCTTTTCACCCCTAATCCTTTGCAATTTGAAACCATAGCAAAAAATAAAGGGCCATAACTCTAGATTATTTAAAAAATATAATAAAAGAACTCATTGTTGATTACATGGTATGTCAATATTACTAAACTAAAACATTTGATCATTTCTGGTTTATTTCTTACATGAAAAAATAATTTTATGTAAACTTATCCATGCTTAATAATATTTTTTTAATCTTTTTCTAATTTTCTTTTTCTATTCTATAGCAAGCAATTACTCTTGACTCAAAGTCATTATTATTTTTTTTACTTTAGCAAGTAAATCTGTGCATGGTAGGAAACTTATATACATGTAGCCTTTTTTTTTAAATTGACAAGATTTCGTATTGCATATGTACTTACTTGAATGATGTATTTTTTTTTCTTTTGGCATTATTTTTTTTTATGTATTGATTTTAAATATAAAAAAAAATTAAATATATATTTAGCTGTAATGTGTACTGCTTTACATCGTTGTAAGGTGGTGAAGTAAGGAGATTAAACAAGCCTGGCTCTATTAAAAACTTACCCATGCTGTTTGTTGTATGGCACCATATCAACAATATAAACGTACTGATTACATTTAATACTAGAAATGTAAAGATCTTTTTACTCTGAAAATAAATTAATTTAAAGAAATGTAAATAAACCTCAAAAGAGAGTTAAATCAATAACAGACTTGTTGGCCTGATTTGGGACGGACAAACACACAGACCATAAACAAGATAATACACTTTGCTTTCGTATGTGGCTGCTTTCATCACAAAAAAATAGATAACAAATTTGGACTATGTCATATGTAGTCATTATTATAACAGCGCCTAATTCATATTTTTATGACTCTTTTATACAGCTATGAAATAGTTTACTTAATCTTTGGGAAGAAGAATACCAATACCGATTTTGTCTCTGTCTTTTATGTATAATGATGTTTGATAACCCCTTTGGTACACCTTTGCTTTTTCCCATGTAGAACTACCGATTGTGATTGTAAAATGTTTAAATGCATTTAATGCAATTTGTGAGTGTGTTTTGTGTTTTTTTATAATTTGATATTGTAAAACCAAGTCTTTCTTCTTCTTTAAATACCTGTTGTAATCTGGTAACTGTATTCACCTCCTTAATTACTGTTTTCAGCAGTGACTTCTGGGTTGCCAAGGGATAGATTGTACCCTATTTAAAAAAAAAACAACCTTTAATAACTCTTTTGTGCTTAGGATGAAAAATGCAACAATTATCTCCCCTGGCACAATCTTAAAATTTTGATTTGTTAATTGGTTTGAGGTTGTGTTGTTTCTGGGTCACATGCAGATCAATGTTAAAATATAAGAAAGTTATTGTGGGTCGTCTCTATTTGACTGAAGCAAAATTCTAGACAAAATAAAAGGAAAGATACAATGTTTCACAATATCTCACAGTGCAAGTTTTTCAGTAAATTTTCTGTAAATGCATTGTAAAATAAAGTAAATAAAAGAATTGTTTAGAAGGTAAAACCACATTTAACAGCAATGCAATACAATACAACGCAGTACTTCTCATTCGGTTCTCGTCAGTTGATGTGTCCACGTCTTTTCTCTTTTATTGCACTTGAAGAAGGACATGAGGTCTGAAAATTTGGGCACCTTTTTACTACAAAAAGAACTGTATTGTTCAACTGTTTACCTTTTATTGTGATTTATTGATTTGGATTTTACCTTTTATGGTGGTTTTAATTTCTAAACAATTCTTTCATTTACTCATTTACAAGCTACATGCAACATCTTTTATTATTTTGTAAAATAAAGTGATTGCTTAACTAAGAAAACTAATTAATTGTACTTACTGCTGTATAATATTTGGTTCTTTCTTTTTGGTACTGTCCATCTGTTTACATAAAAAAAATTATATATCTTTTAATAAAAGATCAATAGCTTATATATCATAATTTTCTTAAAGGAAAAACATTGCAGTCGAACATTGTGTAAATTCAAATTTCGTCTCATAAACTAGTTCATTTAATCAGTGTAATCATGAACAAGGGGGAGATAATTGAGATAACTTATTGAATTTATTATTTTTTAAATCAACACAATTAAGTTATGATTTTGTATCCACTTGTTGAAATTGTATATTGTATTTTAATACAAACAAGAGGTGTTTTAACAAATTATTTACATATCATTAAAACACAAAAGCAACTGAACAGAAATCAACAACACAATGCTACAGCTTACTCTTTCAAAGCACATGAGTTCACTCTTGTTACAACTTATGTGCTTTGGAAGAAAAAGCTGAAGCACACCCGTCATACTGCCAATTGCCAATTCAGTGCGTCAGTCCAGTAAAGGAAGAACTGGGCCACTGCTAAACAATAGGGTTCTTAGCTATACATGTAGGCTATAAGCCTCTGCGGCAACTTTAAATAATACACAGTTTGTACCATGAGTTGTCCAGCTCATTACATTCCAGCTCCTTTGTTCTAACAGGGGTGATGATGTGATCTGAGCCGGATAATCCCTCGGAATACCCTGTTCTACTTTTTTAACTGTATTTGTTCCTTATTTTTTTATTTTCAAAGCACGTTTTTTGAGAAATGTTTATAAGTTGAACATAGGAAAATTATAAAATCAATAACAAAGTCTTTTTGAAGATTGAAAAATAACATAGTTCCCACTGGGATTTGATCGAGGGATCTCGCTATTCCAAGTCGACCTTCATATCCACTAGACCACGAAACTGCAGATATATTTTAGGGGATGACATATTTGATTCTGACGGGGGTGAGTGGCAGTTCCTGTAAATAAATAATCTTGCCTGCAAAAAAATTGAAGATAAATAATCTGGCCTCTATTTCCAAGGGAAAAAATCTGTCCCAAGATTTAGTATGGTATATTAAAAATAGATAATCTCGGCGGCACAAAACAGCGGAAAATAAATCTTCTGACTTGACCAAAACTGCAGACCCCCCTTTTCAGGATCAAATGATTGTCCCCTTATTACTGTCATAACAGCAAGAAATACAAGCTTTTGCATGATTTCAAAAAGGAGCGCACCTGCAAACAGAACGAGGAAGGATTTTTTTTCTCAAACTAAAAATGACGTCATAATATATGCTTAAAATCCACCCGGATGTCATAGAGGACAGAGTTTCTACTTTCATTTTCGAATGTAAAGTTTAGGGAAGAAACAATATCATAAACTGCTCAATACAAAAACATGGAGAAGGTTATAATTTTATGAATGCAGAAATATTTCGGCGGAATATTTATTCAGTTGCAATGTACATTACACTTTCCTTGTGTTGTTCCACGAAAATTGGAATGACAGTTTCCTGCCATTCTGTAATTTTGTTTTGAACGTCAATGATATATATAGCGTTTTCATTAAAAAAAAATCTTTACATGCATCTCTATAGCTAGAAATATTCATATTAATACAATAAACGTATTTTAATTTTAGAAATACAAATTACGAAGTAGAAAACTAATTTTGCAATAGCATTCCGTGCCATTGGGTGCTGATATGTCAACTAGCTTATACCTATTCCGGTTTCATGCATCATAGTACGTATACTTGTGTTAAACATAAAATAGTGTCCGCTGTGAAATATTGTCTTGAGTGGCATTCACTCCTATGATGAAGTCCAAGGACGGAATAAAACTCTTAAGAGCTATGAAATTTTGTCCTCTTGATTTTTCAGTGTTAAGCATGGCAGGGTGGACAAGATTTCATAGGACACTATTTTGCTTTATACATACTAAGGCAATTTAGCTCCTGCCTTGCGCGAGCTTATAACTTATTTTGCTATAGATATATTTATTCATTAATTTAGGCCTAAAATGATTGACTGAAGCATTTGAACTTTGAGAAGTCACTAATTCACATCTTTAATTTTATGTTAATCTAGCAGTGAGTAGCTTTTGCATAGCCTTGGTCAGAACGGTTAGAACCGGTTGGAGCCACCGGTTGGAACCGACGACTTAAGTTTTCTCTATGATATGGTAGAACTGGAAATGGGCGGAAATTCAAATGAAAGTTGACTAAATCTGACTACCATCGATGTCCACAGAAACACTGCTTTGAATTATATCTGGAACTGCATGGAAAGCACTCATCTCTTCGTGTAACTTTGTTTACGTCTCACACTCATTCATTGTAGGAAAAACGCTTGAAGCAGAGCTGTTTTCCAAACGCTTATCGGATTCAGATCTGTACCAGTTTCAAGCCAGAAAGATTTTTTTGTTGACAAGTTAAATAACTGGTAAAATGACCGAGAAAGGGACGCTTGTGTTTTATGTCAATGGGAAAAAGGTAAGTGGATTCTATATAACTCAAATCTTTAGCTGTCATGTTTTGTTTTTCGTTAGAACCATTTTTATTTGAAATTTTGACTTTGCCCAATCTTATATAGTTTATATAAACTGCAAACATATTCATCTTTTAAAAGTTTTATTTCATAATTGCATTAAAGACTTGTTGATATGTGGAAAAATCCAGCTTTTTCAAAGAATTTTTGTCAAGGCTTGATACAGGGCACTACATGGTCAAAGGGACACAACTCTCACTGAAAAAATATCAAACTTATATTATAGAAACTAATTTGTTACAATAATGTGTAATCAGAGGGTATGATTTTCAATACCATTAGTGGGGATCGAACCCATAAACACAGGTCAGCTCGTAACAGACTCATAGCTGAACAAACTGCCAGGGGAGTCCATTAAGGAGGTAAAACTACAAAAGTCAGAAGGGGAAAAAGACATAGGAGTACTAGTGGATGAACATCTGTCATTCTCAAAACACATCCAACAACAAGTGAATAAGGCCAACAGTATTATGGGACTCATTAGAAGAACATTCACATATCTAGACAACACATCATTCAGGTACCTATTTCAAGCTCTTGTCCGTCCGCACTTAGAATATGCTGCACCAGTATGGTCACCACACAAAGTCGGAGACATCAACAGCATTGAGAACGTGCAGAGAAGAGCGACAAAGCAGATACCTGAGCTGAAACACCTTGAGTACCCAGACAGATTAAAAAAAAAACTGAAAATGCCCACTCTCAAATACAGACGCCTTCGAGGGGATATGATCGAATCATTCAAAATACTGCAAGGTATTTATGATAACCAGGTCACTGAAGGTTTGCTCGACCTAAATGAGAACACCAGAACGAGGGGAAACGTTAAAAAACTGAAAAAACATCGCAGTAGATTAGACATCAGGAAGCATTATTTCACAAGAAGAATAGAGCCTGCCTAATGAAGTAATAAATGCGAAAACAGTAAAGGAATTTGAAATAAAATTAGACAAACACTGGGAAGATCAAGAGATAAAGTACAACCATGAGGCAGACATCGACTTAAACAAGAGAACTCGACAAAAGTCCGGAAGTGACGAAACAACAATAAATAGTCAATTAGAAGAGGAGGTGGACATAGTGGTTCTAGGAGCCAGCGTCCACAGATGATCCTATCCTATCCTATTAATTTTATTTATTAATATTATGTACCTGCTACATGGCTTTAAACTGTCCATATGCACTTCATAAGTTTATATATATTCTAATGGTTGTCTTTTGATATAAAAACTCGCAACTCTCTCTTAACCCTTTGGGATTTTAGTTAGGCCCCAAATGTAACAGGAGAGCATGATCCACAATAAGATAAGGATATCTCCATGATGAGAAGCCATCACATTGCTGAGAGAGCTTGATAACTTACAACTGTGTATTTCCTACTAGAACATGTCACCTTTTTTACTGTCCTGTTACCCATGTATCAATTTCAAGAAAAGTCCATACAGAATTGTAGGTGAGAGCACGTTGATGAGTTTGACAGACAGAAGTATGAAAGAGGACTTCCATGGAGGTCCATGGACTTTGTTGGGGTGTGGATTTGTTATAGCAAAAAATAGCCAACTAAGTAGACTGTATATTACAAGGGCAGTTTATTTCAAAACAGGTCATGATTGATTGAAACTTCTTTTTCTCATTTCAGGTTGTTGACCCTAACCCAGATCCGGGGATGACATTGCTGTATTATCTAAGGAAGAAATGTATCCTTTATACTTCCAACATCAATATCACTCTACATGTTGTTTTTAGTTGCACAATTAACATAGTATTTAAAAATTTAGGGGGAAAAAGAACTGCATGCTGCAATCTTATTCATTCAAATTCAAATTCTTTATTAATGATAAGCCAGATTTAGGCGAGCATCATATTAACAAAAAACGTACATTTATAAACACAAGACAAATTTACAAAATACAATAGACAAAGTAACTAGATAATATTTTTAACAACAAGGCATAAATATATACATGTATACATAATTTGACATTATGTGAATATTGAAAACAGTAATACCCACTTTTCTTTAATTTTCTTTTCTGATGACATTTGCTTCTTTTACTGTGGTTTCATTATTATTCGTGGGGTATCAATTTTAGTGGGAAGCCTTCAACCACGAAATTTGATATCCAACAAAAAGGAAATTTAACATTGGTGTGAATGCTGCATACTAAAGAACCACAAATTTAAGAACCCACTAACTAATACTTTTTCACCAAACCACGAAAATTGGTACCCACGAAAAAAAATGAATCCACAGTATATATACTTACAAATTAATTTTGTAAAATTGAGATTTTTAGGATAAGAACTTCCCTTATGGATCTGATTCATTCATCAAATTTTAAAAAGTTTCCTGTCTCAATGTTATATACTTTGGACATTTTAAAATAAATTTATAGAGTCAGCCTCCAACCTGTACTTGGTTTTAAAAAAACCTGCAGGTACAAATGTCAATTCTTAATGTAAAGCAACCTTATAAATGATAGTACATTAAAATAGACATAGTACCCTGAAAATATATTTTAAACAATCTACAACCTTAGACATGATAGAGCATTCAAATTGACTTATAAGTTTGTTAATAGAAGCGACTTGTGGGAGACCCATAAATGTAAATACTAAAGTGTATCAAATATAAGTGATTTATTGCTGTCGTTACTTAAAATAAGTCAGTCAATGTTTGCACATGCATGTTTCTAATCCTAAATCAGATAACATATTTTTTTTATTTACATTATATATATTAGGTTAACATATCTATACCTGTTCTAGTATCTAAAACTGAAGGGATATGAAATATGTGATCTGTGAATCTACTTTTTACAAACGATAACTGATATGGATGATGCTGGCATATTTTGTCTACTAGAAACTTATTCTCCCTTTGAATCAAATCTAACCTTAACCCTACTTCATGATTATCCCTCTGGCCATCTTATAATGCAAAAAAGAAAAATAACAAAAACAACTTTGGGCCTATTAATCTTTGTAAAATAGAGCATAACAGATGTACAATTTTAACAAAATTAGACAATTAAGAGATTATATATGGCTTAAATTAAAAAAGAATATTTTAACATGCCTAAAGATATGCATTCAAATGTTTGACTTTGACCTTTGATCCTGCACTAGGCGGAAAACAGAAAAATTCTCAGTCTAATTGAATACATGTATCTGTACATATTAAGAATCTGCTGATGTAATATAAGTGGGTAGTTTAATGCTAGAACTGTCACAAACTTAGATTTTTATTGCCAATGTTTACTGAAGACATCAAATTGCAATCTTTGTCAAATATGAATGTAAATACATTGTAATCATATCTATAAAATTTGTACATGTTGTAAATTGAAAAATTTTAAATTTGAATAAACTAGTAATATGGGTTTTAATTGTCCCCTGCTGCAACACCAGGGAGGGACCTAGTTATGGTCTTAGTCTGTCTGTCCGTCTGTCACACTTTTGTGAGCACAACTCCTCTGAGACTGTTCAAAGGATTTTGATGAAATTTTGTAGGATTGTTTGTCATGATATGTAGTTGATCATATTGCACCGCCATTTCCATTCAACAAATTTTATAGGAGTTATGGGACTTTATTGACTTTGTTCATTTAGGTCAAAGGAACACTGTGAGTGCAACACCTCTGAGACTGCTGAACAATATTTTATGATATTTTGTAGAAATGTTTGTTATGATATGTATTTGATCATATCGCACAGCGTTTTTGGTTTAACACATTTGATAGGAGTTATGGGATTTTATCGACTTTGTTCATTTTATGTCAAAGAAACACTTTGTGATCGCAGATTTTGATGAAATTTTGTAGGATGGTTTGTCATAATATGTACAAATGTAGTTGATCATATAGCAATGCAATTTCAATTTAGTACATTTTCAACTTCAATGCTGCCGCAGGGACCTTGGCTACAAGTAGCAATCTTGTTTTCTTTTAAGCACTCAGTTATAAAAGTTTAAGATTGACATAGTAAAACAAATTTAAAGTAAAACCCATAGAGGTCACAAACTAAAACTTGAATTTGTTATTCCTTATGATCGCCAGTACGATTGACCGGGACTAAGCTTGGGTGTGGTGAGGGGGGATGTGGAGCCTGTACTGTCATGATATCTAGATATAACCCAGAAACAGAGAATGTCAGGTAACTATAGTAACCAAACTGTTAACA
This sequence comes from Arcuatula senhousia, assembly GCA_963971305.1. Taxonomy (NCBI): domain Eukaryota; kingdom Metazoa; phylum Mollusca; class Bivalvia; order Mytilida; family Mytilidae; genus Arcuatula; species Arcuatula senhousia. The sequence continues at coordinate 78,672,546 of OZ020304.1, forward strand.
TTATTTCAAAATACCTGAAAAAAACTTATATAACTAAGCCATTTGGGAGTAGGTCAATGCAAAGTCATTAAGAATTTTACATAAGCCTTACAACAGGGTCTTAGAAAAACAAAACAGTGGTCAGACAATCAGGCTGCATCAATTTATATAGTAATTTCTAATTAAACTGTGTTTGAAGGAAAATGATATTTTTCCACTTTTCTGTTTATTTTTCAGACATTTCTCTGTGAACGCCTGTCTGGCTCCTGTCTGCTCCGTCCATGGACAAGCAGTAACAACGGTAGAAGGAATCGGCAGTATTCAGAATGGACTTCATCCAGTGCAGGTTGGTATAAACACTGATATGAAGGATAGGGTTAAAACTCAGAGAGAAAAACACCACCTACCTTATCTGATGGGTCATAATCCATTTAAATCCTTATTTGTTTAAATCAGGAAAGTTGGTTTGTACTACACAGGCAAATTTGGCTCACACGAGTTTCACGTGAATCAAGAATTTTTTTCTATGGTTCTATTTTGTCGATATTTGTGAGGCCCTTATGATGGAATAAAGAAACTTTCATTTGGTCAATAAAAAATTTCTCTTGTTTTTAAACTGAAAATCATAGATCACTAAAATTGAATACCCCTCTTTTGTTCACGAAAATTAGCATAGGTAAAATAATCAGCTACATATATGTATGTTTTTGTGCTTCCTTGACATTCATTTTATTTTGTAGGAGAGGATAGCTAAATCTTGTGGACCTCAGTACAGGGTCAACACTGATATTGTCATGTTCATTTATACTTTATTATGTTTTATTTTGTAGGAGAAGATAGCTAACTCTCATGGATCACAGTGTGGGTTCTGTACTCCTGGTATTGTCATGTCCATGTACATGATGTATACAATTTTATTATGTTTTATTTTGTAGGAGAGGATAGCTAAGTCTCATGGATCACAGTGTGGGTTTTGTACACCTGGTATTGTCATGTCCATGTATACAATTTTATTATGTTTTACTTTGTAGGAGAGGATAGCTAAGTCTCATGGATCACAGTGTGGGTTTTGTACACCTGGTATTGTCATGTCCATGTATACAATTTTATTATGTTTTACTTTGTAGGAGAGGATAGCTAAGTCTCATGGATCACAGTGTGGGTTCTGTACACCTGGTATTGTCATGTCCATGTATACATTGCTTAGAAACAATCCCCTTCCTACTGCTAGTGAAATGGAAAATGCATTTGAAGGTAAGTTTATTGGTATTTGTAGTGAGGTCTGTCCGCTCTATCCTTAGACTGAAAAGAACAAGATTTGAAATGTATAAAATGACACTAAGCTTCAATATACATGATTGTTTTGTATCATGAATGTGGTCTTTATCTAATAATAAAAAAATCCAAAAAAATCATATTACCTAGATTTTTAAGTAACATTTTGAACATGATTTATGATCAAAGGGAGTTTGTGTAGATTTAACTAGACTTTTAATGTAACATTTGAACCATCATTTATGATTATAGGTAACTTGTGTAGATGTACAGGATACAGACCTATATTGGAAGGATTTAGTGGCTTTACACAGGTATATTTTTTATTCATAGTGTTTTATTTTTACATGTTTATGGGAAACGAAGAGATACAGAAGATGTATTGAATCCTTTGAGTTCATTTACTAGAGTAGGAATTTTGCTGAAAAGTTCCTAGCCCTGAAATTTACAACTACTGTAAAAGGGGAAATTTTCGCGAGGGGTTTGTTTTTGCTCATTTCGTGATCATAATAAACTCGCGAAAATATTCCTTCACATAAATTTCATTTAGAGGGACCCAATATGCCATGATCTAATAAAACGCCAAACTAAAACCTCGCAAATGCATTTTGGTACTGAAAACCCAAAATTACCCCCTTTTGCTGTAAACCAATTGCTTTATATCCTGTCAATTTTTAAGGTATAAGCCAACGTTGAATTATAGACTGGAAATATAGGATACCACTATGATTGCAAATACATGTACTCATTTCTCAAGACTTGAGTTAATGATGACTGCAGATATTTTAACTCTGAATTTAAAACAGGAAGCAAATAATTCAAGTATGATCACAAATGCAAGTACTTTAGATTTGTCAAGGTCTTTGTTATTGATGACTTTGCCAACTTCTTTTTCTCTAATGAGGTATTACATTATTATATATATATGTTCAAACTTGAAAATTTCATTATGGTGGTTGATTTGTCAAGCAAAATCTTTATGTAATTACAATGTATACCCTGAGCATAAGCACAACTCCTCCTAAACCATAGTATTGATTTGATGAAACTTTAAATGTGAAAAAAAAACATCATATAGAAGAGGTGTGTAAATTGAGAATTTTCATTGCTCTCAGATATTATGGGGCCTGGGTGGCCAAGTGGTCTAAGGCACTGGTTTAAATACCACACTATTGATCACTGACCGATCACCTCTCAGCTGGTGTTGGAGTCTCTTTTGTATTTAACAAAAAAGGGACTTTCCCAACTGTATGTGATTAGGTTTGTCAGTTAACTGTCCAAGGTTGGCGGTTTCCTCCAGGTACTCCAGTTTCCTCCACCATTAAAACTGACCTCCATACGTGGCCCAGGTGCATTGATAAAGGGCAATAAACACCAACACACACACACGAACTCTCAGATATTATTCAGGGGAGATAATTGATTTTTTTTTTCTGATAGAGTTCAATATGACGTAGGGAAAAAGGGGGTACATGCTTTTTTGCTACCTCATATTAGTTCTAGTTCTTTGTAACAGACTAAAAAAAATGTTCTTTTGTATTGTAGGAGTTTTGTGCCATGGGAGAAATGTGCTGTAAGAATGATAGGGAGAGGAAAGACAGTTGGCGAGGTTCTGACGAAAACCTAAGTGACACTGCTTCCTACAAGAGTGAGGTTAGTTAAGGGTTTTATATGTATTCAACTGACAGTGCTTCCTACAAGAGTGAGGTTAGTTAAGGTTTTATATGTATTCAACTGACAGTGCTTCCTACAAGAGCGAGGTTAGTTAAGGGTTTTATATGTATTCAACTGACAGTGCTTCCTACAAGAGTGAGGTTAGTTAAGGTTTTATATGTATTCAACTGACAGTGCTTCCTACAAGAGTGAGGTTAGTTAAGGTTTTATATGTATTCAACTGACAGTGCTTCCTACAAGAGTGAGGTTAGTTAAGGGTTTTATATGTATTCAACTGACAGTGCTTCCTACAAGAGCGAGGTTAGTTAAGGGTTTTATATGTACAACATGTATTTAAGTGACACTGCTTCCTACAAGAGTGAGGTTAGTTAAGGGTTTTATATGTATTCAACTGACAGTGCTTCCTACAAGAGTGAGGTTAGTTTAGGGTTTTATATGTATTCAACTGACAGTGCTTCCTACAAGAGCGAGGTTAGTTAAGGGTTTTATATGTACAACATGTATTTAAGTGACACTGCTTCCTACAAGAGTGAGGTTAGTTTAGGGTTTTATATGTATTCAACTGACAGTGCTTCCTACAAGAGTGAGGTTAGTTTAGGGTTTTATATGTATTCAACTGACAGTGCTTCCTACAAGAGTGAGGTTAGTTGATGGTTTTATATGTATTCAACTGACAGTGCTTCCTACAAGAGCGAGGTTAGTTAAGGGTTTTATATGTACAACATGTATTTAAGTGACACTGCTTCCTACAAGAGTGAGGTTAGTTAAGGGTTTTATATGTATTCAACTGACAGTGCTTCCTACAAGAGTGAGGTTAGTTAAGGGTTTTATATGTATTCAACTGACAGTGCTTCCTACAAGAGTGAGGTTAGTTAAGGGTTTTATATGTATTAAGTGACACTGCTTCCTACAAGAGTGAGGTTAGTTAAGGGTTTTATATGTATTCAACTGACAGTGCTTCCTACAAGAGTGAGGTTAGTTTAGGGTTTTATATGTATTCAACTGACACTGCTTCCTACAAGAGTGAGGTTAGTTTAGGGTTTTATATGTATTCAACTGACAGTGCTTCCTACAAGAGTGAGGTAAGTTTAGGGTTTTATATGTATTCAACTGACAGTGCTTCCTACAAGAGTGAGGTAAGTTTAGGGTTTTATATGTATTCAACTGACACTGCTTCCTACAAGAGTGAGGTTAGTTTAGGGTTTTATATGTATTCAACTGACAGTGCTTCCTACAAGAGTGAGGTTAGTTTAGGGTTTTATATGTATTCAACTGACAGTGCTTCCTACAAGAGTGAGGTAAGTTTAGGGTTTTATATGTATTCAACTGACACTGCTTCCTACAAGAGTGAGGTTAGTTTAGGGTTTTATATGTATTCAACTGACAGTGCTTCCTACAAGAGTGAGGTAAGTTTAGGGTTTTATATGTATTCAACTGACAGTGCTTCCTACAAGAGTGAGGTTAGTTTAGGGTTTTATATGTATTCAACTGACAGTGCTTCCTACAAGAGTGAGGTAAGTTTAGGGTTTTATATGTATTCAACTGACAGTGCTTCCTACAAGAGTGAGGTAAGTTTAGGGTTTTATATGTATTCAACTGACAGTGCTTCCTACAAGAGTGAGGTTAGTTTAGGGTTTTATATGTATTCAACTGACACTGCTTCCTACAAGAGTGAGGTTAGTTAAGGGTTTTATATGTATTCAACTGACAGTGCTTCCTACAAGAGTGAGGTTAGTTTAGGGTTTTATATGTATTCAACTGACACTGCTTCCTACAAGAGTGAGGTTAGTTAAGGGTTTTATATGTATTCAACTGACAGTGCTTCCTACAAGAGTGAGGTTAGTTTAGGGTTTTATATGTATTCAACTGACAGTGCTTCCTACAAGAGTGAGGTTAGTTTAGGGTTTTATATGTATTCAACTGACAGTGCTTCCTACAAGAGTGAGGTTAGTTTATAGTTTTATATGTATTTAAGTGACAGTGCTTCCTACAAGAGTGAGGTTAGTTAAGGGTTTTATATGTATTCAACTGACAGTGCTTCCTACAAGAGTGAGGTAAGTTTAGGGTTTTATATGTATTCAACTGACAGTGCTTCCTACAAGAGTGAGGTAAGTTTAGGGTTTTATATGTATTCAACTGACAGTGCTTCCTACAAGAGTGAGGTTAGTTTAGGGTTTTATATGTATTCAACTGACAGTGCTTCCTACAAGAGTGAGGTAAGTTTAGGGTTTTATATGTATCTGAATAATTCCCCTTTGTTGATGGATGCATATATGGAATCCAAAAAATTACATACCCAACATAAACCATCATGGTATGGTTCATTACAACAAATACTAAACAATATTCCTAAACTTAAACAATCACATGGAAAACTTTCAAAGTATGGTATTAAAATTATTCTAAAAGAAGCATATATTCAGTTGTGGGCTACACAAAACCAAAATTTAAATGAAGGAAAACTACGCACATATGCAAAGTTTAAAACTAACTATGGAAGAGAAAATTATCTTTCAATAATTACTAATTTTGAGCTCAGGAGAAGTCTTACAAAATTCAGGGTTTCCTCACACCACCTTCAAATTGAAACTGGTCGCTATAAGAACACGCCAGTTCAACAGAGAATATGCCAGCAATGCAGCTCTGGTGAGATAGAAGATGAGATTCATTTCTTGTTACACTGTTCAAAATATAATAGAGAACAGCTGAATAATATTATTCATCTCCACTGTGATAACTATGCTAATCTCTGTGACAAAAATAAGTTTATATGGTTAATGTCATGTGAGAATGAAGCTGTACTTAAAGAATTATGTACATTTATTAAAACATTTTGTCCTTAATTTTGTTAGTTGAATATGGTATAAAGGTTTGTATTGTTTGTCCTTTTGCATTGGTCACGAGGAGGAATGCAGATGATATAGAGCATCGCATTTCCTGGAGCAACGTCCCTTGGTGACCCTTGCAGCAGGACGAATCCATATACAGACACTTTATATCTCTTATATATATCCTTAAATATTTAAATCTATGTGGAGTTACACTGTTGGTGACTCTGCACTGGACACGAGGAGGAATGCAGATGACACTGATCATCGCATTTCCTTAAGCACCGTCCCTTGGTGTCCTTTGCAGAGGAACAAACATTTACTAATACTTAACGCCTGTACTTAAAACAGTCTTACACCTTGGCTGTGCTGCTGGGTATCTCTGTTAAAATACTGATAAATGTTATTGTTAATCCTTCATCTGATACAAAATATATACATAATACATGTATTGTTAAAATGGTTAACTTTATATATCATTATATTTGTACTGTCATTTGTTTGAACATTGTATTATAATTATTAATGTCATGTATGTCATTGCCCCCTGTGGGTCCATGATTGGTCCAATAAAATATTCTATTCTATTCTGTATTCAACTGACAGTGCTTCCTACAAGAGTGAGGTAAGTTTAGGGTTTTATATGTACAACTGACAGTGCTTCCTACAAGAGTGAGGTTAGTTTAGGGTTTTATATGTATTCAACTGACACTGCTTCCTACAAGAGTGAGGTTAGTTAAGGGTTTTATATGTATTCAACTGACAGTGCTTCCTACAAGAGTGAGGTTAGTTTAGGGTTTTATATGTATTCAACTGACACTGCTTCCTACAAGAGTGAGGTTAGTTAAGGGTTTTATATGTATTCAACTGACAGTGCTTCCTACAAGAGTGAGGTTAGTTTAGGGTTTTATATGTATTCAACTGACAGTGCTTCCTACAAGAGTGAGGTTAGTTTAGGGTTTTATATGTATTCAACTGACAGTGCTTCCTACAAGAGTGAGGTTAGTTTATAGTTTTATATGTATTTAAGTGACAGTGCTTCCTACAAGAGTGAGGTTAGTTGATGGTTTTATGTATTTAAACTACAAATTTTGAAATATGCATGATAGGTGTAATGTACTTTTGGTTGTTATCAAGTGTTAACTTCATTTTATACTTTCAATATTTAATTATAATTGTTGAGGCAAAAAAGTTATTTTATTACAGAAATATTAATAAAAAGGTTATCAATACAAGAAATAAGTCAAATCTTTATACATAAATATTGATATATGGCATTGAAAAATTTAAATTGTACAAGTTGAATTTTGATTGTATAAATTATATCACCACCTGATTTTGATGGTAATGATATTTTATTAAGCAAACAAATAAAAATAAATCCTATTGGGATGGGGAACTGGCTTTATAATTAAAATTGAAGGATATGAGTTGAACATTAGGGTTAAATCTTAAAAAAATTGGGGGCATTTTGTCAAAGTATTGATTATTTGATAGTAACTTCAAAATGTAAATTGACACTTTGATTTATGTGTCATTTTTAAGCATGACAGTGATCAAGTATGACAGTTTTGGGTGATGATATAACTCTAAATCTTTAATTGTTTGGAGTGTTTTGTGGGATTTAGAATTGACTTGCTTGATTTTTGTCCTGCTTATTTTACTTTTATGTTAGACATAGGTTTTAATTCACTGGCAACAACAGCATTAACTATCAATGTTATGTGCACCTCCATATATCTCAATAACTACAAGTCCTAGGTTGATGAATGTAGAAGTGTAGAATAGTTGCATACTTATCTTTTTAACTTTATCTTGATTTTCTGCTTGAGTGACTGATAATTTTCAATACAGACATTGGGAATATGAGATTTGATTTCTGTCTAAATTATATAAAAACATAAAAATTAGCTAGTTATACAAGGGCTTTCCATAAAGTTCAAATATTTGAACCAATACAACATTCTAGGGAAAAGGTTCTGTAAAAATAGTTTTGAATATTGCCCTTTTATATTTCTGGTTTATTGTTTTGTGAATGTTTGACGAAGATACTGCTGCATATTTTATTATTTGACTTGAGTATAGTGGGTGGTAATTGTAAGATTTTTTTCAGGAATATTCAGAATGCTTAAAATAAGATCTTGCTATGCTTATAAAATATTTAACGATGCAATAAAACTTGTACTAAATGTTGTCTAAAAGACTATTTAAACATGTTAAAAAGGGATAGATTTTTTATTTCTAAACGATAAGAATGCTGGTTCACCTTTGTATTTGATTTTATTTTCAGGCTACAAGTATACAAGAGTATTTACCTTTAGATCCATCTCAAGATCCGATCTTTCCTCCAGAACTAAGGGTAAGGATAAATACAAGGTTATACAAAGTGGAAAATTATTAGGACCCTGCATTGAGGATGTGGAAGCTCTCTAGTTATATCCCCGCTTGGGGGGGGTATATAGTGATAAGGGTGTCTGTCAGTCAGTGTGTCAGGTTACCCATCTCTTATTTGCAACTCCTCCCAAACCCCTCAATGGATTATCATGAAATTTTCAAACTATCTTTGTGACACAAATGTAGATGTACACCTTCTATTTTAAAATTTGATCTGATTGATTTTTGAGGTATCCCAAAGCAAAACAGGGACTTAGCCATTAGGCAACAAGGGGGTACCCATCTGTTATCCACAACTCCTCCTAAACCCCCCAATGGATTTTCATGAAATTTTCAAACTATCTTTGTGACACAAATAAATGTAGATGTACACTTTCTATTTTAAAATTTGATCTGATTGATTTTTGAGGTTTCCCATAGCAAAACACGGATTTATCCATCTCACAACACGGGGATACCCATCTGTTATCCGCAACTCCTCCTAAAGCCCTCAATGGATTTTCATGAAACTTTTACACAATCTTTGATGCACCTTTTATTTTAGAATTTGATCAGATTAGTTTTCATGGGGACAGGGGTATTTGTTTGTGAGCAGCTTATTTCTAGTTTTCACTTGTCCACAGTTAAGTATGCACATTTAAACTCCAAAACTATAAGGGGTACTGATCTGAAATTTTACACAGTCGTTAAAAACCATTTGAGAATTTGCAAATCAAAATTCATGTCAATATTTTTTAAGACTGAGCCTTTCCTGACTTTGTCAGTATTCTGGTTTTGTTTTGCCATGATAGTTTTTTCAGGGTTTTTGTTCTAAGCTGGTTCTTAAATATTACCTTGATAAGAATATTGTGTAATAAGTTCCTATTCAGAAAATAAAACAATTCCAATAAATGTTTTTATAAAGCATACACACATGTTATCAAATTAAAGTAGAATAAATGAACAATCTAATTAGAAAAGACAAAAGGGGAAAACACACTGGAGAAATTAAAGCTTGCAATGGTACTGACTTGGACATTTTAATTGAACCAAGTTATGGGAACTCAGTTTCTATGTACATGTATTTACTATATTATGCATTAATATATATGTTATTTATTTAAGTTACATGTATGTGTATTACAGAGTGACAAGTTTGACAAAGAATCCTTATATTTCCAAGGAGAGACGGTGGAATGGTTTCGTCCATCTACTCTGACTCAGCTGCTTAAGTTAAAAGCCAAATACCCTGACGCCAAACTGGTCATTGGAAACACAGAAATTGGTAAAGGATTTTATTTTTTACATTAGTTTCGTTTTATTTTTCATCATACTTGTACTAAAGCAACATAAAAGACCATTTAGAATGTAAAGTATGAAGGTTCTTCAGAGGGCACTAAACATAAACTAAAGATGCCATTGTAAATAGATAATAAGAGAGGTAAAGAGATGTTTGAAATACTTGTGTATTATAGAAGGTAATGAAATGTGGATAAGTGTATGTGACATACCTTACATATATTCTATAGATGGTCAATTAAGAATCCATAATGGAACACAGCCAGTTGGCAGTAGCCATTGATGTGACCAGTGGTTGATGCTCTTGGTTTTATGATTGGCCCAAGATAAAAATATTATCTATATGATTCAGAACCAATCCTTAACATTTGGAAAAAGACAGAGAACATCTAACATAAAGACAAGTAAAAACATCAGTTTGTTTTTATCCAATGTACATTGATATCCAAATAAAGGAGCATCCATTTATCTATATGATTTAATCAGTATGTTAGATTTTATTCATAAGTGACCACTTGTTTATATGACAGGGTTGGAAGTCAAACTTAAGAACCAGCACTACCCTGTGATAATAGCATGTACACACATAGCCGAACTGAACAAAATCAGTAAAGAGGACTCTGGAATCAAGTTCGGGGCATCAGTGACCCTCACAGAAATAGATACTACATTGAAACAATATATTGCTGAATTACCAGGTATGTCATAAATATTGATTCACTATAAAACTTGTGACAAGAATGATTAACTAATCCTTTTATTGCCCATGCTTTTGAAAATCAATGTTTATAACTTTATAAATGAAAATAAGAGAAATGAATATTGAAAAATAATTGTCAATACACGTTCAGTATCTATTAGCTTAATTTGCAATCCACATACTCTAACATAATTTGTTTTACAGAACATCAAACACGAGTGTTCAAGGCAGTGGTTGAGATGTTACGATGGTTTGCTGGGCATCAAATCAGAAATGTTGCTGTAAGTGTTTATTGATAATTGTAAAAACGGGAGTGCTATGGAATTTATATGCATGACACAAAACACCTTATGAATTATTAAATGAATCAAAGCAAAAAAACAGCACATATGTAAATGTTCTTCATCCTTCAGTCACAGGGAGTCCTCAAACATGTAACAAATGCTAGTACCCATTTAAGCATATGTTTGGTAATGTTATGCTTGTTATCAAAGCTCACAAGTGCTGTATAATTAACAAATTACACACAAATCTGACAAATACTGTGAATTCCTTTTTATTTGTGGGGTACCAATTTTCGTGGTTTTCGTGGATAGGCTGATCCACGAATTTAAGAATCCAACCAAATAATAACTTGTTGGAATTGCTATTTTGTGGTAAAAACCTTGGATGTGATCTACATTGTACTTGGTAGACCGATACTATATGGCCATTAAAGATTATTTTAATTGTTTTTCAAGCTATTGGGGGACAGACATACCTTGAATATTAGCTTTTTAATCATAAAATATATCTTGGAAAATATTTGTAATGTTTATTTGGCAAAACTCAAACGATTTTATTGGTTTTTGTCTCGCCTGCGAAGCAGAGCGGGACATAGGTGTTACTTTACCGGCGGCAGCGGCGGCGTTAACTTTTTGGAAAAGTTTTATGAGCACCTCCATATCTCAAGAACTATAAGTCCTTGGTTGATGAAACTTGGTATGCATATGCCCCAGTAGTAGCTTAGCACAGTTGCATCCCCATCTTTTGACCTTGACCTTGATTTTCCGGTTGAATGACTTTGACAATTTTCAATACATATCATAGCAATGGAAAAGTTTTGCGAGCACCTCCATATCTCAAGAACTATAGGTCCTAGGTTGATGAAACTTGATATGCATATGCCCAAGTAGTAGCTTAGCACAGTTGCATCCCCATCTTTTGACCTTGACCTTGATTTTCCGGTTGAGTGACTTTGACAATTTTCAATACATATAATAGCAATGGAAAAGTTTTGCGAGCACCTCCATATCTCAAGAACTATAGGTCCTTGGTTGATGAAACTTGGTATGCATATCCCCCAGTAGTAGCTTAGCACAGTTGCATCCCCATCTTTTGACCTTGACCTTGATTTCTCAGTTGAGTGACTTTGACAATTTTCAATACATATAATATTAATGGAAAAGTTTTGTGAGCACCTCCATATCTAAAGAACTGTAAGTCCTAGGTTGATGAAACTTGGTATGCATATGCCTCAGTAGTAGATGAGCACAGTTACATCCTCATCTTTTGACCTTGACCTTGATTTTCCGGTTGAGTGACTTTGATTATTTTTATATATTTGCAATGTTTAAGTTCTATAAACATTTTTTGATCTCAGAAACTGAAAATCCATGTAAATTCAAAATATAGTGGAAGTAAGAAAGAATAATTGTTTCTGATGGTGCCGGCAGGCGAGACATACTTTAGTGTTAACTCTTGTTTTAAGAATAGATACACTTCCGTTTTATTGAAATGTTTTGTTGTAAAGTGTTCATTTTCAATATATATGTGTTCTGAATATGTACATTGGAAAAAAAATAATGAGTACATAAAATATCAATTGAAATATTTTTTAGATTGTCAAAATCATGAACATGTCCTGTCACCTGAAGCCATAAACAGTTCCAAATCGTTATACAAACACCTTAAGGATGATTTAAACAATGTTAATCCCTTTGACCATCATAAAGCAATTAAGTCTTGCCAGGTGTTTTTCACACCTTTACAGCTTAATTAATAAGATAATCAAGCTCTTTAACACATTAATCATTGGAAATTACATAATGAGGAAGAAAATTAACAGGCATATTTTTATTTTAGAAGAAAAAGTTAAATTTAATATACAAATAAAATGATCACTTTCATGTGCTGAAATAGTAAACAGATAAAAAAAATACCACCATTTTTTTTCTCTTTAAAATAAAAAATCCACAAATTTATGAATCCACGAACTTGCAAAATTAGGTCAAAACACGAAAATTGGTACCCACGAATTTAAGTACTTTCACAGTACCATCATATGTTGTCATTTACATGCTTGACTGCTGCGTTGAAACAATTGATAACTACTGTGGTTTCATTATTATTCATGGGGAATCAATTTTCGTGGTTTTTTGGGGTTGCCATGAACCATGAAAATTGATACACCACAAAAAGGAAACTTACTATGTCTTTTTTTTGCATAAATTGACATAATAACACATTATCATCTACCAACAAATTAAAATGAATGACAATATAAACTTGTATAGGTCTGACAGTTCCTTTATCAGTTGATATAATAAAGACAACATGAACAACATTTTATCATATTTTATGGTATTATCATTGTAGGCAGTAGGAGGAAACATCATAACAGCTAGTCCTATATCAGATCTCAACCCTCTGTTCTTAGCCTCGGGTGCCGTGCTGGAAGTAGGAACAGCAAGTAGGTATCAAACGTTATAACAGCAAGCCTTATATCAGACCTCAACCCTTTGTTCTTAGCCTCAGGTGCCGTTCTGGAAGTAGGAACAGTAAGTAGGTATCAAACCTTATAACAGCCAGCCCTATATCAGACCTCAACCCTTTGTTCTTAGCCTCGGGTGCCGTATTGGAAGTCGGAACAGCAAGTAGGTATCAAACATTATAACAGCTAGTCCTATATCAGACCTCAACCCTTTGTTCTTAGCCTTGGGTGCCGTGCTGGAAGTAGGAACAGCAAGTAGCAGGCTGTCAAGTCTCCTATTTTTGGCTGGATTTCACAGAGTGAAAAATCCGGGTTATAAAATATTGAATGTCGGGCGGGCGGGTGGGCGGGGAAGAAATTTTCATTACAGTTTTCTCAGCAACTATAAATCACAGCCACTTGATATTTGGTATACAGCATCAGGGTGGGGTCCCATAACATGGGATGCGATTTCATGTCTGTCGCTCACCTACTTCCTGTTTACTGACTTAGTTAATTTTTGACAATAATGTCCAGTAGTAGAAAATTTTCGTAACAGTTTTCTCAGCAACTATAAATCACAGCCACTTGATATTTGGTAAACAGTATCAGGGTGAGGTCCCATAACGTGGGATGTGATTTCAGGTCTGTCGCTCACCTTTTTCTTGTTAAACGAAATCCGGCCATTTCTGTCTTTGACCCATTTTTTCTTCAATTAGTCCCCCCCCAATTTTTTTTACCCCCCCCCCCCTTCCAAACAAAGTTTGGGGATATATAGGAAAGACCCTGTTTGTCTGTTAACATATCTTTTTAGGGAACTGTTAGATAGCGAGATAGATTTTGATGAATTTTTACATGAAGAAAATACATCAAATGGAAATGATCTCAAATATAATTTAAGGAAAATATTGTCTTATATTGTTTTTTGTAGATGGATCAAAAAGGAAAATCACAATGGATGATAAATTTTTCCTTGGATACAGGAAAACAGCATTAAATCCTGATGAAGTTCTTGTTAACATCACTATCCCCTTCACAAAAGAGGTAACTACAACTGATTAAACAAAGTTTATTACTGATATTTAACAATTTTAATATGAAATAACATTAAGTTACAGGGTACCTAAAAAAGAACATGAATCTAAAAAGCTTCAGTTAAATCATCATCTTAAATTGATATTTTGATAAAAAATCATCCTTTTGACAAATTAACAAAAATATTTTCTTTTAAATAATTTTTATACCCTTGACCAAATCTAAAACCTGATAACCAATATTTTGATTTCTCTTCAGAATGAATATTTTGGAGGATACAAGCAAGCTAACAGGAGAGAAGATGACATAGCTATTGTCAATGCTGGATTTAGAGTTGTCTTTGACGACAAGAGTAACGTCATCAAGGAAATGAACATGGCCTTTGGTGGGATGGCTCCAACCACAGTGATGGCGGTCAAGACTATGGCAGGGGTGGTAGGAAGGTATAAAAGATAAAGTGTGCATACCTGTAAAAACAAACTACCTGGCAACAAAAATTATTGAAATATGCATGTCTATGATACATATTAAGACAATTATTGAAGGAAGAGTGTAAGGATTTTTTTTTTAGCAATTCCTATTCTACATATTTATTGGAGGGATTGAGAACTGTAATATATTTCATCAAAGTTATTGTTGTTTTAGCAATATATGTTTAAAATAAGACTTGATCTACACTTTAAAGTTCGTGTAGTATTTAGATAAGCCTCTTCAATGCTATACCACTTATATCCTGTTATGAATTGTTTGCCTAAAAGGCTTTTTGCCAAAACATGTCTTTTGTAGGAAATGGGATGACAGCTTATTAGATGAAGTAACTAAACTGATGGCAGAGGACCTACCACTACCCCCAGGTGCTCCAGGTGGGACAGTTGAGTACAGACGTACTCTGACAACCAGCTTCTTCTTCAAATTTTATCTGTCAGTACAACTTCAGCTTCAAGAATTGGTAGGTTGATTTTATCTGTCAGTACAACTTCAGCTTCAAGAATTGGTAGGTTGATTTTATCTGTCAGTACAACTTCAGCTTCAAGAATTGGTAGGTTGATTTTATCTGTCAGTACAACTTCAGCTTCAAGAATTGGTAGGTTGATTTTATCTGTCAGTACAACTTCAGCTTCAAGAATTGGTAGGTTGATTTTATCTGTCAGTACAACTTCAGCTTCAAGAATTGGTAGGTTGATTTTATCTGTCAGTACACCTTCAGCTTCAAGAATTGGTAGGTTGATTTTATCTATCAGTACAACTTCAGCTTCAAGAATTGGTAGGTTGATTTTATCTGTCAATACAACTTCAGCTTCAAGAATTGGTAGGTTGATTTTATCTGTCAGTACAACTTCAGCTTCAAGAATTGGTAGGTTGATTTTATCTGTCAGTACAACTTCAGCTTCAAGAATTGGTAGGTTGATTTTATCTATCAGTACAACTTCAGCTTCAAGAATTGGTAGGTTGATTTTTATCTGTCAGTACAACTTCAGCTTCAAGAATTGGTAGGTTGATTTTATCTGTCAGTACAACTTCAGCTTCAAGAATTGGTAGGTTGATTTTATCTGTCAGTACAACTTCAGCTTCAAGAATTGGTAGGTTGATTTTATCTGTCAGTACAACTTCAGCTTCAAGAATTGGTAGGTTGATTTTATCTGTCAGTACAACTTCAGCTTCAAGAATTGGTAGGTTGATTTTATCTGTCAGTACAACTTCAGCTTCAAGAATTGGTAGGTTGATTTTATCTGTCAGTACAACTTCAGCTTCAAGAATTGGTAGGTTGATTTTATCTATCAGTACAACTTCAGCTTCAAGAATTGGTAGGTTGATTTTATCTGTCAATACAACTTCAGCTTCAAGAATTGGTAGGTTGATTTTATCTGTCAGTACAACTTCAGCTTCAAGAATTGGTAGGTTGATTTTATCTGTCAGTACAACTTCAGCTTGTTGATAATTGAAAATTTTCTTAACATTTTTCTTAGCAACTACATATCACAGTGACTTGAATTTTGTAAATGGCTTCAGTATGAGGTCCATTATTTTGAGTATTGAAATTAAGTCTGTCAGATATCTACTTCCTGTTTACCGACTTAGTCAATTTTCAACATGACTAGTCAATGGTTGAAAATTTTCTTAACATTTTTCTTAGCAATTACATATCACAGTGACTTGAAATTTTGTAAATGGCTTCAGTATGAGGTCCATTATTTTGAGTATGGAAATTAAGTCTGTCTAATATCTACTTCCTGTTTACCAATATAGTTCATTTTGGAGGTAGCAGGGGTATACTGATCCTTATTTATTCTTTTTTATCTGTGTATAATAACTAAGTTTTATTTTTTGCTTGTTTCAATTTTGACAGCAGCAATAACTATATCATCTAGACAGTACTTACTGTGGTTTCATCATTATTCATGGGGTATCAATTTTCATGGTTTTTGTGGGTAGGCTTGACCCATGAAATTTAATACCCAACAATAAGGAACTTAAACATTGATCCATAACCTGAGATTTACTAAAACCAAGAATTTATGAATCCATGAACTGATAGTTTTTGTCTCGCCTGCGAAGCAGAGTGGGACATAGGTGTTACTTTACAGGCGGCGGCGGTGGTGACGGCGGCGGCGGTGACGGCGGCGGTAACAGCGGCGTTAACTTTTTGGAAAAGTTTTATGAGCACCTCCATATCTCAAGAACTATAGGTCTTGGGTTGATGAAACTTGGTATGCATATGCCCCAGTAGTAGCTTAGCACAGTTGCATCCCCATCTTTTGACCTTGACCTTGATTTTCCGGTTGAGTGACTTTGACAATTTTCAATACATATATTGCAATGGAAAAGTTTTGCGACCACCTCCATATCTCAAGAAATATAGGTCCTAGGTTGTTGAAACTTGGTATGCATACGCCCCAGTAGTAGCTTAGCACCGTTGCATCCCCATCTTTTGACCTTGACCATGATTTTTTGGTTGAGTGACTTTGACAATTTTTAATAGATATAATAGCAATGGAAAAGTTTTTCGAGCATCTCCATATCTCAAGAACTATAGGTCCTAGGTTGATGAAACTTGGTATGCATATGCCCCAGTAGTAGCTTAGCACAGTTACATCCTCATCTTTTGACCTTGACCTTGATTTTCCGGTTGAGTGACTTTGATTATTTTTATTGCATATATTTGCAATGTTTAAGTTCTATAAACATCTTTTGATCTCAGAAACTGAAAATCCATGTAAATTCAAAATATAGTGGAAGAAAGAAAGAATAATTGTTTCTGATAGTGCCGGCAGGCGAGACATACTTTAGTGTTAACTCTTGTTCATCAAAGCACAAAATTGGTACCTATGAAAATAAATGAATCCACAGTATGTGAGTGTATGATTTCTGAACCATTACAACATTTATGTAAGTTTTACATGGAATTATTTATTTTTATGTGTTCCTTTTTTTCCATTTGGATATTGATCTACTACTTTTTGTTACTTTTATTAGCTCACCTGACCTGAAAGGTCTACGAAATTTCCATTGAGTCAATGTTGTGGGACAACTCCTCTGAAACTGCTGAAGGGATTGCTTTCTTGATCCATGTTCTCTATTAAGTTTGTGAAAATTTTGCATGTTGACTAACCAACATGGCCGCCGTTACTAAAAATAAAACAGTTGCTTTAGACCATATTTTTTTGCTTATAGCTCAAAAAGTACAAGAGATAGAGAAAATCTGAAGCAACCATCCCTCTTCAGCATCAACAGCTCTACAAAATTTTACATTGAGTCGAAGTTGTGGGATGAATCTATATTGGAGTTACTTCCCCTTAATCGTCAAAATTGACCATTTTAACAGTTTTTGAACTTTATCTTAAAAACTGTAAGAGCTAGAGAGAAAAAAGAAAAAGAGTTAGCATTGTAAACTGTTCAGTTCATCGAGATCTACAAAAATGATTTCAGGGTCAAAATTGTCAGATCAACCTTTTAAGAGTTATCCCCTTTTACGGTTTCAATCAATTTTAGCTTATTTTTTTTTTCAAATGGAAAGCTTTGTAACTTTGTATTCTTGATCTAAAGAGTGTTTTCTATCCTAACTAGTTTCTTTTATGTTACTTACCAAGGTACCAAGTACATGTAGACCATGTTTCCCACTAGGTAAGAGGCTTTAGCATAAGAGATCAGGTGAACGATTCAGGCTCCTGGGAGCCTCTTGTTTAACTTGATATTGTAAATGTCAAGAAAATTAACATATAATTAATGAAAATCTATTTTTAGAAACTTGGTGGAACAAAGACTGTACCATCGTCATTCAAGAGTGCCACACCAAATTTCAGCAGAGAACCAAGTAAAGGAACGCGACTGTTTAAAAAGGTGGCAGCAGTACAGCCTTCTTATGATGCTGTAGGTCGATCAGTAACACATGTGTCGGCATTGAAACAAGCCACAGGAGAGGCTATCTATATAGATGATATGCCATCATATAAAGGTAAGAATATCTGACATTTAAAACTGTCACACATGGCTGTACAAACCACACTCTGGGTACAAAGTGTTTGATAGGACAAATCCTGATTCATCAGCATTGAAACAATATTTTATCTAACGTCTGTGCAGATGATTTGTAGATGAGTTACCAAAGCTTATGTAATTAGCTTTTAGCATATAGCCCTACTATAGATTTATTCAATAAATTCTTGTATGCTTTTCATTATTTTGACTAGTTCAGTAAAGAAAGTAGATGTTTCATGCTGACTTTCGTTATTTTCTGTTTTTCAGATGAACTATACCTAGCCTTGGTAACCAGTACTAGAGCTCATGCCAAGTTGAAGTCGGTAGATGCCTCTGATGCCCTGGAGATGACGGGTGTGGTTGATTTTATCTCATATAAAGACGTACCTGGACATAACACCTGGGGGATCATACCTGAGGAGTCATTTGCTTCTGAAGAGGTAATGAGTAATGTATAAATAATATATGTTTATATAATGAAATTGTGTACATTGTTAAACATTTATTAATTGATTTAAGAAACATGTCTTCAATGAAATTAATAATATTCTTTTCCAGCTTTAACAACTTATTGTGTGGTATTTAGGCTTTATGATCCAGAATTGTGTAACATAGATACCTTATATATGAGAGAGAATGAAGTCTAGATTTTTTTCTGTTCAGTTTTTAATAATTTTTTTCATCCTCAATGAATTATCATGATTTTTCTTTAAAGAATTTATAAGTCAAAGATGGTTCTGATTTTAAATAATGTTAATAGTTTTATATATGTTTTGTAGGTTCTCTGCATGGGACAGATTATTGGAGCTATTATTGCTGACAACCAGGCTCACGCTCAAGCTGCAGCTAAAATGGTGAAGATAGATTACGAGGATTTACCTAGTATTATAACAATTAAAGTAAGTATAAATATATCAAACTTTGAAACCAAGATTTATTCATAATTATTCATCCAGTCTTTGTTTACATAACTAAGTCTTTTCCACAGACCAGTTTACTTTTACACTTTTGCCATATTTGGTTCTCTTTAAGTGTTTAAAGGATCAAGATCAAAACAGAATGGTGTTTGACAGAAATGTAAAAAAAAATTTAATGAAAAAATGGACAAATACCATATTTTCCTTATGTTGTTGCGACCTTTTGTTGAATTAGATTTACTCTAATATTTTATGAAAGGCTATGAAGTAAATTAATATGAGACCAAAACATATATGTTAACTCCATTTTCTATTACTTTCTATAACCCGCCACACGAAGTGACAGGGTATTATGTTATACCCTCAGTTTTTTTCGGTGTCTGTACGTCCGTCCGTACGTCTGTCCGTCCCCCGAAGGTTTCCGACCAATAACTTGAAAACGCATCAAAGGATTTGAATGATATTTTGCACAGCTATTAAGTACATTAAAATACAGGTCAAGTTCAATTTCCAGCATGATCCCAAAAATTGTTTTCGAGATAGGCCACTTTGAAAAATCTAATTTTATGAAATTTTGAATTTCCGACTTGAAAACTTGAAAACAAGTCAAAAGATTTGAATGATATTTTGCACAGCTGTTTAGTACCATAAAATACAGGTCAAGTTTGATTTCTAGCATTATCCAAAAAATAGTTTTTGAGATAGGCCACTTTGAAAAATCAAATTTCATGAAATTTTGAGTTTCCGACCAATAACTTGAAATAGCATCATGGGATTCAATTGACATTTTGTACAGCTTTTGAGTACAATAAAATACAGGTCAAGTTCAATTTCCAGCATGATCCGATAAACGGTTTTCGAGATAGGCCACTTTGAAATGAAATTTTATGAACTTTTGATATTATAACGTGGCGGGGTATCATTTAATGTCCCATTAGATGCCCTATTTTTGGCCGGATTTCACTGAGTGAAAAGTCTGGGTTATAAAATGGTGAATGTCGGGCAGGCGGGGGAAAAATTTTCGTAACAGTTTTCTCAGCAACTACTAATCACAGCCACTTGATATTTGGTATGCAGCATCAGGGTGGGGTCCCATAACCTGGGAACCAATTTCAGGTCTGTCGCTCACCTACTTCCTGTTTAACGAAATCCGGCCATATTTGACTTTGACAGATTTTTATGAGCTGTATTGCTAAGACAGATTTATTCTCCTTTCTGTTGATTTGACTAAAAAAGTTAGAAAAGTGCAAGCACTCAATGTTGATTTTACTGAAAATACGAAAAATAATGACAATTTTACTGACATGCATAAAATGAAGTAAATGGGTCGGATTTCATATTCCTATACCTCCCTTTTGAAAAGTGGAGAAGGGTTTATTTTGTGCACTGTTGTGGCAGGAAATGTTGATGTGATATAAATTGATTCTTACAGGATGCTATTGCTGCCGAATCATATTGGCAGGAGCCGAGATCTATTTCCTGTGGTGACATCGAGGAAGGGTTTGAAAAATCTGATCATATTATTGAAGGTGAAGTTCACATCGCAGGTCAGGACCACTTTTATCTAGAGACACATGCAGCCCTGGCTGTTCCTAAAAATGAAGATGATGAAATGGAACTGTTTGTGTCCACACAAAACCCATCTGAAACCCAGGTAAAAACTTTGATTGATAGAGATACTAGAAAATATGGAGAATTTTTACCCCTTCCTGCAATGTGGAGCAGGGATAAAGAAATGCTGGATGTCTGTCCATGCAAATGTGGGTGTGTGCGTTGGTCACTTTTTTCGTAATAGTTTCCTTGGTTACTATTAGTCGTAGGCATTCAGGTAGGATCTCATATGATGGAATGTGTTTTCAGGTCTATCCCTTATCTACTTCCTGTTTTAATGAACCAACTACTGTGGATTCATTTATTTTCATGGGTATCAATATTCGTGGTTTGATGAAAAGAATCAGTTTGTGGAATCTTAAATTTGTGGTTCTGAAGTCTGCAGCACACAGACAAATGTTAAATTTCCTTTTCATGGTATCAAATTTTGATAGTCAAGGCCAACCCCTAAAATCGAAACCCCACGAATGAAACCACAGTAAATTTGTTTGCCACTCAGAGGGTGACCCCTGATTTTTGTAATATTGAAATCTCTCTGTATGGATTCCTAAGGGCAGTTGAATAAAAATTTCAAATAACCATGATTACAAAGCTCAATTGTAATGAAAAGTAAAATATTTGATTTAAAAAAAGGGGGGGTGATTAGCAAGGCATAAAATGCTATGAGTTTGGTTGTGATTTATATAGGTTTTTATTAGTCACTTTGACACTACTATTCGCCGTCTTGTGTTGTCCAGAGTCCTGAGTACTGTGGTGTCACAAAAATTTCCATCACTGTTTTCCAGGCAACTACATGACACAACCTCTTGATATTTGGCCTGTAGATTCCTCCTATAGTACTATATGGTGTTAGCCAGTCTTATAGCTGTTATTCATCTTCTTCCTGTTTACCGAATATATTAAGACGTAGGGGACATACGTCTTCCATGGAAGACTGCCATTCTTGTGTTATTATGCAGATTGTAATAGCCTTTAATAATAGGTCGTGATGAGGGAGTTGGTTCTGTGAATTAGATTTGTGTGTCTAAATTAAAGTTCTGTGAAGTATATTTGTGTTGTTTATCTAAAATAGAGTTCTGTTTTTATTGTAGCTTGTGACAGCAGAGACATTAGGTGTTAAAGCAAATAAGATTCTTGTTAGAGTGAAGCGGCTTGGAGGTGGCTTTGGTGGCAAAGAAACTAGATCTATCATGTTGTCCACACCAGTGGCACTGGCTGCCCACAAGTAAGTGTATTATATAACCTGTGTCTTCTATAACTTCAATAAGAGTTGTGCCCAGTATCAGTATTTTACTGAAAATTCTCCTGCTTAAAGAAACACACAAAGAACAACAACAAAAAACCACCCCAACAACAAACAAATATACAAAAAAGAAAACAAATCAAGATCTGACACACTTAAGATCAGAAATATAAATTGCTCTGAACTGAAGAATGATCTTTATTCAACATTTTGATATAAGAATTATCTCTACAACTTTATTATACTTTAATTTAAGGTTAAAGAAGCCAGTACGGTGTATGTTGGAGAGAGATGAGGACATGTTAATAACAGGAGGCAGACATCCCTTCCTTGGTAGATATAAGGTAGGGACAATTCAAATTGTTAAAATTAAAACTATAAAAATCAGAAAGTTTAACAGTTTACAATGTTTCTGTATTACGTTGAAAGTATTATTATTCATGGGACACCAATTTTTGTGGTTTTCGTGGGTAAGGAAAACCACGAAATTAAGTTCCCAACAAACAGAGAATTTTGCATTGCTTTCAATAGAGATTTTTTTAAAACCACAAATTCAAGAATCCACGAATATGCAGTTGACTCCCAATCCACGAAAATTGATACCCACGAATTTAAGTACCTTCACAGTAATATGTAACCAGTAAAACTGAGAGATTCTTAACCAGACCTGTTTTTTTTTCAATTGGACATTATCTGATCCCGCCACTGTCACCAATGAAAACTTGTTATGATGAATATTCAGCTTACAGTACATGCTGTTATATGTATCAATCTTTTTTACAGATAGGATTTACTGCTGAAGGAAAGATTATAGCAGCTGATGTTCAGTTGTACAGTAATGCTGGATGTACACTTGATTTATCTGGAGCCGTGAGTATTTAAATTTACCTGTTTGTTAATTTTAAAAAAATAATAAAACCATATTTTTTTAAGGGAGAAAAATTTCTGAAGTCTGATACAAATGCATAAAAATGTCTATTTTGAGTCCTTATTATTCAGATATTTTGAAATATTAACATTAGATGACATGCACTTGATTGTTGACCTTAATGTATATGCATACATGTATTTACAATTTAAGATTGGTGACATTGCATTACTACGTTTTGGTAATGGTTATAAGATAGAAAATGTCCATGTTAAATGTTGGGTTTGTAAGACCAATATACCATCCAATTCATCATTTCGTGGTTTTGGAGGACCACAAACTATGTTTATCACCGAAACATTTGTTGACGGGGTTTCAACGTATCTAAACATGCCTCCTGAACAGGTAACCTTGACCTTTTATCCCCTCGCTCTTCATGTACACAGAACATTATTTAAATGGTGTATGATGATTATTCTTTCATTCCTCAGTGCTAGTATTCTATAGTCGATATGCGTTCCTTTATTGCTTTAAAAGCTGGTGTAAATGTATAAATACAAAGCAAACTGTCTGTGGACTATGATCAGCATGTCAGTTTTTAGCAAGTCCATGAATCCACCAATTTGTGTAAAATAACCTGTAAAATCTTTTCTTAGCAGTAAAGTTTGAGATCAAACTTTTTGCAATTTTTTTTAGATTTTTGAAAAGAATATGGCCTGAGAACTGTTTATCCAAAGAATCTCCAATACATTGGCTGACAGTCATCTAAGTATTTATTCATTTACTTATAGCAGCACCTAAGATAAGGTGTATTCCACTTACAGATATATTGCTTATTTATTACCCCTCACTTATTCTTTCTGCACAAAGGTACTAGACAGAGCTTTATTCCACATAGACAATGCCTATAACATCCCTAACGTGAAAGTGACGGGCTGGGCCTGTAAGACAAACATCTCCTCCAACACAGCCTTCCGAGGGTTTGGAGGACCTCAGGGAATGTTTGTCTGCGAGACCTTTGTTGATGAGGTAGCTTCCTTCCTAGCAGTCTGTCCGACCCAGGTAAGTAATGCTATTGTGCTAGGCTAAGTGTGTTTTAGTATAGTGAAGTAGCTAAGGCTAGAAAATTCTGAAATGAGAAATTAAACTTCTTGAGACACTTGTTCGATCTAATTTAGTAGAAAATAAAGAAAACAATTTCATTATACAAAGGTTCAGTTTGAACTCTGCAGACAAAACACAATTTGATATATATACATGTATATATCATTTCATAATTTATAAGCATTTTGTTATGAACAAATTTCAAAATGTTGCAATTAAATAAAATTTGACATTTAATGTTTTATGTGGAGCTGATCAATAACTGATAATATGAAAGGTAAATTTTGCATTTTGATACAGTTTTGTACATGTATGAATAACCTATAGAAACAGGTGTGTTACATACTATTATAGGTACAGGTTAGTATTGAAATACATGTTATGCAGATAGCTAAACCAGCAGGTTATCCTTCTCAAAACAGTTCTACATTTGTCATGTTATTGCAGAATGCAAAATCAATTTCATTACATTTTACTCCTTTCTATTTGTTTATTTTAAATTACTTCCTAAACCAATAAAATATGTTAATATAAGATCATCTGTGTCATTGAAACACACCAAGAACTTTAAAATAGGATCAAGCTAGTACCTGAAGTTTTCATGCCAACTTTATTAATGAGTAAAATGAATTCAATTGGAGACTTGTTAAACTATAACAATATTTTGATATTTTATCTTAGGTTCGTAAACTGAACTTGTACAACATTGGTGACTTCACTCATTTTAATCAAGAATTACAACATTGTAACATCAGAAGATGCTGGGATGAATGTTACAGAAAATGTAACTTTGTTGACAGAAAGAGACAAGTAGAAATCTTTAACAGGTAAAGGAATAAAACAGAATACAACAAGGTTATATTTGCCACTACAGAAGAGAATTAGTTTAAATCTTTGATAACTGGAATACTGATAAAGTTGGCAAGGGCTATGTTGCCTAAAAAAGAATATTTCAATTATATTTTGGGTTCCTGCAGGGTCAAAAATGATCTGGGACCTAAAAGCTTTTTTTTGTGGGATTTTCAACCTCCACATGGTTAAATAACCTTCCTATAGAATAAACTAAAAAAAACTTTGATCTCATTAAAATGCACTTTGAAATAAACCTCAAAATGGTTTTAAAGTGACCTGGTGTCTTGTCAGAAGGGGGCATTCCAGATTTGACAGATTTTCATAAAATTATGATATGCAAATTCTCAAATAGTATTCGGTCCCTATTTAATATTTCAGATCTGCTTTTATAGTTCTAGAGTTTAAGGATCCACAAAAGATTGTTTACAGATAAAAAAAATATTGGGCTTTTCCATACTTGATGCTGGTCCTTGAATATATTACATACATGTAGATAGAGAAAAGCAAGTCAAAATCTTGACAAATTATGTTATTGGAAAACACCAAAATCTGACTTAAACTTAATAAAAAAAAACAAGAAATTGCTAGTTTCTTTTGGATGTTGAGCAGTTAAAGATAAATATCACATTTTATTTCAGTCAAAACAGATGGAAGAAGCGAGGTATTTGCATGATTCCCACAAAGTTTGGTATTGCTTATACAGCTACATTCCTTAATCAGGTATGTTAATCCTATAATTGACAGAAAAAAAAATCTTGTTTGCTTATAATTTTAAAGGAATGTTCAGCAGATTTAATTGTTAATATTGGGAATGCTTAAGGAAAAGTTTGTATGTATCTAAATGATTAAAAACATCATTAA
The DNA here is from genome assembly GCA_963971305.1 of Arcuatula senhousia. Lineage (NCBI taxonomy): Eukaryota > Metazoa > Mollusca > Bivalvia > Mytilida > Mytilidae > Arcuatula > Arcuatula senhousia. Next base: position 78,698,372 of record OZ020304.1, read on the forward strand.
AGCGTAATTTGTCATTGTGTTATTTGTTGGAAGATACATGTAATGAAAATGTATCTATTAATGTCTTTTTACAGATTGTCTCTTAAACCATTGAAACTGTGTCTACTTTATCTTAAGAGTGTGTTTTATGATACAATCCAATTAAGAAGCTCTGGGAATGGGTGATCAAGCTCATCACTAACTTTTGTTTCAGCAACTGCAAAGCAACATTTTTTTCCTAAATTTACTTAAATAAGTCACAAGTCACACGCTCAAACAAGATTTTCATTGATGTTGATGGAATTTTATTTGCCATTTTGATATGTATACTATCTTTTACAGGCAGGGGCATTAGTAATGGTCTACAAAGATGGGTCTGTTCTTATCACTCATGGTGGAGTAGAAATGGGCCAAGGTCTTCATACAAAGATGATACAGGTATGAGAAAGGGGATATTGGATTGGGCTAGTAACAGTGATTTTTCTAGCGCTGGTCACTTTCTTCATTGGCGAAAAGATATTCTGCTTGACGAAAAATTTTTAAACCATTTTCGCCACTTCAATTTTCAAAAGTGTAGAACATTTTGTCATTTCTTTATGACAATCAGTTAAAATTTTCGTCATTTAATTCCCTCTTTTCAGTTTACATAGGTTATCTCCAATAAGCAGGAGTTATCTAACTTTGCAGGAGGTGTAATTTCTTAACCCCTCTGTTCTTTTCATGGAAAATGAAAGAAAAATCTAGAGAGATCTGAAAGAAATTTGGGATTTCCCTAAATTTCACAAGAACTTTACTGTATAAAATCTTTAAAGTTTACAATTTTATTGCAGATTATTTAATAAGTATTTTTGTAAAAGGAATTGTTTTAAAAAGTTACATAACTATCTCTAAATGTGGGGAAATCCCTTTTCTTTCTGAACCCCTCAAATTTATCAAAGGATTTCAACAATAAATCCAGAGAAAAAAAATTTCATACCCGCTGTAAAGTTAGATAACTCATGCATATGGGAGATAACCTATGTTTACTGAAAAGAGGGAATTGACAACATAGATCAATCTGAAGCCCTATTGATTTATAACCCCAAGCTGAGCTTACACCAATTATGTTTTGACAGTAATTAATGGTTAATTGTTTATATGGTCATGATGGACAGGTGCTTGACCATCGCTGATTGATTTTGAAATCAATCATGTATGAAATATTACTGACCAATCAAAAATGAGTTTATTTTAGTGTGAGCTGATTTAAATATTGATTTGTTTGTCAACCCACGTGCTCTGCCAGACCATGTAAGCCAAAATGACAAATACTATGTAAATATCAGAACAACTGAAAGTAAATATAAATAAAAGGATTTACCTTCATGAAATTATTTTATTAAAAACATTCCTGTAATCCAAACACACCCCTTTTCATGAATTAAAATGAGATCAATAAAAGAACTTTTCACGTTTACATCTCCATCGGGCCCCTTGAAACATTAACTAAAAATTCTAAATAGAAAGCAATGACTGGAGCTTGTTGGTCTAAGACTTAAATCAATTTTAATTGTCATTTTTTTAAATTAAAATTTTTTATATCAGTAAGAATTGTAGACACAAAACTTATAAGTAAAGCCCCTTATGACATGTAAGATGTTCTGTTCTGTTGTCTGTAAATTTCTCCTTTTAGGGACCACCAGACTTTTATAATTAGTAAAACATAAACAGAACTGCTTCTTCAAATGAAGATTTTTAGCTTCCATCATGTCCATGAGAATGTAAAACTTGATGAGTAATACTTATTTTACCTTACTTAGTTTGTAAAAAGGGGGGTTGTTCTCATTTGTTTTTTGCCTAAAATAATATTAAAGTCAAAGAATTTGCAGTACATTAATGAAAAAAAAAACATTCTGAGAGTGATCTATTTTTCTATAAGATATGATTAAGAGTGGAAAAATAAATTCAACAAATGTTTGAATATATTTTATTGAACATGATAACTGTCAATAACTGTGGTAATCTGTGTCCTGTTCATGGTACTGAAAATATAATATGCATAGCTATAGCCAGCATATATTGGAATTGGTGTATCAGTATTTTTGCTTCAACCAGACTGCCAAAAGCAAACATGGTTATGGATTAAGAGGTCGAACATTTTGGTCGACCGCTAAAGTGACTAAAGTCCTCAAAATCCTGGAAAAAACCCTGTAGTAAAGGAGGGGCTTTATTGGTGGTGTATCACTACTCATGTTGAAGTTGAAATAGGACAAGGTCCTCACATAAAGATGATACAGGTATGGGGCATTGATTGTTAAGTTTTGGGAGGGGAAGGGGTGGGCATTTGATGAAAATGGAATAGGAAGGGCATTGATGTGGTCTTAAAAGATAAATGATGGTGGAGTATAAATTTGTGAAGTTCTTAATTCCAAGATAATAAAGGTCCTGTATTAGATTGGAACAGTGGGTGATGTAAGAGAATATAGACAAAACATTTAGACAAATTAATTCATTTTACAAGTATGTAAATTTAGTGAAGAAGTATATAGATTCTTTTTAAAACTTAAAATACCCTTACCAACTTATACCCTTACCAAGTTATAATACCTTTACCAACTTATACCAATAGTTTTGAAAGAATTGCTTTTACATGTCTGTTATATGTTGAATAGGTTGCTAGTCGTGCTCTACAGATTCCCACATCAAAAATCCATGTCAGTGAAACCAGTACAAATACTGTACCCAATACCTCAGCTACTGCAGCCAGTGCCAGCTCAGATCTGAATGGAATGGCCGTTCAGGTTAGTGTTGAATTTAGATAACCTTCCCTTATTACATAGATAGCAGTGAAATATCGAGATTTCCGAGTGAACAGAAATCGTTTATCTCACTGAGTGAAATAACTAAAACGCGGGAACATTTAATTAACTGTTATTCGGCGTTACCTATAACGTCGTCTGTGACGTCGAAAACCATTGAGCCTGCATGAAAATAGTCCAACCGAAAATGTTCGTAATTCAAGCATTAATAAAGCCTTAATTGAACATTTATATATGTAATAAATAGTATAACAAACTCAAGATTCCGAATATGGGAAATATTCAACTTGTGACCGAACAACCTGGCGCACTCGTGAATTATTGGGTTGTTCGGTCACTCGTTGAATATTTCCTCATATTCGGAATCATTCGTTAGTTATACTATAATTATTTACCCAATACCTCAGCTACTGCAGCCAGTGCCAGCTCAGATCTGAATGGAATGGCCGTTCAGGTTAGTGTGTTATTTGATTGTCTGTTCAGTTGAAGAAGTTTTACAATAGTCTCTACGGTTTTTAGTTGCTATAGGACGCCATCTACCTTGGTCTCTTGTGTATTAAAATTGAGAATCTCTAGAAAGACAAAAGATTGTAAGAAATGCATTTATTATGCATTTTGCTTTGATAAAATTATGATTTCTAAGTTTATGTTGGAAAAAATATCATGTTAAACAATAAACCAATTTAATATTTTTGTGATCAATCAGCAGAATTAGTAACATAATTTATAGATTTATGATGTCGATCATCAAGACAACACTATCATATGTTCCTACATCTATACACAAAACATGTCAAGGCATTAATAAGAAATAAATAGGTAATGTAACTAATGAGCATTTAGCTCACAGATGTGCTTATTTGATTCAAATATATTATGTTCAATTATTTCTGTCTTTGTAGATGGCCTGTTTGGAAATCGTTGAAAGATTAGAGCCTTACAAGTCCGGAAATCCCAATGGTGAATGGGAGGACTGGGTATGTTATATGGGGATACATTTACTATTGTGGGGATCAATTTTTTAGGTTTCTCCAAAAGAAGGCATTTTGTTTGATTTTTAATTTCAAGCCTTTCATATGTTTCCACAAGGAATCAATACAAAATTAGCTCTTAGTTGATACCTTGATTTTGTAGTTGACTTGCAACCACAAAAACACAAATAATAGTGAGCCGGTGAGTGAGTTAATGATTTGGTGTTTAATGCCATAAAAACACTTTATAGGTAATGTAAGGGGGAAATGAAACCTAGCATGAATTATAATGTTATAACAGAGTTCAAGACATTACCCAGTATTATTTACAGTAATCCTTGATTAAGGGTCTGTTCTATTTTAAGGTATTGGTACAAAGAGGAGAAACAACTTCTCTTGTGAATAAAACCAATTGTATTCAACATTATTGGTTGTTTATCTTTCATTTATCTTTTAGGTTGATTCAGCATATTATGATAGAGTGAATCTCTCTTGCTCAGGATTTTACAAGTAAGTCCACCATTACCAAAGAAAAAGATCAGACAATTAAATTCACACCCAATGAAACAGTCAGACATTTGTGGGAAAATTATGATTAAGTATATGCCTTAAACATCAAATCTAATATGAAGCTTCTCAGATTTTATTGTCTCGCCTGCCAAGCAGAGCGGGACATAGGTGTTACTTTACTGACAGCATCACCATCTTTTGACCTTGACCTTGATTTTCCGGTTGAGTGACTGTGACAATTTTCAAAACATATATTAGCAATGGAAAAGTTTTGTGAGCACCTCCATATCTCAAGAACTATAAGTCCTAGGGTGATGAAACTTGGTATGCATATGCCCCAGTAGTAGCGTAGCACAGTTACATCCCCATCTTTTGACCTTGACCTTGATTGACTGACAATTTTCAATACATATACATGTAATAGCAATGTTAAGGTTTTGCAAACACCTCCATATCTCAAGTATTATTGGTCCTAGGTTGATGAAATTTGGTATGCATATGCCCTAGAAATAGATTAGCACAGTTGCATCCCCATCTTTGACCTTGACCTTGATTTTCTGGTGGGGTGAATTTGATATTTCTATTGCATATATAAGCAATGTTTAAGTTCTTTAAACATCTTTTTATAGCAGAAACTGAAAATCCATGTAACTTCCAAATATAGTGGAAGTAAGAAAGAATAATTGTTTCTGATGGTGCCAGCAGGCGAGGCATACTTTAGTGTTAACTCTTGAACATTGCTTCATTTATTTCTCAATTAATACCACAGTTGTAAGTCTATAATGGGGTAGAGTTTTTTCAAATTTTAATTATTCATGATCATGGTTTTTCACTGTTGTGACATAAAAAAAACAACAAGAGTGTATGTGTGTTTTGCTTTTGAGTTTAAGTACATTGTTCATGAGAAAGACATTAGCTTAGTGTTTGTACAAAGTGTATTTCAATTAAGTTTTTTTATTGTATTAATCATTTAACCGGGGTGGCTTTTTCATTACAAAAAAACAGACGTCGAGCCCTTTAACTTTGATCTTTCCTTTACAGAACGCCAGATATAGAGCCATTTAACTTTGACCTTTTCATTACAGAACACCAGACGTAGAGCCATTTATCTTTCACCTTTCATTTCAGAACACCAGACGTAGAGCCATTTAACTTTGACCTTTTCATTACAGAACACCTGACATAGAGCCATTTAACTTTGAAACACAGACAGGAAGACCTTTTAATTACTTTACTTACGGAGCAAGTTGTTCTGAAGTGGAGATAGATTGTCTGACAGGAGATCATACGGTAACTTTAGGAAGATTTAAGCTTACACATTATCTGGTATATATGGTTGATACTTAGGCCATCCTTAAAAAAATATTTGTTTGCTGTTTACCTATTCACATTTTTCAATGTAGGTAGGTAGGTTTTTCTGAAAAAAACAAAAAAGTGCCTTATTTTTAAAGAAAGTATGCTAAAAATAGAATGAAAAAAAATTATTCCCAGAAAGGGTGATAAAATTTTTTGAGTCGGTAGGTTTCACAGCGAGTCAGTCGAAAACAGCAAACCAACAATTTTTTAAGGACGGCCTTAAGAGTAATGAATGATTCTGAAATTATGAGGCTCATACTTTTGTCAATATATTGATATGATTGTAGGGACACTTTGCCTTCAATGTTAAATTGAAAATTTTTGACTTATTCTACTGTACTGACAGCTCACCCTATTTTCTAAGTGACAAGACCACTTGGTCATTCAAATCTATCAATTGGTTTTAAAAAACTGGCTACTAGTCTAACCTGATTTCTTTTTCACCTTGATGGTTAATCCATTGGATATTAATACAGGTTAAACCTATTGTGGTATTTAAATACAGTTAGTTGTACTTTTTACACTTTATCTATTTCAGCTTGGTAGACAGGTCTACCAATGTATACTTCTGTATTACTACTAATAAGATAAATAAAAATAATAAATAAATAAATAGTTTATTAGAGTGTCACATATTTGATCAAACATATTTATACAATTACAATAACATCATAATTAAAAAGATCAAATATCTAGCCTTGAGAAGACTTATGAGACACTTATGTACATACTTCACTAAAAACTTTTAAAATACAATGTATATACATAACTTCACTGTAAAAATAACTATTACTTAAAAATTATAATTGTCTATTAAAACCTATAGTGTTCGCAATATTTAAAATAAAAATTTAAATATGCAATTCATGTACAAAATTTTTAATTTCAAAACTACGACAGCCCCTAAAACAAATCGGAATATTAAAAGTAATAATAAAACTTTAATATGAAAAGTTGAATTAAACACTTAAAAAACATATAACTTAAAGATATTTAAAAAATAAATAAATAAATATAAAAAAAAAATAAAATACACCGTAAAATAAAAACTTCTAAAAAGCGTTTTGACCAACACGTCATACAATTAATAACTTCAAATATTATTTTTATATTTTAACGGCATGAAATGTAACTTTGTCTTAATTTACTTAAATAAACAATTTTCGCCTCTGAAATGAGTTAAAAATAACATATGAAAGTGAAGCTTGAATTTCATCACATGACATTATATGAGAAAATTTACTATCCATATCAAGCGTATCAAAGTCAATGATTGAGTGTCTTGCTTTTGTGAACAGTTCGTATCTAAAATCATCGTATAAGGGGCACATCATCAAAAAATGTTTTTCGGTTTCTACATTATTGGTGTCACAGAACCGACAGAGTCTCTGTTCAACTGGTGTACGCGGCCGGGCATATCGTCCTGTTTCAATCGCCAACGGCAGAGATCCGCTACGGAACAGGGCAACAGTTCGACGCACATTCCTTGGAATTTGAAGTTTGAGGTACTGTTCAGTTTTTATCCCCGTTTTATATGTTCGATAAGTTCGTAGTTTATTACCATTTGGATTGTTGTTGTCATCGTGCATTTCTCTAATAAAATCATTGTTATCAATAACGTCTAAACGTTCTTTAATTTGTCGCATCACAGTCTTGGTTGAAACAGATGTATCGTTCACTATATCGTAGGCATTAATTGTCTGCACAAAACTAGTAACTGTTGCGTACCAGCCCTTCCGACCGTTTTTAGTCCACTCAGTTACCTTCCGGGTTAAGCGTTCATCGTCCGATCGGATGCAAGAAAGGCGTTGTTTTGTGAAGCATGAAGTCCAACCCATATCTCCCCGAACTGCAGTATTTGAAGTATATCTACCGACTGACATGAAAAGTTTAGCTGCTTTGTTCTGGACTGAATTTACTATGGAATGTACTTTCGTTCCCCATATTCCGGAACCGTAAAACAACACTGGTTCCACCATAGATGAGTACAGTTTAGTGTAAACGGCATGCGTCATTCCTCCAGCACTAAGGAATTTTCCGTACAACGCACCGAGTGCCCTGCTAGCGGATTTCGATAACTCGCGTATTGCTTTGGTGTACGTTAGGTTCTCATCAAGCCACAGTCCTAAATATTTGTATGATGGAGCATAATTGATAGGTTGTCTAGAACAAACAAAATGAAAGTTACTACAGGCAACGGATGGGTTACGGAAGTGTACCACGTTACTTTTCGAAGGATTCACGTTCAGCTTCCACTGACTACACCATTCAGATACGACATCTAGCATACGTTGAAGGCTCGGTTCATCGGGTGCAACCAACGCAATATCATCGGCGTATAGAAGTATGCTCAATAAACTGTCGCCAATTCGGACACCGCATTGTAGATCATTAATTCGTTCTGCTAACTCATTAATGTAAATTGCAAATAATGCGGGGGATAATAGGCATCCTTGTTTTACGCCACAGTCCACGTCAAACCAAGGTGTGTAAGCATCATTTACACGTACGGTACATCTAACGTTCTCATAAAGTGATTGAATCGCCGAGAGAAATTTTCCGGTAATTCCGGCACGTTTAAGTTTATACCAGAGCAAATTACGTGGAACAGAGTCAAACGCTTTTCGCATGTCTATGAAACTTACAAACGTCGACTGTTTGGAAATTTTTCGGTTAGAAATCACTGATGTTAAACTGTAGATGTGCTCTTCACAGCTACGTTTAGGCCGGAAGCCATTCTGCTCCTCACACAAAATGTCATTGTCTTCTAGTTGTTGGCATAGTCGGAAGTTTAAGACACTACAGTAGATTTTACTGGGAACCGATGTCAACGTTATTCCTCTATAATTAGTTGGTAAACGTTTATCGTCTGATCCTGGTTTAAGAATCGGGTTCACAATACCGGAAGTCCATTGATCAGGCACTTTTCCGAGCTCGAAACATCCCTTACAAATAGCATACACAGGTCTATTGCGTTTTCGTTCTTCAGCACTTCTGCTGGGATTTCATCGTGTCCCGAGGCTTTTCGTAATTTCGCATGCTCAACAGCTCTTACGATTTCTTCTTGACTGATGTTAGCATTGAGTTCGTTCAGCTCGTCGTTGCCTTCGTTGTTATCCGGATAGTTGGCTTTATCGATGTCCGTATGTCTCGTAAAAAGAGTTTCGAAGTCTGATTTCCACGTGTTCAGAACTGAGACTCTATCCGTACTAATACTACCGTATTTGTTCCTTTCGGTCATTTGCTATTCCAAGCTTTCCAATACTTCGCCAAAAATCCCGTTTACAATTGGAGTCTAGTTGATCTTGTAGTTGTTTTTGTCTCTGGTCGTTATATTTTCTTTTGAATTTACGATTTAGTCTATCAAACGTTTTCCTTTCTGAGCAATAGATTTCCTTTAACCGTCGTTTGCGAATCGGAGGGCCCTTAAAATTAAGCCATTGTTTCTCATATTCACATGTTACGTTCCATTGGTTTTGAAGGGTTTCGTTCCAGTACGGTTTATAAAAGGACTTCGCTTTTTTTGTTCGTTGTCTTACAATAGGCAATTTATTGCGCATTTCAAGATGAATAAGCTCTTGAAATTCATTATACACACTCTGGACGTCACGGTCTACCTCGAGTAAGCGTTCTATCCTTGTGATCGTATCTCGTACCATCTGATCTATATTGTCATCGGCAAGAAAGTTTCCCGGAATGTGTCTCGTATTGCGTTTGATCTTATCTCCGATCTCGACTCCAGCCTGATCTTGAATTATGGGAGTAATTGAAATCGCCACAGATAATTGTTTTACCTTTGAGCTGGTGACAATAAACTTGATTCAGAAGAGTTTCAAAAAAAATTTCCTGATCATTTTGACGGGTCGATATACTTGGCGGTAAATAGCATATTGCAATACAGAAATTAAAGTCGTTAAGTTTACTTTTAAAATGTATCCATAATATTCCTTCAATACTTTTGTCAATAAGCTTATAATGAAGTTTAATTTAAAGTGATTGTCAAGTTGATTAAATATATATAAATTGATAGTTTTTAAAAATGGTATATTAAGGAAAGATAAGATAAGATAATTTTAATAACCTAATCACAGTGCCTAAGAATTGCGCAGAATAATCAAACAGTTATAACACAAAACATATATGATTTGATTGATTGGAGTACATATAAAAAGACAAACAATATATCTAATAACATCAACAAATAGTTCTCTAATTATTAAACAAGACAACTCAAATTAATAACACATATATTAAGCACGGAGGGAAACAGCCCCCTCCCTAGAAAGGATGACCTCTCTTTCTTTAAATAATTTATTTATAAGTTTGGAAACTGATGATATAATAAAATTATCTTCAGAAACCAAGAGCCAAGTTAGTTTTTGTTCATTATTCAATATGTTTAAGTTCTTATATTTATCTATTATTTGTTTAAAATTATCATTTCTTATTGTATTTAATTTTGAACACTTGAGTAAAAAGTGTTCCTCATCTTCAACTTCCTGTTTGCACATTCTGCAGATTCTGTCCTCTGCTTTAATATTTATATAACGGCCTCGCTCAATGTCTAAGTTATGGGAACTTATTCTGAATTTAGTTAGTATTTGTCTGTCCTGTTTATTGACATGTAGTAAGTATGGTTCAAATTTAAATATATTTTTTTTATTTTCTATATGTGCGCAGCTTATTGCCTTGCTCAGATTTCCTTTTATCATTAAATAAATTATTTTTCCAAATTTGTTGAAACTTTTCCTTTAGATTCTTTTTCACTTTATTTATTATAACAGTTTCTTTTAAATTATTAGCATTCTTATATAAATGTGACAATTTTAGATAGTTGAATAATTCTTTTATGCATCCCAGCCATGATTCTTGACTCTGGTTCTCAGTATTTTTATAATATGTATATGCATCTTGTAGTAAAGATATTTGATTGTTGGAATTGATAATATATAACCAGTACTTAATCATGTTAAGTAAAACATCATAAAGAATAGGATAACTTCCTAGTTCTCCTCTACATGCCTCATCTGAGGACTTAGATCTAACACCTCAAGAAAATTTACAAAATTTAGTGTGTATTTTTTTCAACTGAGATTTTATTTATTTGTTTACTTATAAAGTCATCATAATTTTTTTTTAATTTATTTTGAGAAAATATTCCCCAAATCTCTGATCCATAAAGTAGGATTGGCTTCACAGTATGATTAAATACATGTAATAATGTTTTTTATGCTAGGGGAATCAGCTGTAAATGTTTTTCTTAATTTAAACAGTGCCTTCTTTCCTTTATTACTTATTTCTTGTCTGGCAATTCCAAAGTTGCCAGATGCTGTAAACACAATACAAAGATATGTGTATTGTTTTACATTTTCTATTAAAGTGTCATTATATTTAATTTTAATGTTTTTTAGTCTGAAAGTGATGAAATGTGTACATGGCACAATCTCCATTTATCAGCAGTAAATTTATCTGGTATAAAAAACAGCAACTGTTTTTAATACATCTTTCATATATTATTACTCTTTCTGTTTACAATCTCAATATCTTTAAGTTATATTTAGTAATAATATGTTGGTTTATTATACCCCCCACAAACAGTTTGGGGGGTATATAGGAAACACCCTGTCTGTCTGTCCGTCATTCTGTCTGTCCGTCCGTCTGTCCACATAACTTGTAAGTGCTTCTCCTCCTAAACCCCTTGAAGGATTTTGCTGAATCTTAAAACAAAGGAAGAACATCATATGTTGATGTGCATGAAGAATTTTCATCTCACTCTGACATCATTCAGCGGACATAATTGGACTTAGACTTTTATAATACATCATTAAATGGGAGACCCCGTAAGTGCAACTCCTCCTAAACTGCTTGATGGATTTTGATGAAACTTTGAATAAGGAAGAACATCGTATGTAGATGTGCATGAAGAATTTTCATCGCACTCTGATATCATTCAGGGGAGATAATTGGACTTAGACTTTTTAGTCCCCTACCGGCAAAAGCCGAAGGGGACTATAGGTTTGCGCTTTGTCCGTCTGTCTGTCCGTCTGTCTGTCTGTCTGTCCGTCTGTCTGTCTGTCCGTCTGTCACGCCTCAGTTTTCCACACTTTTTTTCTAAACGCTTATAGATAATGAACTGATTTTTGGTATGTGAGTTTACCTTGATTAGTTACAGATCAAGTTTGAGTTTCGTGCCGGTCCGCAAATTTTTATGGGAGTTATGGCCCTTTGAACTTTGAAAATTCACTAAAATTTCAGTTTTCCGCACTTTTTTTCTAAACGCTTATAGATAATGAACTGATTTTTGGTATGTAAGTTTACCTTGATGAGTTACAGATCAAGTTTGAGTTTCATGCCGGTCCACAAATTTTTATGGGAGTTATGGCCCTTTGAACTTTGAAAATTTGCTAAAATTTCAGTTTTCCGCACTTTTTTTCTAAACGCTTATAGATAATGAACTAATTTTTGGTATGTGAGATTACCTTGATGAGTTACAGATCAAGTTTGAGTTTCATGCCGGTCCACAAATTTTTATGGGAGTTATGGTCCTTTGAACTTTGAAAAAATTCAATAAAATATCAGTTTTCCGCACTTTTTTTCTAAACGCTTATAGATAATGAACTGATTTTTGGAATGAGAGATTACCTTGATGAGTTACAGATCAAGTTTGAGTTTAATGCCGGTCCACAATTTTTTATGGGAGTTATGGCCCTTTGAACTTTGAAAATTCAATAAAATATCAGTTTTCAGCACTTTTTTCTAACACTTATAGATAATGAACTGATTTTTGGTATGTGAGTTTTCCATGATGAGTTACAGATTAAATTAGAGTTTCCTGCCGGTCCACAAATTTTTATGGGAGTAATTGCACTTTGAAGTTAGAAAATCCATTGCAATTTTATTTTCTACACTTTTTTATTGTTCCTTGTAGATAATAAACTGATCAAGTTTAGGTATTCATTTGTTTGACAAATTGTTACCAGTGACTGAAATATGAGGCCGGTAGGGGACTATGTATTGTTTTGCAATACTCTCAGAATGCTTGTTAAATACATTATTCAATGGGAGACCCCGTAAGCCCAACTCCTCCTAAACTGCTGGATGGATTTTGTTGAAACTTTACATGAAGGAAGTACATCATCTGGAGATGTGCATGAAGAATTTGTATTGCTCTTTGTTATCATTCAGGGGAGATAACTGGACTTGAGATTTGAGTCCAATATGGAGTGGGGGTATCCTTTTATGAGCTCGCTCACAGTATTACTTGTTTTGATTTGAAAATTTATACAAAATTTGCTGTTTACTTAAAGTAAAACTTTCTCTTGCGGAAAAATACTCTATGTTTCATTTTTATTCCCAATAACCACATAATAATCATTGTGGATACTTTCGATCTGAAGAATTGTTTTTCACATTTCCATAAGTAATTCAAATTTGTATTCCAAACGAACATACTAAAGTTTTGGGGTTTAATCATCAAGGTACATTTTTACTTGTACAGGTGAATATCATTTCATTCACTTGCTAGCCAGTCAAGCTGAAAAAATCCAGGTGAGCTAGTGGTTATCAAGGTAAAAAAAATCAGTTGAGAGTCAGTTTATTTTATCAATTGATAGATTTAAATAACCAATTGGTCTTGTCACATTGAAAATAAGGTGAACTCTTGTTACAGTAGAACGACCACGGTCATATCAAACAGACAATAACATTTTTAGGAATATAACCAAAAGGCATTATATTTTATTTCCCTTTCTGTGGTAAGTCATGAATAGATAAGAAATTTATCAATGAATGATCTGTTTTTCAAATATCTATAACTTTGTGTATTGACAGGTTTTAAGAACAGATATTGTGATGGATGTCGGAGTCAGTTTAAACCCTTCCATAGATATAGGACAAATAGAAGGCGGTTTTATGCAGGTAATATATCCAAGATATATATGTAGAAGGTCACAGTAAACAGTGTCGATAGATATAAGTTGTTTCAAAGTTAATTCAAGTTTCTAGATAAAAATCATGGTGTTTCCATTGTTTTGTGAGCTGAAAAGTTGATACTAAACATATAATAGAAATAGATCTATAAGGTTGAATCATTAAGTTTGATTGAAGGGGTAATGACAAAAATTCATGAATATGTGATCTTTATAAAAATAATTTGACATCGGTTTCAGAGTTTGATGAAGTTTAGCAATTTGATATAGTAAATTAATCAACATCAAGGTTAATTTTTGATAACTGTCACCTGTTTTGTTTGTAAGTAGCATATATTCTTGGATAGTATATCCTATATGTTTAGAATTGCCTTTACATATATGTTGTAGGGGTATGGTTTGATGATGTTAGAACAACCTAAGATGTCTCCTGATGGATTCCTGTACACCAGAGGGCCGTCTAATTACAAGATTCCAGGCTTTGGTGATATTCCTGTAGAATTTAACATTTCTTTACTGCAAGGAAGCATTAATCAAAGAGCTATTTACTCCTCTAAGGTAAACATTCTTAAATGTTCATTTAGAATTTAGCGTCTGTCTACTGCAAGGGAGCATTAATCAAAGAGCTATTTACTTCTTTAAGGTAAACATACTTAAATGATCATGTAGAATTTTATGTCTCTATTCTATCTACGAAGTAAGCATTAATTTCCTCCAAGATAAGCTTACAAAGATAATGTCTATACAGAAGCAAAGATGGCATACATGACTATACATGTGTATTACCTGCAATTTTATAAATTTGAAAACCCATACTTCACAGTGCACAAATTTTTGTGGATGCCAAATTCAGCAACTTTTGTACAAAGGGTGTGTGTGTGTGTTTTATTTTATGCTCCTATGTCATCTACTTCCTGCTTACAGAATACTTAATTTTTTACACATAGTGAACATACATGCAAATTTTCAGTCACAGTTTTCTCAGCAACTACATAACGCAGAGGTCTAATATTTTGCATATAGCATTATCCTTAAGTACCATATGGTGTATGACCATATACTCCCGGATCATCTCATTCCTGATTACAGAATACTTAGGTCTTTATGTAAGGCATAATTTTGGGAGCTGGGATATCACTACTGATTTACTTGTTTTTGATGTCAAAAACTCCCAACTCCAGTATGCTTTTCTTTGTGGCTCAATGGACCTCATGACAATAAAACTTAACAGAAGTTTATATCATGTTCTGTATATTTAAAAAAAAAAATGGGTTTACACTTCAATAAAGCCTCAATTGCTTTTTATGTAAAAAATCTCTAAACGTTTTATCTCCAACTTTCAGGCTATAGGTGAACCACCCCTGTTTTTATCAGCTGCTGTATTCTTTGCTGTTAAAGACGCTATAAGATCTGCCCGAGTCGATGCCAAACATGACGTTAACTTTACCTTGAACAGTCCAGCAACACCAGACAAGATCAGAATGGCTTGTAAAGATCAGTTCACTGAACAGGTAAATTGCTCTATCAAGTAAAGGTCATGAATGTCCAATCAACAAGAAGACATAACAGAAATTAAGATCACAATGGTCCTGACTTGGTACAGGCATTTCAAATGTAATATTGGGTTTAACCATCTTAACTGTGCTAAACCTTCCTTTTACCATGGCAATTAATGTTTTAAAACAGAATAGTTATACTGCTTACCTGTCCTATATGTCTGTTCCCAGTATTTTCCAAATTGTTACTTCATTGTCAAATTTATTAACAATAGAAGAGTATGAAGAATAATACATCCTTTGTGCATCCCTCCAGATTTCTCTTAAATGTTTTTTTGTTATTTCAGTTTCCCGAGGCCGAGGAAGGCACCTATAAACCATGGTTTGTAAAGCTGTAAAGAGCCGACATCAAATAGACATGCTTTTACATTCTGTGAAAACCATCTAACCTCGATGAATGACCTATCATCAGAATCTCAAAGATCAAAGTTGCTAGGTGTTATAGGGTAAATTTGTGAAGCTTTATTCATTTACAATCTCTGCATAATGATAAACTTGTGCCAGTTTAAAGTATTTGTCTCATATTGTTAAGGTGTTAATTATATCTCAACAAAATAGAAGGGAACAGTAGTTATGATATTGACCACCACTATCCAATCAGCATCTTAAGACAGTTACAATCCAGTGTATGTTTTATTATGTACTTTGTTATTGTATTAAAGGTAGCAGTAGTACTTGTATGTAGGGAGGAATGTTCATGTCTTTTAATTGTCCTTTAAATTTGTTTTTTTTTAACAAAAGGAATTCTGTGATTCCAGTATTGTATAATTTCGAGATTTTTGTTGATTCTTTTTCTACGTTTCTTGAATGTTAGAGATATATATATTTGAAGATGTATTTAAGACGTGTTAGCCACTTCTGGGAACTTTATTAAGAAATTTCCATTACCTTTTAGTGAGTAACTTATAGATTATCAATCATGTAGATGTATAAGTAAGAATGTTGATATTATGCATAAGTATCAAAAAAGGAGGAGTATGTTATGGCCTCCATGTACCTACATGTAGTCTTGTGGCTTTATTACATTGTTCTTTTTTCTTGACTATTGTATTATATTTAGTGCTAGCTTTTGTATAAACTAAATGTCTATTTTAATCTTTTATATATTTTTTCTGGTCACATGTTTTTTCATCTTTTATTTTATGTCGCAGCTATTTTGTTTTTGTTTTCAGTTTGTTTATTACATGTAAATTTGAAAGATTTATTTACATGTACTTGACTATGTTTAATTGTTTTCCGTTTGTTTATTATATTTTAAAGATTTATTTACATGTACTTGACTATGTTTTAACCAATGTAGAGAATGGTGATAAGTTAGTAACAACACAATGTGCTGTTTTATACTAAATAGTGCTGTACTTTTTAGTTTGGATTCTACACTTAATGATCATGATTATCAAATTAGTGTTATATCTATTTGGAGTATAGGTTTTTGTACAAATTTATGAATTTAGTGCTAAATCTATTTGAATTGGTCATATCATATATGTGTTTGATGTGTAGATTACCAGTTTGCAAAACAAATTGAAATATTCAGAGGAATAAAAAATAATATTAGGTTGGGTTTATTTTCTGTCCCCCCCCCCTAATCAGTGAAAGCAGGAGTATAGAATTTTGATTGTTCATCTATGAGTCCATCCAGATTGTTTTCAGGACAGTTACTTTTGATAGAATTTCATGAAACTTTCACACAACAACCTTATGAAGTAAAGAAGAAATCTATTGGTTAATTGATTGTTCCCTTATGTCATTGCATGGTAGTAGAGAATAATTGGTAGATCTGATTGTAATGGGTTTATTCAGGCACGGGACCTTGAGCCAAGTTTATGTTTATTTGATATTTCTTAACTTCAAGTCTTATTGAACAGTTCATTCCCATATAGATTTTGGAGGTGACAACAAAATTACTGAGAGGATATATAAATATTTATATTAGCAGATGAATAGAGATAATTACGTAACTGTAAAATGAAAAAAAAAATGCAGTTGTGAAGTACTTGGTTCCCTTCAAAGTAAATGCAACAACCTTTGAAACAAGATTGAAATGAAGTATGAATGCTGTCTACAGAAGAAAATAAAATGGATAAATATGGGTTTACCAAACATTTTTGGGGGGTCCCAGCCGCAACATGATGGATGGACCTAGTAATGGTCTTCGTCTGTGCATCTGTCACTTGTTTGTGGACATAAGCCACAATCCTCTGAAGAATTTTGCTACAATTTTGTAGGATTGTTTGTCATGATATGTACTGATTGCTATATTTGGGGATTTTAAGGTGGCCGGGGGGAGGATCATAGCCATGTGTAACAAGGGGTTGCACTTAGTCGTGCTAAGAATACCCCCACTCGACCACTCAGTAAACAGGAAGTAGATGCGCAACTGACCCATAAAGGGGAGGCACGACACCAACTGATCATGCTTAAGCTGTATACCAAATTTGAGATTAATCCCTTCATTAAAAGCCTAGAAATCTGTGACGAAAAATTGTCTATTTTTAGCTCACCTGGACCAAAGGTCCAGGTGAGCTATTGCCATCACTTGGCGTCCGTCGTCGTCGTTAACTTTTCTTTGAAAATCTTCTCCTCCGAAACGACTGAGGGGATTGCTTTGAAACTTTTCACACTTCATCTATGGGATGTCCTCTACCAAGATTGCACAAATGGTGACCGCCCTCCAAACAAAATGGCAGCTGTTATTAAAAATAGACTAGGGGGGTCAGACTACTGTTTTTGGCTTGTAACTCAAAAAGTATAAGAGATAGATGAAATCTGATGGCACGCTACTGCTTCAGCATCGAAAGCTCTACAAAAGTCTCCATTGAGTCGAAGTTGTCAGATGACCCCTTATAGGAGTTACGGCCCCTTAAAGGTGAAAAATAGCATTTTTTCATGTTTTTGGCCTATAGAATGAAAACTATTACAGATAGAGAAAAGTTGTTGCTTGCTTAAATGTTCAGCTCGTTTAGCTCTACAAAAGTCTCCATAGGGTGGAAGTTGTCAGATGAACCCTTTTAGGGGTTACAGCCCCTAAAATAACATTTTTTCATATTTTTGGCCTATGGAATGAAAACTATAGCAGATAGAGAGAAGCTGTTGCTTGCTTAAATGTTCAGCTCATTAAGCTCTACAAAAGTCTCCATAGGATTGAAGTTGTCAGATAACCCCTAATAGGGGTAACGCCCTGTAAAATGACGTTTTTGTCATGTTTTTGGCCTATAGAATGAAAACTATAGCAGATAGAGAAAAGCTGTTGCTTGCTTAAATGTTCAGTTCATTTAGCTTTACAAAAGTTTTCATTGGTTCAAAGTTGTCAGATGCCCCCTTACAGGGTTTACGGCCCCTAAAATAACGTTTTTTTCATGTTTTTGGTCTAAAGAATCTATAATATATAGAGAAAAGCTGTTTCAGCTCATTTAGCTCTAGAAAAGTGTTTACATGTTTAGGGTTGACTCAAGAACAGGTGAGCGATTCAGGCTCCTGGGAGCCTCTTGTTTACCCTTAAAAAAGACTTAGTTGGCTCAGAAAACAGGAAGTAGATGCGCAACTGACCTGGAAAGGGGGGGCACGATACAACTCATCATGCTAAAGCTGTATACCAAATTTGAAATCAAACCCTTCAGTAGAAGCCGAGAAATCTGTTACGAAAGTTTGTTACGGACAGACAGACGGACGGACGGACAAGGTGATTGCAATATAGCCCCCTCTCTTACGAGTGGGGGTATAACATATCCTTCTTGGATAAATTATTGAGTTGCTTATAAAATAACTAGCTAGGCTTTATGTTACTTTATTTAACAAAAAATCAACCTTAAAAATAATGTCATAAATAAGTAATAAAATTCATTTTGGTACTCAAATTTAAAAAGTTTAGATGACATGTTCCTTTATAGTACAAAAAGCTATATGTATTAATAACTCCTTACCAAGAATAAACAGCCAATTTTCCATTCAAAAGAATCTTTACATAGTACCTGTTTGTCAGAATAGCTTAAAAGGAAGGTTTTAAGATTGTTTGAAGATGGTATTTAAAATTCAAAATCCCTGAAAATTTGTACCGACTAATTTAGGTTCCTGTTCTTAACCATAAAATTTTATCCCATGATAATATAATGATGATACAGCTTGTAATGTAGTGAAGGTCCAAATATGAAATTCACTGACCATGTATGTTCTTTTCATGATTGTGTTACCAATATATCCTTATGACTATTGAAAATGAAAATCTGATGATATTAAATTTGAAATCAATATAATAAATGGTGCAATTTACAAGGCAGCTACTGGCCCCATACAAATTTTACATGGTCATGAATCAATGAAGCTGTTACTAATAGGACATAAAATATTATCTTCTTAGAAGACATGTAAGCAACAGCATCTAATAAGTAAGTTTTTGTTTAAATGAGTAATGTAATGTTTCTCAAAATAAGTATTCAGACCATAAAGTTCCATTATACAGATGCCCCACATGAATACATACAATAAATAGTATATTTCCCCTTATAAACACAAGCAATAACTATATGCCCCCGCATGTACAAAGTAAATGGTTACCAAAGTAAGTATATCCTATTTTGAAGAAGTAAGTTATACATATATCACAGAATAACAAAATTGATTGAACACTTACATATATCACATTACCCAGGCTTGTCCCACACACACATACAAGAATAAAAACAAATAATAGCTCCCCTATAAATACAATGTATTATAAGTATAATCCCCAACATAAACAGTATATTTGTACAGGGAAACCTGTTTAAACCAAACACTGAAATAAAAACCTGTCTATTCCAAACCAAACTGAATTTCAAGTCCCTTCTTATACTTTCTATACATTTTGTCCCTGTACAAACAGAATATTTGTCTATTCCTACTAAATTCTTCAGTCCTATAGGTTTAGACGGATGGACTGTATGGGTCATTCTCAAAAAATGTCTGTATTACGCGGCAGTCAAAATATTTCCATGTACAATTGAGTTTAAACAATATCTTTTGTCTTGAGTAAAATATGCATCAAGATGCACTTCTGACATAAACAAATAAACTCTATCTTAAAAAATGACATTACAGCGCTATTTTAAAACTCCAAAATTGACAAAAATCGTCTGTCCTATGAGTAAATTTTTATGTTAAAAGTTCATAAAAAATATGATAATGTGGAAGTAGACTATGGAAATCATGATATTTTTTTCTTTGGCCATCTATCTGTCTTATCTATAAAATAAAATGGGATAGACATCGTTGAATATTTTTTCTAGCGAATCAAAAAATGTCCCCTCTGAAAATGTCTCTGCTGTTACTGGTAGATAAAATTGAAAATAAATTGTACGTACATCCTTATCAGGCAACAAATAAGGACATAGAAACATCCAAACACATCCATTTATGTAAGTTACAGTTATTTCTTGAGAAAAATTTACATATCGTCATTAAAAGGTAAAGAATGTACGCTTACCGTATATACGCGCGTATAAGTCGGATTTTTGAGGAGTAAAATTCAAGTTGAAGAACGGGTACCGACTTATAGGCGAGATACCGGAAGATCGAGATATTTTCCAGACCAGAAATAATATTTGAACAAATGGAACAAGACATGCAGCTGAACTGAAGAATCAAGACTTCCCTTACCTTTCAGAAGGATTTATAGAATGAATTAATCGTTTGAAATAAAAATAAGAATCTTATTTAGTTTATTTTTGCCGAAAATAAAGTTTTAATTAGCATCAAAAAGCATTGTTTTGTTTACAAATGGGTATTCTCCCTTTCATTTAATATAGCTAAAAACCCAATTATCATTCTATGCAAACATAGGATAAAAGGTACCCCAAGTGCATGTCAAAATTAGAAAAATCAATACACAATATATCCCCAGGTATAAAATAACTGTTGTAAATCTGACAGGTGTCAACAACAATTCAAACAATTAAATTGTTGTAAAAACATGATTAATCTGGAGAGCAGTTAATTGCTATAGGACATTTGAACAATACCTTTGAACTGTACTCAAGAAATCAATTAAGAAATAATTATTTCTTTGAAGTTATTGATTTTAAAGGCCTAAATAACTAGTAAATCGTGTAACTTTGATTAATTGGTCACTTGGTTTAAATACAATATTTCAACTTGAGATTCGGTAACAGGAGGGACATTTTGTCAGTAACAGCTGAGACATTTTTGGTAACATACAGGACATGTTTGTAAAGGTACAACAATCTGGTTTTGCATTCAGTTACATGTAGTTAGAAAATGGCACAAATACTTTAATACAACAGCTAAAGATATCAAAACACAATTATGTCATTTCTTTGGGAAAAAATTCTTTCTATTTGTTGCTAAAATAGTGGTAACATCAGGGACAAATAGCTGGTAACATAGTGGACATTCAATGAAGTTTAACCAGTCATAAAATGCGATGTTTTAATGATAAATATAGTCCATCTATATAATTTATTAAATATTGCTCCAAAACATGTTATTTATTGCATTAGAATAAACATTTATTGTCAAGAAGTCTTTATTCATTGCTATTAGTTGTCCGTGATGTTACGCATTGTCCCTGATGTTACCAGTCTAATTTGCTCAATTGTTGCTTGATACATGACCAATCTGAACAATGATATTTTGCAACTGAAACTAGTTAACCTTATTGTTCATCATGAGTGAAATGTCATATATTGAATTTGATATGTTAGTTAGTTTTGAACTGTTTGCTGAAATGTTTAAACTCACTGTCTTCTGATGCTCTTAAAAATTAATGTTTGAGCAAAACTTTTATTTCTGACGCTTGCAAAATAGTTGTTCTGTCCCTTGTGGCAAGTTATGCATGAATTTAAAAATAAACGATTAAAGCTCTCTTTCATTGCAACGTTTTTTATGTGGTAACATCAAGGACAGCTAAATCAACCCTGAAGGACAATGACTCCAAAAATTTCAAAATTTATTAGATTTGTTTTTTACTTTTTGCTTGTTTTGCTTACTGAAATGATAGAGGATACCAAAAAATAAATTTCAAACTTTCTGTGAGCAATTCTAGTATTCAAGTTTGCCTACCTCAAAATATGGACATTTTTTGAGAATGACCCGTATAACAAATCACTATGGATCACAATAAGTTAAACAAATATCAGGAAGTGACAAAATTGAATGAACCCATACATTCATATATTAAATTGCTTGTCCCACACATACAGGTTGAAAATTCACAAAAAGTATGCCTCTTCCACCCTCGAACTGGAACATTGGTATAATCTTATTTTAACATTCATGCCCTATTATTTTACAAACAAAATATAAACTTATAAAAAACAAGTGTGGCCACTAAAAGTATGTCTCGCCTGCCGGCACCATCGCTAAAATCAACTACCTAAGCTTTCATTTCTTGATATAAACATAAAAAGTGTCAGTATACCTAATAACAGATGCCTAGTTATTATACTATTCAAGAAATCCATTGTCCACACAAGTATTACAAAAAGTTTTCTGTCTGAAAAAAGACCTAAGTTCACAGAGTCACTGGAGCCTAAAAATTGGGTCATGGTCACATGGCATGGTGACAGTTGCATTGTCCATAACCGCAACTGTCTGTTTACCCAATATCAGATGCCTAGCTATTATAACTTTCCAGCAATTCATTGTCCATAAAAGTCTTACAAAAAAGTTTTTCGGCCTGAAAAAGACCTAAGTTCACAGATTCACTGGAGCGTGAAAATGGGGTCAGGGTCACACGGCATGGTGACAGTTGCATAGACCATAACCTGAAATGTCTGTATACTAAATATCAGATGCCTAGCTATTATACTTTTCAAGCAATTCATCGTCCACAAAAGTCTTACAAAAAAGTTTACAGCCTGAAAAAAGACCTAAGTTCACAGAGTCACTGGAGCGTGAAAATGAGGTCAGGGTCACACGGCATGGTGACAGTTGCGTAAACCATAACCTGAACTGTCTGTATACTAAATATCAGATGCCTAGCTATTATACTTTTCAAGCAATTCATCGTCCACAAAAGTCTTACAAAAAAGTTTACAGCCTGAAAAAAGACCTAAGTTCACAGAGTCACTGGAGTGTGAAAATGAGGTCAGGGTCACATGGCATGGTGACAGTTGCGTAGACCATAACCTGAACTGTCTGTATACCAAATATCAGATGCCTAGCTATTATACTTTTCAAGCAATTGATCGTCCACAAAAGTCTTACAAAAAAGTTTACGGCCTGAAAAAAGACCTAAGTTCACAGAGTCACTGGAGCGTGAAAATGGGGTCAGGGTCAAACGGCATGGTGGCAATTGCGTAGACCATAACCTGAACTATTTGTATACCAAATATCAGATGCCTAGCTATTATACTTTTCAAGCAATTCATCGTCCACAAAAGTCTTACAAAAAAGTTTACGCCGCCGCCGTCGCCGTCGCCGCCGCCGTCGCCGGAAAGTAATACCTATGTCTCGCCTTCCGCGACTATTCGTCGCAGGCGAGACAAAAATTAACTAAGAACTATCCCCACTTTAATTTAAGAAATAATCCATGGCCGCCCATGGTTTATTGGAGATTTTAACATGGGTTGCCATTGTTTTCGTTATGTAAAATCGACAATAATTCACAGGTCGCCATGGATTATTTCTATTCTAATATGCAACTTTTGTGTTTTCCGTTGACCTTTAGTGCAAGACAAAATGTTTGCCATTTTTTTTGTTTTTGTGCACAAAATATATTATGACGTCATTGATTTTAGCATTAAAGTAACTGTGACGTCGACCCGGTGTTTATTGGAAATTTACACATGACTTGTCGTCACGGTTTCCTTTGTTCATGGGCGTGGTCCATATTAGAATATCTTTTAAACTAAACACCTCTGAACCGAAAAAATTATGAGTCTCAAAGTAGTTTGGTTTAGACAGGATTGACTGTATTACAAATCACAATAGAAAAAAGTCAGTTATACAAATATCACAAAGCGACAACATTTATTGAACCCATACATATATTAAATTGCTTGTCCAGCACATACTGGTTAAACATTCATACACTAAACAAGTAAAGTATATCATTTATACAATATCAAATGGATAAATAATTTATATAAAACCATTACAAAAGGGAGACTACCCCAAGAACATGAACACTGGAAGTAACTTATTATTACAATCATGCCCTATTATATTACTAACACAATATAAACATACAAGTATTTTAACCAAAATTGTCTGTTAATGTGGTTATTTGAGCATCATTTTCCATCAATAAAGATTTTAATTGCTTTGATGATAGATAAATAGAGGCGTTTGTTAAAAAGTTTAATAAGAAAAAAACTACATGTATATAAAATTACATAAACAATTAAGTAATAAGTGATAAACAACAAACAACAATGTTACTTGGGTTGTCACTCTACATATCAAAATTAAATCACAATATAGCTAAGATTGGATTTCTAAAAAATAGCAAATCTAAAATAGTAAAACCACAAACATTTGTTTAATACCAAGACTGCTTTAAAGGTCAATAATATTGTCTATATATATTTCTCAAATTTTGTTGAGATAGCAAAAGGAACCCTGTCTGAAAAATGTATAAATTGTCATATTAACATATATGTCATATATGAGATATTTATTGTATTAGCAATGTTAGGGGATTTCAAAGTCTACACAATACATCTACTCATTTTTGGTACTTTATGAAATATAAAGGACTTATTAAACTTCCCTTTTGTAAAAATTAATCAAAAGACAAATGTGTTAAAAACTAAAACATCATCAATGAGGACTTTGATAGTTATGATAATGTTTAAAAGTGATACAAAATTGTTAAATGCATTTGTTTATATAATATCATATAAACTTAAGATAAATTATCACATAAATAAGCCTTTATCAACTGATCATCCCAGCAGAGGATAAAAGTTGGAATGCAGCACCGAGTCCCCAGCTTACTTCTACATCTTTTATTCTCTTAATGACCTAGAAAATAAAATTATATAGCTCTAAACTACTGAATTAAATGACAATAGCTCATCATACATTTACTGGATGTTTTTATAAAAGGAGACGAAATTCAAGTACGGTAAATAACTATGTGTACAAGTTTTGAAACATAAGAAATGCTTGAAAAACTTTTGGAACAAAAATTTTAAAGGTATTTTTTCCACTGTGTTGAAATACTATTTTACACTTTTATTTAAAACATTTTTCTAATTCATACAATGAATATTCATTTAGCTATACTCACATTTAATTTAGTTTTTGATCTAAGTTTATACCCGTCATGTAATAATGAGTAC
Organism: Arcuatula senhousia; assembly: GCA_963971305.1. NCBI lineage: Eukaryota > Metazoa > Mollusca > Bivalvia > Mytilida > Mytilidae > Arcuatula > Arcuatula senhousia. The sequence goes on from OZ020304.1 coordinate 78,723,753, forward strand.
ATGTATAACAGATCTAAACCTAGAAATGGTGTCTTCTTACTGGGCTGATCAAAAGCTGAAGTGAAAAAGATGAGATTTTTAGTCAAATGTACATTGTACTGTTTTCAGAAGAGAAGATTTTAATAGAGAAGTCACGCGAAATCACGACAATAAGACAACAATGGACCATTACAATGACCTGACTACGGCGGGTGGCAGGTGATAGCAATAGCTCACATGTTGTGTTAAATTGGATTTAATTCCCCAAAATCAACGAAATAGGAGTACTAAATATTAGCATGTGATTTCTAGGCAACATAAGATAGGACTTATAAGATTTCTCTGCCCCGCACTTGTCAACTTTAAAACTCAGTGGTAGCATCTTCATCGTTAAGCAGAGTTTTAAATAGATATTTTCCAATTAAATGTTGATAGGGGCCATCCTCAACTTTAAATGAGGTGCAAGCAATTGCTCCACATTGAATGCCTTGCTGTGACTTTAGGATGAAGAACAGAAACAAAAGCTCTGTTCCTTGGCTTTCTTATAAAACGGAATTATGTGCCATTTCTATATACTACATGTCCCTTCTTTTTTATAAATTATTTATAGCTTAAATGCTTAAAACTGCAGTAAATAATCGATGAAACCTAGATGTACATAACTTACCTATTTTAGCCTTTCTTATAAAATCAGACACTGTCACTTCTCCTCCTAGCTCTGATTCTAAAACAAGAACAATTAATATAATTTTCATATCCCCACTCGTAAAAGAGGGGGCTATATTGAAATCACCTTGTCTGTCTGTCCAGTTCAATTTCTCTGCTTCTACTGGATGGATTGGTTTCAAATTTGGTACACAGCTTCAGCATGATTAGTTATACTGTGCCTCCCCTTTCCAGATCAGTCCATCATCTACTTCCTGTTTTCCGAGCCTACTTAGACCTTTTTTAGGGTTAAAAGTTTCAAATGTGAAATTTTCGTAACAGATTTCTCGGCTTTTACAGAAGGGATTGATTTCAAGTTTGGTATTCAGCTTTAGCATGATAAGTTGTACCGTGTCTCCCCTTTCAAGGTACTTCCTGTTTTCTGAATGGTTGAGTGGGGGTATGCTTAGCACGACTAAGTGCAACCCCTTGTTATGTTATAGAATACCTCAATTTGTTCAGAACTTTCTTATAAGTTTTGCAGGGAAGAGTTGTCATTATGTCAACTTAAAATTAGCCTAATTGAATTCGGTCAAAAATGGTTAAATGTCATTGCTAAAACAATAATTTGTTTTTATGCATAATGTTAAGGGAATTTAAAGTCAAGGTTTCAGTGCACAGTTTAAATTTGTTTACAAGATTAAATGGAACACATGCAGAAATCATAATATATTTATTCAATGAATGCTGACATCCTAGAATTTTGAAAAAATAGTTGTTGTTTTTTAAATGTTTTTCTTACCTATCATTCCAGAAGAAAGAGCAGCGTCATAAAAATAAGAAAAGATATAAATATCATGTTTCTGTAACTCGTAGGACGGTTGTATCTTCTCTTTGATAAAGTCCCTGACTAGACTGTAACAACTGTTAAATGAACTTTGAGATTCTCCCCTGAAATAAAACAGAAATAACAAATGTTAAATGAGCTGTGAGATTCTCCCCTAAAATATAACAGAAATAACAACTGTTAAATGAGCTTTGAGATTCTCCCCTAAAATAAAACAGAAATAACAACTGTTAAATGAGCTTTGAGATTCTCTCCTTAAATATAACAGAAATAACAACTGTTAAATGAGCTGGGAGATTCTCCCCTAAAATAAAACAGAAATAACAACTGTTAAATGAGCTGTGAGATTCTACCCTAACATAAAATAGAAAACATACTACATCAGAAATTAACAATTTGCATTGTTTTAAAATAGAAAAAAAATACATCAAATTTGTAAAACTTTATTATACATGTACAAAAACAGCATTTTTGATTTTCTGTAATATGAACATAATGTGTTAAGTTTATCTCCTCACACACCTAAATGTTTTTTATTCTCTAACAGAGGAAATGTGAAACAGAAATTTAAACACATCAAATATTTTTTTAAGAAAATAGCAAAGCAAATATAGTTCAGGTCTGCATGCTTTAACATAGACCTGTATATTAAAGTCTATGGCTTTAATAATGTATAAGATTTCACAAATAAAGCTTTATGAACAATTGAAATGTCAAAAATTTAAATACTTACGTAACATTATAGGTTACACCTCCAAACGACCACACAGTTTCTGTATCACTAGGAAAACATACACTTCTAAGTGTAGTGGAATGTCTATCTGTTAAAATTCAAATTAGTACAAAGATAAGAAATGTATCAAAACCAAGTAAAAAAACATTTCTATGCTGAGTTGTCTCCCCCTTTATTATTACAATACAAACAACTCAAATATGAGTAAATGCTTAACTGGGTGTTATTAGTCATTCTAAACTTGGTATGAGGTGTGATCATTTGTTCCACATTGAAAGCTTTCCTGTTACTTTGATAGGTAAAACAGCAGTACAAGAGCTTTACTGCATTTTTACCAATATGAATGACATGATTTTGTGTCATTAATCTTCTTCCTATTCCATAATTCTGCATTAAAATATGGACAGTTGCTTTTTCATCTATCATAGTGGATTACAAAAGTTACCTTGATTGGCTTTTAATTTGTCACCTCCCAGTAATGTAAACCTGGATGACATCAAACCATATCCTAAATAACTGAAATAAATAAATAAAACCATACCTTAAAAACTGAAGAAAAAAAATCACTTTACACATTTTAAAATAGCTACAATTAAAAAATCTATTTTGGTCATAATCTCTTATTAGATACATGTAACGGAAAGCAAATCTGTTTTGCTTATAAAGAGAAAAAAAGTTCATGTCTGAAATTAAAAATCAAATGAGTAAGCACTATTTTACTGTAAAACTATGACTTTCAAAAACTAAATAATATATATCACAATAAATATATTGTGATGCCATCTCCTTTTCTATTTAAACTATTCTGTCCATGTTATTCCATGCACACCAACAATGGCAAAACAGGTTAATTTCATAAAAATTAGATGTAAAACTTTTAAGTTTTCAGGACAATAAATAAATCCAACACGGATCATACTTACCTATGAGTATACAATTTTATTTTCTTATTGAATAATTCTATGGAGTCAACAAAATCTGTTGGTAAATCTTTAAATATTCCCTGAAAATAAAAATAAAAACAACTTAGATTAAAGTAATACTCTTAATACAAAGCATTTAACACATGGTAGTATTATAAAAGTAAATAACTGTTCTGAATCCAATTGCTTAATCAAGACACTAAGCATTTAAATTGCTACTACCATCACAAAAATATGACATCCTACATTAAACATTTGATCATTAGATAAATACATAAAACAGGTACTTGATTAGAACTTATAAGTAAAATCAAATAGTCAGAGCTTCTTTTTGTGTGAAAATAGATAGAAGGCGTTATACTCAATTTCAGAACAGTGGTATCTTTTTCAATTGAATTTAAATGACACCTACAGATTTGTCATTTAGGTGTCTTAAGAGAAGAAAGAGGTTTGATATTGGCAAACCTGTTGGTTTATTTGAACTCAATGGTACCACTATTCTGAAATCAAGTATAATGTGTAGAATAGAAACACTTGTATCATTTATGCATACACATTCTTAAAACCAAATTAAACGTTACCTCTGGAGATGTAGTTACCTGATCTGTGGGAATGAAAGTAATCTGTGTTGATCCACCACCTAAATCTAATGTAGCAGTGCTGGACTGGCCACCAAACAGATCACCTGAAATCACAAATATCAAATGTGAAAATTGCCAAAACTGGTGAATATGATATTGCTACAGGAATGTCTATTAAGCTTTAAAATTGACTTGTTATGTGAGCTGTGAGGCATACACTTATTCCATATCTCACTATTTTCTATTGTAAACATATTTAATAGGTTGCGAGTTTGACAAAATATCCTACACACAATTCAAACACTGAACAAACTCAATGATATTTACTTACCCATCATAAAACACACTGTTAACCAGCTGTAAATTCCTACAATATAAATAGACTAATTTAGGGGACAGTGTTTATTTATAAAGTGAATAGTTTTGACAGAATATGAATGGTCTGATGCCTACACAAATAGATTTCTGATGTATTTTTGAGTAACTTTGGTATACAATTCCTTTTCTGATTTTAGCTTACTGTGGTTTTATTATTATTTGAGGAGTATCAATTTTCATGATTTTCATGGCTTTGACCCACGAAATTTGATACACCTCAAAGTGGAACTTTAACATTAATCTGAATGCTGAAGACTTTAGAACCATGAATTCAAAAATCCACGAACTGATCTTTTTTCAATAAACCCGAAAAATTGCTACCCACGAAATTAAATGAATCCACAGGGACTTGCTCCCCTCTATCAATATTTTTTTAGAGTCAATGTGCGGTACGAAAAAAACACAAGGGAGATACTACTTTCACCACCCCCTTTTCTTAAATTCAATTTTCTTTTAATAAATCATAGATCTCCTACCTTTTCTTATATAATTCGTTTCACAGATGATTTTCCTTTCCAAAACTCCCAAATATATTTTCATTCATTGCATTTCGGCCTCAAAATCGGGCTTTGTTCGGGCAATTTTCAAAAATTTGGCAATCGCTTGGACATGAAAATGAAAGTACATTCTCGGGACTTAACCAAAAAATGTAGCATAAAACGAAAGTAAAAACGTCATTAAAATTCATTCGGATTTCTTTTGAGTTTCGAGATTTTTCCTTGACGTAATGCTTTTCATGTCCAAGCGATTGCCAAATTTTACAAAATTGTCCGAACAAAGCCCGATTTTGCGGCTGAAATGCAATGAATGAAGATATATTTTGGTGTTTTGCAAAGGAAAATCATCTGTGAAACGAATTATATAAGAAAAGGTAGGAGATCTATGATTTATTAAAAGAAAATTGAATTTAAGAAAAGGGGGTGGTGAAAGTAGTATCTCCCTTGTGTTTTTTTCGTACCGCACATTGACTCTAAAAAAATATTGATAGAGGGGAGCAAGTCCCTGTGATGAATCCATCGTATTATGACCAGGCATGGGGCAAATTACATTGCAATGTAATGCATTTAATTACCATTACTTTGAGAAAACTTGCATTGAATTACCATTACCATTACAAGAATTTTGAAAAGAAATGCATTGAATTACCATTACATTTTTAAGTTCCGTTAACTTTTCCCAAAATCCATCTTAACAAGGTTAACATTGTTTTAAAAGATTTCTAATAAAAACTTAAAGTCAGAACTTCATAAACTTTTGAACGCTGGTACATTGTGTGTCTTGGCACAAAAACAAAACAGAAAAGTAAAAAAGTTGCTAAGCAAGAACTTTGTTTGTTTCAAACTAAATTAATCTAAAACGTCTTTGTTAATGTATATTTTTTATATATCGTGCCATGACCAAAACAAATGTATAGAAAAACAGGAGTTTAAAAAATATATATATATTATATACATTGTATGTTTATAATTCATATATTAATAAATATTGTTCACGGTATTGAAAATATTATTCATAAAAAAATATGATCATAACTCATATATTGAAGAAAATTAGACAATAAATAGGCATGGTTTGTTGGATTAGCTTGTGATCTGTACAAAAATAAGATTGTTAATCAAAGCAGTTGTAAAGTTGAATTTAAAACAATTTTTTAATAATTTAAAAGATTTTATCATTTTTGTCAAGAAAGTTTACATAAAATTACTGAATTAGGAATACATGTATGTCATTTTAGCAATTTATTTGCTAATTCAACTCTCTTGGTTCATGTTCAATTTTATTCTGTTAAAGATATATACTATAAACATGATAAATAAAAATAAATAATTAAATTTATATTTCTAACTTGAAGCCATTTAATTTTGACAGAAGAGTTGTTTTGACACTCTGATTAAGTTGTTTTTACAACAGTGTCAAAAGAAAATATTAAATCATTTTGTGTTTGTATGGCTTCTGAGTGACTTCACAAATTGTTTTATTTTACTTACCCTTCTTCATTTTCACATATAATAATAGTAATGCAATGTAATTCATTTGTAATTCATGAATTACATGCATTTTTGAGAATGAAATGCATTGAATTACCATTACATGTAATGCAAAAAATGGTGCATTACACATTACATTGAATTACTTGAAAAAATGTAATGCATTGCAATGCATTACCATTACACATTTGCATTACCCCATGCCTGATTATGACTAAATTTTCTTTTGTATTTTTAAACAAATCACTATTTAAGCTAAAGAGATTTCTGAGAGAGAAGAATGATCATAGTTTTACTGACTTTCATATAATCTAAAATTTCTATTCATTTGATTTTTAAAAATAAGCAGGTTTTCTTGGTTTTACAAAGGGACTAAAAACCAAAAGCAGTGTTGGTGATAGTAAAAGAGGAGAATGGGGGATAATAAAATGTACCAACCTTCATCTGTTCCATCCATAATATCTACCCCTTTATCATTTAAAATGAATGGATATTCTTTTATAATAAGACGAACCTATAAAAAAAAGATTTTGATACTAAACATTAAATAATTTATTAATTTTCAATAATAGACATCAGAGATCATTCCCAATGCCATGGATGCCTTAAGGAAAGCTAATGTCAAATCATGGTTGAAGTTGGAGATAGTTATAATTTACATTGTATAAGAGTAAATATCGTTTATTAACATCTTATTCCTCAATATTGTCATATTGATACTTACTTTGTGTTTTCAAACTTTTGGCAAGGGTATTGTTGATGAGTTGCTTTCAGATAAAACAATTAATCCAGATTAAAATGAATGCCTAATTTTTTTCTGCTCAAAACAGATAAAAAAATCACAAACAGATATTTATAGACAAGTATGTAGAAATGATGAATAACCTACATTTTTAAGATATAATAACAGACCTCATTGAGTATATTATCAGCAACACCTTCCTTCAACAACCTCAGTCCAGCTGTGGCCATAAGAGATATGGGCGTGTTCCTCTGTACATCACTGGGTACCTCAGCTAGGGCTATATTTAGTAACTGTCTCAAACTCTCTGCAGCCTGCAAAGTAAACAGAATCAGAGTCCTGAGCTAACTGATTATTCTACATGTACATGAAATTCAAAACCACATAAAAACTTTATTTATCTTAGAATTAATAAGATGTAATATGAATTTTATTTTGTCTCAGATGTCTCACAGAAATTATTTTGTTTAATTTTATAATGATGAATAAATAACAGAAATCCATATATTGGAAGGAAATCTAGAAATGCATTAGCAAGCTCAAAGATGATATCCTACACTCTATTTTGGACTCTAAATTATTTTAGGTTAGTTTTAAACATTGTAAAAGCTAATTTACAATTTTCTTTCTCTAACAACGTTGTGACCAAATCACAATGAACTATAAATTGTAATTGCCAACTTAACATTTTCTTACCTTTTTAGGGTCATCTGCATAGCTTGATAAGCCTGGTTTAATTTGTTCAAAAACTTCTTTGACAAGCTTGATAGGACCTGAAAAAAGTGGTTAAAATTAAAATATATGCATTCAGATAATCATTCATATTAATGTTTGATAGTTTTAAAGTTTTTTGTAAGTCTGTTTTACAGAGATGATCAGCTTAATTTCCCAATGATGTTTCATAACCATTTTATGTATTTTGTTGCTATCAGACCTATAGACCAGCAATGGAAGACAACTGTATAGTGCCTAGGTCAATAGATCATTTCTTTTAAAATACCTGTACCAAGTCAGGACAATTGCCTCCTCAATTTTTTTGCCATATTTCACATAGTGAAAATTCTGGTTATAAAATGGTGATGTCAGGCGACAGGCGGTTGGGCACGGAAGAAATTTTCGTAACAGTTTTCTCAGCAACTACTAATCACAGCCACTTGATATTTGGTATACATCATCAGGGTAGGGTCATATTTCAGGTGTATTGCTCACCTACTTCCTGTTTAAACAAAATCCGGCCTTTTTCTGACTTTGACAAATTTTCTTTGTGATAACTTTTTGTTCCTTTTTCTAGGACATTTGAGATTGTGTGATCATCCACTGTACAGTTATTTACTATTGGCTTTATTTTATTCATTAATGAAAGTGTTATATAAATACATGTTATAACTACTTTAAAATATTTGGAAATGTTCCTCTGATGAAGAAAAATCAGAAACATTCTTTCAATGCTTCAATTGTTTAAATTTTACAATAAATAGACAAGTATAACATTATTAGTAAACATTCTGCCATAATATTTCTTTTAAATTTCTAGCATTTAAGAAACATACCATTTCCAGACTGAAACTTAAAAACATGAACTCTAGAACCAGTGCTGCCTGCATCAAATACTACAGCATAGATTTCAGAGTTATTTCCCTTTCTCTGTACCAAAGGTGAAGAGGTCATTCGAGTAACACTCTGTAATGGTTGTTCTACAGTGATATGCTCCTGTGGATGATTACTGAACACACCAGTTACATAAATCACCATGACAACTAATCCTACAATTCCTACAGCTCCAACCATTCGACCTCGGACCTCATACATAGTGAAAGCTTTTGTTCTATTTCCTGACAAGGGGAGATATGAGCTAGATGGTGAATTCTTCATGGTATCTGAACAAGTATGTTTCTCTTGGTCTCTGTTTCTTTTTCATCTGTTATCTACACAAAATTAAATGTATTAAAGTCATTTTTGTCTTAAAAAGGCCCAGCAAAAAGGTGCCGTCATTGTGATCCGGTTTTACTTTTCCGAGTAAACCTACATTTACTTAGGTTTACACAGCCATGTAAATGTAGCCAGTGCCTATAAAATATTTGAAAATTGTAATTTTGAACCCTTTTTTTTTACTGTAGATATCTTTATAGTGTTAAGATAAAGTATATATTTTTTTAACTTTAGATGTTAAAATTCAAATTAATACGTTCCCGAAGGGAGCGATAATGGTAGAAATGTCAACAATTCAGTTGTTCTATGAGCTGAATATTCCTTCAACGTCCGGTTTTTCAAGCCTGTTTCCCAAACTTTCAGCGCCTTTTTAAAACTTATTCTATTTGAAAATTTCAGACCTCATTAAGCGCATGCGGGACCTGGAACTGGTTGAAGAAAAGCTAGTATTTTTGTTTTAATTTTCGAATGTAAATTGTTGCAATTCATAAACATTTTAAAATTTAAACGCTCCCTTCTTAATGGTAGAAATGTCAATATTCTAGTTGTACTATGGGCTCAATTTTCCTTCAACGTCCGGTAAACCACGCGCGGTTTCCCGGACTTTCTGCCTCTTTTAAACGCTTTTTTCTTTGAAAATTTCTGACGTCATTAAGCGCACACAGGACCCACAAGAAAAGCTACTTTGTTTTATTTTCAAATAAGAATTTGTTTCAATTAATTGCCCAATAAACATTTGAAAACTTATTTAAGCTTGTAAAATATTTAAGGATACGTTCAAACTGCGGGAGCGTCACAGGTTTAACCTGCATCATATTATAGCATGAAAAATATTTACAGATACGTTGTAACTTCGGGAGCGTAACAGGTTAAACCTGCCTCATATTATACTGTTGATAGCACGTTTATCAACTTACCTGTTAAACAGTACATGTAAACACAAGCACTAAAGGCAACAGGATATGACACGTGTAATGTTTATGTTAAAGTTACTTACATTATTGATTCCTGTGACTAATTTTCAGTGGTCTAAATGGTTTAGTGACTTGACAGGATTCTAGGGAAAGTTCTTTTTACACAAATAAACTCAAAATAAAGAATTTTTGTGGAGGGATTGAAAGTATTTTCTGGTCACTGATGAAGTGAAAGTGAAAGTAAACCAGTTGACGAAAAAAAACGTGTTCTCGTCGACCGAGATTTCGTTGTAACCATAACATTGTCAACAATATGGCGGCGATCTTTCTACCACCTTAAACTAATTTAGCTGAATTTTCTTGTATTTAATTTTATATAACTCTATTCATAACGAAAAAAGAGTAACAGGTTTTCAATAATCATGCCCAAGAAGGGGAAAAAAGGAAAAGGAAAGAAGGGCAAAGGGTATGTGACCTTATTACTGCTTTTAATATTTACTGTTCGTTTTATTTTGTTTTTTACAGAGACATGGACATTATGCATGTTATAGCTTACATTTGTACTTAAACATATCACTTTTGCCATTATTATGCAAGCATAGCTCTCTAATGTAGATATTCTGCCAAATTGCACGAGACTAAAAGTACTATGGATGAAAATTCTTTCTATTATTGGGGGAAACATTTGGAATTCTCTGAAGGTTCAAATGTCTGTGCGTGCAGGAAAAAGTAACACATCACCCCAATTTATATCGTCCAATTGATCCAAATAATCAATTGAATGTATTTATTGATAAACGCGAACTTTAAAGGCAATGTCTTTCTTATCTAAGAAACCCATTGCCATACACGTAGAAAAATTGTCAGTTCTCATAATATGATTATGACTATGAGATGGCTGATGATGATTGCCCTTAAAGTAAAACCTTGTGAAGAGAACAAATTATGTTCCTTTCCAAGGGTCGATAGGATGAAATAATTGGGAAAATACTGTATTTCCCACCATTTTCCTGTGCATCTTCAGACTATTTCAAAAACTTCCAAACATCCGAACCTGGTATGATTTTTATTACGGTGTTTCTTTTCATCACTAAATGGAGATAAATTTTAGATACATATTATATGAAATGGCATTGCTGTAAAAGCTCGCAAAGATACAAATGGGTTGATGGGGTGAGATTATTTAGGACGATGTGATTGTATTTCCTGTCTTTTTAAGCGCATGTGCAGACATTTCAGAAATCTCCGGAAAATCTGAACGAAGAAGATTTTTTTTTAAGGATGGTATTTTGGCAGACTCTGTACATTAGTAAGCTTGCTTTGCTGGCATCATACAAAAAAAACACAGCCTTGAAAGCGCACATAGATGATATTCAACAATCAACTATGGATAGATGGGACGAGATATTTAGCGATGATATTTCCCTCTGTTTATTACACATGCCCAGACATGCCAGAGTCTCAAAAACTTCTGAGAAATCTGAATTCTCCATCATATTTTGAATCAATTGACATTTCCTAGGCTCCATAGTAGCTAAAAATATTCAACATTAAAAAATATATTTATGAATTATTCAATTTTGGACTACTTTGAAATTAATATACTTCATTTATAACAAAGTTCAGGATAAATATATCAGTAGTGAATATAATTGACAAAATTTGATACAAATAAATAGAAAAACAGCATTTGTAAGTTTATTTCACTTCTTGGAGTTACTGAAAGTGTTATGAAGTTCAACTTGCTCCATTATGAGGAATGGGACTGCTTTGTTGCTATGCAATATCAAAGACAATAAAGGAGCTACATTATTGCAACTGGTTTGATTCTAAATTGCAGGTGAAAGTATCATGGATCAATTTTCGTACTCCTTTTTTTTAGTTTTTTTTGGTGAGGTTGGTCTAAATGGAGACTTAAGGAAAGGGATTGGTGTTTTAGAGGGTCGAAAATAAGTTTTCTGGTGTATGAGGAGAGAAAAATCCCATGCACATTACATGTAATTACCCCTTTGTAAAGATCTATAATACTGTACAGTATGTTAGGGTACTCTTAGTGAGAATGGCCGCTTTAAAGGTCACACTCACAAACTGGAGAAGGACTTGCATAAGCAGCATAACCCTATACTATAGCTTGTTTCCCAATCCAGAATAAACAAATAAGTTTAAAATACTTTTACCTTGGCACATATTGCCACTATTGGCTAGCTATAGCCAATATTGAAGTTAGACTCTGCGGATATCGCTTTATATTTATTCATTTAATATGCCTGTGTTGGAGAATTGTTTATTTCTATTGATGTTTCAAATTTTGTATAATGAATAATAAATACTTATGAATTTCTTTAAAAAATAATTTTTGAGTTTGTTTTTGCAGAAAAAAGGGAAAGAAGGGAGCGAAAAAGCAGGAATCAGTAGCCAAATTAGCCGTAGCAAACTCCAAAGTATGGGAGACAAAATTAGATGTTGCAGAGTCTGCAAAGGCAGAATACAGGTTGGTACAAAATAAACTTGACCATTGGTGATTGAGAAACAAGTTTAGAATATACATGGATTATTACTTACTTAGGCAAAACATTGCATGGTTATAATCTTCTTTTGATATGTCTACATCTCTCTTCTTCCTGTAAGAAACATCACAAAACTGAGTATTGATAGTAGGCATACTCTGTATGTCTGACCCTTTTTATAATGAAATGTAAGAATTACTAGAGCAAAAATATTAAGTGCAAAACTAATGTGACACTGGCAAGAAAAAAGTTAAAATTAGTACTAGATATGTATGTACAAGAAACTGGCACATGCATCAGGGGAAAAAAATGGTATCTTTAAAATATTTTTCATCACTATAATTGTAATGACAGTTAATGAAAAACATAATATCTAAAAGATATTGAATATCAATCATCAGCCAATAGTTACAAGAAATGTATACTGAGACAAAGTAATGGCAATGATTTTAAGTTTGTTTTCTCTATAATTTCAGGGAACATGCCAAGAAGCTTATGTTGGAGAATGATCAGTTACAAAGTTCTATGGTCCAGAATGAACAGGAATCTATTGAGATATTTACACTGCTGCAGCAGAATGAGGAGAAGAAAAACAACCAGGTTATTCTTTCTCTCCATTAAGCTTTGGCCTAAATTAGGTCGCTTTTTGACAAAATATATTTGAGGATTTTTATCTTTAAACTTGATTAGATATAATGTAACCATAAAAGTTATGCACAATAAAATACAGAATTCTGCAGTGAATAGGATTTCAGTGCATATTCAAATTTGCAGTTAAATTGGTTTGAAATGAAATAATTTTACTGTGATGAAACAAGATTCTCTAACACTTTTTACTAGTAAATGTCAAGTATAGTAATTTGATTTTGAAAATATGATCCTCTTAAAAGTTTATACATTAGCATTTTTCATCTTATCTGAAATAAACTTTTTACTTCACAGATGGAGAAGATGCAGCACTCCATTAGAGATCTGAAGAAAGAACACAGGAGAGAGAAGGAGAATATCGTGGAGGGGTTCAGTAAACAGATCAACGAGCTAGAGGAGAAGCTGGAGGAGAGGACGCAAGAAGTCCATGTCATGAGGAGCGAGCTCAAAATGGTGACGGACTTCCAGAAACAGAAAACATCAATGATGAGAGAACTAGAAAATGTAAGTTAACAGGCATAAAAATGATTATGATAAGGAAATCACAAAACGTAAAATGTATATATATGTAGAAGATTCTAAATATGACATCCAATAGTCACAAAGCTTACTCTAGCATGAACAACTGTTATAGTAATAATTTAGAATTAGAAAGATTAAGTCTTTTAATATGTGATTGTTTCAGCAAAATTAAACATTAAAATAAAAAAATTAAAAACGAATTGTCCATATGCTTGATATATAAATTTATGCTCTGTGTGTTTTCCTAACTTATCCATACTTCTGTAGATTTTTAATGATTTTTTTTATTTGTTTTAGATAAAGAATGACATGCACAATGCAAACAGAGACCACAAATCTACACTTGTCAGAATGGAGCAAAAGTTCTTTGAAGAGAAGGTAAGTTACATACAAATCCACACTTGTCGGAATGGAGCAAAAGTTCTTTGAAGAGAAGGTAAGTTACATACAAATCCACACTTGTCATCTGCCACCTTTTATACTGTTCTTTTTGAGAGTTTAAAAAAAAGAAAAAGATACTTTCAAGTATAGGAAAAACAGTTAGATGTGAAACATACATATTACTATCAGTACATATATATTATAAATACTGAAAAAATGTTTCGAAGTACAAAACAGTAGTAGTTTAAGAATCAATGTTTTTTTTATTTAGTTGTAACTCAAAGCAGTTTGAGACCATTTTGAAGAAATTTGTACTAGCAGTTGTAAATTTCAAGGTTAATTTACAAAGTTAAACTATAGCTACATCATTGCAATTAAAAACAATTTAAGAATTTTTTTAACTGCTTTGTAGATGAGATTGCAACAGGAAGCTAATCAGAAAATAGGAGATTTGGCCGAAAGAGCTCATACAGAGGCTATTGCGTAAGTAACTATAAATAATTGCGACAATATTTAATATGTAAAATAAGATATGTATAGTAGTTTGAACATATTTTTACTGGATATGGAATAGATAAAAAAGGTTCTTAAAATACATTGAAGAAACATTTTTGAAAATATTTATTCTTATAGACTTTTATCATTTGTTTCAGAATTGTGTTTTAAGTGTGTTATGAACATGTTTTATTTTATTTTTACACTTTCAATTCAGATCTTACAAGCAAATAAAAATGAAAGCCAAATAAAGTGAATTGACTTTGTGTTATGGATGAATTGTATATACCACTTTACCTGCATTGCCTTAAAATGAGTTTGTGAATCAAATGATAGGATTTCTGTTGTAGCAATCTGGATGAGACAACAAAGTCAGTTTACAAGGAGAATGTCCGATTGTCTGAGGCTCTGAACTACCACATGAAGGAGGGGGATATTCTGAAGAAGAAGGTGGCTAGGCTGGAGGAGGAGAATGAGGGTCTGAAGGGGGACAAAGAACTGAATGACATGCTGGTGCAGGAGAAAGTCACACAGGTCAAACATCAGAAAGAACAGATAAGGGAGGTAAGTCATTCATACTGTGGATTAATTTATTTTCGTGGTTTGGTGAAAATTTATAAGTTCGTGGATTCTTAAATTTGTGGTTCTGAAGTATGCAGCATACAGATCAATGTTAAATTTTCTTTTCGTGGGGTATCGAATTTCGTGGATCAAGGCCACCCATGAAAACCATGAAAATTGATACCCCAAGAAATCACAATCATAGAGTTGTTGAAAAGTGTCAGTTTGATTGCCAACAAAAATGGACTCAAAAAAGTTATTTTTACAGTGTATTTCATAATTCAGACTGTCAAATGTCAGGAAATTAGAAAACAACTCACATTTAAAAAAAAGTTATCAATTAATATGGAATAAATGTACATGATCAAAATTCATTTGTAAAAATGTTTTAACAGTTTGTATTGCCAATTTCTGTGTTGGTTTACACTTTGTAAACTTCACTTTTGAAAGAATACATTTTGTCACAGGGATATCTTTTTTCTACGGATAAGCATTTTCAATTTGTTCCTGGAATTAAAAGAAAATCAATAATTCCTAAATAAAAAAAGAAATTAAATCTTTCTAGCTCCAGGAAAAAGTAGAGTTATTAGAGAAGTCTCTGAGTCACATGTCTAGAGAGTTTGATACTACAAGGAAGGAGCTCATCTCAAAGGCCAGGATAGAAAACGAAGCGTCTAAAATAGAGATTGCTAAGTTACAGAGAATCATTGAACTGAAAACTAAGGAAATGAACAAAGTCAAACGGTTAGCTAAAAATATCTTGGACCAGAGAACAGAGTTGGAGAGGTTTTTCCTGGAATCATTGGAACAGGTCCGAGTAGAAATAGCTGCTAATCAGTAAGTAGTTTGAACTAAATCAAGACAAGGATCACACAAACATAATAAAAACTAGAAAAATGTCCTTTTTCCCTGACCTATAGATTTTGATACAAAATATTTTAAACCAAAAATATTTCAAATAGAAATAATGTTCCATCGTGCAACATTTAGGAAGGTGGCAGGGAACAGGCTAGGACTATAAATACCCCCACTTTCGTAGATGAAGCATAAAAAACATTTAAAAGTTTGTATTTTCATGTAACAACAGTTATTAGAAAAATAATAAAATCTGAAATAGAAAAAGGGGGAAATAACTCATGTATAATACAAAAGGCTTTGTATTAGTCATACAAAATAAAACAACAACAACAGAGAGATAAATCTATACCTATTCAGGTATGTTATGTCTGCCAAGAGTTATCTAGCTCATGGCCCACCATAGCAACATTTATACATGCATAACTCTTCAAAATATTATCTTGCCAATGTAAATTAATTCAAAACTTTATCTTCATTAATAATTTGCATCCCATAACTTTTAGAATGTCTGAAAAAAGTGGGTGTTTTTTTTTCAATAAACTCTATTAATATCAATTTTCTTTAGTATGAAGGTTTTACTTTGTTTTGTAAGTTCAATGTTGTAAATTTCTGATACAATTTGCATGAACTCACAGATATCACCTTTTTACATGTTCACAAATCTTATTTCTGGTATTGAATATATGCATATAAGTACATACAAAAGACATTTAATGATGTCAATGTAATGATATGATTTAGTCACTTGTCACATCTTAAGTATCTTAGCAAATTTATGAATTGTTCTGCATCTTTAACATTGTATATGATGATTTTCTCATCTTTTCTTTCATTCATACTTCATTGTCAATGCATAAATTGAGGTCCATGAAATCCTACATTGTACTCTCCTTTCATCTTTTGAGAACTTTTCATTGGTAGAAATATATTATGTCCATTTTCATGTATGCTCTTACCTTAAAATACAAACGCAACATTTTTCTGTAACAATCATTTATGTCATCAGTCTTATCTAATATTATATCCCTCTTGATTTTTCAGAGCCCAGTACAGACAAGATGCACAGAAGGCTTATCAACAGAAGATGTTAAATGCCTACAGTGGAAAGGGAGACTACCCTAAAATCCGAACATTTAACAAATCAGACCAGAGCACTAACAGTGTCTACTCTGATCTACAAGCTGCTGAAAAAATGTAAGACTCACAAAATGAATGAAAGCATGATTCTTAAAGCTGCTTTACCATCACCAATAACAAATTTCAGCCATTTATATTAATAAACACAATAACAGTTCCGAGTACTCAACTATACCCATCAAAGTTAAATTCCTGGAGTTCACCTTCATAAAAGCTGCTTATTTTTAACAATGATGAAGCATATTCATGGTGGCAATCTGTCTGATTAAACCCTAAAATTCTCAGTACATGTATTTCAATTGTCACCATTCAATACACAATTGTTTAACATGCACTTATGTATTCAAAGTTAAAAATTAACATCAACTGCAAATATGTAGGGGGTTCTGAGTATTGGAATGCCTCTTACCTCAGAAAATCTAATTTCATGCAAGTTCACATCCCTTTTTTGTTCATGGGTTTACACTTCCTTTCTTAAAAAATTTTGAAAAGACCCATGAGATTTACAGATTGCATGACCATTTTGCCTGTAACTTTTTAACGTATTTTTTTACCCTTCCATAGAAATACAACGTATGTATGATATATTGCATGTTGTTTGTATATTGTATAAGGATTGACTAACTTTTATATTACTAATCACTTTTTTGCATGGAATTCTAACTCTATACACAGCATGCAATGAGATTTAAGTATAAAGCGTTCATTGTAATGGAGACACTTTTTCTATGGTTGATTGTATTGTTCTTGTTTTGTATTTGTACTGAACATTAAGAACACACAGTTATATTGGTGTGTAACTGACTGGGAATGATTAATTTGTATGCTAACCTATGGGAATGAAGCATGTAGCATGCACCTATGTAGAAGTTCTTATCAAGCACAATCTGTTTTAATGTCTTTTCTTGACCTTGCACGTCTGTTATCTTTCTTAGGAAGAAAATCAAGTAAGTTTCTATCCCCCTTCCCTCATCAGATGTTGTAAATTTTATGTTGTGTTTGTATACGATATATACCATAAATGTTTTAATGTTCATTTAAACCAAATTTGAACTTGTACTTCAAAAATATTTTATTGTTATGTAAAACATTTTATTTAAGCCTTCATATTTCTTGACATTATACCAACAATTTAAAGCCACATGGAGCAATTACAGCTCATTGAACCATTATGAAAACAAATCGTTAAAGTTTGCAAAAGTGAAAAAAGAACTGTAAATTTCAGCATCTTTTTACACTAAGAGCTAGTTTTCCACTCGTTGATTCCCATGTAACGTTTTATATCAGATTGATATTCTTTATTGATGTATTATCTCTCTTTCTTTTATTGAACAGATTTTGACAGATGGCTAGTAGACATTTCATTATTTATCCTATTTTACAATTCTCATTAACAGGTATGACTTAGGTGGTAAGGTAGACATAAGTGATCTGACGTGGGAACAGAAGGAGAGAATCCTCAGATATCTGTTTGCTAGGATGAATGGCAGTGCCAAACCCCCCTCCTTGCCGAAACCACCAGCTTTACCTGCTATAGATAGAAGTCAACAACTCAGTATAACCACTGGCCATGTGTAAGTTAACTGTTATCTAAATCTGTATCCGAATCCACCATCTGTCTTAATGAAAACATTTGTTCTAACCGGTCTACATATTTAATATATAACTTGTGGACATCAGCCTCCAATATAAAATACATAAACCAGTTATTTGTACTTTTCTTACACTATGTACTCATATCTATTCTATATTTGTTTTTAGGCCTGAGGACCATAAAGATGAGACCTTCCTGACACAAGCCAGAATGGAAGAAGCCGAGCCTGTTGGTTCATAAAGAACAGCATTTGATTATAAAGACACCCCAGTGCTTTTATACAACCTTCATGTGAAATGTCCTTAACTTTCTCCTGTCAGTTTTAAGGACATAGCTTCTTTAGAATATTGTGTATTGAAATGATAAGAAGCCAGTAGAGTTTTTTATGTGCAGTAACTAGGAGAAGCAATTTTAAAATATGAAAATATGAATACCAGAGTTAATTGAGTGATAGTGTTCTATAATGTAAGATGTGTGAATGAAGATGACAATTTTTTTATCAGGTCATGTGATGTTAACTTAAAACTGTTAATATCTTTCTATTTATGTCACGATTTAAGTCTGTTTTTAACTGTTTCTCTTCTTATATGTAAATTAAATGCAGGATTATAAAATGATGTTTTTTGCAATCATTGGTTATGAGAATCAATTGATAAATGATTCTTTTATCGATAAATGAAAACAAAGTTCAAATTTTACATCATTATAGAAAATCATTAAGATTTTTTTATGCATTAGTAAAAAAATATATATAAGTACATGTATATTAAATTTTGGTAAGGCAAATGTTGATTTCCTTAACCTATTTAGTGAAATATGATCAAATGACCTTTAATACATGTACTTTGATCAGTTAACTGTTTTATTTTGTCCGTCCATACAATCTCTATTTTCTAGATTTTATAGAATTCTTATATTTGTTGTTTTATCATATTTTGTCTGTGATATTAAAATTTATATTATGATTAGCATTTGTTTTTTGCCCCACCTACCTAGTAGATGGGCATAGATTCGACTGTGATGTCATTCCTAAATCAAGGTTTACCTCCAGGTTTTAGTAACATAACCATGAAGGAATTATGATATTGTCATGAAACTTTACACACACATACATCAGGATATAAACAAACAAAAATCATCATAAATTTGTAATTGTTTCATCCACTTCATGGTTGATTGTTCACAGGAAACATATATAGGTAATCCATCAATTACAAAGTTCATGAACATCTCATTATGCAGTATTTGTTGATGAACAGGAATAGATTTAATTAATTAAACCTGGCAAAATCACAACCAGTGAGTATCTGAAGCATGCATTGCGCTTAGTTTCTATAGGTGCACACAACCTAGGAAATCATATTGATTTTAGTTTTGTTCTATTTTATCCAATACAAATTTTCTCCACAATTTACTTGCCTTAATGGATTTTTACTGGCTAGGGACAAGCATAGCAGGAATGAACTTTGATCGTTCTTCTGTAAGTGGTCATCAATGCAGAAAATATAGGTCACAGCAAGCATCCAGCATCTGAAGCATGCATTGTGCTTTGCATCATTAGGTGCACCTACCTTACCAATATTATTTGTGAGTAAGTGGAAATATGGGGATTTGGGACGGATTGAAGGACAAATGGACCCGAACATTATATGCCCCTCTACTTTTGTAGGCTGGGCATAAAAAATTAACTAGAGGCTCCTAGGAGCCTGTATCGCTCACCTGATCTCTTATGCTAAAGCCTCTTACCTAATGTGCAACATGGTCTACATGTACTTGGTAAGTAACGTTAAAGAAACTAGTTAGGATAGAAAACACTTTTAAGATAAAGAATACAAAGTTACAGAGCTTTGCATTTGAAAAAAAAACAAGTTAAAATTGATTGAAAACAGTTCATGGGGGATAACTCTTAAAGTGTTGATTAGACAATTTTGACCCTGAAATCATTTTTGAAGATCTCAATGAGATGAACAATTTTGCAATGCTAACTTTTACTCTAGCTCTTATGGCTTTTAAGATAAAGTTCAACAAGAGGCTCTCAGGAGCCTGAATCGCTCACCTGGTCTTGATGTCAACCCTATGAAGACTTTTGTATGGCTAAATGAGCTGAATGTTTAAGCAAGAAAAAGCTTTTCTCTATCTGCAATAGTTTTCATTCTATAAGCAAAAAAATACTATTTTTCACCTTAAAAGGGCCATAACCCCTTAAAGGGATCATCTGACAAATTCAACCTGAGAAGACTTTTGTAGAGCTAAATAAGCCAAACATTTTAGCAAGCAACAGCTTCTTTTTTACAATATGTTTTCATTCTGAATGCCAAACAGTAATTTTTTTCACCTTTTAAGGGCTGTAACCCCTATATATTTCATCTATCTCTTCTACTATTTGATTTACAAGCCAAAAACAGAAGTCTGACCCCCCTGGTCTATTTTCAGTTAAGGTGGCCATGTTTTTTTGACGGATCAAAAATCGAAACACAAGTTTGGTGCAGGACACCCTTAGGATCATTCATACCAAGTTTCATAAAAAAACAGACGACGACAGACAACAACGGACGCCAAGTGATGGCAATAGCTCACATGGACCTTCAGCTAAAAACTGCGAAAAATTGTCAATTTTGACGATTAAGTGGAAATAACTCCAATAAGGAGCTGTCCCACAACTTCCACTCAATTGGGAGTTTTGTAGAGCTGTTGATGCTCAAGAGAAAGGTTGCTTCAGATTTACTTTTCATGCTATAAGCCAAAAAACAAACTTGGTAGAGGACATCCTAAAGATCAAGTGTACAAAGTTTCAAAGCAATCCCATTAGTGGTTTCAAAGAAGATGTTTGAAGAAAAGTAAACAGACAGACGACAAACGCTTAATGATGACCATGTCAAGGGTCATGTGAGCTAAAAAGTTAATGAACAGCACTTTTATTATTTATGGTTATTGTAATATGGCCAACTAGGCATAACCAGGAATTAATTCTAAATTTAATATATTGCTGCATGCAGATCATATTTGATATTATTGTTTAATAACCACACATCAGAAATGAAAACATTTTATTATGTAAATTGAGCATTAAATACAAATTACACTGATGAATATAAAATAAAATGCAACATAATGACAATAATAATACCTATATGTATACACAATAATACATTTGAATGAGATATAAAGAGCAGGATTCTTTACAATATCAACTATTATGCAGTCAATATAACAATAACATGCATTTATAAAAACAGAAAAAAGCAAAAACAAAATGAGATTTTAGGAATGTGAAAATGCAGCTGTATATTGCCTTGAAAAAATAAAAGGATAAAGTATAAATTCAGGAGTTTTGATTTATGAAATAGTGATTAGAATCATACCAGGAATTGTCAAGTACTGTGAATCAACTTATTGTTGTGAGCGATTAAGTTTCGCTCCTTTCGCAAAGAACAGAAATTCATGAAAATAAATACTGTAAACCAACTTATTTTTGCGACTACTTTTTTTCGCGATTTTGGGCTAGAGGGCGATTTCGCGGCTATTTATTTTTGCGATTCTTAGTTATAACAGTTACATTACTATGAAAATAAGTACATTCGTGACGATTTATTTTCGTGAATTTTCGTTCCTCGCGAAACACGCGAAAATAAATCGCTCGCGAAAATAAGTTGGTTTACAGTAGTAGCACAAATAGACTCATTTTTATAGTTATATGATTGTTGTAAAGAATGTAGAAATGTAGAACATAAAATCACCATCTGACATAAAAACACAAAATTAAGCTGTAACGAAAATAAGTTGGCTTACAGAATTTCGAACATAATAACAAAATAAATTGTACAGAGAGTAAAATTTACACTTTGAAAATTTCAGTGAAAAAATATAAAAGACTAGGAGATTCTGAGACAAAAAAGATTCTGTATATCAAAAAAAAACCTTCACCACATTTGCGAAAAAAACGTTTAAAGTGGCCTTTAGTAGTCTAAAACCAATTCTTTTATTTTGATGATAATAAAACCTCAGGCTGTTTTACCTAAAAGCTGTGTGAAAAATTGGAAGGCTCTTTTTTTTTCTGACCAAATTTTTCTAAAGTATGTTTAATCAAATTTTCTCATGAACTCCACCACCCCTCGTTTAATGTATAAAGTGACTTCCACCCCCACCCCACCCCCCACCCCACTAATTTTATTCTGGAATAACCCTTAATAAAATCTGTTAGTGTTTTTAAACTATTGGGAAACAGATAGACAGACATCAAATTGAGGTTAAAACATAATACCTCGCCCCTTTGTTAGGCTGGATATATAAATGAAAGAAAAATACATTACAAATCAAATCAATTTCTATGGCATATTGGTAAAAAATGTCCCTTAGAAGTAAGATTATTTTTTCTTTAAAACTATTGCATTTACATGTACAGAGAATAAGCATCACACCTAAATAGCTATGGTAGACTTTAAAGCTCCTTTAACACAGGGGACCTTACTGTACAATTTGGGACTAGATTAAAACATTAAATTTTATGCACCAAATCGAAAAATATATACATGTACATTGGTTTATGCTTTTATATACAACACTTTAACTTCATCTGACATTAAAAAAATAAAATCATCAATTATAATCAAGTTAAATATACTTTTTTAAATATTACTGCAAGGTACAACTGTAGAGAATCTAAATATCTAAATATCTAAATATCAAGTACAATATATATCCTGGTTTCTGGGTTAGAATTTCTGGAAAACAAGTATACCCTGCTAACCATAGATAGCCATTGTTTTTGAAATATAGAAAAAAAACCAAAGATTTCTCTTATCAAACAGAAATAGATCATTACTAACCATGCTTAGATGAAAGCTGGTAAATCAGTTTGCACTGAAAAAAAAAGACATACATGTATGTGTGTTTGGCATATTTTGATTTTGTTTTATCAGACACTTTTTAGATCTTTATATAAAGGATAAACAACGACTTTTATCACAACTGTTCTTTGGTTCAGCAGATAAAGCAGACAACAACCCTTCAGCCATCTTGCCAACAGTTATCTTGGTATAAAGTGTAGACTTTTTCCCAAAGGCTGCTTAAGGAGCATCTGACTTCAGACAAGTTGGGTTCAAATTCACAAATTAAAAAATCAAGTCAGCTTGTTATCTTCAGATCAGTCTGGTTATTAGAAGACCAAAAAGTGACCCAGAGGCTAGTCCTAGAGTTATACAAACTGACATGGTAGCTCCTGTGAACTCAGCAAACTGGGGGAATACTTTCCTGAAAATAAAAAATACATTAAACATAGGCCACAAGGATAAATACAGGTGTCAGCTACACACCTTTTTTATCACATAGAGTTAGATATTTGTCATAAAAAAAATGTTCATACATGTCCTCTGCAACTGTAAGATATTTCAACAAATATCTTTTCTTGTGGAGTGGGATACACAAGAAATAGATAATGTTGCACAACAGTGAGGGAAAAACTGTCAAACATATTGTCCTGTATACCTCCAGTGGTATTAAATCAAGAATTTGAACAATCTAGAGGATATCTGATTACATAAAAATTAAAATTAAATAATATTTCTAGGTTCCAAGACTGGCCCCTTACCCTTTCTTTGACTATATCAAGACTGGATTTGAATTGTATGCATTCATTTTGACCTTGTGCCAATCGCAGAACAGTGATCAGGGTGATTGGCCCTGTTGAAGATTGCTGGCTGTTTTTCATTGTGGTCTTTTTAAACTACAACATTTTATGTGGGCTGTGTCGTGTACACTTATTCCACATGTCATTATCTTCCATTGAATCTTATGGTCAAAGGGACATGTTAAGTGCCACAAAAAATGTAGTTCATTAATTCTGGATTTTAAACATTTTCTAAGGTGTTAATGTTATAAATATGTATAAATTTTAAAAATCATACCATTATACGTCCGCAAATTTTTTGCGGTCGTATAAAAATCAATTGATAAAGTGATTTAAAAGATTGTGACACACAGCCAGATGAACACAGACATCTCTATGCCCCCTCTCAACACTAGTGTTCTTTTTTTTTGGCCGTGATAGGAAAACTTACTTAGGTCCATACATCAGACACAATGTACTGAGGTAGCCATTAGAAATTCCCAGGAGAAATATAAAAAACACTGGCAGCATATCACTCTTAAACAACACGTCTAAATTTCCTCTCGGTTGTAAGTTACAGAATATAATCAATGGAATTAGAATGAAGCGACTCATGCTTAATATCAGTATCAACTTTGTCTGATGGGGTCGTGGCTGAAATTAAAGAAAAGTTTTTAAATGTTGAACTTCTGGTTTAGGAAGATTTGAGTCATGTCAACTTTCTGAGATTTATAAAGGTAATTAAAAGCTGAATATATCAAAGGATAAAAAAGTTATGGCCTAGAAGGCTTTGCATGTCAAATAGCATTTATTTGACATTGAAGTCACAGGTCAAGGTTATTAAGGTTGGTGACACATTGTTCCCATGATGACACATTAAAATGTGAAAATTCAAAGCCTTTTGAATAGGATTAAAATATATATGGCCCAGACATGTTTTACGTGTAAAAATAGCATTAATTTAACCTTGAGGTCAAAGGTCAAGGTCATATGAAGATCATTCTGGTACGCGACACATTGTCTCATGGGGAAACATCAACATGATAAATATCAAAGGATAAAAAGTTATGACCAGGACACACTTTGCACATAGAATTAGCATTAATTTGACCTTGAGGTCAAGGTCATTCTGGTACAGGACACATCGTCTCATGGTGACACATCCACATGCCAAATATCAAAGCCCTATGTCAAAGAGCAAAAAAGTAATGGCCTGGAACGCATTGGATGTAAAAAAAGCATTAATTTGACCTTGAAGTCAAGGTCATTCTGGTATGTGACACATCGTCTCATGGCGATACATCCACATGCCAAATATCAAATGATAAAAAGTTATGACCAGGACACACTTTGCATGTAAAATTAGCTTTAATTTGACCTTGAGGTCAAAGGCCAAGGTCATATGAAGGTCATTCTGGTGCACGACACATTATCTCATGGTAATACATCAACATGTAAAATATTAAACAAGAGGGGGGTCGATGGGTGCCCATGTTGGTCCTAGGGCTACTTTTTTGAATCGGGATGCACAGAGAACCGGAAGTTTACGCTCGTATCCGAGATATAGGTCACGTAGGGCAAGGATCCCCCTTCAAATTCCGCAGGATCCCGTGAAAATTGAAAGGGGCATTAAAGGTCAAGAGGGGGGTCGATGGGTGCCCATGTTGGTCCTAGGGCTACTTTTTTTAATTGGGATGCACAGAGAAACGGAAGTTTATGCTCGTATCCGAGATATAGGGCAAGGATCCCCCTTTAAATTCCGCGCGCGCGCAGGATCCCGTGAAAATTGGAAGGGGCAGAAAAGGTCAAGAGGGGGGTTGATGGGTGCCCATGTTGGTCCTAGGGCTACTTTTTTGAATCGGGATGCACAGAGAACCGGAAGTTTACGCTCATACCCGAGATATAGGTCACGTAGGGCAAGGATCCCCCTTCAAATTCCGCGCGCGCGCAGGATCCTGTGAAAATTGAAAGGGGCAGAAAAGGTCAAGAGGGGGGTTGATGGGTGCCCATGTTGGTCCTAGGGCTACTTTTTTGAATCGGGATGCACAGAGAACCGGAAGTTTACGCTCATACCCGAGATATAGGTCACGTAGGGCAAGGATCCCCCTTCAAATTCCGCAGGATCCCGTGAAAATTGAAAGGGGCAGAAAAGGTCAAGAGGGGGTCGATGGGTGCCCATGTTGGTCCGAGAAGAAGAAGAAGAAGAAGAAGAACTGACACAAAAACAATATGTCTCCCCCTTCTGGGAAGGGGAGACATAATTACAGTTATTTCGTACATTAATTTATGTGACAATTATAAACTTACAAAATGTAGAATTCCTGTGAGTGATCTCCCTGTCCAATCACCAATATTAAACAACAGAAAACACACTATTGGTGTAAAGTATTTTACTGAAAATAAACAACAGAAAACACACTATTGGTGTAAAGTATTTTACTGAAAATAAACAACAGAAAAAACACTATTGGTGTAAAGTATTTTACTGAAAATAAAACAAAATAATCTTCTAATAACTATAAACAATTAGTGTAAAATATGCAGGGGCAGAACACAATTAATGTTAAGTGGGACGTAAAATGTTTTTAGTGTTTTTTACTTGATATTTGTGCAAACCATATTTTTTTCAGTTTTAGGGGAATGTACACCTAGTATGCCTTTCTTGGATCCTTGCCTGAAAATTAAAATAATATTTTAAAAAATCTGTTTTGTGATCAGGAGTTGTTTATCAATTTATTTCGACCTTTTACAATAATATTGCTGTATTCTTTGTTTGTTTGTCCTGAACTTTTTCATAATGTTGCTGTATATTTTTTTTGCATACTGAATACACTACAATAGAACAGAACATACCTCTCCAATCGTCTTTACCATAAGGCTTAATATTAGAAGCTAGAGCGGGGTAACAAGTTAAAGTCACCATAAATACTAAACACAGACTTATACCCTCTGACCAAACCTGTAAATATAAATAAAGGGGTCAACATAAATACTAAACACAGACTTATACCCTCTGACCAAACCTGTAAATATAAATAAAGTGGTCACAATAAATACTAAACACAGACTTATACCTTCTGACCAAACCTGTAAATTTAAATAAAGGGGTCACCATAAATACTAAACACAGACTTATACCCTCAGACCAAACCTGTAAATATCAATAAAGAGGTCACCATAAATACTAAACACAGACTTATACCTTCTGACCAAACCTGTAAATATAAATAAAGGGGTCAACATAAATACTAAACACAGACTTATACCCTCTGACCAAACCTGTAAATATAAATAAAGTGGTCACAATAAATACTAAACACAGACTTATACCCTCTGACCAAACCTGTAAATATAAATAAAGGGGTCACCATAAATACTAAACATAGACTTATACCTTCTGACCAAACCTGTAAATATAAATAAAGTGGTCACAATAAATACTAAACACAGACTTATACCTTCTGACCAAACCTGTAAATATAAATAAAGTGGTCACAATAAATACTAAACACAGACTTATACCTTCTGACCAAACCTGTAAATATAAATAAAGGGGTCAACATAAATACTAAACACAGACTTATACCTTCTGACCAAACCTGTGAATATAAATAAAGGGGTCACAATAAATACTAAACACAGACTTATACCCTCTGACCAAACCTGTAAATATAAATAAAGTGGTCACAATAAATACTAAACACAGACTTATACCTTCTGACCAAACCTGTAAATATAAATAAAGTGGTCACAATAAATACTAAACACAGACTTATACCCTCTGACCAAACCTGTAAATATAAATAAAGTGGTCACAATAAATACTAAACACAGACTTATACCTTCTGACCAAACCTGTAAATTTAAATAAAGGGGTCACCATAAATACTAAACACAGACTTATACCCTCAGACCAAACCTGTAAATATCAATAAAGAGGTCACCATAAATACTAAACACAGACTTATACCTTCTGACCAAACCTGTAAATATAAATAATGGGGTCACCATAAATACTAAACATAGACTTATACCTTCTGACCAAACCTGTAAATATAAAAAATGGGGTCACCATAAATACTAAACACAGACTTATACCTTCTGACCAAACCTGTAAATATAAATAATGGGGTCACCATAAATACTAAACACAGACTTATACCTTCTGACCACACCTGTAAATATAAATAATGGGGTCACCATAAATACTAAACACAGACTTATACCCTCTGACCAAACCTGTAAATATAAATAAAGGGGTCACCATAAATACTAAACACAGACTTATACCTTCTGACCACACCTGTAAATATAAATAATGGGGTCACCATAAATACTAAACACAGACTTATACCCTCTGACCAAACCTGTAAATATAAATAATGGGGTCACCATAAATACTAAACACAGACTTATACCCTCTGACCACACCTGTAAATATAAATAAAGGGGTCACCATAAATACTAAACACAGACTTATACCCTCTGACCAGACCTGTAAATATAAATAAAGGGGTCACCATAAATACCAAACACAGACTTATACCTTCTGACCAAACCTGTAAATATAAATAAAGGGGTCACCATAAATACTAAACACAGACTTATACCTTCTGACCAAACCTGTAAATATAAATAATGGGGTCACCATAAATACTAAACACAGACTTATACCTTCTGACCAAACCTGTAAATATAAATAAAGGGGTCACCATAAATACTAAACACAGACTTATACCTTCTGACCAAACCTGTAAATATAAATAATGGGGTCACCATAAATACTAAACACAGACTTATACCTTCTGACCAAACCTGTAAATATAAATAAAGAGGTCACCATAAATACTAAACACAGACTTATACCCTCTGACCAAACCTGTAAATATAAATAATGGGGTCACCATAAATACTAAACACAGACTTATACCTTCTGACCAAACCTGTAAATATAAATAAAGGGGTCACCATAAATACTAAACACAGACTTATACCTTCTGACCAAACCTGTAAATATAAATAAAGGGGTCACCATAAATACTAAACACAGACTCATACCCTCTGGCCACACCTGTAAATATAAATAAAGGGGTCACCATAAATACTAAACACAGACTTATACCTTCTGACCAAACCTGTAAATATAAATAAAGGGGTCACCATAAATACTAAACACAGACTTATACCTTCTGACCAAACCTGTAAATATAAATAAAGGGGTCACCATAAATACTAAACATAGACTTATACCTTCTGACCACACCTGTAAATATAAATAAAGGGGTCACCATAAATACTAAACACAGACTTATACCCTCTGACCAAACCTGTAAATATAAATAAAGGGGTCACCATAAATACTAAACATAGACTTATACCTTCTGACCACACCTGTAAATATAAATAAAGAGGTCACAATAAATACTAAACATAGACTTATACCTTCTGACCACACCTGTAAATATAAATAAAAGGGTCACCATAAATACTAAACATAGACTTATACCCTCTGACCAAACCTGTAAATATAAATGGGGTCACCATAAATACTAAACACAGACTTATACCTTCTGACCACACCTGTAAATATAAATAATGGGGTCACCATAAATACTAAACACAGACTTATACCTTCTGACCAAACCTGTAAATATAAATAAAGTGGTCACCATAAATACTAAACACAGACTTATACCTTCTGACCAAACCTGTAAATATAAATAAAGGGGTCACCATAAATACTAAACACAGACTTATACCTTCTGACCAAACCTGTAAATATAAATAAAGGGGTCACCATAAATACTAAACACAGACTTATACCTTCTGACCAAACCTGTAAATATAAATAAAGGGGTCACCATAAATACTAAACACAGACTTATACCCTCTGACCAAATCTGTAAATATAAATAATGGGGTCACCATAAATACTAAACATAGACTTATACCTTCTGACCAAACCTGTGAATATAAATAAAGGGGTCACCATAAATACTAAACACAGACTTATACCTTCTGACCAAACCTGTAAATATAAATAAAGGGGTCACCATAAATATTAAACACAGACTTATACCTTCTGACCAAACCTGTAAATATAAATAATGGGGTCACCATAAATACTAAACAGAGACTTATACCTTCTGACCAAACCTGTAAATATAAATAAAGGGGTCACCATAAATACTAAACACAGACTTATACCTTCTGACCAAACCTGTAAATATAAATAAAGGGGTCACCATAAATACTAAACACAGACTTATACCTTCTGACCAAACCTGTAAATATAAATAATGGGGTCACCATGAATACTAAACACAGACTTATACCTTCTGACCAAACCTGTAAATATAAATAAAGGGGTCACCATAAATACTAAACACAGACTTATACCTTCTGACCAAACCTGTAAATATAAATAAAGGGGTCACCATAAATACTAAACACAGACTTATACCCTCTGACCAAACCTGTAAATATAAATAATGGGGTCACCATAAATACTAAACACAGACTTATACCCTGTGACCAAACCTGTAAATATAAATAATGGGGTCACCATAAATACTAAACACAGACTTATACCTTCTGACCAAACCTGTGAATATAAACTAGAGGCTCCCAGGAGCCTGAATCGCTCACCTGGTCCTTAAGGCATACTGATGGTCTCTTCTTTAATGGGTCAAGTCCCAACTTAGACACAATTGAGACTTTCCTGAGGCTTAATGAGCTGGACATTAAAGCAAGCCCCACCTTTTTTCTATCTTCAATAGTTTTCATTCAATAGGGCAAAAAACATGAAAAAACGTTATTTTTGACCTTAAAAGGGCCATTACTCCTGTAAGGGCTTATCTGACAACTTCATCCCTATTAAGACTTTTGTCAAGCTTAATGAGCTAAACATTTAAGCAAGCAACACCTTTTCTCTATCTGCATTAGTTTTCATTCCATAGGGCAAAAACATGAAAAAAACGCTATTTTTGACCTTAAAAGGGCCATAACCCCTATTAGGGGTCGTCTGACAACTTCAACCCAATGGAGACTTTTGTAGAGCTTAATGAGCTGAACATTTTAGCAGGCAACAGCTTCTCTCTATCTGCAATAGTTTTCATTCTATAGGCATGATAGGGCAAAAACATGAAAAAACGCTATTTTTGACCTTAAAAGGACCATAGCCCGTATTAGGGGTCATCTGACAAGTTCGACCCAATGGAGACTATTGTAGAGCTTAATAAGCTGAACATTTTAGCAGGCAACAGCTTTTCTCTATCTGCAATAGTTTTCATTGTATAGGGCAAAAACATGAAAAAACACTATTTTTGACCTTAAAAGGGCCATAACCCCTATAAGGGGTCATCTGACAAGTTAGACCCAATGGAGACTTTAATAGAGCTTAATGAGCTGAACATTTTAGCAGGCAACAGCTTTTCTCTATCTGCAATAGTTTTCATTCTATAGGGCAAAAACATGAAAAAACGCTATTTTTCACCTTAAAAGGGCCATAACCCCTATTAGGGGTCATCTGACAACTTCGACCCAATGGAGACTTTTGTAGAGCTTTTGATTCTGAAGAGCCTAAGATCCTTCAGATTTTTTCTATCTGTTCTAGTTTCCAAGTTATAAGTCTTTGAATGTGCTTTTACCCTATGTTCTATTTTTAGTAACAGCGGCCATGTTTGTTATCAAATCATAAAGCCGAACACAATTTTTAAACATCATGCCCTGATTAATACTTGGACCAAGTTTTGAAAAATTTCATTCAGTGGTTTCAGAGAAGAAGATTTTTGAAAAAGTAACGGACGGACGACGGACGACGGACGACGGACGACGGACGACGGACGGACGACGGACGGATGGCGATGACAATAGCTCACTTGACCCTTCGGGTCAGGTGAGCTAATAATGGGGTCACCATAAATACTAAACACAGACTTATACCCTCTGACCAAACCTGTAAATATAAATAATGGGGTCACCATAAATACTAAACACAGACTTATGCCCTCTGACCAAACCTGTAAATATAAATTAATAAATGCTTTACAAAAACTGTTTAAACAGAGAGTAGAAATCATTTCAGCTTTATAGTTTTATAAATCTGAAAATCTTAACTTATTCATTCTGGCCAACTATAGAAGCATATATTAGTTGATGTTCTACTGTAAAGTACTCATAAATTTAAACCTTCTTAAGCAAAATACACAGTGCATTTTCATGAATTACTTTAGATTTTTTTCTCTTAAAATAGGGGGCCAAATATGGACCTTACCATACCATGTCCTTTATAAATCAATCATCAAATTCTCATCTCTGCTAAGAATAACATTTTCTACACTGACCTTACAGAATACATCCCTGTTATAAGAGAATGGTTGAATTTCTATAGTATCTGTAATAGTATCTTTAATATCATCATCTTTAAGCAGCGGCTCCTTCTCAGATTCACCATCAGGGTCAACCTTAATACTTTTAGTTAAATCTGATCTACCTAGAATGAGATTTTTTTATACAATAAAAAAGACATACAAATTTTGATATTTTTATTTTAAAAAAATACTTAAGGGAGTACGAGCCTGAGATTTTTTGTAATTAAAAGTTATTTAAAATAGAAAATTTGGAAAGAATAGCTCTAAATAGCTAGACTTTCTGAAAAAAAGTTTTCAAAACCATGGAGCCGTTTTTAAGATATAAGCACCGAAAAATATGGCGGGAAAAAATCTTCTCTGGGTTTTTCATAGGAAATACATTGAAAATTCTTTTTCTGTTTTAACATAGAAAAAATAATTAGAATTCGTAGAAAATTTCAAAAGGAGTTTATTAGGACCTTCTCTAATTAGTAATGAACAAATATTAGGAAACCATGTTGGAAAATTTTTAATGCATTTGAATGGATAAAAGCCGAGAATACCGAAAATCTTCAATTTCTGAGGCTCGTACTCCCTTAATTAAGGAAGATCTAATTTTGAGTTTAAGGATTAGTTGTTGAAGATATTTTTTAAACATAATTAATGAAACTGTTTTGAGCTTAAGTTCATCTGCATTATAAGGATCTACAGTTCTGATGTAGAACTTTATTTACTTTTCTTTAATTGATTTTCTTGGTTGAATGCTTTTACTCTAAAACCAGTTTTTCTAGTTGTATTCCCCATTTATAAGGTGTGATCTTACCTGTGCTTGTCATTCTCTTGATGAACATCACTTCAAGTAGTCTGTTATATGTATTCGATAATTTTTAAATTAGTTGTAATAAGTTTTGTTTTTTCGCATAATGAATTTTATTGAAATTATAGTTTACCCGCCCACCCTCCCATTTTTTTTAGTTTGTGTTTATGTGTTGTGATTTTGTGGTTTAAATGAATTTTTTGTAAAATTCATTTTGATTTAGTATTTTAGTTGACATATTTTTAATAATTGAAATATGATGTTTTGTTGATAGTTTTTTGTATAACTTAATTTCGATTAGAAATACATGTGACTTGACTACCATTAGCCTAAATAAAATAATTTTTATTCTACAAAAGAGTTCTGAGTTAATTATATGTGAAATAGATCATAAAAACTCTCAACCTGAAAACAATAAACAAGTATCCCATTAAGAGAACAAAGTTTTTATATTCAATCCAAAAACTACAACTTTAACCAGTGATAAGTTTTGCAATACAATCTATGAGGCTCCTACAGGTCCTAAGTTGCTTTAAAAAATTCTAAGGCATATTGTGCAGTATGTGGGGCTCCCAACAGGGTACCCCTCAGGTCGGAAGCTTGCTTTTAAATACCCTTTCAAGTAATTTTTGAGACATATTTTTTATAAGGTTGTTGGTTGTTTTTTTTAATGAATTTTCAAGGTAGGTCATTTTTTACCA
This sequence comes from Arcuatula senhousia, assembly GCA_963971305.1. NCBI lineage: Eukaryota > Metazoa > Mollusca > Bivalvia > Mytilida > Mytilidae > Arcuatula > Arcuatula senhousia. The sequence continues at coordinate 78,757,589 of OZ020304.1, forward strand.
AATAGAGGTCAGAGGTCGTGCCATTAGATCAGAGGCTGTTTTTGACCCTGTGGAAGCCCCATCCATGATTTCTGTGACTATAACATTAACTTACTTTGTTTCGTTAAGTAATATCTTGAAAATTCCTAAAAATAAAAATAAATCAGTTAATGTAAGTATTTTTACCATAACAAGATACTAATCAGTTTCTGAAATAAATTGCCAGTAAAAAGTACAAAAAAATCACTAAAATTCATCTTTAATGGCAAGTGGTGTAATCATATGATTACTTTTATTTTGGTCAAGCAGTTATCTGCTGAAGTGTATCAAATGCTTTTCTTTTTAACATTTTCTTAAAAACTTCAGGTTCTTGGGTAAAGAACAAACTTACATTACTATAAAGAGACAGATATCCCAGTATTGTTATCAGGGTCCATCCAGTGGCTATCAGAAAGAAGATAAAGCCACTATCTGTGGCACTGCCACCAACAGCTATAGTTATCAGGTTGGCCACAGCAGCAAATACTCCACCTACTGCCTGAAATTATAAATCAGTACTCTAACATGACATTAGTCATTGCCATCCTTTAAAGGTGCTTTATAGGTTTAAAATCATAAACATTTCATTTCAACAGAACATAGAAAGATTGCAGGTTAAAACCATGAAAATGGAAGCAGGGTCACACAGCATGATATCAGTTGCATATAGACTGTAACCACAAGTGTCTGTATACATGTGGCAGTTGCATAGACCATAACCATTGGTGTCTGTATGTATATCAGATGCCTAGGTATTATACTTTTCAAGTAATTCATTCTCCACAAAATCTTGCAAAAAAGTTTACACGTTAAAAGGGTCACGTGGCATGATAACAGTTGCTTAGACCATAACCCCAAGAGTCTGTAAAAAACTGATTAACCAATATCAGATGTCTATGTATCATACTTTTCAAGTAATTCATTTTCCACTTAAGTCTTTCAAAAAAGTTTACACCCTGAAAAAGACCCAAGTTCATAGAGTCATTGAAGCATAAAATGGGGTCAGGGTCACACTGCATAATAACTATAGACCATAATCACAGGTGTCTGTATTCCCAAAATCAGATGCCAAGGTCTTATACTTTTCAATTTATTTATTTTCCACAAAAGATTTACAAAACAGTTTACACCACCTAAACCACTAAAAAGTAGAGTCAGTTTAATATTCCTTCCAAATGAAAACCAGGTCACTCACTACAAACCAATAAACCTATAAGTCAAATGTCAATATCAAGACTTTGGCTTGCAATACATAAGATACCAAAAATGTCATGACCTAATCTGATATTATTTATTTTTACAGTTATTTACCTGTCCACTCATACTGGCCTGCATGTATCTATGTGGGAACACACTAGCTAATCCAATTAGAGAGGTAGTAAACACTGAACTACAAGCTGCAATCAAATGTTACACATATTTAAGGCATCATTACCAGTATATAATCATTTCCAAAAAAAAGTGATCAATTTTATTATTTAATTATTTTTACGTTAAAAAAAAACCTGATGTGACAGCCAAGAAGGCAACTACCTATAATTAAGAAATAATTCAGTGCCGCCCATCGTTAATTAGAGTTTTAACCATGGGTGCCCATTATTTTCGTGGATATTTTATCCAGAGCGTAGCGCAGTGGAGCATATTTTGGCATAGGTCAGTTTTATGAAGTGTAGGTCGGAAGTCGCCCTTAAAAAGCGAAGTCGCCCTTAAAAAGCCCTCAGGTCGCAGGTCGTTTTTAACCCTGCGGGAGCCACATTGAGCTTAATAGTGCATAATTTCGAAAAAAATCACAAAAAGGGCAATAACTCCTACATAAGTTGTTGGATCTTCTTAAAAATTTCAGAGCTGGTAGATATTGAGGTGCTGATCACTTTTGTTCTCAATCAAAATTTTAAAATATGTCACCATTTATGCCAGAATTTTGATATCTGTAGAGGTTTATGAGTTATTTGCAAAAAAATGCATTTTACCCCTATGTTCTATTTTAAGACACGGCGGCCATGTTTTACAACAAATTAAAAATCCCCACATCAGTTCTAAGCACCAAATGCTAATGAACAACCATATCAAGTTTGGTTGCAATTGGACTAATGGTGTCAGAGGAGTTAACATTTTAAAAAGTTTACGGACGGACAACGGACGACGGACGACGGACGCCAAGTGATCACAATAGCTCACATGACCCTTCGGGTTAGGTGAGCTAAAAAAGTTTTGAAAATCAGACCACATATAAAAAAGTCGATTTTTTTAGCCTGGTAATTTTTTTACCCCTAACAGTGCAAGATTCATCAAAACTGTTGTTATATTTTGTTGACTGAATTTATTGAGGAATACAATTTTAAAAGAATGATCAAAATCGTATGATTCTACAGCAGTTTTGTTTTAACATCCATTTAACCCCTTTTGGCCCTTTTTCTCTGTATCAAGTAGGGGCCACAATCTCTTAATACAATAGAAAACTTTTTCTAGTGGTTACAAATATAAATTTGAAACAAGAATGGAATTCCAGGGTCCCCCGCTGGTAAAGCAAAAATTATCGAACATGGCTGATTTTCTAACTTGACCAAGGTATAAGTGGTTTAAACATTGGTATAAATTTCATGAAAAACCGTCAACATCTGCAGGGACGAGAGCGCTTACAAGGTCTGTTTTGCAAAAAACACAGTCTTTTTTATGGTCAAAGTCCCATAACTCCAAAATAAAATTCGAAAAAAACTTGACCAAGGTATTAGTAATAAAATCATTTGGAATGAATTTCATGAAAATCTGTCAACATCTGCAGGGATGAGAGCGCTTACAAGGTCTGTTTTACCAAAAACACAGTCTTTTTTATGGTCAAAGTCCCATAACTCCAACAACAAGTGTGGCCACTAAAAGTATGTCTCGCCTGCCGGCACCATCGCTAAAATCAACTACCTAAGCTTTCATTTCTTTATATAAACACAAAAAGTGTCAGTATACCTAATAACAGATGCCTAGTTATTATACTATTCAAGCAATCCATTGTCCACAAAAGTATTACAAAAAGTTTTCTGTCTGAAAAAAAGACCTAAGTTCACAGAGTCACTGGAGCGTAAAAATGGGGTCATGGTCACATGGCATGGTGACAGTTGCGTTGTCCATAACCACAACTGTCTGTTTACCCAATATCAGATGCCTAGCTATTATAACTTTCCAGCAATTCATCTTCCATAAAAGTCTTACAAAAAAGTTTTTCGGCCTGAAAAAGACCTAAGTTCACAGAGTCACTGGAGGGTGAAAATGGGGTCAGGGTCACACGGCATGGTGACAGTTTCATAGACCATAACCTGAACTGTCTGTATACTAAATATCAGATGCCTAGCTATTATACTTTTCAAGCAATTCATCGTCCACAAAAGTCTTACAAAAAAGTTTACGGCCTGAAAAAAGACCTAAGTTCACAGAGTCACTGGAGCGTGAAAATGGGGTCAGGGTCAAACGGCATGGTGACAGTTGCATAGACCATAACCTGAACTGTCTGTATACCAAATATCAGATGCCTAGCTATTATACTTTTCAAGCAATTCATCGTCCACAAAAGTCTTACAAAAAAGTTTACGGCCTGAAAAAAGACCTAAGTTCACAGAGTCACTGGAGTGTGAAAATGGGGTCAGGGTCAAACGGCATGGTGACAGTTGCGTAGACCATAACCTGAACTGTCTGTATACCAAATATCAGATGCGTAGCTATTATACTTTTCAAGCAATTCATTGTCCACAAAAGTCTTACAAAAAAGTTTACGACGCCGCCGCCGGAAAGTAATACCTATGTCTCGCCTTCCGCGACTATTCGTCGCAGGCGAGACAAAAATGATCGACAATGCTGATTTTTTAACTTGACCAAGGTATTAGTAATAAAAACATTTGGTATGAATTTCATGAAAATCCGTCAACATCTGCAGGGATGAGAGCGCTTACAAGGTCTGTTTTACCAAAAACACAGTCTTTTTTATGGTCAAAGTCCCATAACTCCAACAAAAATGATCGACAATGCTGATTTTTTAACTTGACCAAGGTATTAGTAATAAAAACATTTGGCATAAATTTCATGAAAATACAGCAACATCTGCAGGGATGAGAGCGCTTACAAGGTCTGTTTCACAAATAACACAGTCTTTTTTATGGTCAAAGTCCCATAACTCCAACAAAAATGATCGACAATGCTGATTTTTTAACTTGACCATGGTATTAGTAATAAAAACATTTGGTATAAATTTCATGAAAAACCGTTAACATCTGCAGGGATGAGAGCGCTTACAAGGTCTGTTTTGCAAATAACACAGTCTTTTTTTATGGTCAAAGTCCCATAACTCCAACAAAAATTATCAACAATGCTGATTTTTTAACTTGACCATGGTATTAGTAATAAAAACATTTGGCATAAATTTCATGAAAATACGGCAACATCTGAAGGGATGAGAGCGCTTAGCAGGTCTGTTTTGCAAAAAAAACAGAGTCGTTTTTATGGTCAAAGTCCCATAACTCAAACAAAAATTATCGAAAAATGCTGATTTTTGAACTTGACCAAGGTAATGGTGATACTGTATAAACATTTGGTATAAATTTCATGAAAATCTGTCAACATCTGCAAGGATGAGAGCGCTTACAAGGTCTGTTTTGCAAATAACACAGTTTTTTTATGGTCAAAGTCCAATAACTCAAACCAAAATGATCGACAATGCTGATTTTTTAAACTTGACCATGGTATTAGTAATAAAAACATTTGGTATAAATTTCATGAAAATCCGTCAACATCTGCAGGGATGAGAGCGCTTACAAGGTCTGTTTTGCAAATAACACAGTCTTTTTTATGGTCAAAGTCCCATAACTCCAACAAAAATGATCGACAATGCTGATTTTTTAACTTGACCATGGTATTAGTAATAAAAACATTTGGCATAAATTTCATGAAAATACGGCAACATCTGAAGGGATGAGAGCGCTTAGCAGGTCTGTTTTGCAAAAAAAAACAGAGTCGTTTTTATGGTCAAAGTCCAATAACTCCAACAAAAATTATCAAAAAATGCTGATTTTTGAACTTAACCAAGGTAATGGTGATACTGTATAAACATTTGGTATAAATTTCATGAAATCCAACAAAATTTGTAGCCTTGAGAGTGCTTACAAAAAGTGTGACAGACGGACGGAAAGACGGATGGACGCCTGGCATTTCTATGTCCCCGCTCCGCATTGTGGCTGGGGACAAAAATGTAACCATGGCGAGCCCACTACAACTTTAATTCTTAATTAGCTTTTATAAAAGACGTTTTTTGCCCCTTTGACCCCAAAATTATTGAAAACGGTAGGAGATATTGCAAATCTGATAAAAAAACTAAGTTTAAAACGTTAAACATTAATGTCTAACACTAAAAATTCTAACATAAGATTAGTTCTAAATTAGTTTTATACATGAACATTAAATAATTGTTAATTGAGATAAACGATAATTTAACCAAAGGACGAATTGTCTGTGTATACTCACCATTAAGTAGCACAACAGAACCAATTGTAAAAGCATAAAACCCTGTTTGCCCTGAAAGAAAACAAGAAGCTCTCAGACAAATATAATAAACAAAAGGTTTTATGAAGATCACTTTTTATGTTTCAGAATTTCAGTCTGATTTAGGAACTCCTCTAAACTATACCTTTTTAACCTGGAGAATTTTTTCTTCCATTATGACATTTTCTAATTATACAGACCTTAAAAACCAGCTACATAAAATTTCTTCAATTGTTACCAAAACTTCATGTTTTTTAAAGCCCAAAACCTCACAATGTTTAAGTAAGGTAAATTCTTAAGGAGTCTGATTTCATGCCAATTTTTTTACATCAAGAACATAAACCTGTATTTCCTTTTTGTCATTTGATTTTGTGGACAATTTTCTATCATTTCAATTACAAATCATAAAATTTTGATATAAAAAAAGTTCAGGAGTGTCATCCTTTAACCCTATAAATCAGACATGACAATATGATTACTGTATGTTTGTTTTCTATGTGCTTGAACACATGATGGAACTGTCCTAGTCTCCAGTTTTGCTGTCAGTCAAAATGAAATTCTCAGGTCAATATTTTGTTGTATTGACCTGATACAAAGACTACAGTTGTCCTCTGTCAATATATAGAAATATTGACCTCCAGTTTTGTTGTCAGTCAAAATGAAATTCTCAGGTGAATATTTTGTTGTATTGATGTGATACAAAGACTTAAGTTTTGCTATACTTACAGTTGTCTGTACTGGTCTGTTGTGCCAAAACAGCAGTTATTATAAACAATAACAGTATAATGAATGTTGACACTGTCATACGAAACTTTATAGGCATTCTAAAATCAAAGTAAAACAAAGATTAACATCTGATTCCCAATAAAGAAATAGAGCAGTCACAAACAACAGCTAATCCCCTCGCCTGTTAAAGATAAAATGCAAGTCAAAGTGATCTAATTTTGGTTAAATGCAGGCCAAACAGACCTAATTTCATTACAGATGCTGGTTCCTACAAAAATGTATCTAAGATGGTATCACTGACCTAATATCATCGCTCTACTACTTGCAGTTGCTGAGATATGAAATTTATCCATCACTTTAACCTGAGTCATTCATGTGGAAAGTACAAGGATACCTAATTCTGGCATAGATGTTGGTTACTTCCCAAGGTGGTACCACTTACCTAATATCATTCTTCTACCACTTGAAGTTGCTGATATATAAACCTTGACCAAAACTTTAACATGGGTCATTCATGAGGAAAGTGTAGGTCAAAGTGACCTAATTTTAGTTCAGATATTGATGACTACCCATTAGCCAAATATAATCCATCTACCACTTACAGTTGCTTAGATCTGAACTTTAACCAAAACTTTAACCTGGGTCATCATGCCTTAAATTGACTAATAACAGTACAATGGTAACTTGTGTCTAGGTAATCCATTTTGCTTATTGTGCAAATCAAATATGTTTAAACTAAACTGACCAAAATTTGAAAAAAGTTTTACACCATAAATTTTCTTGACATCAAATGCATCTAACTTTATAAAATACTTGTTGTAAACTTTCTTCATTTGATATTGGAATGAATTTTTTTTTAATTTTTTTTTTTTTTTTTTGTTATTTGAACCCCTATAATATGAAACCTAGGTTCCGTATTACCTTTGAGTACATGATGCTGTGACAAAGTTGAAGATTAGATTAGGAACCATGGAAGCTACTGCTACAGAACTTTCAAAGATCAGCTGATACTGGGTCTGGAAATTGGGATCTTTATAGTCCTTTCCTGGCATGGAGGTGTTTCGTAACTTATATTCAAAGTACTGAAATTAAATTAGCATCTGTACCATTAGTAGTACATGTATAGGTAATAGCATGTCAAACAACATCATCCATAATTTAAAACAAAAGAACTTTAAAGAAGAAGTTATTTTTAAATCTCCATTATTAGAATTGATTTTGTGTGTTAAATAAAAACTGTCAGTGTACTTTATATGGTGATAATAAAAGAATAGTACAAGCCAAGCTGATTAATGGCAGTCCACTTTTTCTTGGTACCAATACATTCAAACATAAAATAAAGCATACATCTAGACCACTTTACCAGTTTTGTGTTCTATTATCTTGATTTTTTTACAAGTTTTTTTTATACTTACATCTTTAGCTGTTATGAAGAAATTCCATGGTAACAATGATCCTATACCCAATACATAAAATATTATGTATACTAAGTTCAACCTGAAAAACAAATTAAAAAGAATGTATTATTCACAGAAGCAATTTCTACTATATTTTCTACTAAGTCTTATATTGAAGCATAGGCTCCCAGAAGCATGAATCACACACTTGCTTCTTAACCCACTTGGTTCGAAAAATGGGTGTTCTTGGAATTAAAACACAGATGTGTCATAACTATGTCAAAATTATGACATAACTATGTTCAAATTATGACATTTATTACAATGTTGAAATTATGACATATCTAAATTATGCCACAACTATGTCCAAATTACATAAAATACAGAAATACATCAAAATTAGGATGTAGTAAGGCCAAAATTATGACAGTGGAAATTATCATGACACCTCTGAAGTGTAATTCCAAGAACACCCATTTTTTTAACCTTTCACTTGAGTTGATTGGTTTTCTTTCTTTTTTTTATTCAATATCTGGAATGCCAGTGCCATCAGCACAAGATTTCACTACAGCATAGACCTGTATATTAGAATGGATTTGCAAATTGGTGAAATCTCACAATATCTTGTGCAAATAAACCGAGATTTCTTACAATGTAAACAATTTGAACTGTACAACTTTATACTGTAATATCTCAAAAACCATAAAAGATCTTTACATGAGTCTTTTTTACAGCCATTCTTAAATGTTTTGAGACTTTACATGTGTTAAATTACTTTTATAACCTTTGGCACTTTAGAGGAGTATCAAAAGAGCCCATGCTACCCTATTTTTTATGAAAATACAACATTTTACAAAATTTTCGTAAAGTTTTCACTTTAAATTGTCACAAAAAGTTTATTCCTCAACCAAACTAAATGAATTTTCACACAGATATTCCTTAACCTTTTCTCTTTTTAATGCAATTTATTCTGATAAATTCCATAGAAAGACATAATAGAAGTTAGAAAAATAAACAAATTATAATTTATAAACCAGTGATATTTTCACACAAATACTGGACAATTAACAAGTTGCAAATCTATTTAATATACAGGTCTATGACTACATGTAAAAAATTATGAATCTCCCAAGGAAAAAAATACATTAAAATATAGAATCTGCCTGGCATGTAATCATCAATATTGATAGAGTGCTGTAACTGAAAGAAGAATCCTATTTGTTTTTGATTGATAAAACGTCAAACATTTGAAGCACTGCTGTTCTAAAGACAAAATCTTCTTTTTCATTTTTCCACAAAGTTTTTTTTTCATTCTTCTAATGGTTTTGCTGCGGGTGTCACAACAAACATCAGCTTTCTGCTTGTGACATATTTCTATAATTTCTCTGATCTTATGAGGAACCCTTCGGCATTGTAAACAATTTCATTGAATTTGGCTATATTTGTTGTACTGCTGAATGTTTATCTTGTGCCCAATCATAGATTTCAACCGAGTTCACATTACCTATCAACAGGTTCTTTTAATGGTGATGGTCTAGGAGTTGCTGCTATAGATGTGTCATTTTGTTCATCTGAATTATTTTCAATGTTGTTTTCCATGGCATGAGGATGTATGGAAGTTTTTGTATGTAGTTTGAGCCTAGCATCAATGAGTCACATAGACTCGTGTATTGAAAAATTCTGATGTTTTTTTTTATTGACACATCTTGTATGTAACTACAAGTTTAAGCAAAGATGGAAATAAGTCTGTAAATTTTGTAATTCATTAATTGATCATCTGACAGCTGAAAGCAAAAGTGAAAGAAGACCGGAAGCGGAAACGCAGATTGAGCCTGCGTAGTAAACAACACGTGTTAGAATGGCTTTTTCAACACCGATTGTTTTTTCTCCTACCGGAGAGTACTGCATGTATTCAAGCCCTGATGGAGTGCTGAAGTTATGGGAAACATCAACATCAAAACTAACCCAACAATATACTCCAAGTTCCCACCTCACGGCAACCTGCACATGTCTGTCATGGGGACCTAAAAAACAGACAGGCACCACAGTAAGACTTCAGACATCTAAATTTAAAGTAACTTCATTTTCAATAGCTGACAACTTTAACAAGAACTAAAGGAGCATGAACTGGAGACTGATAAACCAAAGCATACGCAAGAAATGTCTTAAAGATTTTTTGGGCATATGCTACAACCTAATCCCAAAAGGGATTATAGCTACAATCAAGCTGCATTTCAATTTGTCATGTCACCTATCTGAGGTATGCTACATTGTCCCCTTGTGTCTGGCAAACTGTTATGTATGATTGATCCACAGAGCTTGAGATTATGCAGTAAGCAACATTCCAGAGATAGGGGGTTGGTTAAGGAGGGGTATCATCCTGGACTCACTCAATCCTGCACTCCTGGTAAATTAATGGAGCCGAAAACCGTATAAATCCCGAAATCCTGCAATTTTATGGGTGAAAATCCCAAATTCCTGGTGAATGAATAAGCTTTTCCTGCTGTCCTGCCAAAGGTCCTTCTGGCCCTCATAGATCATGTATGGGGGAGGGGAGGAGGGGGTCCCGTCCCGAATTCCGGTCAAAATAATTTTATAATCCCATTTTCCCGGATATTAAAAACTACCGATCCCTCATCCCGAAAAATAAAATGCAGGTACCCGTGTCCCACTAGTCGCTTTTCCCGAATTCCTGTTAAATAATATGGCCAATCCCGGCATCCTGGAAAAGGTCTTCCCGACCCTCATGTATATGGGCAAAATCATAAATTTTAACCAAAGAAAGCCAATTTGCTCAGTTGCAAGAAAATGTGACATTGTTGTAAGCCAAAAGATAGGGACAAATAAGTCTAACCATGGTTCAAGATAGAAATAAATTTCATTCCCCTCGCTAAAATAAAACCTGTTTTATCTCAAATTTATTGAATAAAATAAAGACTAAAAACTAGATATTTAAGATAGACTGTATGATTTGGGCAAGGTTTAACAACAGGAATATAACAACTTAATTAATCATTAGGCAACCTGGGGACTATATTGTTTGTGTGGTAATCAACCATAATTGACAATGATTGAACCGAGGATCAAAATACTGTTATATTGGTACATTTGGTAAATTGTTTTCCCCTTAAGTTCCTGAATATTATATCAACTGATTTTTATGACATTGACTGTTGATGATGTAACTTGTCCTATTTTCTAACTTCAATTAATTTATGAATAATAATATGATCATGTGCTTATTAGGATAAGAGATTTTCTTGTTGAATATCCTAATTTGAAATCCAATCACAAAGGTGTCATATTGATTTTTTTTGGCAGGGGTTATTTTATAATTCTTGCAATTATTTTTTTTGCCATCTTATAAGCAACCAGATCCTAAATCTAAATCTGAGTTCCCATAAATCATCAGACATGAAAATGAGGACCCACTGAAGCGAGTCTTTGCAAGAACCACCTATCAAGGCTATATAAATTTTAGCAAACCTGCAAATGGTCATGATGGTCGTGCCAGAAAAATGAATTTGAACTACAAATTGTAACGCTGAAAGTTAAAAATCAAAATAGACAAAGTTCCAGGTATGGATTTTGCTGTGTGAACTATTCAAGACTCATCAGAGGTACTCTAGAAAGACAAAAGTCAGCTAGATAACATTATTATGTTCCTGTTAGATTTGGAAAGTCTATAAAATTGGAAATTTGAGATGATCATCCAATCCATATTCTAAATGTGTTATGTTGATCTATTTGTATTTTTAGAACACACCAAAGAAGAAAAAGAAGCGTAAATCTTCCATCGGTAACCAAACTGAACAAGATGACATTGTTGCCATAGGAACAAGTTCTGGGAGTATCCTGTTGTATAGCATTATCAAGGCAGACATTCATAGTCATTTGGTAAGAACATTAATTCACCTTCATCCATAAAACATGTTTTGCAATGTTTTAAACAAACTAACACCTGGCATACATGTATGTCTTCTCTAAATGACAGTCATATTTTGATTGCATTGAAATATTTTGCAGATGTTTGTTTTGAATTTGATTTTGCAGGAAATTAAAAAAACATATGTACCTCCCAAATGATAGATATTTAATATTTCAGGATAAAAGTCACAGTGATTCTGTAAATGACCTCTGTTGGGATGAAGGTCAAGGTTATTTATACAGCTGTAGTAATGACCATCATGTAATACAGTGGGATGTGTCAACAGCTGATATGAAAAAGTAAGACAAGTATTTTGTATTAACCATTTCTTGTTGTCGTACTGGAAGGGGTATCCAAACCAAAGTCTAAAAATAATGTTGTGGGTTCATTTTATTTTTGGGGGTACCAATTTTTTGTGGTTTGATGACAATAAATGAATCCATGTTAAAATATTGTCAATAGTCGTTTTGGATACATTTAAGTTATAACTTCTTGAATATTCAAATTTTATATGAATCAAATTTAGGTTATTGCTTGTATCTGATCTTATACTTAACATTGTCCATTACTTTTGATTTCAGAAGATGGAAAGCTGACAAAGGAAGCATTCACTCTATATCTTTGTGTTCTTCAAATCATTTACTTACTGGTGGACGATCCATTAAATTATGGGATATTGAAACTGCTGAAATATTAAAAGTAAGTTTGTTTTTTTGTTTATCAGTTCTTGCTACAGCTTTTGTTTTGAAAAGCTTTTTGCTTTGTAATGATATGAATTTTTTTATTATTATTATTATTTTGTTTACTGTGGATTCATTTATTTTCGTGGTTTGACAAAAATTGCTTCGTGGATTCTTAAATTCGTGGTTCTGAAGTTTGCAGCATAAATATCAATGTTATATTTCCTTTCCATGGGATATCAAATTTCGTGGGTCGAGGCCACCCACGAAAACCACGAAAATTGATACCCCACGAATAGTAATGAAACCACAGTATATAGAAGTCATAATTATGCATGTATAATAAATATACATGTACTTATGAATCTTAGCTTTACATTTTAACCCAAAGTTGATTGATATCTATTTCAGACTTTTACTGGTCATAAAACAGAAGTATTTCGCCTACTGCCATTACTACATACCAGAACATCAACAGATTCCCCTGACAACATGTACTTCCTGTCGGCCGCACAGAATGACAGAATTGTAAATGCTTGGTAAATGAAAAGGAACTTTTAAGATTTGGCTTATATTAAATAAGATCTATGTTATGGTTTATGTACAATTCACTGGGATTTTCAAATGCCACACTTGAAGAAAGCATGATCTGCATTAGAAAACTTATATACAGCAAAAATACAAATTAACAAATTTAAGGTATATATTTGCAAAATAAAAATGTTGATCACTTTATTTTGGTAACAATTTCACTGACACTTATTTAGATTTGAAAAGAGCCTTCAGTTCTAGTGTAATAAGCCACTTTTCAATGTGTATTAATTTCACTATCATAATTATTCTTTGTACTTTTTAAGTCTGTGTTTTAAATTAGATAATTGTTTTAGGACTGGTTTAGAATCATATGCATTATATTTTAATCTTTAACCTATTGCAAAACAGGGAACACCAACCACTGGTCACATTGAAGGCTGCTGGCTGTTTTCCATTGTGTATATTTTTATTACTATTAACATGGACAGGTTGTGTCAAGTACACTTATTCCACATCTCATAACCTATCATAGCTGGAATCTTTCTTATTTCAAAATTTTCTTTTTAGGCAAGTGTTATCAGATTCTAAAGATAAGAACTCCATAGCATCATTCTCACTGCCTGAGGAGCCTCTATCATTAGACATATCCACACAGTCCAAAGACAGTGTATGTATTAAAAATGTAGACAAAGAAAACACATTCTCTAATTTTCATCCAATTTATCAACCAGTTGTGAAAAAAATATTTCTCATCTCTAGAGAAATTTTTGTTCTCATCGTAATTGATGAGCAACCTTGTGCATGTTTTTACCTGTAAACATGAGAGAAAAACCTTCTACAACTTAATTCTTGATGATTATGGACTTTCTTACATCTCAGGAAATGAATTTGATATTTTAATCGCTCTGCAAGCCTCACCATTAAAATAATCAAATTTATTTCCCTTGATGTTAGAAATTCCATAGTCAACTTGATCGCGTTGTAGAAGCTTTCTGTAACATTTTTCTAAAGTAGTGAAAACTCCACATGTAAAAGATAAACAACTTATGGTAAAGGTAAAGGAAGAAGCAAAAAGACATTTTAATCTAGTGTAAGAGAAAGCCATAAAACAATACAAACAAACCCATTACACAACTAAACTGTACTCAGCAGCTTAAATTCCTGTTAAAACAAAAGTGAGCTCAGGAGCTTTGGAAAGGTTAACAATTCCTGTTATAAGAAAACTAATATTTGTATGTTAAATACATAATAATATTTTTAATATTAAACAATAGAATATGCAGTTAATTTAATTGTAGCCTCATTTAAATGTTTGAAGATAAAGAAAAATGAATAATAATAGAATTTTAATATTAACAATTTACATTGTAGGCTGTGCGACTGTGTGTTGTGACCAGAAATGGACCCTTAGTGATATTTGAACACAAATTAAATGGGTAAGTCTGTTTCTAGGAAATACAAATTCTATCTGAATTGTTAGATAACACAATTTTAGTCATTGAAAATGAAGTTTTTGTTTTACTTTGTCTTACTGAATAATTTAAATTGTAATCTCTTCTAAGTGACATTAAATTTTACCAATGTACATTCGCAGATTTTGATATTTTGAATTCTTTAATTCATTTTATAGGAGGTTAAAGAAGCCATTAAAACCAGCAGTACAGCTGCACATATCAACCAATGTTAAATCAGAAGAAGTTCCTCAGACCATACCCATCCTGGCTGCCCATCTCTGTGATAATGATGTTCTTATTGTACATGGGAACTACCTTAAACCTACGTTTGAAAAAGTGGTAAGAAGCAGTTTTATATTCACTAGTATTTAGGTTTTGTAAAGAAGGCACATTCCATAAAAAAGTATCAAAAAAAGTCACTTGACCTGCACATTTTAATTCTTTCTCTTCTTTTGCAAGACCACTTCTCCCTGTCATTGTCTTAGCAACTAAGTTTTATTATTTTGGAAAAGAATGTTTCTGTCAATTTTTTCCTATTTCTGTCTGACTTTAATAGGAGGAATCCTTGATAAGACACTAAAAACAAAAGGGATATCTCTATTGTGAGTTGGAAAGTTAATTTTAAATCTGTTAGCTTTTCTTCTAGCCATATAACCCTGCTGACCCAATACAAGTTCTGTGTAGAGAGGACCCTAGAAAAGTCTCCATAGATACAGATAAAGCTGCTTCTAAGGTAAATCAAAATCAGTTCTAGTTGTACTTCCTACTTTCATAAAAAAAGTTGAAGTCATATCTACTTGCATCACAAATTTTCTATATTCTCACAAAGCTTGAAGATGAAAAAGATCATGAAAATTTCATTTGTTCACATAGATGACAGTTTTAAGTGACAGATATAAATGTTTATATTGGCACTGGTTTTTGAAGTTATTGTCACAAACATGTTAAAATTACACATGTCTTTATTATTTTCTCATTACAGATAAAGACCCCAGATGTATCTAAGGACTGTACTGTACTGGTTCCCGGTTTAATGGCTCCTACTGGTCCCTCTCAAGAACCAGGGAAAAGAACCAAGAGAAAACCATCTGTTACTGATGTATGACAACTTATACAAATCTTTTTCAAATCTTTATAAATAACCTCAATCATGTGATGCATTGCAGGTTATTTTAAAGGGCGCTATGACATTGAAGTTAATTTGAATAGTCTGAAATATGCATTTTATTAAGCATGCACCACAAGCATTGAGCTTATTTTGAATAGACCACAAACATGATCTAATTTTATTTATACAATTATATTTAGTAAAAAATTTGAAAGAAAATATTGACGACATCACATATCAAAATTTGGCTCATGGACAAAAGTGTTATAGACAATCACAAATCTTGTCACATATATTATTAAGATATTAAATCAAGTAGTCATATGTTTAACAAATATTTATTGGCAAAATAATCATAATGTTAAAGCTTTACATGGTGGGATTTAGAACTTTCCAAGATTAGTTCTCTTATCCTGAAAAGGTATTCATTATAAAATTTCTGTTCAAAATAATAATGAAACACGTGCTTATACCAAAGTCTGATTTTGTCACCTATCTTTTATCAGATGTAGCACAAATTGTAAGCTATCAGCCAAGTCAGTCTACAAATGAACCCCCACAAGCTGATACCCTTTACAGAAGTGTGACTTTATTATGATTTATATTTCAGATGAGTATGGAGGACAGATTAAATGCTATTGGTGTTGACCAGCCCAGTCAGTCTACAAATGAACCCCCACAAGCTCACACATTGGCCAAATTATTAACACAGGGACTTCAGAGTCAGGATAAAAAAGTCATCAATGTAAGTTAATAATTTGAGGTTGTTATATACTGTTTCTCAACCTTTAAGTCGTCTCAGAGCAGTACACAAATTATTACCCGGAGTTATAGGGCCATGCGAACTTTATCAATTCTCAGCTCCTGGTGGAGTATTAAACCAAAGCTGCTGTTCAGGCGCTAATAGCTATCATTCAACATTTCAATCACTACTTAACCACGCTGAGTCACCTGGAACAATTGAAGTAAAGTATCTTTTTCAAGGATACAACACAATAGACTAGTGGCGATGACTGGATTCCAATTCATGACTGTCGCCAATACAACCAACACCTTAACCATTACACCACCGCATCTACAAGTTAGACTGTAAAATAATATACAAATATCAATTTTATAAAAGACATTAGTAAGAGTTGTGGTAATGATTAAGGTTAACAATCAAAAATATGAACAGGGATATGTCATAAATATCAAACAGCAACAAGTAGCAGATAACATGTGGAATATGTGTATGTTACACAACTTTCATAAATCAGCAACAGTTTAAAAATCAGCCATATAACAACACAGCCAGCAGCCTTCAAAGTGACCAGTAGTCACTGCTCGCTGTCTTCCAATTGGCCCAAGTTAAAAAATATAAGACAAATGATTCAAAAGTAATCCTAAAATGATTTATAAATGAACAACTAACAGAAAGATAGCAAGTACAAACTTAAGAATTGGCAAAGATTCCTACCTTGAATAAATTGAAATCGTAGTTTTCAACTATGTATTTTGGTTTTGTCTTTGTAGTATGTGTTGCTTCAATCATCAGAGACGGTAACAGAAACCGTAATTGTCAACACGGTACGGAAGCTTCCCATCCAAGCCATTGTTCCTCTGGTGCAAGAATTGTCATCACGGATGCATAAAGACCCTGGAAGTTCTTCTAAAATCCTGAGATGGTTGAAAACACTTCTTACTATCCATACTTCATACTTAATGACGGTGAGTTATGAAAAGAAGAAACTTTGAAAATTAACATTTGTGTTTGATATGAAATAAAAAGAATTAGATTTGTAAATCTGCTTTATTAGGAGACTTTAGTGTAAAAGATGCTTTTCTTATATTTGATTTCAAAACGCTGATGGAAGGAAGGTTCTCGTTCACATGTGAATTTCTGCACAAAGTTCTTCATGGCAAAAATATAGAAAAAACCTTTAATTTATTATTCAGAAAAATCTCAAACTTTTATATTTTGTACAAGTTTCAGATGGGGAAAAAAATAACTATCATCCATATCCATTTTATCTTTTGGTTGATTTGACATGTTTATTTCTTGTCTTTTTTCAGTTTCCTGATATGGTAGAAAGTTTGAGTTCTCTGTATCAGATGATGGACTCTAGAACATTTATGTTTAATAAGTTGTCACGGTTACAAGGAAAACTGGATCTTGTTTTATCTCAGGTTAGTCTATAGGATGTTTTTAGGGTAAAACTAATATGGACATTTGTTACAAGAAGCCTGCTCAAAAGTACACTGTACACGCAAAAAAAAATTAAGCTTCTTATGTCTTTGAACAAATTTTACAAAGAATGTTTTCGTCACAGTATTTATTTTCAACTACATTAATTTTGCTGACATCCATATCCCAAGACCCTATAATGTGTATATTCTCTTCATCATATTAGCATTTGTATACCCCATTAACGAAAGGAGTTTAAAGTGTTTGGGTCCTTCCATCCCAAATAAATGTTGCAAGATGGGGCATTATTTTTTTCGGACATATTCTTTGTTATATTTCGGTTACTGAACACATTAAATGAAGGTAACATAAACCTTATTCAAAAACTTCAATTAAAAACAATGTAAAGAGTAGACTCCGAAATTTAATTTCTTTACAAACTTCAGTATTTTTGTTCCCTCATGTCGAATTGTTTATCTCTATAGATAACCAACCAGGACCAGACAGATGTAGAAACAGGCTCTTCTGAACAGGCATTACTCATGTACCAAGAAGGTATGATGGACAATTCTAGTTTTACAGGTTTCACCACAAATACTTAAGTTGATTTACTTGAAATAAACAGATATTATGCTGAGAATGTTTCTTATTGAGTAATCGTTTTGTTTTACTAAATAGATTCATACCTTGGAATTTATACTTTCATGTGTAGATAAAGTAGCATTTTGGTTCAAATTTGTATGGGAATTTTTTTATACTGAACAGATATATCATGCTTTGAAGAGATATTTGAAAAATCCTGCAAAGCATTATATGTCAGTTTTATTACATCAAACTGCAAATGCCAAAAGAACTGCCTAAAACAAATTTGGCTGGAAAGGGCTCATGAAAGTAAAAAAGAATGAACTTTTTGGCAAATACGGTGGCCATGTGACCCATGTGGGGGATAAAAAATGCAAATTTAACGGAAATATCCCTGTGACAGCAAAAATGACGTAAACTTTATAGAAATGATGAATGTGAAAAATACTCAAGTAATTAACCACTCAAAAGCCTTCTTTATTATATAAGGTGTAATTATTAAAAAAAAGATTATGAAATATGTTTCTCAGTATATTTTTTATATCACAACGTGTAAGTTCCATTTTCTGTTGAAATGTTTTATCTGTTATCAAATGGGAATTGAATCCTTTCCAATTTAAATTTGTTCTATATTTTAACATATTCCTATTAAATATTTCAGAATCATCCGATGAAGACTTAGCTTTAACAGATTTTGCTCCAACACAATCAGATACAGAAGTAAGTGTCATGTGATATCATGTGCCAATGATTTTAAATTAAATAATTACAAAGTTTTTAAAAAAAAGCAATGTATAAAGTATTAGCATACCTCTTACCTCCCTTTGAACACTTCATTTTTTTTTATAAATTTTTTTTAGATATACATCAATAACAAAAACCTGCAATAACTGGCTTCAATTATGGTGTGCCTCTATACTGTACAGTACTAAATACTTTACTAAATAATGTGACATACTTTATTTTGGTTTGTGTACCCTGATGCATGACTAAGTACTATGGTTGACAGAAATACCTTGTTAGCAGATGAACATTACTTCTTGTAAATGCAATTTTATTTTAAAATCTAAATTTTTCTAGGATAATCTATTTGATGATGACATGGAACAAAATGGAGAAGACATTCCCGATTCTAATGTGGAAATGACTGAACAAGACGAAGACGATGAGGAAATGGAATCAGATGAATAAGATCTCCATAACACTAAAATAATGTGCAATAAATAAGGCCACCCTGGCTACCGACAGCTCTTTGAGCTAGTTACCGCTCCGAGAAGGGTACTGGAATCTGAAAGTAAAGGTTGCTACATGGTGCTGTGAGAAGTCTGGAGGGAGAAGAATGGCATTCAGTTATGTTCATTTGTTTTGTTAAATTTTCTATGAAAACAGTTAATATTGGTGCATTTAGAGTGTTGAACTGTCTTGGTTGATCAAATGCCAACATATGAAGTACTACAACTTTTTGAGCGACATGTTGTTAGGGGATGACCACAAAATTTGAAGTTATTTTGGTGTGTTCGTTCCTCATACCTCTGGTTTACATTTGCATTTAAGTCTCTTTGTTACTTTTACATCATAATAAGGACAACAATTAATTCATTGTAAAACCTGTATCTGTGTCTTTGAGATACATATATTTGTTCATAGTAAGTTTTGTACTTATTAATTTGTTATGTATACCATTCATATTATGATGGATTTCTTGTAAAGGACCATAACCATTGTAATTTTGTTATGTAGTGGTTGGTATGTGATGTCAGGAGTTTATATTTTTATGTTGACTAAAATATAGATAGCTTTACATACATATAATTTTATACTACTTTGTTGTGAAGTCAGTGTATATTACTCTATTTTATTGACCGGGTTGGTCACGGGTCCATTATATTAGGCTTCTTGGTTTAAATCTTACCTAAAGATAGAGAAAATTAAGCTCCGCCCAACCTTGCGAATAAAATAGAGTAATATCAGTTTGTTTAAATGTTAGACACAAGTTAATCTCTGCATTTAAGTCTGAAACTTTGTTTTAAGATCATGATATACATGTACTACAACATGAAAGTTTTGGCAACTGCTGAAATTGCGTATTTATGAAAAAATGATGATGAGTAGAATTCAAATTTTGAAGTTTAAACACATTTATAGTAGGAGTCGCTCAAGTTTTTAAATGAAGTCCTTATGTAAATTTAATGCACATCAAAATAGCACTTTTACAATATTATTAAAGTGATACAGTGTATAAATTTTTGTACAATATTTGATCATGTCAACAAATTATTTATTTATAAGCAAATGAACTTGTATCATAGGTTTTATATAAATTGAGTTGTAATGTAGTGATAGGCATGTCTGTCCGTTATGCTTTAGAGTACCCATCTCTTATTTGCAATTCCTCCTAAACTTCTTGATGGATTTCTCTGAAATTTTCACACAATCTTTGTGATATTATGTTCATGTGCACCTATTTTAGAATTCAAATTTATTTTAATGAAGCAAGGGGGTATTTATTTGTGAGCTACAACTTTTCCACTACACTATTATTGATGTAAGGGTTCTATGCCATATGTTTAATGGCACAGTTTGTCTTTACCCAAACAGAATTTCACATTGATGGTGTGGAAGCCCTGTAATTTTCATTTTTGTCTCGCCTGCGAAGCAGAGCGGGACATAGGTGTTACTTTACCGGCGACGGCGGCGGCATTAACTTTTTGGAAAAGTTTTATGAGCACCTCCATATCTCAAGAACTATAGGTCCTGGGTTGATGAAACTTGGTATGCATATGCCCCAGTAGTAGCTTAGCACAGTTGCATCCCTATCTTTTGACCTTGACCTTGATTTTCCGGTTGAGTGACTTTGACAATTTTCAATACATATAATAGCAATGAAAAAGTTTGCGAGCACCTCCATATCTCAAGAACTATAGGTCCTAGGAAGATGAAACTTGGTATGCATATGCCCTAGTAATACCTTAGCTCAGTTGCATCCCCATCTTTTGACCTTGACCTTGATTTTCCGGTTGAGTGACTTTGACAATTTACAATACATATAATAGCAATGGAAAAGTTTTGCGAGCACCTCCATATCTCAAGAACTGTAGGTCCTAGGTTGATGAAACTTGGTATGCATATGCCTCAGTAGTAGCTTACCACAGCTGCATCCCCATCTTTTGACCTTGACCTTGATTTTTCGGTTGAGTGACTTTGACAATTTTCAATACATATAATAGCAATGGAAAAGTTTTGCGAGCACCTCCATATCTCAAGAACTATAGGTCCTAGGTTGATGAAACTTGGTATACATATGCCCCAGTAGTAGCTTAGCACAGTTGCATCCCCATCTTTTGACCTTGACCTTGATTTTCCGGTTGAGTGACTTTGATTATTTTTATTGCATATATTTGCAATGTTTAAGTTCTATAAACATCTTTTGATCTCAGAAACTGAAAATCCATGTAAATTCAAAATATATTGGAAGTAAGAAAGAATAATTATTTCTGATGGTGCCGGCAGGCGAGACATACTTTAGTGTTAACTCTTGTTGGAAGAACTTAAGGTAATTTACTGAAAGGGCCTTTACCAACTTAATCAGTCTGTTTTTGTACCATCTATTGAGCAAAGATATTGAAATGATTTGTGTAAACTATGAACATTAAATTTTGCAAAGGTCAGATTTAAATATTTTTTGGCCTCCTTTAAGAGTTTGAAGTTGTAAACTAAAGTTGTGTCATTTATATAAAGAATACAATGATTGTGATGTATTGTAGCTTTGTAATAATGCAGATGGTGTATATCACAAGGTGCTAGGTACTGTCGTGGATTAGTTCCTTATATGTATCAACAGTCGATTGTGATTGACATTGTTTTATTATTATCATAATTGATTGTTTTATTAGCTGCATTTTTTGTATGAAATATAATTGAACAGATGTCATATTTCTGAGTAATTCTCCAGGTTTTCTGACTTAACCAAGGCCAGGGGAAATAATATATATTTTTAAATGACGTACTTTCACTTTAAACTGACATAAACAAGGAAGTCATTGACCTAATTATGATTGACACGTTTTATGAATTACACTGTTATTGTTACATGTAAATACTGTTAAAGATGATGTAACATTTTATGCAAATTTTACTATAAAAAGAGATCAATAAAATATAGAAATACTACGACTTGTCAACAGATGGGTTATTTATAGATTATAATTACCGAGTGTGATGGGTCATAATGATAGATAATAATCAGTAGTTCTGTTTGTCTACTTACCTTCTATCTTCAAAATATTCAAGAAGACCTTTCATCAAGAACAGAACATAGGGAGAGTTTTAAGGACTAGATTTTTTTTTAAAAGTTAATGAGAGGCAGGGGCGGGGGGGGGGGGGGGGGGGGGCAAAGCAACATGGCTTTAGCTGAATAATCATTTAGTCTATGATAAAAATGACTTTTTCTTAGAGTTTATTCATTAATTGTGACAGTTCTTTAAGAATTTTTTATATACTATACAGTTCTCACTATGATTAAAGCACCCATAGAAGTTTAAGTGTTCTGTGATATATTTTTTCCTCTGCCTCCCTGCAACAAAAAGGGAGCATAGAAATCCAGTTTCCATGAGTCCACTTCATCATTCCATCTTGTTTGGTCTGTGGAGCAGAACTTTTGAATGTTATGATGAATTTTCTACACATTAAAGATTATGAGGTTGGAAGAAGCCAATTTAATCATGGGGCGTCAAATAATATGTCAAAGGTGAAGGTCACAAGTTTTGAAGAAACAAAATAGAAGTTTATGAGTGAATTTTCATGAAACTTGCCCACATTAAAGATTATGAGGTTGGAAGAAGCCAATTTAATCATGGGTCGCAGAGGCGGATCCAGAAATTCTGAAAAGAGGGGGCCCACTGACTGGCCTAAGAGGGGGCACGCTTCGGTCACGTTTCAATGATTTCCTATATATATATTCAACCAAATTTTTCCGCCAAAAGGGGGGGCCCGGGCCCCCCAGGCCCCCCCCCTGGATCCGCCTATGGGTCGTCATAATGTCAAAGGTGAAGGTCACAAGTTTTGAAGAAACAAACTAGAAGTTTATGAGTGAATTGGTTTCCCAATCATAGTTTTGATGAATTTTCACGAAACACACACATAGAAGCTTAATAGTTATGGAGGAAGCCTATTTATTATGGGGTCATAGGTCAAAGATCGTGGTCACTAGTTTTGAAAATCTTAGAGAAATTTGTTAGTGAAATTGCTATCAAAGCTAAACTTTTTATTTAGTCAAGTTTAAGGTCATAGCTTTTGCCTGATGGGGAACCTTGAGTCATGCTCTTGTTCAATTATGATCTAGACCCTAGCCAATAACCAGATGAAATTGGTCTTTTATTATAAGGGAGCAAACCTTTTAATTTTTCATAAGCATTTGTTCCCAATTCTAGTCATTTAGTGCTAATTCCTTGATATGCCCACAAGAGATAAGTCTTATCCATGTTTATATTTAAATCACATCTGTACAAATTTTGGTCTTGTATCTACCAGTTTCTATATTAAGCACATGAACCAAGTTTGGTCTATCTATATGTCAGAAGGGAGGCATAAAGTTTTATTCATGCCCGTCTGCCAAGCTTTTCTCAGAAACCGTACATAGGAATAATTTGAAATTTGGCAGGATGATTAGATATGACAAACTGTATGTCTAAAGCGAATTTCAGACATATCGGACCTCTATTTCCTGTCACATGTAAGGGCTTGACCGATTTGAAAATTTCCGTCAAGATTTTCTCAGAAATCGTAAATGAGAATGATTTGAAACTTAAGATGTTCAGTTATACAAATTGTATGTCATAAGTGACTCTCAGTTCTGTCGGACTTCTTTTTCCTGTTGGGGACTAGGTCGAGATGAAAATTTAGGTTAACATTTCCTTCAACCTTTTCTCAAAAACCGTACATCAGAATGATTTTAAACTTGGTACAATGGTTCAGTATGCCAAACTGTACGTCCTTAGCATTTTGAGACCTGTCTGACTTCTACTTCCTGTTTGGGACCAGCGGGGGCATCCGTGTCCCATGGACAAATTCCTTCTTTATTTTAAATAATTGGTCTGAAATGTTGCATAGTTTCATATTTGAATGGGTGTAGATGTTGTATGAAGTACTGCCTGTACCAGTAAACGCAATTTCTAATGATGTTTGACAATGTTACAAAGTGTTGACTAGACATCTAATCAAAAAGGTCTGGTTTGAAAATGTTTCAATATAAATGACTTTATTCTCTGTCAATGTTCGTCCATCTACCAGTGGTGATTTGTAGCTCTCTACCTACATAGTCTCAAAAACTAGTGTATTGCTTTTGTTAATTAATTAAAAGACGCACAACATCTTTAATTGAATTGGTCAGTAAGAGACTGTTTTACAATTAATTTATCCCACTCTTTACTATTTATCTTCACTGCTCTGATATAAGATTTTGTAGAGAATGAATAAAGATGCTGAAAAATCCTTGCTTGCCGAAAGTTAAGTTCACTAAGCTCTATAAAATTCTTTTTGAGTTTTACAACGTTGTTGGTATTTATTTTGATCGAAAATGAAAAACGAATGCAAATAGAGAAAGACTATTGCTAACTCAATATACATGTACTTATGCTTACCAAAGTTTATCAACTAGAGCTAGAGGTTATTCATACCTAAATGTACTAATTAAATATTCAATGTCTTGGTTTGCATTTATGATTTATAGATGTTATCTTATATAAGCATTATTGAAAAGAGTAAGTAAAACACTCACGGATACAAAACATTTCAGCATCATGTTTAGATCTAAAGCGAGACGGAAATTGAATTGCTATCCCACTTTTATAGTGAACATGATTTCACATTCCCATTTTGTTGTTTCTCTATATTCGTCCAGATAACATTAACTCGCGACTTGTATGGTTATTGAGAATATCTAGCAGGTTGCACGCCGACCACTGATTCTAAATGGTTTGAGCAAGGCCCTGTGATCACACCAGAATGGTAGTATTACAGATTTTATAAGGGGTTACTGGCGAGCACTTTACACTTGAATTTTGTATCACGTTTTAGAAAGCAGATGAAATACCATATTTAGGGAAAAAATACTCTTATTTGAATTGGTGAAAAATTATTTACTAGTAAATCACACTCAAATCAAAAAATAGCTTTAGTCAGGTGTTTTCCACAGAATCAATCAGTAATAAATTGTTTCCTTTAATGCCTTTCGCTTTTAGCACTTTCTGATATGACACACCAGTTTCCATTGCTTCCAGGACAGTCATTTATAGAAACGCAGTTACATTTCAATAAACTAAAGAGTTTCTTAGTTCTTTTACAACAATAATGCTGATTTAATTTCGTATCACATCCCTTGTAAGGTGAGTTTAGGAAAACCGAGGTTTTTGTACAGATTTGTATTTAAATACTGCAATTCAAATCACAAAATAAGACAATCAAATATAAACATTATTCCAACATTCTTTTTTTTCAACCGGACCAAACGGATTCCTTTGCAATATCTTACCTGAAATATAAACATTATTCAAACAGTCAAACATTCTTTTTTTTTCAACCGGACCAAACAGATTCCTTTGCTTACCTGAAACACCTTCGTGTTAATCTTGTACTTTTACAATGCATAAAAAGGGAGTCAAAATTTGTTAGACTTTCAATTTGATTTGCAACATCTTTTATCGTTTTCGAAAGATGGGAGTCTCAGGATTTGTAAGCGTTAGTCTGTGTTAATAGTCTAAATGCACAAATTAGCCACGTTATTCTTGTACGTTATAATAATTTACATTTTATGTTTAATATGCATGATTTAAAGTCCAACAAAGAAAACATATATGTCAACAAATTAACTTTATAAGTCCAACATAGACTGCATGTGCCCAATGCAAATGACAATCAAGATGATCAAGACTATTGGGCTCCCGGTTCCCGGACAGTGATGGGGTAGGATCAACATATACATGTATTTCTCAACTAACAATCAAAATCACCAACACGTCGTTTTATCGCGAATAATTCAATTTATTTCAATTATGTATAAAACTTAAGCCACTGAAACATCTTATGTCTTTAGTACTTGCAAACATTAGTTTAATTTATACCCACTTTTATTCTCTTTACCGTTAAGATAGAGATGAGGAGATAAACTAGAGGCCCTAAGTAGTATAACGGAGTACCATGCTCAGCATTTAACATCAAACAAACCGACACGGTGACACGAGGACGCACCAATGACTAATCACAAATATATATAAGTAAAATTAAAATTGGTGTCACTCTATCGATCCATTGAGACTGGGATGGCCTAAGACTATGTACAGATCGCATGGAGATTTTCTTAATTTTTGTGATCATTTTTTCCTCGTGTCAAATTTCTTTCCAAGGTAGGGGATATATATTTAAGTCATTTTGTAAGATTAATGTCCATAGAATAAAGGTCTTGTGTCAGAAATGACCACTTTCTTTGTAGAATGATACCTGGTATAATGATATGACCATCTTATTTATAAAAAGGAATGTCAGTTAATATCTATTCTCATCTATGATTTTGTAAATAAATCTCCAAAATTGGTAATTGATATTTGTTTTTCTTAGGTACCCACAACGTATGGTATTTTAATAATAAAAAAAATAATATTAAAATATTTATAAAGGATAATTTTTTTTATCCTCAATATGAAAAAAAAACTTGAAATAAGATTTCAAATTGAATCATTATTTAAGTTCACCAAAATATTTCCTCAAGTCCCAGCAATGATTCTAATTATTCATGTTCATAATTATTTCCTTACTTGAACAACTTCTTCCAAAAGTATAATTTGTATGTAGAGATTGAATGTAAAGATTTCCAATGAATATTCGATTTATCAGATACCGTTATGAAGATCTATATAAAAGTTCTTTTATTATTTCCAGATTTTCCGTTTCCTCCAGGGCTAAGTTTTTTTTCTATATTATAATCCTTCTAAACAAGGATGGAGATGTTACCATATATCCCCTGTAAGGCTCATCGCAATACTAAATCAAATTTCAAATTCAAAGAATGTAAAAATGCTATTTCAAAATGTTCAAAGAGGTCCAGGGGTATAAACTAAATCTATTAGATTTTAATAAACTTTTTACATTTAATATTTAATAAACGAACAAATGCAAAAAATGGGGGTCACTGACCTTTCTACTATGACCTTGCGAATTTGGTGACACGATTTTTTTTCTTCAATATATACACTTGGCCATTAGTTAGGGACCACTACCTTTTTATATCAAGTACCATTTTAGATATGTAATATTGGCAAAACTTTAAAGCATAGGTAGTAATTTCCAAGTTAAGTACTAATTTTAGAACATTTTAAAGACAAATTTACCACTGGATATTAAAAACATTCATATAGTGCCATTTGGTTCCAGTTTGAAAAATGTGGACAAAACCCAAAAAATCTGACGCCAAAAAGTGTTTGAGTTTAAAAGCTCAACAATGCCAGGTGTAAAATGCAAGCATGTTGAAACCTTTTGGAAGATAAGAGGAATGCATTTGTTGACATGAATTCGGCGCACTTTGTTAGAAATGAGGAAGACATTGGCACTTCCGGTTACTTTTTCTAAAATTGCCTCCAAATAACATACACAATGATGGAGGTTCTTGCTTAAGGCATTGGTGATGGTTTTTAATGAAAGCGTTACTTATCTCGCTTTTATAACACCATTTTGGGTTATATTCGTCAATTTGCACCCTGCATTTACTGGGAATGCGCTGCCAGGATCACATTTTCTTGTTTTGATTGGTCCCGTTTAGGTCATTATCAGTAAACCTCTCGACTAACCAAATGAAAACCCGTCATTTATGTGAACAATCATTATCCTGCATGACCACGTACGGTATTTAGTGACTTTGACATGATAAAAGCACAACAAATAGTGAAAAAAGGCTTATTTCTAGAGATTTTACTAGGTAAAACTGTAACAAAAGTTAACAATCCCAAAGAGGTTAATTACCAGAATGAGGCCAGAACATGGTGAATTTACTACAAATATTCCATATTTTCACTAGTAAGTTTGTTTTAGGCGTTTTTGCTCTTTAGCACTTCCGGTTGCAAATAAACTTTGGACGTGTTTCTTTATGGTCATATGCTTGCCATAGAATTTAAAATTGTGCTCTATAACTTTTAAACAGACAAATACCTACAAATCATTCAAAAACCTTAAGGTAATGATATACCATTATTAAATGTGTTCCTTTAATGATAAATTCAGTCCACTGTAAACATGGAGATGGAAAGTTTAAAAAGCGAACCAAACTTGTTTTTTTAAAGCATGGGGGTAGCATTTTTGCAACCGGTATTTGAATATCGGAACTTGCATAAATTTAAAAATTTTAAGAATAAAATTATACATTAAATATTAATATCTAAGTACAACATCTTCCTTTATATAAAGTAATAATTTACACATTTTTTTTAATCACTGAAACTTGGTGGTCCCTAACTTATGGCCAAGTGTATATTATTGGGAAGGTGTCACTTTAGTATTTTTCAACTCACGTTGTGAGCTCAGTGGAAACCCATCAGATTTTGGCCATATTTCTCAACTGACGGGCCATCATTTGAAAAAAAACCACGGAAAGAAATTTGGGGTCACGGATCTTCTTTCCTAGATATATAAGAAAAAAATATTTTTTTCCTACACATATCTATATGAAAAAAAATGTCACGCATTTCCTCGCAAATTATCTGGATCAAGAAAATGGATTTTTTCTTAGAAAGAGCATTTAAGATATATTTTTTTCATTGATTAAATTTAAAAAAAAATAAACTTTGCATCTGTTGTATTATTTTAAGTCATTGAAATTGAAATGCAGACTAAAAAAATGCAAGATGTCCAAAAAAGATACCCAGTTAAGACCAATGAACTATCTTAAACCTATTTCATTTTTAGGGGAATCTATCTATATATATAGCGGACCTGGATTTGGTTGACGACATCTCGCAACCACCACACACCCCGAATATAAAATAGTTGGAGCCTAGCCTTTTTCAGATCTTAACATTAATCAAAGGTGGTTCGCTCCTCTGTCTTGAATTAAATAGAAATATTTTAGATATTATGTACAAAAATGGGAGGCTAAAATGTAGGTCCGCGTGCTCCTTTTTAGTGCTTTTAGCTTGTTATGTCGATAGGAACACTTTTCATAATTTTTTTGCACCATAATGCCCCTTTTAAGTGATGATAAGAAAACCCATGGGCAAGCAAGTTTAAAATTGTAAGATGAGCAAATCTCGAGGATCTTGGAAATCTGTCATAAACTCTGAGTGAGGAGAAGCTTGAATTTAGTTATTTCTTATGGTCAAACACAGGGTTTGGTAATGAATGTGCTTGACGCAACAATCAAATCAGATATATCAGAAAGTACAATATGAAATGATTATTTATTGTCCTGGTCGGCTTGTGGTTAAATTGATTGACATTTACTTCGATTTGTAGTCCCACTCTAATGCAGGCATTTTTGTGGTTCTAATTTTAACATAATGTTCTGTGAGGGTATCAAGTACATGTCGACACAAGTTCTTAAGTCTCTTTTTGTTTATGTGTAAAGTGGGTAAACCAAATTTAACGGTTTCACGATAGACGCATATGAGAATAATCCAGACAAAATAATTGGACATTAAAAAAGACAAGATAGATAAAAAGAAGAACGAACAAACCAACAAATCGACGCACATTAATGTAATCAGCAACGCGAACTCAATCTAGTGAACTATGGAGACTTCTACCCACAATTATGTCAAAGCCTTCCAAACGTTAAGTTCCTAACATAAAAGACATTGAGAGTTTTTCTAGGAACAATGCTTTG
Organism: Arcuatula senhousia; assembly: GCA_963971305.1. Classification (NCBI taxonomy): domain Eukaryota; kingdom Metazoa; phylum Mollusca; class Bivalvia; order Mytilida; family Mytilidae; genus Arcuatula; species Arcuatula senhousia. The sequence goes on from OZ020304.1 coordinate 78,787,566, forward strand.
TAGATTACTGACTTATTCCACATCTCATTATTTTCTATTTCATTCCCCGCCTCCGTTCTCCGACCAAAAAAGTCAACCAAGACTGATCACATATGAACTATAGAATCCTTGATCTAATTGATCTGATGATATGACAATAACTATCGGACATCAATCATGGACCTGTTTCCGCGTAGAGCTGTCGGTAACAAGATTCCAACGAACCCAAGTGGCATTAATTGTTTCATAATTATAATGACATTATCGATCTCAACCGAAATTTTGAGTCATTCATTTGTATTTATATACATTTTAAATGACTTATAAGATTCCTGAGAACTTAATTTATCAACATTCAAGATTTCAAGATTCCACTTCAGACACTTTGAGACGGAGAAAAGCGCCATCCTAAGCCGAATTCCCCTTTTGTACTTTTGCTTCCTTACTTCTCTTGGACGTTACGATTCCGTAGTTGGTACACAGGTGCCCCCCATATTTTTTTTATACTGAATGTTTTATCTATTTACAGTACCAGTAGTCCAGGTTTGTCCACCGTGTGCAGTTTTGTGTAACGGAGGTTACAGTACCGGCTATAGACTTCGGAACAAATGTACAAACTGTCAGTGTGAAACCAAAACAGGTATATATTCTAATTATTTGTTGAATCTATTGACAGTTTAAGTCTGCCGAATACTATGGAATCTTTAAAGTTTAAAGTTTAAAAACAAAAGTTGGTGCTGAATAGAAACAATTAAGCAAAATATACCAAATAAAAATAAAACAAACAAAAGGATTAAAAAGATTGGAGGTGTTTTCCGAATAATGTAATCATATTTTTATGTCGTTACATCGCAGTATCATTTGTGATCAACAAAAAACTTAATTTAGAAATGCCCAATTGCACCTTCGAAATGGAAGAGGGGGATTTGTCGAGCAATAAAACCTGGTTGAACCAACCATTTTTTGAAATGCATGTACCAAGTCAGGACCATGGCAATTTTCAGTTTTCAGGTATATCTTCTTTGTTTTTTTGTTTTTTTCTTGGACATTGAGATTGATCCTCCAAGGTCGATAATTAGTTTTTACCTTTATTTATTATACGGGCATATACTGTAAACCAACATTTTTCGCGAGCGATTTATATTCGCGGATTTCGCGAGGAACAGAAACTCGCGAAAATTAATCGTCGCGAATTCAATCATTGTTATAGTAATTTGATTGCTTTTACGACAAATCGCGAAAATAAAAAGCCGCGAAATTGCTCGAAGTATTGTAGTCGCGAAAATAAATTGGTTTACAGTATCTCAGTATTAATTGGGTAGTTTTAAAACAATCGGTAATCACTATTTTTGATCTTTCAGGTCTGCCACAGCTAGTCCCTGTTGTTTTCTGTCCGTTTAAGATCTGCAATAAAAGCTGTGGTTTTATGGGATACAAGCAAGACAAAATTGGGTGCAACTCGTGTGAATGTCAGGAAATCTAATTCGGTACAAGCATTGCAAAAAGAATGCAACTTGAGTGAATGAGAAGAAATTTAATTGGGTATAATCAGTGCAAATTGAATGTTTCGTTTGCCATTGAGTGAAAGTAACTATTGCACATGTGAATGTCTAATTTGGTGCAAGCAATCTGAATAAGGATATCTCGTGTGAATGTATCCAAATGGGGTACGGACAAATCAAAATAGGATGAACTTAAGTGAATATCAGGATATTTTGTATGATTGTTTTGTTGATTTATGGAGTTGTTATTAATAAATTGTTTATTTTTTTTAACTTTTCATTCTTTAAAACCTGGTTTACACAAAGTAAACCTAATCTCTTTTGATTGGTATATTTTAGGAATGCAACTGATGAGATTTTTCATTATAGACCAGCAAACGTTGCTTCCTCAGTATTGATAAAAAAAATACAAACGGTTAAAGGTCAACACAGAAATGTCTATTGAATGACCAACCTAAACACGCTTGTCCTAATTCATTGGTTATACAGGTTAGTAGTATCAGAGCGTGTATATAACTAGAAAATGTGTCTTAGAGCCAGATGTTGGTTCTCCCGTTCTTAAAGTATCACTGACCTTAAACATGAATTACCTGAGATATCGACCTTAACAATTAAGTTGTTTATATATTAAATATCGGTTGCAGTGACCTAATTTCTAGTGGTTGGTGGACATTTAGTGGTGAAATATTATTACTAGTAACCCCTAACATGTAGTATCTAAGATATGGACCTTAACCAATGTCATCCATGCGTAAAATATAGGTCACAGTTACCTTATATCTAGTGGATGATGTCATGTTACCCAAGACACATCTTGTGGTGAAATATCATTGACCCCTAACATGTAGTATCCAAGTTATGGACCTTAAACAGAAACTTAACCAATCATTCACGCGTAAAATACAGACCACAGTGACTTCTAGTAGTTGGTTTGTCATTCTCTCAAATGTGTGTTGATAATGGTTTGTTATTCTCTTAGGTGAGTGTAGACAATGGTTTGTCATTCTCTTAGATGAGTGTAGACAATTGTTTGTCATTCACTTAGGTGGGTGTAGACAATGGTTTGTTTTTTCTCTTAAGTGGGTGTAGACAATGGTTTGTCATTCTCTCAGAAAATTGTTTCAAAACTTTTTTTAGTTTGGTATGCATAGCTAGAAAATAATGAGATGTGGAGTAAGTGTTTTCGACACAGCTCACATGATAAGCGGAAATTTAGAAAAACACCAGCAGCCTTCAGGCCTTCAGGCCAGTAGGCGCTGCTCGCAGTTTTGCAATTGGTCCATGGTCTAAATAAAATGCATATACTGTGGATTCATTTATTTTCGAGGGTATTAATTTTCGTGGTTTGATGAAAAGGACCTGTTCGTGGATTCTTAAATTCGTGGTTTACAGGGCTGAGGGATGCAGATCAATGTTACATTTCCTTTTCGTTGGGTATCAAATTTTGTGGGTCGAGGCCACCCACGAAATAACTAAAATTGATACCCCACGAATAATAATGAAACCACAGTAATACAAATCCAGTCCTGAAATAGTCACAGATAGACCCCTTCTTTAACAAGGAACAGAAACCATCAAAAAGACAAGTACAAACAAAAATAACTAGTTATTTATCTAGAAAAAAAATGAATAGGTAATATTACAAGTTTCACCACGAGTTTTCGCATAGAGGCAAGTAGAGGCGTATTTCGAGAACATTAGAAGCTGCAAGGAACGTGCAATGATCTTTAAGCCACTAATGTCTCTTGTATAAGATTTAACCACATGTAAGGCAATAGGAATATGAAGAACTTAATTAGCTGAGGTTGATATTCATGACCTATCTAAGGCTAATTACCTATCTATATCTATTTCATGCATATCAAATTATATCCCTCATTTCTAGGCGATTTTATTTACCATGGAAAGTCCAGGCGGCCTTTCCATTGATACAAAGGAAAATGATTTTAAAAATATATTCATTTGCCAACCCAATCTACCTACTTTTGGGGATTGAAAACAGGACACAATTATTATTTATTATAATGAACAGATAAATACCATGTATTATTGTTTACATATTTCAGTTTGTTTATAGGTTTTTCTTAATGGTTATTGACCGTTTGTATAATGCATTGCAATAGTTTGTTTGTATTATTCTGGCTATGAATTTTTAGACCATTTACATTTAAGTGTCGGCTACAATTTTTTGTTTTTTTGTTTTTGTTACATGTGTCCAAGTTTTGTGTCCGTGTAAACCAAAGAGCGGTCCGATAATGGTTTTAAAATTCTTAAAAATGAAAAGAAGATGTAGTTACTGCATGTGTAAACAAACAATTTTCAAAATTCACTAGCTTATTTTTCTCTGCAAAATGTACCATTTACAACTTAGCAATACCGTTAAAGTGTAAGTTCGCGATTTTTTCCAAATTTGTACATTGAAAGACTATCATATAAAAATAACTTTGATGAATTCCTAGCGCTCAAAGATGCATAGTTAGGAAAGTAAAAAAATTCTATCCATGGAGGCCCGAGACCATAGTTATTTTTTCCAAATTTTTAATGCATTTTCAATATAGCCTTATGTGAAATTAAAAAAATTGCACCATTTCTTTTTAAATGAAACTTTGGCCACATAAAGTTCATTAGCTTCCAGAACATTAGTTAAAAATTCAGAAAATCCTACCATCTAAAAAAATTTTGATTTTTTTTTTAAATTTACACCTAAGAGGGTCAGAAAAGAGGTGCTTGAAAAATGAAAAAATCACCTTTTTGCACTTAGCCGAATCACAACTTTATCAATGAATTTCAAAAAAATTAAAGTTTGATAAATTTATACAATCTTTAATCTCTCATTTCACTCCAAGTTCATCCTTTAGTCATAAAAACTAACATTACAATAGCATTTACAAGAAATACTATGTTTTAATAGGGACTATATTATTGGACAACGAAAATTGAAGGGAGCTAACTGTGGTCTCGTACCTAATATGGAGGGTCACGTGATTTGTACTAGATGGCGCTGTTCAAAGCCTGAATGTTGCATCCTATACCCATGTGGTATTTACCGATGTGTACCACAACGGACAATTTGAAATAATTATAATTATGCCCCCAATTATGTCGGGAATGATAAAATAAAAGTCAGTCTCATGATTGATTGTGAGACGTTTAAAAATGGTACCAATCGTTAAGTTCAGAATTAATTCGTAGAAAAATATAGAATTTTTAAATATTTTTTTTTATTGGCCGTACAGACATTTTCGGAAAATATATATTTCAATTTTCAGTATGTAGAATTGCCCTATACTATTTCTTTTATACATTCGGTTTAAAATTTATGGTTCCCTGACACCCTACTGGGATTACGTTGCATGATTCGTTTGAAGTGATATTATGATAATTAGTCCTTCCGTGCAAACCATCGCACCACAGGGGCTTACTTATCGTTTTCTGTGTATAAGACTTTATTCCCTTCTACAAACCACTGGCACAACAGGGGTTCACCTGCCGTTTCCTGTGTGTGTTTATTACCCCCGTGCAAACTTTCGGCACCACAGGGGTTTAATATTGTTTCCTGTGTATTAGAAGTTGACATTTACCTGGTTGGAATGGGTTCTAAAACACTTTCTTTTAACGAAAATCAATCCCTTTGGTCCGCCAGTGTCGTTTGAACATTTAAGTGCGAAAATAATAATAAAATACCCTTTCTAATTAAAAACATATAAAAACAATAAACTGTAGGAATTGTTTTTTGTCTTGCAAATAATTATGTAGTTAATTAATTGTTTTTCCAACACTTCAAAAGCGAAAAAGGTGGGAACTAAAACTTTTTAAACACATTTTTAATTTGGGTACTAGTATTATGGGTACCATGCATGATGTAGCACCACGCTTTGGCTGATTGATATTTGTAAGAGAAAGGTAGTCAATGGAGTGAACAGGTGATATTGACACCTGCTGATTAATTATACCGTATACTGATTAAGAAATTATTATAAGATGTGCCGGTCGAAATTCTTAAAATCGAGCTGTGGTGGGTGTGTCTAAAGCGGGTTGAGTGCTGCAAGGAAATCTTTGATTGGAGGAGCACCATAATTGATCTATGATATCTGTCAATTATACCTGTAATTAACCCATATCCAGAAATCTATATCAATTTGCTAATTAGCATTTTATAAAATCAGGAACGTTTACGGTCATAATTTTTACTATAGGAGCAAAGGGATATTATTTCTATATTGAATAAATTTCAATAAAAATATCTTGCACACAGGTTGCGGGGGTTGATTTTGGAAGAACACGTCAGTGGCTTAATATTAAGACACCACTGGACATTGGGCTTTAAAATTTCAAGGTTCCTCAGCTGTGTAAAAATTTGAGGCGTGGGGTCCTTCATGAGCTATATAAAACATGGCGGATAATTGTACAAAATGAAGAAATTTCGGTTTTGGATACATTTTTGGCAGGTAATAAACAAAGTGTAAACAGCTTGCGGGGGTCGAATTCTATGCATCAAACAGCAAATTATTAGACAAAACAAACCATATAACCATAGCTAATAAACTCTAGGTTCCCACGAAGCACAAAAGTGGTCAAATTTAAGTCGTCGGTTCATTCAGACGTCCAATTTGCATCAAACTTTGTTCAAAATCTTTGTTTTTATCCGCCAAAGAAACTTTGAGGAAGTCAATTTATTATTATAAACAATATCGGTTACGGGTAACACCCTAAAATATTCCGGATTTCTAAAAAGTTAAAAAAGCATGTGCCCGTTACTAATTAAACAAGTTTTGTCACGTGACCAGTAATCTAATTTGCATACATGAATATTAATGAGGAAAAGTGGTATTCATTTCTGGCTATGCAACGGGGCGTGGCAGATCTTCCATGGATAATGATCGTAAAGGTTAATGATTTTAATTTACACCTGTGTATTTATCAAGAACTGAATTTATTGTCTTAAATATTTGAAAAAAGGACTGAAAACTAGGGCTACTGTGTCAATAAATATTTCAGATTATTTACTATTTGGAATTATAATTAATTATTTTAAAACAATTTAAGGTTTAAGTAAACTATTATCTTGCTATTTCGACAAAAAAAAACCGCGGGATTAAAAAAATTATCAATGCCAAATTATTCATATTTCAAATCATTATTATGATCGACAACATCGGCCTTATGTTACAAATATCGTCAATTGGTTAATGTATTTATCATTGGAGATGTGACGTCACATCTCCAATTGAGCTATCCCATAATTCATCATTGTTCATAGCATGGATGCGCCCATATGGTCTTGTGTATTGGAATAAAATTATGAATATCTTTCTTACTATATCGTTTTCAATGCCCAAACCCGGCATGATGCCTACTCTCATTATAATAAATCAAATAAACTAATAACTCAAAAATCGCGAACTTACACTTAAGGAACGTTCCATGCAAATGACTCAGAGATATCTGCAGTAAGGCATTTTCGTCCAAGCTTTTTGTAAAGTTCTTATAAATTCCTCATCTGAGTATCGATAATAAAAAAGATAAATAATTAACATTTACTAAAACAAATAAAATAAAAAATTAGGAACAAGAAACAAATTATAGCTTGTGAATACGGAATAAGGAACAGATAATGAAAAGGGAATAAGGAATAAGTAACCAATTTGACGCCCATAAAAATAAAAAAAAACAAAATGCTGCATATTCCCACTAGGAGGAAAACAAATGGTACTCTGGTTAGTTAGTTAGTTAGTTATTGCTTTACTCATAAGCAGCACGATTTCGGCTATATCCGGGAGATGAACATGAAAGTGGCAATACAATGAACATGAAATGATGATGAAGTGGAGGAAATGGGGACACAAGGCCAATCGGGTAGGAGAGTTTTGACTGTCACTGGAAACAGGAGTGATGGGTAGGGACCGGAAATTTTGCCTCCTGCATGGGGATCCTACGGGTCCTACTCTTACCGAGACCTGCAGCAGGGTTCTTTAACGTGCGAGGAACGTGGCATTTTTCCCAACACGGTGTACCACTATGGTTTGCGGTCAGGTTTTCCGCATTATCGCCTGACGACCCCGCATCTCTCGATGTCAGGGCTGCCCCATTCAACCACCTGGGGCACACATCCAAGTCGCTTTGTTGGCAAAGCGGCCTGACCCGATGTCAGGTTTCTGATCGCTCTTTAGTGGACTTTTACCGACAAGCTTAGCGCTGCTGCGGGCGTATTCGCCACCCGGAACCCGCACAGGACAAACAAATGGTACAATTTGATAACTAGACATTTTCACTATAAGCCGATACCGAAACCGAAATCGAAACCGAAACCGAAACCAATATCCAGTTATTAAAACTAAAAAAGCTTTTGTTTATTCGCACTGTTACTAAACTAATTAGATAATGCTTTCGATAAGTGTTCGAATGCACAATTGTTACATTTTGTATCTTTGTAAGTTGAACACACAACTCATTATGGCCGTGTCAGTTTTAGAAATCATAAACTTGGAGTTGATTTTATTTCGATCTTCTTGAAATGTATGTAAGCAACGAAAGTAAAATTTATTAAGACATAAATAAAACTTGAATATAAATTAGGAAATATTTTATTTCATTTTAATTAATTCTATTTTCAAATCCTAATCAGATTCTGTTGACTCCGATGACGAACTTGATCCAAAAAGTTTTTCGGCTTTTGGCAGGATAACCTTTAATAGTTGGTTGTACATTTTAGTATTTTCCATTTCCATCCTCTTTTGTTTACTGATTTTAGATTTCTTCTTTGGGGCTTCTTCGTGAGATTTTCTTTTTTTCCCAATACCTTTTGATGTTGATGGTTTAGGTTCATCACATTCAACTTCTAAAATCATATAAAATACATCTAATTAAAATGAAAAAAAAAATATTTGTTTAAGTTATTTTTACACAGATCTTGACTAGTCTTTCGTTTTATGATTGTCAATATTTTTCATGTAATGTTGTGTCATTTATGTATAATTTTTCAGAGAATTTTAATGTATGTGTTTGTAATTGAAAATTATAAATAATTAAAATATTACACAAAAACAATATTATCTTACCAGAAACTGAGGAATCATGGTCACTCTGATGTTTATTAGCAGGAGAAATGGCCCATTTTTGTCGAATGTCTTGTTCTTTATCTTTGTCTTTTGAAATTACTTTAGTGGAGATTGTCTCCTGCATTTGGCAAACAGCTTCCAACTCTTTGCTGTAAAATATATTACAATTTAATAAAGTAATGATAAATGGAATATGTATCAAGGAAAGGAGTTTGTTTTATAATGTTTTTGATAAGCTTTGTCAAAGTATCTTATTAGGGTAGTATATTTTAGTCAGATTTTGACAAAAACATGATAATAATATTATAAATTACAACGAATTCTATTGTTGGGAATTGTATATTATTAAGGTGATACAAAAGAAGTGTCTTAGTGTATACATTTAAATGTGATAACAAACAAATAGGTAACCGTGTAACATTTTTGTAAAATAAAACCTAAAAAAGTCGAAATCGATATTTTTATATAGATTATTATATATAATGATTATTACAATATATTCAAATCTATGAGATTGTATGGAAGAACATAGGAGGATTTTATTTTATCTTCCAAAAGTTAATAAGTTTTACAAAAACTAAATAAAAACTAAATTAATAATAACCTTAATTCTTCATCAGTAAGATTTTTCTTTTTCGAGAGCATAAGAAAAATCTGGTCCCTCACTCTGGATTTCAATTTATTTGTTGGGGTTGTGGCATAAAACTCTGCTACTTTACATGACAGTTTATCCTTATTTTCAATGATTTCACCGACGATACTTTCATAGTCGCCAGGATGGACTTGGTAGCATCTTAGTATCATTAGCAGTTCAGGTTTCTCACATTTAATGTTTTGTCTTGAACCTACAAAATGTAAAAAATAAAAAATAATGCTGTTTTAAAGTTAAAAATCATATTTGAAGTATTTAGGTTTTTAAATGAAATGTAAATTTTTAATGGTGTTATATATAATAATTTCAAGAACTAAGGTAGCACACGTTTTTTAAATTCTAAATTTAGACGCAAACAGGTAAAATATGTGGTTCAATATTTAGAACAACAACAAAAGAATAGTCCTATTTTTCGTACTCTATAGTATTTTTTGTGTTTGGGTGTAATTAGCTAATATAATGAAAGAAAAGAAATTAACAAGTTTAGAGGTAAGTCTGTTATCAGTTCATTATAATTAACTGATTAAGTTAATACCCGACATACAGTGTACATGTACGTCTGAAGTCCATATAACAATAATTGCACATTTTAATTTAATTAATATCAAAATACAATATTACCTTTTAAAGATAGCTGTTTTCCTTTTGAAGCCATATTTTTCAACGATAAACCTTTGTATCGAGTAAATGTCAACAAATGGGTATATCCATTAAGGGTCTGTTCGAATTTTAAGAGTGAGTTGGTATATCCAATATTGGTCCGTTCGATTGTATATTTTTAAGAGCCCACTCGAATATGCATGTTTTCGTCCTAGAGATAAAAAATCTTTATTAACAAAATACATTGAAAAAAATATCTCATTGAATATTCATGTGTGTAACCCGAGAATTTAATTTAAAATATTTTTGCACAGACCATTTTAGTTTTTAATGTTTTTATAAGAATCATAGAGTAATAAAAAGCCGATTGAAAATATATTTACTTTTATTCCTTTTAGAGATCTCAGATGATGTGTCTGATGCTCCTTCCACCTCCCATCTACAGAAAAAAGTATGCTAAGTCGAAGATGAAGAAACAAATATCATTCATGTCTTTAATTAAACCACCATGTAAAAATAATAAAACAAAACAGAACAGGATGATACAGCTTCTTATGTTTTTAGCCTTGATAGGCAATGTTCGGAAGTCTAACACAACATTCCGACATAGATTATTACCAAACGAATACATATATCCATTTGAAGGTAAAGATGTATACAGCCAGTTTTGTAACCGTGAGTTTGATTTCTTTGGAATCACTGGTGAAACATTGGACAGTTTTCAACAAATGTATTGGTTGTTGATGCGAGTACTTGCAACAAACAGACAACGTATGAGGTCGCCTATTTTAATCAGTTGGAAGAATAAGCTTCTGATGACACTCATCTGGCTCCGATCGTATCCAACATTTCAGAAATTGTCTCTCATGTTCGATGTTAGTTTAACTTGTATACATAAAACCGTCCACGAAATATGGCCAATTTTACATCATACGTTTAAATCATTAATATCCTGGCCAGCAGTCAATGAATGGCAAAATCTTAGAGGGACCTGGCCAGAACTAGAAGAGGCTGTCGGGTGCATTGATGGGACATCACACAGAATTTATCGTCCAAAAGAAAACCAGGGCTTATTTTATAGCGGCCATCGACACATGCATTGCGTCCACACACAAGTAATCATTGATTGTAATAAAGAAATTAGATATCTAAAGTCAGGTTTCCTTGGTCATAATAACGACGCGATGACATACAGACTGATGGATGACATTGGTCCAAATGGAACATTACAATTTCCACAGAATTGTATTTTGCTTGGAGATACTATATACCCATCAGAACACCCTATAGTTACTCCTTATACATTGACACAGTTACTGGCCCAAGACGTAGATACTCGTCAACAAAGTAAAAATGTCAACAAACTAATTAGATCAAGAAGGGTATATGTTGAACATTCGATACGAGAAGTGAAAGTTTATAAGATAATAAGCTCTCTATACAGACATGACCGGAATGACATTGCGCCAATTGTTGAGTTATGTGCAGCACTAACGCTTCGAAAATGCATTGTTTAATAGTTTCAATAAAATGATAATATATTCTTTTTTATAATTATGTAGCTTTAATTTGATAATGTACACTTAAGCTTACTATTGGTTTCGATTTCGGTTTCGGATTCGGTTTCGGTTTCGGCTTATAGTGAAAATGTCTACTAGTAGGAATTCATATCCACAAGTTGGTTACCCTATTTATTGTTCAAATCGTCATTTATGTGGTAGCATATTCTCTTTTACAAGAAAGCCAGCAATCCTTTCTTGTTTTTTTGTCTGGGTAAATGGAACGTAGAAAGAACCTTTCCTCTAGAAAGCGTGCTTTAATGAAACGTGGTCAAAGTCCATCGAAAGCTGGCTGTTTCCATTGGTCGCTGTTAATTTACAGCTGAACATAGTTCATTGTTCAACACAGTCGGTTGTACCGCAACTTTAGAAATTCGTCTTTCCTCTACAGTTAGATGGGGGTTAATATATATATGTATATATAAACAATAACGCATTGTTGTCTGGGAGGTTTCTCAACAGAAAAAATAAAAGAAGATTACCGTAATAAAAAATATAAATAAAAAATACAATCCCCAAAATTTACTTTGGTAATGGGAACTACTTTGATAGTAACAATTAACTTAAAAGGCATTTTTTCGAGCAATGCTTGGTTTTGTTTTTCAGAAAAAAAAATGACAATAGGAACTAGTGTTAGCAATGTTAAGTCAGTACAAGTACACTTATAGCCCACAAGCAGGAAAGCCGTGACTGAATTTAACAAATCAAAAACTAGACAAAATCTTTCACTCGCGTGTATCATTGCTTGACATTGACAAACACTTACTGCCAACAAATGATTTCTCATCAGATCTTCCCAAGATGATACCCTCTATATAATTGGAATATACATCTGATCACCAGTAAGGTGTGGAACCTCCTATTAATGACGGTGTCTCAGAGTTCGTATTGATTCAGATTCATTAACAGAGATGATGTGGATAGGAGCAGTACTGATGTTGGTACCTTTGATCGTCCAAGGTAAGACAGGATTTACAATTTTCTTCAGGGGTATATTTGGTGACAGGGTGTCCCATGAGAAATGGGGTGTATGGTGACGGGGTATCTTTTGAAGTATTGATTCAGATTCATTAACAGATGTGGATAGGAGCAGTACTGATGTTGGTACCTTTGATAGTCAGTTACAATTTCCTTGGGATGTTCCGAGTGAGTTAAGGTCTCAGGGTATCTTTTATAGTTTTGAGTGAGATTCCTTTTTTTAGAAATATAACTGGTACCTATCATACTAGTCCAAGGCAAGACAGGGGGCTAGAATTTTCCCGGAAAGGAGGTTATTAAATAACGGTAACAGGTCATTTAATGTTTGACATCTCTGACGCCGCGCATGAAGTTGACTCAACAAACGTAACGTCTTGAATTCGTTCAATAAATATTGACGTCCTGACTAGTCGTGGTGCCCGAATATCCTGAACAGCCTATATGTACATGCATGCGTCCTCAAGAAAGTCATCGTACTCTAGATTTTGCACTTGAAGTGAATTATCGCGGGTGTATCTGTTTCGTATATGCAAATCGTTAGTAGGTTTCTGAAATTTTATTTTTGACAAGGTCTAATACATTAATAGCACCAACTGTTGCTGCAATTGTCCTGTGGTATTAGGAAAGAATATAATTATTTTTTTTTCTATTTGAATAGTTGAATTTAAAAATTCACGTAAAATTATTGTCTGTCAAGTCGAACCGCAAAAGGATCATTTTGAAAAATTAAATCGTTTTGAATAAACAGTGAGATCATCAACATGATCAAGGGAATTGTGCCACGTCCGACGTCTTAAAAAAGGGCGCATAACAAAAATATTGGGCATTTTATTTATGCTATATTTTCAAAGACCTTCGTACTACACAGGAGCTGGACTAGGAAGCAAATAAACAGCACAATTTCTTGAAATATCTGTTTTTACATGCTATCAGCGGCGTCACGGACATGACCCGATTCTTAACAAAGTGATTGGACATCGTATTTTTCGATTTTTCGCTCAAGATATTACAATTTTTTATTATCGAATTCTTCCTTCCACGTCTTTGATGGAGAAAAAAATTATTACATGTTACGCACGACGAGAGCAACTTTTGTAACCTAGGCGATGGTCATTTTTCGTCATTTTCACTTTGAAATTCGCAAAGTCATGTAGTGAAAACCTTCTAAAAACTGCATTCAAAATATGAAGGGCTTCCGACGAATTGTCAAGAAAGTATGAATTATTAAAAAAACTATATCTTTATTTTTCTCAATGTTACAAATTACACGTATCAAGCAATAAAATGTAAATCCTCTGAGATTTGCAAAACTGGAGTTTCAACATTGTAGTCATCTGTCCTGTGTAGCTGTTACAACAAAAGTTTTCTGTGTTTATTTTCATTGAACACTTTTTGGGTTAAATATTCCTATATATTTTTTGTTTAAATTATGTATGATGTTTTCAATTCTATTCTATTCTATTCTATTCTATTCTATTCTATTCTATTCTATTCTATTCTATTCTATTCTATTCTATTCTATTCTATTCTATTCTATTCTATTCTATTCTATTCTATTCTATTCTATTCTGTTCTGTTCTGTTCTGTTCTGTTCTGGTCTGTTCTGTTCTGTTCTGTTCTATTCTATTCTATTCTATTCTATTCTATTCTATTCTATCATCTCTATTCTATTCTATTCTATTCTGTTCTATCATCTCTATTCTATTCTATACTATTTTATTCTACTCAATAAATGCCAGTAATTCAGTCAAACAGGTCCTTTGAATACTAGTAGATTGAACTCTTTGGGAGGGTTCACATTCCACAGAAACCTTTTTTTGATGTTCTGAAGAGAAACAGGCTGAATAAATCATGATAAAAGTTTAACGTTGTTTTTGTTCTGAAACAGAAATATAGATATTTTACTTTTTTTCCCTATTGGTTATGGAAGTTTTTTCGTGATTATACATAAACGACAGAACTACCTTGCCCTCGAAAAAAAAAGTTCATATGGCAAAATCTCTCACAAAATTGCTACGTGGTGGTTAAATTCGGAAGAGTAGGACATATTAAGCGGAAACGAAGAAATGAGACTTCCTTGGAAATCTTCATTTCAAAGGACCATACATCAGATAGAACAAACTTGTATGGTGATATGGACAACTTCGTAAGATGTTCTTGCTACATACAAGTAAGATGTTTAGTGAACGATGACAAATGAGGCTTATTGGGTAATTTTCCTGTTGCGATCTTTGTATGCGATATTACATGTATAAATATGTCAATTTTCCACCGCTAGAAATTCATGCCATTTTCCTATATTTGTCTTTGAATTGATTCTTAGCAGTTCATTATGGATACAATTATACATAATATTTAGATGTTCCTGGTCTTCGATACTGCTTAAAGCAGTCAAAGTAATTATTATTTTTTTTTGTGAAGAAGGATTGAAGAACCTTGTAATTAATATTCTATTCTAATATACAAGCCGCCGGTGCTTTTTCGCGACAGAAATCTTAATAACATCTAAAAGTGACAAGTTTTCATAAAACTTTTGCGCAGTTTTGTTGATTATGAAAACAAGAAATATTTTTGATTATTCTTTTCTATTACAGCTGAGAAAGTTCAGGTTGAGAGTGGGTGCTTCATTGAGTGTCGCCATCTGTGTAACGTGGCAGGGAAAGAATTGGCCACATCATTATGTCCCACCTGTGTGTGTGAGTATCATTATCTAAAGAGGGGACACTGCTCTCTTAGCAATACTCGTATATTCCTTTCATTTCTCTTTATCAATTGTGTAATTTACAGCTGTAATTATGGTACTTGTAAATGACATGAAAATATCTCCATATATACTATGCATAGAAACTTTAAGCTCCTCTTTATCTTGACGATTAAAAACAATACCCCTCCCCCATTAAATAAACATGCACACGCGCACAAAAAAAAAAAAACAAATGCCAGTATGCCATTTTTTTTTTTATTTCGAAAACTTTTCCCCAACAGAAATATTTTATACAAAATAGCTAGTTGTATTCATTTAAAACCTTTTAGGCTTTTATCTTTAATTTTTCAGGTAAAAAGTCGGTATTATAAGTTTATTCTTTATTTTTAGGTTGCCCCCAGGTAAAGTGTCGGTATTGTATGTTTGGTTATGTTGTGGCCCAAGGATCTGATGGATGCGTCAGCTGTCGGTGCAGATGGCCCATGTAGGGTGACCAAAGCTGTCGGTGTAGCTGGTCCATGTAGGACCAGGAGAAACTTACAATAAACGTGCCTAATTATGTTGTTTTAGCAATGATCATATCATAAAATTTCAATACAATAAAATGTTGATTAAGGTATGTTTTCATTGATATAAAAGTTGGAGTACTTTCGGTAAAGGTGTCTTCCTTAATACGGGTCCGGGCACATCATATTAAATAAAGTTGATAACTTGACTCATCACAATAAAATTTTCATAATGGTTTGATGTTTGAAGATTTTTTAATGCCACATGTAGCTGTCTTTGTACCTTCTTCCAAGTCAATGAAAAACGATTTAAGTCTGTTTTTGCCTTCAAAAACGATAAAACGATTTCCTGTTTCGCGATGCTTTTGCTATAGGACCTAAATATCGTGAGCCTAGACGAATCAACTGGAGCTATAATTTTAGAGTAAAAAGGCGATGTCAAAAAATGAGATAAGAAAGAACAGGAGAAAGAATGTGACGTTTTGTCAAAATGGGTTGAAGCTGTGAGATCGTTGGTTTTGAAAAGAGTCAATTCTTTAAAAGGGTCAACGAGCACTAAGGCAACATCCATTTTCAGCAAGGCTGATCTTGCCAAAACATTGTCCACCTTACCTGACAAATATTTTTTGGCTTGCGGATAAAGCACAAAATAACACCATTTTTGTGTGCAAGAAACACTATATTAACAATTTGACAGCTAAGATTGGGGTTGGTTACTTTGTCATCAATGAGTCTAAGAAAAAGAATAAATATACAGAAGACCAAATAATAGAAATGCTGATTTTTTTTCTCGACAACATATTTGTTCATTTTGGTGGATGTGTTTTTCAGAAAACAATAGGGATTCCAATGGATACTAATTGTGCATTCATATGAAGCAGACTTCTTACAAAAAAGATCGTAGACTGGCTCTCTCTTTTAACCTCACTTTCCGTTATATTGACGATGTCCTTTCACTGAACAATTCTCGATTTAGTTACTTTCTGCATCTCATATGTCCTCAGGAACTTGAGATAAAGGACACAACTGATTCTAGGAGGTCTACTTCATATTTAGATCTTCATCTCGAAATAAACTCTCAAGGAAAACTTTCAACAAAGTTCTATGAAAAACGTGATGACTTCAAATTTCCGGCTTCCCCGTCCTCTCCTGCTAATGGAGTTTACGAATCACAATTGATTCGTTACCTCAGAGTTTGCGGGAATTACACTCATAGACAGATATGGGATTTCCATCTCTCAGATGAGTGCAGATGTTGGTTTTTCATAGGCTTTTTTTCCTTTACTGGATTTGACACAGTGAATTGGAAATTGGCAGCGCGACGGGTGTGCTATAGCAGGCAGGAACCGCTTACTCTTCCGGGGCACATGAGATCACTCTCATTACGACAAGTAAATGATATTTAGTAGTTTTTGTGTTTCCGTGTTTTAAATGTTGTCTGTTTTTTTCGTCCTGTCCTTGTTTGTGTTTGCTAGTTTTGCCTCTGCCCTTTCGGACTTCGACATTCGGAAACTACAGACACCAAATGTATTTTTTTTGGCCATCATCATCTCCCTGTAATAAATAGAATAATACATAATGTTACAAGTTTCAAAGAGAGAAACAATGATTTATGGGAAATTCTGAAAAATTAAAATTTCAATTGAATGTATGCAGAGCTACATATGGTGTACTCGCTACGTATCATGTATGGGCTCAGCGGACACAATGTTTTATGAGTTTCTTATTGAAAGGGCCATAATCCCCACAAAATGTTAAGGATAAGAATATCCTAATAATGTGCTTATGGAAGGTTCATACCAAGTTAGCTACCATGTGACGGACATGACAAAACAACGTACAAACCTCTCCTTACAAAATGGGGAGGATATGGCAGAATGATTAACATAGCTAGGTTCCTACGTACCCATGATGACAGCTGCATCAAATCTCTATTCACGTGGATTATAACTGTTTTAAAAACGTGTATCAGATATATTTGTGAACTTGTTAAATGCAATCTCTCCTGACCATGCATCAAGTTACAATTGTATCAAATGTACTGTTAAAGGTGAGAAACTGGTGATATATTCACATGTCTTATTTCTAAATACATCGTATAACAACTCCACCACTGCCATGTGAGCCATTGAACAATATATCTTTTACATAAACAGAATAAGAGAACACATTCAGAAGATTGTTATGTACTAGAGCATATTGCAAGCTTCAATGGATGGTTTTCATAGAAGATTTTTAAATTGGTGTTGTGTCATGTACATCTCATCATTATCTATAATGAACACTCTGTAATTTCAAGGGAAGGTTACTATTTATTTTGTAGCAGGGGTTCAAGTACTTGTTTTTCTAAGAATTTATATGGTGGTATGTCTACTACAAATACACATGATAATTCAATTGGATATGATAAAACACTTGTTTTCACAGTTACATTTTTTTTTTTCAATCTTGTGTTGGGAAGAAATAACTAGTTAGTTACATCGTACATTTAAAATGACTGTTTTGCTAGTCATAAAAGGGAAGATACAGACTTTAACTGTAAATCATTGAATATGATTTAAGATTCCAGGTTAACCCTGGAACTGTTTGATCTGATCCGGGGATCTCTTTCCTTGGTTTAACCAAGTATGTTGGCACTTACTCCATTAAATCACTGTTAATGAGGATGTTATTGGGAAACAAATGCAACATAAATTTCAGGTCATACTGTAAGAATAGAAGTCACAAAACATTAGCAGTATTGATGTGATATCATTCAGATATGTGTGTACAGTCGTTATAAAGGGCAATATCAATTTTAAAATGATAATTATCAAGAAGAAAACAAGAGACATGTCACAACACATCTTACATTAAAACTAAAGAATATGGAATATGTACCAGAAAGACACGATCCACATATTGAAATGATTTTGATAAATGTACAACAGCAAAATTTCACTGCGTGTGAAGCGCTTTTCTGGATTAACCTTCATCAGACACGCTAGGAGTAGAAAACTTGGAAAACCGGTAGAATATTAGATCTGATTAAACAAAACCAGAAGCCAAAAATATTACAACAATGACCAAACAGATAAATTTAACAAATTTTAAAGAAATAACCAAACGTTGTCAAATTTAGGAAATATGAAAACTGTGTCTTTCCAACACATATTCCAGTACTCGAAAATATATAAGAGCATACAACTGAAGCACGGGGAAGCTTTCTACGACCTGCACACGGCACTATATATATATTATAAAGCCAAACTCTGAAATAATATTAAAACGAAAGAATATTGAATATGTGCCAGAAAGACACGATCCACATATTGAAATGATTTTGATAAATGTACAACAGCAAAATTTCACTGCGTGTGAAGCGCTTTACTGATATTCTACAGAAATGTTAACATAGGGAATTATACAAGGAATTTCAAGAAGCAATTTTAAGCAAAGAAAAAGTGAAGGAATGCGGTCCGTTGACATGGGGGAGATCAACACTCTAAACAGGAAGCTGAAGTCACACAGTTCTGCGAACCCCTAAAGACTTATAAAAAAAAAGATTTCAAAACCCGGATTTTTATATTTGCAACTAAAACTTATTGCCACCTGTAGGGCGTTTAAACAACTGTACACTGAACAAATGATATTTGCAATGGTCCTTTCTTTGTTTAGGTACCTAAATAAAGGTTTTAGTTCGCTGGCAAATTTAAAAATAAAAAGGTAACAAAATAAATATATTTGATGAATAGACAAAGGTAAAAATAAGCTTTAAAAATTCATAGGCTGCTAACCTCGTTTTTGAAAAGTAATTCATATTTGACAGGGAAAGGCTCTTTCTGACTTTTTCAAAGGATTAACATTAGCCTTGCTTTAGTGTAAAAACCTATAAAAAATAACAAAGAAATTTATGAAAAAAATTGCATATTATCTCTAAATGACCCAATAAATCTTATTACGAAAAGAATACAGGGGCTTTCTGGGCAAACAAATTATCTCTAATATAATAGTAAAATCCAGATGATTCCTGAAATCGACAGAATCTCAACAAGAGGCTTCCAGGACCCTGAATCGCTCACCTGGTCCTTAGGGCAATAAGGGTCTCTTCTGTATGGGGTCATCTGACAATTTTAATCAGATAGAGACTTTTGTAGAGCTTGAAATAAGCTGACGTTTAAACAGGTAACAGCTATCTTTATCTGCAATAGTTTTCATTCTATATATGACAAGCACAGGAAAAGATGTTATTTTTGCCTTCAAAGGGCCATAACCCATTTAAGGGGTCTTCTGACAACTTTAACCCAATCGAGACTTTTGTAAAGCTTAATGAGCTGAAGGTTTTAGCAAGCAACAGCTTTTCTCTGTCTGCAATAGTTCTCACTTTATAAGGGAAAAACATAAAAAATAAAAAGCTACGTCGAGCGCAGCATGATACGACCGCAACAAGTTTAACCCTGTATGTTAGAGGCCCAATATGGATAGTCCATTGCTTTGGTCACATGAAGCCCATGGTGGACTTACAAAGCTTTTTGACACATGCATCCTGTGGTGGACTTAAAAATGCATTTTTGACACATATATATTTACATCAAAATCTAATACATAAAGTCTTATTTATATACATGTATTAATTTACAATTTTTGCCCTTTGACCCCTAATTTCTCAAAAACGGTAAAAGATATTGCACATCTCGTTTAAAAATAAGGCAGGGATTTTCACAAGGAATATAATAAAAAAAAAGATTTTGAAAATCGGACCAAAAACAAAAAAGTTGATTTTATGGGCCTGGCCTGTCTTTAGCCCCCTATAGCAATGTAATGGTGAAATACATATCAAAATCATTGACACATTTAGTAAACAGAATTTTATGAGCACTTCAACAATTTTTTTTTCAAAATTGAATGAATAATAAACATTCTACAACAGTTTTGTCAATACACCCGTTTTAGCCCCTTTGGCCCTTTTTTCTAAAACAATAGGGGCCACAATACCCAAATACAAAACCAACATTCCTTAAGTGGATATAATCATCATATTTAAACTTCATAACAATTGGCTGGCCAACTACAACTTAATATTGGTAAAAAACCATTTGCCTGGACAAACTTTTAAAAATGGCATTTTTGGCCCCTTTGACCCCTAAATTCTCGAAAACGGTATGAGATATTGCAAATCTGATTGAATAATGCAGGCAGGGATTTTTACAAGGATTCCAATGAAAAAAAGATTTTGAAAATCGGACCACAAATAAAAAAGTCGATTTTTTGTGTGTGGCCCTATTTTGACCCCTTATAGCAATGTAACGGTACAAGATACATCAAAGATGTTGTTACATTTTGTTGAGAGAATTTATTGAGGAATACAATAAAAAAAGAATGATCAAAATCGGATGAAAATTAATTATTCTACAGACGTTTTGTCAATACACCCGTTTTAGCCCCTTTTGGCCCTTTTTTCTAAAACAGTAGGGGCCAGAAACCCCAAATGCAATACCAACCTTCCTTTAGTGGTTATAAACATCATATCAAAATTTTATAACAATTGGTTTACTACAACTAAAGTTATTGCACGGAAACCAAAGTGTCTACAGACGACGACGACGACGACGACAACGACGACAACGACATCGCCATAACATAATACGATCGCAAAAAAATTGCGGTCGTATAAAAACACTATAAAGAGGTCATCTGACAATATCGACCCAATGGAGACTTTTATAGAGCTTACTGAGCTGAAGGTTTAAGGAAGCAACAGTCAGCATTTCTCTATCTGCAATAATTTTCATTCTATAAGGCAAAAACATGAAAAAAACCCGCTATTTTTTACCTTCAAAGGGCCATAACCCCTATAAGGGGTCATCTGACATCTTTGACCCAATGGAGACTTTTGTACAGCTCAGTGAGCTGAAGGTTTAAGCAAGCAACAGCTTTTCTCTATCGACATTATATTTCATTCTATAGAGCAACTAGAGGCTCCCAGGAGCCTGAATCGCTCACCTGATATCTTATGCTAAAGCCTCTTACCAAGTGTGCAACATGGTCTACATGTACTTGGTAAGTAACATTAGAGAAACTAGTTAGGATAGAAAACACTTTTAAGATCAAGCATACAAAGTTACAAGGCTTTCAATTTGAAAAAAAAAATACAAAACAAGTTAAAATTGATTGAAAACAGTTAAAGGGGGGATAACTCTTAAAAGGATGATCTGACAAATTTGACACTGAAATCATTTTTGTAGCTCTTAATAAGCTGAACAATTTTGCAATGCTTACTTTTCCTCTAGCACTAAGAGAGTTTTGTAGAGCTTTTGATGCTGAAGAAGAAAGGTTGCTTCGGATTTTCTCTATCTCTTATACTTTTTGAGCTATAAGCTCAAAACTATGGTCTGACCCGCATGTTCTATTTTTAGTCACGGCGACCATGTTGGTAAGTCGACGTTCACAAATTTCACAAACTTGATAGAGGACATCCTAAAGATCAAGTGTATAAAGTTTCAAAGCAACCCCATCAGTGGTTTCAGAGAAGAAGATTTTAAAAAATCAGTTAAAATTGATAGAAAATCATTTAAAGGGGGATAACTCTTAAACGATTGATCTGACAATTTTGGCACTGAAATCACTTTTATAGCTCTCAATAAGCTGAACAATTTTGCAATGCTAAGATAAAGTCCAAAAACTGTGGAAATGGTCAATTTTGACGATTAAGGGGAAATAACTCCAATAAGGAGTCGTCCCACAACTTTGACTGAATGGAGAGACTTGTAGAGCTTTTGATGCTGAAGAAGGGAGGTTGCTTCGGATTTTCTCTATCTCTTAAACTTTTTGAGCTATAAGCTCAAAACTATGGCCTGACCCCCCTGTTCTATTTTCAGTAACGGCAGCCATGTTGGTTGGTTGACGTTCATAAATTTCACAAACTTTGTAGAGGACATCTTAAAGATCAAGTGTACAAAGTTTCAAAGCAATCGCATCATTGGTTTCAGAGAAGATGTTTGAAGAAAAGTTAACGGACGGACAGATGACGGACGCTTAACGATGACAATAGCTCATATGACCCTTCGGGTCAGGTGAGCTTAAACATGAAAAAATGCTGTTTACACCTTTAAAGAGTCATAACCCATATAAGGGGTCATCTTACAGCTTTGACCCAATGAAGACTATTGAAGGGCTTAATAAGCTGAAGGTTTAACAAAGCAACAGCTTTTCTCTTTCTGCAAAATTTTATTCTGTAGGGCAAAGACATGAACAAACACTATTTTTGACCTTTAAAGGGCAATAACTCCTATAAGGGGTCATCTGACAGCTTTTGAAGATCTACAGCTTTTTTCTTTCTGCAATAGTTTTCATTCTATAAGGCAAAAACGTGAAAAACGTAGGTAATCTAATGATTACGAAGCTCACCTCGTTGCACATTATTGTCACTAAGTGGGACTTTAACCATTCTGTAAGTGGTAATCCATGCAGAAAATATGGGTCACAGCCAGCCTACCATACTAATATCATTCATGCGGCACTTGTCAGTAAGCAGGAATGGACTTTAACCATTCTTCTGTAAGTGGTCATCCATGTGATCCATGTGGAAAATATAGGTCACAGCTAGCATCCGATGCATGCATTGTGCTATGCATCAAGGTGCACCTATATTACCAATATCATTGATGTGGCACTTGTCAGTAAGCGGGGATGGACTTTAACCATTCTTCTGTAAGTGGTCATCCATGCAGAAAATATAGGTCACAGCCAGCATCCGTAGCATGCATTATGCTAAGCATCATTAGGTGCACCTACCATAGCAATATCATTGATGTGGCACTTGTCAGTAAGGGTGTATGGATCTTAACCATTCTTCTGTAAGTGGGTGCGGACCCCGACGCCAATGCCGTGGGTATTACATAATAGAAAATAAAGAGATGTGGAATAAGCCCCTCTCACTTTCGTGAGGTGAGCTAAAAACACCATTTTTGAAATTTAGAGGCCCACTATAAGGGGTCATCTAACAGCTTCGACTTAAAGGAAAGTTTTGTAGAGTTCAAAAAAAAAGTTTGTGCAGGCAACAGTTTTTTCTCTATCTGCAATAGTTTTCATTCTATAGGGCGGAAACAGGATAAAAACGCTATTTTTTGCCTTTAAAGGGTCATAACCCCCATAAGGGGTCATCTGACAATTTCGACCAAATGGAGACTTTTGTTGAGCTTTTGATTCTTAAGCCCCTTAGAAATACAAATGACAACAAAGTCCCAGACAACAAATTTTGCTACGCCTGACGCGTGTTTCGTCTATTCAAGACTCATCAGAGGTGCTCTACCAAAAATATTGAAAATGCCAAACACTGTATGAATATGAAGAGCATAGAACAGAATAACCAAAAATACCAAACTGGGGAACCAAATTATTACCAAGATATTCAACCTATGTCTGAGGTAGGAAGAACCTTAGGGTTTAGACAATTTTGAAATTTAGACGGATAATTTAAAGCTTTGATGTATTCTCCAACTCAAAAGTGTTGGTGCTGGAGCGGGCTAACCTCGGGGAAACTCCACCAGCAGTGCTAGCCTTCACGTGTGTTTGAAATACAAATGACAACAAAGTTCCAGACAATAAATTTTGCTACGCCTGACGCGTGTTTCGTCTATTCAAGACTCATCAGAGGCGCTCTACCAAAAATATTGAAAATGCCAAACACTGTATGAATATGAAGAGCATAGAACAGTATAACCAAAAATACCAAACTGGGGAACCAAATTATTACCAAGATATTCAACCTATGTCTGGGGTAGGAAGAACCTTAGGGTTTAGACAATTTTGAAATTTAGACGGATAATTTAAAGCTTTGATGTATTCTCCAACTCAAAAGTCAGGAAGAACCTTAGGGTTTAGACAATTTTGACCTTCAGATTTTTACTATCTGTTATAGTTGCTGAGTTATAAGCCATTTTAAGTGATCTTACCCTATGTTCTATTTTTAGTAACAGCAGTCATGATTTTTTATTGAATCATTTCAATATCAGTATAGTTTGTTGCCAACATGTTGTATATCATTCCTGCAAAATTTCAGTTGAATTGGTCCAGTAGTTTCAGAGGAGAAGATTTTTTAAATTGTTAAGGCACGACAACAGACGATGGATGACAGGACGGACAATGACGGACACATAGTGATGGCATAAGCTCACCTGGCCAAAGGCTAAAAATTGACAAGGGACTCAACCTCCATCACCATTGAAACGTATAAGCCATGGCACATAGTTTTTTTAGGATCCACCAACAAATGGAAGGATGACAAATCTACATACAAACCTGTTTCATAACAAAGATTAATAAAAGCACTAAAGCATTAAAAGGCAGAGCTAAATCTAAGCACTTAAATAAAACTTGAAACATATCAATATTGCTTGTTTGCTCCGCCCACTTAAACATTTGTTAAGAAATCTGTAATTTGGCTCCGCCCACTTGAATATATATGACGTATTGATTATATTAAAGGTAAAAGGTCAACAATGCTTAATAAGTATACATTAACTGGTGTATCAATGAAATGTAGTGCACATTTAAATCGTGTTTATAATAGGGGTATAAAGATTTACCTCTTAGTTTAGACAATCTCTATAACATTTAATACATTGAAACAATAATTATATACTATAAATATTCTATAATAGATCCTCTGGTAGATATATTGCCTGACCAATTTACCCTGTCTAGACGATAAAAAAACACGAAAATCAGATAGCTATATGACTATATAAGGCTCTGCCTAATAAACTGAAAAATAAGGCAGTGGTAAAGTATATCTACAAGTCTTTTAATAATTTACTATGTACAAAATCTATACACAACATTTAGGACGGCATACTATACATTATGATCTTACTCCTTCTGACACAGGTTTGAAATCTACTTATCTCATTAATATCAAAACAAGCTTATATTCATTTAACTAGCTGATAGCAAATTATATTTATATTTCAATAATAATTCACATTCAATGTTTTAAAAATTTCTTAAAATTCACAAACAAATAAAAAGAATAAACATATACAATCTACTTTTCAACCAGTGTACTGAATTATAACTATCATGATCTAGTTCAGAATCTTAACTCACGAGAACTGAGCAGCATCAAATCAGAATGTTAAGTCATATCACTGTTATAACAAACAGTCTATTTAAGATCCTAACAATAAAGTCTTGTTTCAGACAGTTTATTCAAGATCCTTTTAAAACCTAGGTCTTTCACTGCTGCCTTGAGAATTATATATCACAGATACTTTATATCACTTGTGTAGCTAACCACTAACTCTGTACTGTTACCTGAAAAATTGAAATAATCCATTAAAATCATAAGTAAATAGTAAAAAGACAAGTTGTTTAAGCCTCAACTGAAATCTAAGACAAAATTAATTTAATTCATGCTAAATGGGATTGATGCAAAAAACCTCAGAGTATGAACAGGATTAAGGATGAAATATACTTCTTTCACAATAGACCTACCAGCATTGGATCATTCTGACAGTATGGACCAATCACATCAAAGGACACTTCTTTCATATTTTAATAGACCTACCATCATTGGATCATTCTGATAGTATGGACCAATCACATTAAAGGACATTTCTTTCATTCATATCATAATAGACCTACCATCATTGGATCATTCTGACAGTATGGACCAATCACATTAAAGGACACTTCTTTCATATCAAAGGGTTCATATTGTATATCAGATGACAGTAGCATGGCTAACATCCCCTTCCTGTCTGTCTTTAGTTTCTGGAAATTTGTGACTTCATCATGTCGTTTCTGTAATGAGAAAATAACTAGATAATGTGTCTATGAGCCACAGGATGGCCCTCCCGATCTTGAAATATCATTGACTCTCAATGTGTATTACCTGGGATATGGACCTTTACCAAGAAATTGATCAAAAGTGTTCATGTGTAAAATATAGGTCGCTGTGACCTTATTTCTGGTGGGTGGTGCCATGTTACCAAGACTCATCAAGAAGTGAAATATTATTGACCCCTACGTGTAGTATTCAAGATATGGACCTTAACCAAGAACTTAACCAAAGTCATTCATCCGTAAAATATAGGTCACAGTGACCACACTTCTAGTGGATGGTGTCACCTTACCCAAGACACATCTAGTGGTGAAATATCACTGACCCCCAACATCTAATATGATAATGGCGCTGCCCTAAAAGCTCACGAAGATACAAAATCAATAGGTGCAACCAAAACTGGGTTTAATCTTAATTGGATCTGGAAAAAATGTCAAAATACATTGACTGTATCAATAGGTAAGAGGGTCCACTTTTGGATAAAAATTTGATAATTTATTTGAAAAAAATGTATTATCCGTAAAAACGCCAAAATATGGTTTGCGGCCGGGACAACATCATCCATAACTTAGTGACGTCATATCATACAACAAGCAGACTGTAAACATGAAACATCAAAATGTCACCGCTCTTCTGCCAGGTTTTGTTATATTTTTTGTATACCCGTATCTATAATTGCCAAGTACTGTCTGCAAAAGATTGATTTAGAAACCTGGTGGAAAATGACGACGCATCCAAATGATCATTTAACTTTGTCAGTTTGAGGGACCACATAGGATAAGGATGGATTAGGATTTTATTTTTAGATCAGGTAGGACCAAATTATCATACATATGTAGAAAAACAGTTGCTGATCACTTTATTTTAATGAATCTGTGTTATGAAAAGTTCCGAAAATTGATTGACAGAACTTATTAGGGACGATGTGATGATATTTCCCACCATTTTTCTGCGCATGACTATGCACTATGGGCAAAAGGTCACTACAGTATCGAATTCTCGTGAGAGAAAGCCATATTTGTGTAAAAAAAACAACTAGTGTTCGTTCGTTAGATAGTTATTATTTATTGAGAAAGCTATTGTCATTAACAACAAGAAAAGGTTTTGTTTTGTTACCGTTTGTAAATAAATAAACAAAAATAAAGAGTCTCGCTAATGCGAGACCCGGTATTTTCGAAAAGGTCCAATGCCTTCGAAATGATGACAGAATTTATTTTCAACCATCGTATTTTGAGTCTCGTGCAATTTGGCAGACTCTCTACAATAGTGAGCTTCGCTTCGCTCGCATATTATCCAAGTTATGGACCTTAACCAAGAACTTAACCAAAGTCGTTCATGCATAAAATATAGATCACAGTGACCTAATTTTTATTGGGTGGTGTCATGTTACCCAAACCCTAACCCTAACCCTACATCTAGTGGTGAAATACCATTGACCATCAACATGTAGTATCTGAGATATGGACCTTAACCAAGAACTTAACCAAAGTCATTCATGCATAAAATATAGGTCACAGTGACCTAATTTCTAGTGGGTGGTGTCACCTTACCTAAGACACATCTAGTAGTGAAATATGATTGACCCCCATCATCTAGTATCAAAGTTATGGACCTTAACCAAGAACTTAACCGAAGTCATTCATGCATAAAATATAGGTCACAGTGATCTTATTTCAAGACCCATCTGGTGGTGAAATATCATTGACCCCCAACATCTATAATTCGAGTAACCAAGAACTTAACCAAAGTGTTACGGATGGACGGATAAGGGTAAAACTATATGTCTGATCCACATACGTGGTCGGGCCATAAAAATGCTAGATAACAAAATGTGTTCCTTCTTTGGATTTAAATCAAAATGAAAGCTGTTAACTTATTGATTGATTTTAGAAGAATATGAGCCACCTGAAGGTAAAAACCAACCTGCAACCTAAAGGCCTTGGTGAAAATGTAAATGAAGTCAACCTACACCAGTTTTAAAAGCATCTTTGAGATCTGAAAGGAGAACTCTGGGATTACCCAGTATGTCATAACTCCAGCTTCTGCTTCATGGTTGAAAAAATAATCTAAAACTTGAATTAATTAAACATTTCAGAAAGTTTTAAGCCTCAGCTTAGAAGTATAAAATGATAACAATACATGTATTTTAATCATAAAGAAAATGACTTCCAGGAAAAATCACACAATTGATTGACACCTCATTGAATTTAAAAAAAATCTTAAGCAGATTTTAGGCTAAATGGGCCTAGATCACCTCTATTGTCCCTAACTCAGTGGAAACGCCTTAAGAAGAGTTCTTGATCATCCCTAGAGTATCCATAAATATAATCAAATCTACTGTTATAAATTATTGGAGTTAAGTGATTCAGAAATCTTGTAAAATGTGCTCTCTGATAAAGGCCAGTTTGGCCTTTTCATTTGCCGGATTATTTGTTTGTGTATGATTAAGTCAATGAAGAAGTAGATTAAAATTGAAAAGTACATAAATGACAAACAGTGCTTATATGAGACTACAGTTGTAACCAGAGATTATGATACGACAATTCTATTTCAGCTTACACGAAGAGCATTAACATTAACCAATCATATCAAATATCATTAATTAAGAAGATTTACACTTTAAAAGGTATCATATTACTTGTACACCTGTCTATTTTTACCTGTTCAGCTGTGAGATCACCTGGGCACCACTTAGGTAGACTGGTAACATGTAGTAGGGGGTAGACACTGGACAGGAACACACCCTGGAACTCTGTCTTCATGTACTCTATATCTCTCTACAACAACAATCTGATTGTTAATTGTATGTAAAAGTGGGAAAAAATGTATGCATGATACTGTACAAGGACTCTGAGTTCTATCACAGGTCTATCAGGCAAATAATAAAAAAAAATCTTCTCTTGTAAATTTTCCTTCAGCAACAAATCAAAAAGTACAATTGACAAAGAAATATCCAAAATGGAATTTTGTCATTGCTGTGTTGTGTTCAACATCTTCGCCATGATAACTTTGATAGTTACATATATTGCACTTCAGAGATTGTGTAAATCATATTAAAGACTCTTATTTTAATAAAGCTTCTAAATCTTAATTGTACATCAAGAAAAAAAAACAAGATCAAGGATTTGCAACATTTCAATAAATGTAAGGAAAAAACCCAGACAACAAAGAGGGAATGAATCAGGTAATTAATAACTGATGACTTTTACTCAAACATACAAATATTGCTGTGATATTCTGTAACTTGTATTTTATTTAACAATTATTTAACTTGAGACAGTGTCATTAAAAGTTGAAGTGATATTGATATTCAGTCTGGCAAACAATTCTTAGGTCATAAAAGCCTTTGATAGAGAGAAAATATAACTATTGTGTGGGGGATAAATTTGACTCATCAGGATTGCTATAATTTGGATTTTAGGAATGAATGTAAAGAAATATAAGGTGTACAAATGAAAGAAAGGCAAAACCAAATTATAATGGTACAAGGAGTCTGACGTCAAAGGATAGGGCTTAGACATTCAACCTTTATTTAGAAAGAAAGATTTGAAATGTAAATGATTCATGCAAGTAAAAAGTAGTTCAATGCAAGTACTTTCACTAGTTTAAACCTCTGATCACATATGATACGCTGCAACTTTAAGCATGCAACATGCAGCAATTGTCCCTGAGAAGAAAAAAATTGTTGATTCATACATTTTATCCTTTACTCTAGAATTATAAGTTTGCAGTGGGTCCCTGTACCTCAACACAACAAAACATTCAACATGTGTTTCAATATGAATCCATTAACAACAATCAATCAAAATGAAGGTGCAGTATGACCAATTCTTTTAAGTGCTGTCTAAGGATTTGTAAAAAGGAATGAAAGTCAAAACAATCAACATTCTGAAGTCAAACACATTAAAAAAAACCCCACAGTATAAGTAAATTCTTACAAATCTAAATTTAAAACATGTTTTGAATGACACAAGGGGTTGCACTAAGCCGTGCTAAGCATACACCCACTCAACCATTCAGAAAAGAGGAAAAAGATTACCCACTGACCTGGAAAGGGGAGGCATAGTTAAAGCCACGATGCTAAAGCTGTGTACCAACTTTGAAATGAATCCCTTCTGTAGAAGCTGAGATATCTGTTATGAAACATTCCAATTTTTTACCCTTAAAAAGTGTATGTGGGCTTGGAAAACAGGAAGTAGATGACTGACTGACGTCGAAAGGAAAGGCACTTTACAACTCATCAGGCTTAAGCTGTGTATCAAATTTGAAATAAATCCCGTAAGTAGAAGCCAAGAAATCTGTTACAACAATTTGAACTGGACAGACGAGGTGATCCAATACAGGATGGTCTCAAGGAACATTGCTAGTCCTTCGGAAGGGACGAAAAAAAGTTGTCCCGTGTATGTGGAGAGCAATACCCCATGCACGTTAAAGACCCCTTTGTAGAGTTCGATAAGAGTAGGCTCAATGGGGGCCGCTGCAAAGGCCACACTTGCAAACTGCTAGCTGGAGAGGGATTTACATAAGCATTAAGCTTGTTTCCCAATTCAGGATAAATAAATATGTTTAAACTAATACAGCCCCCCTGTTACCAGTGTGGGTATAAGATTTAAGATTTTCACTACATTATCTTTATGACTGGTGTGTAAAAGCATCCAAATTTGACAAATGAGGATCTATGTCCAAAATTTTTTTTTTTTTTTTTCGATAAATGAAAATCAGTTAACAAAATGAGGGCCTTTCAACTGCATGACCGGGAAGGAGCCTCATTGCGCTTCAGTGATTTCTTATCAATCCAAACTCATCATATTTTCATAAATCGGCCATACCTCCCTCCTCTTCCCCAGCCCCCCCCACCACCAATCTGTTGATGCTAAATTTCAAAGTTGGGGGGATAAATGCAAAGTCAAGATTATAAAAATAAAATCTAAGTGTGAAGGGAAAAAATGAAATAATATTTTGTGTTAACAAAAATGTTTGTAGATAAATGTAACCCGTATAACCACCACATACATTTGTTGCCTGATCTAAAACCCATATAAAACAGTATACATATACTTATATTATAGAATCAAAGAAGCAGTGAATATAAAATGATAAATGAAAATGAGATTTCATAATAAATGATATATGAGGTTCAAAATAACAAAGTAATCAAATATTGTGGGTGGGGAATAAATGTCAGACATGGAAAGTATTTTGTACACTGTTTTTTTTTATTTCTAAATGATGTGGAGTACCTCCATAACGTTTGCATCTAAATCTAACAATATTTTTTTACAGTTCTGAAAATAAGAGAAAATCATTTATTTAAGAACAGAAGAGACAAAAGTTAATAATTGGTTCATAAATCATGTAAAATATATAAAGATTTTATTAGCTAGAATAATTGTTTTAACAGTGTTCACTTCTGAAAAAATCTACTGGTATTTTAAAGCCAATAAAATGGTGTTTTTCTTATCAAAGTGAATTTACATAAATAAGCTCTTAGCATAGCAAAATATTTTGTGCTGCACAATATTAATTTAGGTACTACATTATGTACATTGAAAAAAAGAGAGATTTGTGCTAATACCCACTCAAAATGCAAAATTTCCCATCAAAGTTTTACAATGCAGTTTATGCCCCCCTAAATAAAACCAAAGTTCACAGAGCTGTTGAAGGGGTCAAGGTCACAAGGCAGTTGCATAGACCTTAACACCAAGTGTCTGTATTCTAATTATCAGATGCCTAGGTACATGTATAATAACTTTATAAGTTAACATTTTTCACAAAAATCTTACAAAAAACGTTTACGCTGCCCTGCTAGAAAGTTAACCCGTATCTTGCCATCTGTGACCATTCTTAGCAGGCAAGGCAAAAGTTTGCTTTCAAGAATGGCATTATTCAAGAGGCTTAGCACAAATGTAAAATTTGACTCAAACTAGACCAAAAAATAAAATGGTAATTGTCTATCTCGATATTTACCATAACCACTGTAGTACAAGTTAGTCACACAAAACACTTTTCACGTCTGACGAGGTACTGTGTATTCATTTATGTCCATGGAGATCAATTTTCATGGCTTCCTCTCTAAAAGGAACTTTTGTAGGACTTTTAATTGCATGGTTTGCATGTATTGCCAGAAGGAATCTATATATATAATATTAACACTTCATTTATACTGGAATACCTTTTTTTTTCGTGGTTAACTGCAACTCAGGAAAATCATGAAAATTGGTGCCCAAGGAATAATAATGAAACCACACTAATTGATGTGTTAAATGGTACAAAAGTGACATAATAATCATGCAAATAAGCAATCTACTTACAATCTGTTCATGTAAACAAAATAAGTGACCATAAATAAAAACATCAAATATGTGGGGATAACTGAAAAAAATCAGCTCTTACATATACACTTATATTGTGCACGTGGTCATAAATAAAAAACATCTTGATACATGTGGGATAATAAAACATTCAGGAATTATAAATAAATACACAGAAATCATGCAAGATATATATTTGAGTTGGTTTATTTTATACTTTTCGCTACAATATTAATTTGTTATTTCTGCTTTATTATTTTTAAATAAATTTCAATTGTTTTGCTTTTTGAAAATAAATAGATAATAAATTCTGCATTTTTCCTTTGTGTCTATTGAATTTAAATAATCTTTTAAAAAAATCTTATCTATTTATATGGGGCCAAATTAACAAAAGATATGAAAATAATAAAACTAAATCTCTACATCATGACAACAATTCTAGCCATAACTAAAACATGACAATAACTATTATACTGGTTATATTGACCATGCTGACTGTCTATTTCTAGCATACTTGGATATATAAAATCAAACATGATTAGTACAGAGTAATTACCTTCTCAGGGCCTCTAATGGCTTTTGTTCTTTCTATCCAGGCTTCCTAAAGTCAAAATAAGAAAATGTTGTTAAAATGATATATTACTTTTAGGGGTAAGAAATATAAAACCATCTTCAATACTATAAGACCATATAAAAGTCGAGTTAAATATTACATGATGTCTGACATGATTTGTCTGTTTTAGATTAATTTCATTATTTTTATCAAATAAAAGACACTAAACGCTAACAAGCATCAGAATATTGAACTACAACCATTCTTCTATTGAACTACAACCATTCTTCTTTAAGCAGCAGAATATTGAACTACAACCATTCTTCTATTGAACTACAACCATTCTTCTTTAAGCATCAGAATTAGAACTACAACCATTCTTCTTTAAGCACCAGAATATTGAACTACAACCATTCTTCTATTGAACTACAACCATTCTTCTTTAAGCATCAGAATATTGAACTACAACCATTCTTCTTTAAGCAGTCATTCATGTTGAAAAAGTAGGTCAGAACAAACTTACATAAAGTATTTATCATGCTTGGCATCTTAGGTGCACCAAACCTACCAATGTGGTGGATGTGGCAGTAAGTGGGAATAGAATTAAACCATTCTTTTGTTAGTAGATCATGCAGATGCTGATGCCCCACCTCTCACTTGGTGAGGTGAACAAAACATTTAAGTATTTGAAAAAGTAAAAATTGCTGGCAGTAATTCTTTTTTGAGTTGTATTATTCAATGCTTACCCTAAATATTTTCATAAGATCCATCTGATCTGCTGCTTCAGGAAAAGAGGCCAGGAATGGACTGTGGACTAATTCTGTAAGAAAGATGATGAAGTATTTTAATCTGATTATGTTCTGATCATTTGATTCCATTCAGAAATTGTTTTTGTTCTAGACCACATTCATAAAATTGTTAAATGGCAAAGTAACATTAACTATTCACAGCTGCTGAACTTAAATGTAAAAAAAAAAAATTCTAATTAAAAATACACTTTGCAGTTGCATCAAAAATATGATGACTAATATTTGAATATACAATTTTCATATTGGTGTGTTCTATTTTTTTCCTCACCATATAAATACTACGTGAGTTGTCTTTATAAAACTTTCCAAAATAATGTTTGTGTATATTTTAAACATTTTAAATTTCATTACCTGTAGATTCTAAATCCACTCTGTCTTTCAGCAAGGTGTCGGCTAAGATTTGACGATAAAATGAGTACATGTGTAACAATGCCATGTTACCCACTAAAACATCTGGTAAATGACTGAAAATGTACATACATAAGAAGAAGGTTTAAATCATATGAATCAGTATTACAATGATGACGAATGAAGACAATGAAAATGTCTGAAAATACACAAAAAAGAAAGCAGTTATTAAAAGAAACACACTTATCATATTTCTTCTTCTTATACAAAGAGTAAACAGAGGTAATTTATCCATTATGAAGCTCACCTCATTATGCATTATTGTCACTAAGCGAGAATGGACTTGAACTTTTCAAAATTTTTAGTTCAGATAAAGAAGGTCAAAGCCAGCATCTGAACCATGCATCTTAGATGAACCTACCATACCACTTTGGTTGATGTAATACTTGTCTGTTAGCAGGAACGGACTGTTTTCCGTTGTGGATTTTTAAATTGTTGTTTTTAATTGTAGGTTGTGTGGTGTACACTTATTCCACATCCCATTATCTTCTATTTAACCATGCTTCTGTAAGTGGTCATTTGTGTAGAAGATATAGGTCAATGCCAGCATCAAAGGCATGCATTGTGCTAAGCATCACTAGATGCACCTACCAAACCAATATGGTTGGTGTGGAAATTGTCAGTAAGCAGTAATGGACTTTAACCATTCTTTGTAGGTGGTCATTCATGTGGAAAATGTAGGTCAGAGCCAGCATCCGAAACAAGCATTGTGCTTAGCATCATCAGATGCATCTACCATACCAATATGGTTGATGTGGCACTTGACAGTAATTGTGTACATGTATATCTGGACGATGATGCCAGGGCTCATGGTATCAAATAAGCTCCCCCTCACTTTTGTGAGGTGAGCTTGAAATTATTGTTTAGAAGGGGATCAAAGCAAGCTGGGATTAAACAACTAACAATGAACAGAGAATGAATACTTTATGTCACCTTCATTTTCTGAGACACAATTCAGGCTCCAAATGAGAGAGAAATTTAGCAGTTTTGAATGGTAGAATTATCTAAGCCAAGAGGCACCAATGGGGCATTTGATTGTCAGATGTCTAAAAGGGCAATGAAAAACCAGTAAACACGAACAAGAACAGCACGAAGAAACACAAAACATAAAAACACATTATCAACCGAACAGAAATCAACAATGAGAACTCAAGTTGTAACGAGAGTGAACTCAGGTGCTTCACAATTCATAAATCATTAACTTGAATACGGTTCTTTCACAGAAAAATATTCATGAGACAATTAAGAAGTTCTTATTACTCACTCCATAAGTTCCTTCTTTTCTCTGTTAGGTACAGCTACTTTGATGTTGAGTCTGGGCTGTTTGTTACCAGATATTAATGACATGAAGGCATTAGATGACGCTGAAAAATAAATGTGATTCTTGTATACATTAAGCGTTATGTAATAAAAGAGGTAAAAAAAAAATAAACAAATGTTATTATTGGTGACATTCAGCCTTTTGTTTTAACACTCAATTATGACTTAGATTAAAAACAATTGGTGCAATTTTATGTAATTATTACCTGTAAATAACTATCATATCTTAGCATCTTTAAGGATGTGAGGTAAAAAGTCATATTAAGTGGCAGTAACTAAAAATATGCATCTTTTTTGAAGCTTCAAATTAAATATATAACATCCATCCTATAGATTTTGCTTTTAATAAGGCATGATATAGTAATATTAATATCCTACTTCTACGACTGATGGCAGGGTCAACCTCCACATTCTTCTCATATGGGGTTCCTCCATTTACATACAGGTCAAATGATCTGGAAAACAGGGGAAATGTCTACTGAAGATTCCTGTAAGCTACTACTCTATATGATTTAGTTGGGTCAAGTGATTAACCAAAATATGATCACAAGTGCAGGTGAATGCATTTGATTTAAAAATGGCATTGAACTTGTTCCTCACAGAAGTTAAATCAGAGTTGCATTCCAATATTGCTTTTTAACAAATGTATGGAAAGTCAAGGAATTTGAATGTCAGTAATCAGTAATCATGCCCACAACGCAATATAATTCAGGATGTCATAAGTGATAGTTTGGCAGAAAAAGATGTGAGAGTGAAAATAATTTGTTAATTTCACATTGTATTTCACTCAGAAAAATCAGTAATTTATATGCATCTATATAGTAAGCTAAATTATCTAATGTACATGTATTTGAATATTACAACTGGTATTCTATACATGTAGAGGCACCCACAAACTTCTATAGGTCTACTCACTCAGTACAACATCTATATCCTCAATCCTGGTTAACAAGAGGAAAGACAGAGGCAGCCATTTTTTTTGGTGATTTATAGTCATGAAAAATTATAAATTGAATTATTTGTTATTGACCAATGTTGAAAATCAATATCTAGTGAGTAAACATGAAATAGCTGATAAAATGCATTGCTGAAAGTAACCATGAATCATATATAAAATAAGACAAATCTAAAGATAGACTTACTTATTTTGTACCAAAGCACCATTAGGTTCATACAAGTCTAGAAGGACCCAACCACAACTAACTTCTCCAGGTTCCTGGGAACTCTGAAAACAAATTTTTTTATTACTCATTTTCATTTAAACATTCTGATAAAAAAAATTATAAAACATGTTATTCTTCAAAACTGCTCTAGAATTTCCTTAATGTTTTTTATATTTCATTTTGATTTACTTTTCTTTCTTTAAACCCTATTTCAATTTTTCAATATTGACACAGTTGAATTAAACCTTAATTTAAGAAAAAATGTTTTTTCTTCTTCAAAATATCAAAATCTATTTGTAATCAAGATATCATAAAATAAAATTGTCTTGGTTATTTTCATGCGTCTTAAAAGTTACAGTGAGCGACAACCCAAACCAAATATGTGCCAAACAACAAAGTTACTGTGTGACAAATATAC
Source organism: Arcuatula senhousia (assembly GCA_963971305.1). Classification (NCBI taxonomy): domain Eukaryota; kingdom Metazoa; phylum Mollusca; class Bivalvia; order Mytilida; family Mytilidae; genus Arcuatula; species Arcuatula senhousia. The sequence goes on from OZ020304.1 coordinate 78,824,908, forward strand.
CGAAGGGTCTACACAATGTCCATACAATCAAATAATATATAAAGACATGTTTCATTGCTCAAAAATATCTTATAACTAACTGAAAACTGACTACCAGCACTTAGGAAAACACACATACATAACCTGGCACTAAATGTATTAATGAAATGAATGAATGTTTTGCTATAAAAGCTTTTGATACATGTACATTGTAAATGTTAATCTTAAAACACACACACACACAACCTGGCACTAAATGAATGTATACAATGAAGGATTTTCTTGCTATAAAAGCCTAAGATACATTGTAAATATTAATTTTGCATCAATAAAAGCTAGATATATAAGCTATGATTTATAACCTAAAGATGCCATAAGGACCTTTACTAGTATAATATGATGATTTTATAAATAAGCAGCGGATTAGCTGATCCTAAAAAAAATAACAACTATTTTTCTTTAAAAAACCTAATGTGATACTGTGGTTTCATTATTATTCATGGGGTATCAATTTTCGTGGTTTTCGTGGGTAGCCTTGAACCACAAAATTTGATATCCCATGAAAAGGAAATTTATATAAGATTGGTGTGTATGCTGGAGAAAAAAGAACCGTGAATTTAAGCATCCACGAACTGATACTTTTTCAACAAACCAGGAAAATTGGTACCCAAGAAAATAAATGAATCCACAGTAATGGGATTTTTAAAATTTAGTCATAAAATAAACTACCATCTTAAAGACATTTTAGAAAGGAAGTTGTAAATAATGTTCCAAATCTTTAAAGGGCAAGAAAAAATGAAATTGAAATAGTCAAACTCTATTTCATCTTGAGTTCCTTTAATCAAAAAATAACAATTAAATGTTTAAATAATGCATTGTTGTATCATAGTGAGTGTGCAAATTCACTTCATTTTCATTGGTTAGCAAAAAACCCAAATCACTCAAACTGAGTCACCTTTCTGGTGGATTTTTCTGAGGGCTAAAATTAAAACAAAAGTCTTTAATGACAGGGACAAGAGGGATTCCATGCAACGATATTAGGTTTGTCCAGGATTAGTATCAGAACTAATGCTAACATTGTACTCCCAAATCATATTCCCATAAATGTTGATATATCTATGTTAAAATGTTATTTAGAAGACGTCATAAGTAAAAGCTTTCAGCCAAAATAAACCGTAGTTGAACATAAGATTTGCTGAAAATAAATTATGGTAGAACTGCAAGTAAGCTCAATGATGAAACCCTGCATTATATTTTACTCTATAATGTGAACAATTTAAGTTTAATTATCTTCCCTGATTTATACTCAAGAAAAAATCTGTCAAAGTAAAAAATGGCTGGATTTCGTTAAACAGGAAGTAGGTGAGCGACAGACATGAAATGGGACCCCTCCCTGATGCTGTATGGCTGTGATTAGAAGGTGCTGAGAAAACTGTTATAAAAATTTCTTCCCACTCGCCCACTATTCATCGTTTTCTAAGCCAGATTTTTCATTCCGTGAAATCCGGCCAAAAATTAAATATCTTCATCGACATCTCTGTTAAATGTACTTCCTTAAAGTCTGCTTATGACATATATGAACAGACATGGTGATTCCTGTAAAAAATCCCCCCCAACAAAAATATGTGCCTTAAAATATGCAAATGAAACGAAAATGAAAACTAAAATGTAAAGATTTCTTAGAGTATGTTAGCATTAGTTAGTTTTGGTACTCACTGTAGTGTCCCCTGGGGGGAGCTGGTATGGTGAAATAATAAGTATTAAAATACAGCATCAGAATAAAAACAGTCTGCAGGAAAATATAATAGTCTGACAGAGTTTCTCATAGCCTGTATAGGTTCTGAACTTTAATATTGGTGTCATTCAAACCTTATACATGTATTACATTCATTTAGACATTGACAGACATTTTGTGTTTGAAAACCTGTTTTACAAACTCAAATAGATGGTATTGAGGAAGTAATAATGATGTCTCACAAAGTCTCCTAGATGTATTAGTAAAAAACAAGATTGCTACGCGTAGCCATGTGTCCCCCGCCGCCGCATAAAAGTTGTGTGGTATGTCAATAAGCAACATCCGTTTAGTAGTATCCGAGGAGTTGCATTCACAAAAATGTTTGACTAAGTCCCATTCTAGGGACCATGCAGAAAATTACAAATTCGTAAATAAGTCAAAAACTGTAAACATGGCTTCAATTTTTTTTTCTTACTATTATAAAGTACCTTTTGCTCTATCTGCCTACAAAATTTCAGAACCCTGTGCAGCTAGGTAACCGAGATATTGAATGTCCTATATTTTGACCTTTCTTCCCTGTTTCCATGGAAACGGCGACCATTTTGAAAATTTCAAATATGGGATGATCATCTACTAACAGTACCCTATCCGTGTGTAAGGTTTCAGCAACATCGGTTCAATAGTGTGTGAGGAGTTGCACCCACGAAAAGGTTTGACAAAGTCCCATTTTTCGGACTGAAAAATCACAAATTTGTAAATAACTCGAAAACCGTAAATATCGCTTCAAAATTTTTTTTCGTATTATTATAGAGTACCCTTTGCTCTATCAGCCTACAAAATTTCAGAACCCTGTGCACCTAGGTAATCCAGATATTGAATGTCCTATATTTTGACCTTTCTTCCCTGTTTCCATGGAAACGGCGGCCATTTTGAAAATTTCAAATATGGGATGATCATCTGCTAATTGTACCCTATCAGTGTGTAAAGTTTCAGCAACATCGGTTCAGTAGTGTCCGAGGAGTTGCACCCACAGAAAACGTGACGGACGGACAGACGGACGGACGGAGACCATTACTAAGTCCCTCCGACGCGGCGGGGGACAAAAAATCCTCCTTTTTCAATATAAAATAGATGCTTAGTTCCTGATAGGAAGTATTAATTAGAGGCTGGACATAGACGATACATGGGGATATGAGGACCAAGAGGGCAGGAAGTAGGGCTCAAGGACAGGGAGCCTTGACAAGGGGGAAAGAACGGCACAATAAAGTGGGGGTAAAACAAAGCCAAAGTGTGGGAAGCAGGGATTAAGTGGATAGGAATAAGGTAAAGACCCTCCTTGTCCAGCCCCTCACTAATTGACTAAGTTTCTGAGTATTTCTTATTTTGTTTTGTTTTCGAGGTTAAATATATATCCAATGTAAGAATAGAACTGATTGACAACCAATAATGTAAAAATATTTGTTCTTCCCTTGGATTTTAACTTTTGACTTAACTCTCTACAGACTGTTTTCTAGAGCCCAATTCATTTTAGTAATCCCATACATAAATATGTATTTTAAATACATTAGCATTCAAAACTCAGCTTTTAGCATGTTATAATTTGGCAGCTAAGAAAATTATAAAATTATAAATATCATTCAATATATGCAGCATGTGTTATAATGAGCAAAGTAAAACTTGAATGGCTTCAAATGTTTCATTAATTCTGTGTTTTGTTATTTTCTGCATTTGATTTTTCCTTCATTGGAAAAAGGAACCAGTTACATAGATGTTGAAGTTTTTCTACTATTTTCCGACACCAGTTGTATATGATTAGCTTATAATATCCTTTTGTATTTGATTTTATACTTACATTACGAATAAAGGTAAATCCTAGCTCAAATAATATGCCTGAAATAAAATAAAAAAAACAAGTAAAATTTGGTTAATTACACAGCAAGGTGAACTAATGTTTTAAGATGAAATTTTGAAACTAATTAAGCCATCAAGATTATTTAACTGTTGAACAAAGTTTGGTCTTAGCTCATATTGTGCTATATTTTCAATCACTCTGCTGGTTGTTGTTTTCAGTTGTCTAAAATTTATGTTATTGTCTTGAATCCCTCCCCATTTGATCAGCTAGAATTTGAAATTTAGACGCCTTTATATCATCAGTTTGTATCCTTGTTTTTTGTTGATTTTGTCTTGTAAGTCTTCTGATTTTGTATTACTTTTGTTAACTTACCAACTTTCTCAGGAAGATGGTTTGTTCTGACAAAGACTTCGGCATGCTGGAAAGGTTCCATTACATCTGAAACCTACAAGGATATGCACGATAATATATCTCTTATTAGAATTATTTCAGGAGGTTAACTAAAACTTTATAACTCATTATAATTTCTTGTAATTTTTTGTTATAAATTCATATGTCAGAGTAGCACAATACTAAAACAGTATATTTTAACAATAACTGTTTTGGTTGTGTTTATTGGTAATTAAATTTGACAATATAAGCTTACCTAAGGGCTGTTCCATTTAAATTGACAAAGGACAGGGGGGATGCAGTTTTTCATTTTACTGTTGGTGGGGTGGGGGAATGCCTTTATTTGTGGATGCGTAATGATTTTTTGTTTATATTGGTGGGGGGGGGGTCTTGAACAAAGTGTGTCCCTCCTCCCCCACATCAATTTAAATGGAACAGCCCTAACTAACTGCATGTTACATCATATATTGTACCAATATTTTGCGTCCATTAAATGATTCAAATGAAACAATGAAAAGATTGTTACCCATACATTTTTTCCCCCTTAAGTGACAACGGCCCATCTAAATATATGAAGTGACCCCCTTCTCCACAGGTTTTTTTTTATTATTACCTTTGTACTAAATGACCAGGTCTTTTCTTCTCTGTCTGCTGATGTTGCCTTTATTACATGAATGTTACTTAAAACCTACAAAATGTTAAAAATGTTCTTCAAAATATGTTCTAAAAAAGGGTCTGAAAATATAAATTAAAAACCTAAATGGACAAAAGCTTCTGATATAATGCATTTCTATTTTAAAGCAGAAAATTTAAGATTAATTTGATAAATCAAACAAATTGGAAGATTGTGGATTCATGAAAACATGATTGTAGCAAATTCAGACACCAACAAGGATATGCAGGATAATATATCTCTTATTAGTCGGAAATCAATGCTACAGTAGTTTTTAGGGAGAAAATTTCATTGCTTGCCTGACTCACAAAAACTTTATAAGTGGTACCATGTGAACTTAATATTTTCATAGTATCTTTTGATGACATTATAATTTTTATTTCTGTTAATTTTTTTCCCTCAATACTTACATTTTGGCCATCAAACAAACAAATTCGGACAAATCTTGACTTTACTGTAATGGCTTAAATTGAAAAAAAAACAAACAACATGTAAATGAATGACACATTTCAACAGATTGTTACTATTTTTACAGCATACATAGATACAAATGTAAATAAAAAACATTAGTCATCCTTTATAATGAAATTCGTGAAATTGAATTATGATTGTGATTAAAGTAGCATGATATTTGATAGACTGTGTTAAGTCAAGACCTGTGCAATTGCCAGTAGTATGTTATTACTTGTTTTTTTCTTTATTATTACCTTATTCAGTTAACATCAGTTACTTTTTTGATGTAATAAATTTTGCTTTATTGGCATGTAATATTGGCATAAATAGTCTTTAAGATTGAATGCATGAAAATTGGCATTTTTAAAACATATTCCCGTTAACCTACATTAATGTTGACCTACCCTGTGTTGGTACAGGTATCTGTCGACAGGCGTTAATTGTGATGACTCGATCAAAGATACACTTACCTTGTGTTGGTACAGGTATCTGTCGACAGGCGTTTATTGTGATGACTCGATCAAAGATACACTGACGAGGGATAATCTGTAATTGGAATTAATGTATTTATGGTGGGCATCTAGTACATGGAATTTACAACTAATTCATTCTCAGAAGTACTATATGAAACTATGCAACAGAGGGTTTTTTTTATCATTATTTACAGTACATTCATTCATTATTCTAAGTTTAACAAGAAATTTATAGCCAATGCTCATCAGAAATACCCCTGCTTTAGCATGTTTAGTAATGAACAAATGGAAAGTGTAATGGAACTACAGAAATATGGAATATGGACATAGTTAAAGCAGTATACCCCCTTTATTTTCGCAGCAGGGGTATGAATATCTCATCATTATTAAATCTTATACCTGTTCCAAAGTAATTAACCTTGAAATAAAGTCAAAAAAGACATTGTTAGAAATAACTTTTAAATTATGGTCAAGGGAAATAGTGTTACCTTGGATTTCTGTGGGTCATAAAATAGATCTCTGTAGAACAAGTTAGATTTACTCAGTTTAGGGGCCAAGTAGTTCTTCATTCTGTAGATGGAATCTGAAAAGGAAAAGAAAATAATCGTAACTTAATGGAATTTGTTCTACTGTGACTCTAGCATTATTTCTGAAGTAATAAAAAGTTTGTCAAATACTAAATGTAATATTCTTAACCTTTATAAAAAAGATCTATCTGATTATTGTATAAGTTCTTTTTTCTCGAGAGCTAAATTTCGCAGATTTCTAAAAAAGTGGAGGATCTTTTTTTCGCGGAATTCAATTTTAGCGATTTCCAATTTAAGAGTATATATATACTGTACATATACTATTTACAAAATTTTATTTTCAAGGGACTATTTTTTCGCGAGTTGCAAACTATAAAAAAACAAGAGGCTCCCAGGAGCCTGAATCGCTCACCTGGTCTTGATGTTGACCCTATACTTTTGTAGAGCTAAATGAGCTGAACATTTAAGCAAGCAACAGCTAATCTCTATCTGCAATAGTTTTCATTCCGTAGACCAAAAACATGAAAAATCACTTTTTTCAGGGGCCGTAACCCCTATAAGGGGTCATCTGACAACTTCGACCCTGTGAAGAATTTTGTAGAGCTAAATGAGCTGAACATTTAAGCAAGCAACAGCTAATCTCTATCTGCAATAGTTTTCATTCTGTAGGCCAAAAACATGAAAAATGGCTATTTTTCAGGGGCCGTAACCCCTATAAGGGGTCATCTGACAACTTTGACCCTATGGAGAATTTTGTAAAGCTAAATGAGCTGAACATTTAAGCAAGCAACAACTTATCTCTATCTGCAATAGTTTTCATTCTGTAGGCCAAAAACATGAAAAATCGCTATTTTTCAGGGGTCGTAACCCCTATAAGGAGTCATCTGACAACTTCGACCCTATGGAGAATTTCGTAGAGCTAAATGAGCTGAACATTTAAGCAAGCAACAGCTAATCTCTATCTGCAATAGTTTTCATTCTGTAGGCCAAAAACATGAAAAATGGCTATTTTTCACCTTTAAGGGGCCGTAACCCCTATAAGGGGTCATCTGACAACTTCCACCCTATGGAGACTTTTGTAGAGATAAATGAGCTGAACATTTAAGCAAGCAACAGCTAATCTCTATCTGCAATAGTTTTCATTCTGTAGGCCAAAAACATGAAAAAATGCTATTTTTCACCTTTAAAGGGCCGAAACCCCTATAAGGGGTCATCTGACAACTTTGACCAAATGTAGAGCTTTTGATGCTGAATCAGTAGCGTGGCCTCAGATTTCCTCTATCTCTTATACTTTTTGATTTATAAGCCAAAAACAGTAGTTTGACCCCCCTGGTCTATTTTTAGTAACGGTGGCCATGTTTTTTGACAGATCAAAAATCAAAACACATGTTTGGTGCAGGACACCCTAAGGATCATTCATACCAAGTTTCATTAAATTCTGTTCAGTGGTTTCAGAGGAGAAGATTTTTGAAAAATTGTTAACGGACGACAGACGACGACAGACGACGACGACAGACGACGACAGACGACGACGACGGACGCCAAGTGATGGTAATAGCTCACATGGACCTTCGGTCCAGGTGAGCTAAAAACAGTTAAAGGGGAATAACTCTTAAACGGTTGATCTGACAATTTTGACACTGAGATCATTTTTGTAGATCTCAATGAGCTTAACAATTCTGCAATGCTAACTTTTCCTCTAGCTCTAACGGTTTTCAAGATATTGTCCAAAAACTGCAAAAATGGTCAATTTTGATGATTAAAGGGCAATAACTCCTATAAGGAGTCGTTTCACAACTTCGACTCAATGGAAAGATTTGTAGAGCTTTTGATGCTGAACAAGGAAGGTTGCTTCGGATTGTCTCTATCTCTTATACTTTTCGAGTTATAAGCAAAAAACAATGGTCTGACCCCCCTGTTCTATTTTTAGCAACAGTGGCCATGTTGGTTTGTCGACATGTATATAATTCACAAACTTGGTAGAGGACATCCTAAAGATCAAGTATACCAAGTTTCACTGCAATCCCTTCAGTGGTTTCAGAGAAGAAGATCTTTGAAGAAAAGTTAACGGACGGACAGACGGACGGACGGACGACGGACGACGGACGACGGACGCTTAACGATGACAATAGCTCACATGACCCTTCGGGTCAGGTGAGCTAAAAACAGTTAAAGGGGAATAACTCTTAAACGCCTGATCTGACAATTTTGACCCTGAAATAATTTTTGTAGATCTCAATGAGCTTAACAATTCTGCAATGCTAACTTTTCCTCTAGCTCTAACGGTTTTCAAGATATAGTTCAAAAACTGCTAAAATGGTCAATTTTGATGATTAAAGGGCAATAACTCCTATAAGGAGTCGTTTCACAACTTCGACTCAATGGAGAGATTTGTAGAGCTTTTGATGCTGAACATGGAAGGTTGCTTCGGATTTTTTCTATCTCTTATACTTTTCGAGTTATAAGCCAAAAACAATGGTCTGACCCCCCAGTTCTATTTTTAGCAACAGGGGCCATGTTGATTGGGTGACGTGTATATAATTCACAAACTTGGTAGAGGACATCCTAAAGATCAAGTAAACCAAGTATCAATGCAATCCCTTCAATGGTTTCAGAGAAGAAGATTTTTGAAAATCCGCTAAAATTAATGGAAAAAACAGTTAAAGGGGAATAACTCTTAAACGGCTGATCTGACAATTTTGACCCTGAAATCATTTTTGTAGATCTCAATGAGCCTAACGATTTTGCAATACTAACTTTTCCTCTAGCTCTAACGGTTTTCAAGATATAGTCCAAAAACTGCTAAAATGGTCAATTTTGATGATTAAAGGGCAATAACTCCTATAAGGAGTCGTTTCACAACTTCGACTCAATGGAGAGATTTGTAGAGCTTTTGATGCTGAACACGGAAGGTTGCTTCGGATTTTTTCTATCTCTTATACTTTTCGAGTTATAAGCCAAAAACAATGGTCTGACCCCCCTGTTCTATTTTTAGCAACGGCAGCCATGTTGGTTGGTCGACCTGTATATAATTCACAAACTTGGTAGAGGAGATCCTAAAGATCAAGTGTACAAAGTTTCAAAGCAATCCCATCAGTGGTTTCAGAGAAGAAGATCTTTGAAGAAAAGTTAACGACGGACGACGGACGACGGACGCCTGACGATGACAATAGCTCACATGACCCTTCGGGTCAGGTGAGCTAAAAAAGCGAAAATTAGATACCCACGAAATAACCAACTTATACTGTATATCAAAAGCTATATAATGAAATAATCTTTACCTTTATGGAAGATCTGTCTGAGTGTAGAAGGTCTATATCCTGAAGGGAGAGCACCAAAGGCATGTAACACATCTGTAGCACTGGTCTGAAATAATGTCAAATCATTGATACATGCTTCTTACATGAGTTATAAAATGAAGGGTTCATCACTAATGTATGAACAGATCAACATTAATGGTTGTTGGGTTTTTTGTGAAAGTTACTAATCTTAACCAAAATAAATGAATTAAGGATGGAAATAAAATATTGCAGATCAATTTAATTTTAATTCTTGGTGTAAATCTAGTGCAAAATAAAAGGAGATAGTATCATGCAATTTTTTATTTATCTTCAACCTCATCAACTGAATATTAATTGTCTGTACACCTTGTATATGAAGATATGTTTGTTACCTTCATAGGGACTATGTGGTTTTATTGTTTAAATAGTTAGTATATAGGTAAATGTGCAACTGATATCTTTGTCAGGAGGGTTGTTTGTCATTTTAACTCAAAGGAGGGTCTACACTTCAAAAGACTAGTTGTTTGTCATTTTGATGTCAAGTAAGGGTACACACTCAAAAATGGAAAAGTGATTTCAGAAGTAAGTAGTGTAGATTTATAATTAGCATCTGACAAATATTGAAAATGGATTTCAAAATAAAACCTACAATTCAGTTGGAAAACAAAATTTTGACTGATATTTACAGTGAAACTGGCTGAAGAATTTGCTTGGCTTTGACAAATATTAGATAAGACTGGTTGTCTTTGCATAGATTCTTGAAGCTTTGGACTAAATACGAGATTTTGTTTATGCTTTTTGCTTTCTGTATTCTAATTAGGGTTCAACTTAGACAGGTTTTACTGTTTCTGCGTTACACAAAAGAATGAATGACAGTGTTAATTTGAATTTGTAGGTTCCCATTAAAAAGAAATTGATTGACAAGTGTAAGCTAGCATACAGTAATTGTGTGTACTGAACCTTTGTTCAGTCTTTTTGTGTTTAACAGACAGATACATGCATGAACATTCAAGGCAATTAATTTGAACAAAAAACTATTTACAAAATAACTTGAACAAATGTAAATATTCAAACTTTTGTAACTTATTGAAGCTTTCAGTAAACAATTTAAAATTGTCTAAAGAAACTCTAAATATGTTTTAAATTAACGATTGATAAAGGAGAGAAGAATGAACACTACAAACATTGCTCGGTTTACTGATCTCACCTCATCTTCATCCTATAGGAAAGATTACCACCTTCTTAAATAATATAATAATGCCAAACAAAAAATATGTGTGTTTCTTATTTCATGACTTAAATTTATTTACCTTGATTAATTACAAAGTACACATTTATCTCAAGTTAAACATTATTTAAACAAAAGGAATACTGTGGTTTCATTATTATTCGTTGGTTATCAATTTTCGTGGTTTTCGTGGATCACCTTGACCCACGAATTTTGATAGGCTACGAAAAGGAAGTTTAACATTGATCTGTATGTTGTAAATTTCCGAACCACGAATTTATGAATCCACGAAATGATCGTTTTCATCAAACCACGAAAATAAAGGAATCCACAGTAAACTTCCAAAACGGATACCCCTGCTTCATATTGGATTCTTTATTGCTCCACAAAAAAACTCCCCTGAATGATACTCGACAGCAAATAACATAACATATCTTTTATTTTCAAATCAGGAGCCCAGTATGAGCAAGGAGAGTCGTTCAAAAAGGAGAATAGAACAAAATCTGTCAAAGTCAAAAATGGCCAGATTTCATTAAACAAAGGTAGACTATAGACTTGAAATCGAATCCCACATTATGGGACCCCACCACGATGCTGTTTATCAAATATAAAGTAGCTGTGAGTAGTAGTTGCTGAGAAAACTGCTACGCAAATTTCTTCGCCGCCTTCCCACCCTCCTATCTGCTGCCTGCCTGCCCACCAGCCCACCGGCAGACATTCACCATTTCATAACCCAAATTTTTCACTCTTTGAAATCCGGTCAATAATTGATAGATTACACATAACTATGTACAAGACATGATAAAATTCACTGAGATAATAATGTTCATAATATGATGAACTTCCTCCATGTAAGGTTTCATCAAAATCTGTCAAGCAATTTAGGAGGGGTTGTATTTATAAGGTAAGTGAACTGACTGACAGTCAGACAGACAGACAGTGTGATTCCTATACACCCCCCCCCCCCCCCCCCAGCTTGATTGTAGGGGGTATAAAAACTAGGAATGCTGAATAATAGGGCACAAAGATTTAGTGTTGGCTAGGAAATAGGAAACACACATACTTTTATTTTGGCTTCAGCATTTCAAACTAAATCGAATTAAAGAAGTCTTTTAAAAATTACATTACTTCAATAACAAATGGATTCAAGTAAGTAGAGAGACAGCATATCATTTGACATAACATAATTATTGTACTATTCTATAAACAAAATCACAATACATGCAGGAAAATAAACTGTATTGTAATGGCTACTAAATTAAAAAAACTAGAGGCTCCCAGGAGCCTGAATCGCTCACCTGATCTCTTAAGCCAAAGTTTGAATAAATTTCACAAACTTTCAAGTATACAAAGTTGCAAAACAATCCTTTCAGTGGTTTCAGAGAAGATTTTTGGAAATCAGTTTAAATTAATAGAAAAAACACTTAAAGGGCAATAACTACTGTAAGGACCTTTTGATGCTGAACAAGAAAATTTGCTTCCGATTTTCTTTATCTCTTTTACTTTTTGAGTTATAAGCCAAAAACAATGGTTTGACCTCCCTGTTCTATTTTTAGCAACGGCGGCCATGTTGGTTGGTCGACATGTATATAATTCACAAACTTGGTAGAGAACATCCTAAAGATCATGTATACAAAGTATCAATGCAATCCCTTCAGTAGTTTTAGAGAAGAAGATTTTTGAAAATCAGTGTAAATTAATGGAGAAAAACCGTTAAAGGGGAATAACTCTTAAACGGCTGATCTGACAATTTAAACCCTGAATCACTTTAGTAGATCTCAATGAGCTAATCAAATCTGCATTGCTAACTTTTCCTCTAGCTCTAACGGTTTTCAAGATATAGTCCAAAAACTGCAAAAATGGTCAATTTTGATGATTAAAGGGCATTAACTCCTATAAGGAGTCGTTTCACAACTTCGACTCAATGGAGAGATTCGTAGAGCTTTTGATGCTGAACAAGGAAGGTTGCTTCGGATTTTCTCTATCTCTTATACTATTTGAGTTATAAGCCAAAAACAATGGTCTGACCCCCTATTCTATTTTTAGCAACGGCGGCCATGTTGGTTGGTCCACATGTATATAATTCACAAGCTTGGTAGAGGACATCCTAAAGATCATGTATACCAAGTATCAATGCAATCCCTTCAGTAGTTTTAGAGAAGAAGATTTTTGAAAATCAGTTTAAATTAATGGAAAAAACAGTTAAAGGGGAATAACTCTTAAATGGCCGATCTGACAATTTAGACCCTGAAATCATTTTTGTAGATCTCAATGAGCTAAACAATTTTGCAATGCTAACTTTTCCTCTAGCTCTAACGGTTTTCAAGATATTGTCCAAAAACTGCAAAAATGGTCAAATTTGATGATTAAAGGGCAATAACTCCTATAAGGAGTCGTTTCAGAACTTCGACTCAATGGAGAGATTCGTAGAGCTTTTGATGCTGAACAAGGATGGTTGCTTCGGATTTTCTCTATCTTTTATACTTTTTGAGTTATAAGCCAAAAACAATGGTCTGACCCCCTATTCTATTTTTAGCAACGGCGGCCATGTTGGTTGGTCCACATGTATATAATTCACAAACTTGGTAGAGGACATCCTAAAGATCATGTATACCAAGTATCAATGCAATCCCTTCAGTAGTTTTAGAGAAGAAGATTTTTGAAAATCAGTGTAAATTAATGGAAAAAACAGTTAAAGGGGAATAACTCTTAAACGGCCGATCTGACAATTTAGACCCTGAAATCATTTTTGTAGATCTCAATGAGCTAAACAATTTTGCAATGCTAACTTTTCCTCTAGCTCTAACGGTTTTCAAGATATTGTCCAAAAACTGCAAAAATGGTCAAATTTGATGATTAAAGGGCAATAACTCCTATAAGGAGTCGTTTCACAACTTCGACTCAATGGAGAGATTCGTAGAGCTTTTGATGCTGAACAAGGAAGGTTGCTTCGGATTTTCTCTATCTCTTATACTTTTTGAGTTATAAGCCAAAAACAATGGTCTGACCCCCCTGTTCTATTTTTAGCAACGGCGGCCATGTTGAATGGTCGACATGTATATAATTCACAAACTTGGTAGAGGACATCCTAAAGATCATGTATACCAAGTATCAATGCAATCCCTTCAGTGGTTTCAGAGAAGAAGATCTTTGAAGAAAAGTTAACGGACGACGGACGACAGACGACGGACGGACGACGGACGCTTAACGATGACAATAGCTCACATGACCCTTCGGGTCAGGTGAGCTAAAAACCAGTGACTCAAACAATATGTTCTACTAAGACACTAATATGTAGTGATATAAATAATGTTGAAATCTAGAGAGCACGACATACTCAGAACTAAATACATTTATATGCTGACAATACAACTATCTAACATCTTTAACAAATATTCAGGACTAAAATTACCTCATGTATGACTTTCTTGATACTGCCCCAATGCTTTCCACTGAAAAATCAAGTTTATAAATTTACATGATTTATAAATCAAAGGTGTTAATTTACAAGTTTTGGTCAAATTGCAGACTGGCTGTTTTTCATAGCAGATCTGCTGCTAATTTATGTCGAACTCATTTATTCTACATCCAAGTACATGTATAATTTTTGTAGACAATATATTGCCTCCTGTTAACTTTTAATCATTTAACCTACCCTTTGTGTCTGTTTCAGAATATTATTACAGTGATTCCTAAAACCTGTTACCCGGGGTAAGTGGACTTTGACAGTTTTTTTGCATTGATTTCTCTTGTGGTTAAGTGAAATTTTTGCAATTATACATTTGGGTAAGTGAGATTTTAAAAAAATCCAAGAAAACTGTATTACTACAATATTGTATCTGGTTCAGTTTTCATTTGTATCATTGAAACCATAAAATGCATATAAATTTATAAACTTGTTGGCTTTCTCTAGCTTTTTTCATGTTTTAAGGTTCATCAATTTGCCCCTTTTTACTAACTCCTTGAGGTTCATCCCCAAATTTACCTTATACAAGATTTGACTCCCTTAGGGTCTTCTCACCCCCCCCCCTTTTCACCTCTTTATAAAAGATTACACTTTTTATTACCTAGAAGTTTTGAGGCCCTCCTAATCTCTCTCCTTTTTATCCCCTTAAGATTTAAAGCTACCCTTTTTACCTTCTTGAAGTGTTGAGTCCCTCCTAATCTTGCTCCCTTTTATCCCCTTAAGATTTAAAGCTACCCTTTTTACCTTCTTGAAGTTTTGAGTCCCTCCTAATCTTGCTCCCTTTTATCCCCTTAAGATTTAAAGCTACCCTTTTTACCTTCTTGAAGTTTTGAGTCCCTCCTAATCTTGCTCCCTTTTATCCCCTTAAGATTAAAAGCTACACTTTTTACCTTCTGGAAGTTTTGAGTCCCTCCTCATCTCTCTCCCTTTTATCCCCTTAAGATTTAAAGCTACCCTTTTTACCTTCTGGAAGTTTTGAGTCCCTCCTCATCTCCCTCTTCCTCTTCATCTTCCTCCTCTTGTTCCTCATCTGCAAAAATCAGATGAAACATTAATAAATAATACTTGTAAAGATATAATTAAATCCTAAATTGTTTGCCAAATATAAAATCAGAATAGTATATCTTTTTATTATTCTTTATTTTGAATGTAAAGATAGTACAAAGAATACAATCATAAGCAGAGAAGATAATGCTATATGGAGTAAGTGTATGCAATAAACCCTGCATAAATCAATGGAAAGCTAAATAACTGCAATGTAAATCAGTAAGCAGCCTTCAATGTGACCATAGGATTCAAAACCAATCCTAAAATTGCCAAAGAAAGACACCATTCTGGACATATAACAAAATGAAGACAATAGGTACAATAATAAGTCCTGTTAGGACTTCTGGCTTAAGACAGATCATATCAAAGTAGTTTGTTGGGGGGAAGCTTCCTCCCAATCTCCCAATTGACAATTTTAAACAAAGGCATGGAAATTACTAATCCTATTCTATAATGTTCTCACCGTCGTCCTGTTGTAAATCTTTGTACTTGCTGTAGGCCTGAAAGTCAAATCATAATTTCTTATATTGTGGATTCATTTAATTTCGTGGCTACCAATTTTCGTGGTTTAGTGAAAATGTATCAGTTAGTGAATTGAATCAGAATTTCTTATATATGACTGATTGAATTATAAATGCAGTGTAAAGCATTAATTAATAGTGATACTTAATTCACAATGAAGAAAATAATAAAAATATATCCAGTAACATGCTAAAAGTAGGACTACAAGTTTTTGATAAATCAGGTTAAAACTGTGTTGGTACCAAAATACAAAGTTTTAAAAGCTTTATGCACCAAAACGTAAACTTTTACACTGACACAAACCTTTAAGAATGTAGAAGGAACTACCCCCATTTCTCCTTTGTCATTTTCAGCTTCCCACCAGCCATCATCTCTGTTCAATATAGCAAGTCATGAATCATTTTTGTACTACTTCATTACATAAGACACTCATCAATATATATAGTTCACAAACAAATGTAATGTAGATGGTGGATTATATTTTCATCCAAAGATTTTGTGGAAATTTTGTTGACAGCCCATTAAGTGTATCAAAATTTCATTTATATATAGAATTAATTTTGGAGTAAATGGCCTTAATATTATGCATAACATTTAGTTTTTTTTAATAGAGTTGATGAAGAAATCAACATTTTCAGTTTATGCTTAAACTCTACTCTATTGATTTATAAACTAAAATTTGTGAAAATGTTTTTTTTAAACTTGCATTTTGAATACAGATTTGGGACAACCATATAATATACCACCACTGACCTTGTTTCTGTAACCTTGAGTATTTCTCCAATCTTAAATGAAAGATCACCCTGTTCTTGCCCATTATAGTCACACAAAGCTTCAAATAACAAAGCCTAAAATATAAAAAAAAGATTTTCATAAAAGCAGCATATAAGGTTTCTTGACCAGCCTCCCCAATGCATACTTAAATATATAGTAGCCTGTAGAATTTCAATTATGTTATGACCCCTTATGTAATTTAATAAGCCCCTCCTTTCCCAAATTAATTTTAAACAACTGTAACATATTCTATGTTTTTGCCTTTTGTTCAGTATAATATATATGCTCTGTATGGGCATTTTAAAATTGTTTCTATTTCTCTATACATAAAGGTATTAACAGATGTAACTTCCATGGACCCTACCCCAAAATCATTTCTAAAACAACTGTACAATGTACATATCATATTAAAACCTGCTATAATTTTCATCCTGTCTTGATCCCCCTCCCTTTAAACAGTTCTGATATAAGTAAATATTAACCCCTGATGTAACTTCCATTGTGTCTTCAGTTTCCTCTTTTTTCTTCTTCTTTCCTTTCTTGTCTTTTGTTTCGTCTTCCTTTTCATCTTCTTTTTCCTCGTCTTCATCTTCTTCATCTTCATCCTCTCCTTCTTCTTCATCTTCTGATCATTAAAAAGTTTACAAAATTATTTTTTTATTCCCATATTCAATTCTTATTTATGTACATGAACAGAGCAAACCTTTTGTCAGAAAGTTTTCATTTCATACCTTCAAAGTCTTTACATTTCTATTCTGAGTTTCAAATAAGTAATTCTAGTAGTATGGTTTAGTAATTATTCTTGATGAACAATGTAGCAACAGTCAGTCACGAAGTGTTAACCATATATCTATTTTCTCTAACAACATGTGCAAAGCAGGAAATAGAAAAATCCAACAAAATGTCCTTTTTTTGTTGAACCACAAAATTTAATACCAATAAAACTAAATGTATCAACAGTCAATGAAAACAAGGATCACTATGAGAAAGCTAACGAAGGTAAACCACCAGCTTCATAATGGACACTATATTGATAAAAAATCTTAAGTGCAATTATCTCCCCTGAATGTTATCCAACAGCAACATCAAGTCTTCATGCACATCTCTATAGGATGTTCAATCTTCATGTAAAGTTTCATCAAAATCCAATCAGCCAATAAGGAGGAGTTCAGCTTGCGAGGTCTCTCATTGAACACTTTATTTAAAAAGTCTAGGTCCAATCATCTTCCCTGAATGCTATCTGATATCAAGAAAAATTCTTCATGCACATCTCCATATGATGTACATTGTACTTCCTTCATGTAAAGTTTCATCAAAATTCACTCAGCGGTTTAAGGGGAATTAGGCTTACAAGGTATGTGGACAGACAAGCAGACAGACAGGGTGATTAAACTTTGACCCCCAAACTTTGATGTATCTCTAGATATTTACCATCTTCTTCATCTTCCTCCTCCTCATCTTCTTCTTCGTCTTCTTCTTTCTCCTCTTTCTGCAGTTCTTCCTTTTTTGTAACAGCTGGCTTCTTACTAAGTATTGAAAGGTAGTATTGCATGTTACGTTTTAAGAAACACATGAAAACAGACAATTAAAATGACTGTCTAGAATAAATTAATGAAGAAATAATTAAAGATTTTAATTTCAAAATTGTGTATTGATAAGTTGTTTTGTTTCTGACTTTCACTTAGGGTTCCACAGAATGGTAAAATTTGAAATTACCGTACAGCGGGTAATTTTCGCTGCGTGCAAATACGCGATTTCATACAAAATGACCAAGTTGTTATATACGTGGACATTTATTTTCGTGATTTAATAATATTCCCAATACAAATTTATGTTGATTCTATTTTCCGCGGTTTCTAAATTTCGCAATAGAGTCATGGTCGCGAATATAGCGAAAATTAGAACCTCGCAAAAATTTCCCGCTATACGGTAGTAAGACTAGCTGACATTTGAAGTTTGATTATACATGAATTATTAAGACTAACTGATCCGTCTCTTCTTCTTCATCTGTTTCATATTCATCTTCTCCTTCTTCTTCATCTTCATCTTCCTCATCATCAGCCTCAGTTTTTCCTGTCTTGTCTTTTTCTGGAAAAACAATAAGTAGTCTTTTAGGAACACGGCTTTTAAGGAAGAATTGAATTGTATTTCAAGCTGTGATTGTGTAAAACGTAGATTTTACTGTCACAAATTTAATTTACATGAGGACACCAAGCTGATATAGGTAAATCGCTTTTTCTGATGGAAAAATATAGTTTTACACAGTCACAGTTTAGAATACAATACCAATTTGATTTTCATGCAAAAATTGTGTACCTCGTTTTTTTGGGGAAAAAAATAGATTGCATTTTGCAGGGCTTCAGGACATTTTGTGTGCTTTTCTTGAAATTTAAATCTGTTTTGACTTCTTGATTTCCATTATGGCAACCCAACTTAGTTATGGCAAGTAAATCATGGATTTTAAGCAGGTATTCATCCAATGAAAAAGGGTATCACAAAAATATTGCATTAGAATATTCATTTCAAGTTTAGTACATGTATTTATCTTTGGTTACATTAATTTGAATAATCATAACTTTTTATTTATAGGAAAAATTGATGATTAACTGTTATAACACCTGAATCTCAGGAATATACACCAGGAAAAAAGTTAAGCACCCCTCGACTTTTTTTGCTATTCGATGATTTTAAATAATTTTGAATTTTCATGATTTTGGTCAGTAGTAATCTTCAATATATGACTTAAAGGGTGTAAGTCTGTTAAAAGCACATTTTCGCCTTGAAAAGCGGGAGATAACTCTTCAGGAAATTAGATGCCAAAATGTCAGTTTGAAACCAAGGCTTCCAGCGGTCATAAGTGCTAAATGTGGACGTACTCGATATGGACTCTTTGACGATACAATATCAATCTTTTGATTATGATTTACATTTTCAAGTGCGATTTGACAATTTATTAAAAGTTTGGAGCTTCAGGTGACCATACTTTTCGAAGACCACGTTTATGTACAAAAGCCATCTTTTTTGCCATGTTGTGTTATGTAAATAAACAAGAGGCTCCCAAGAGCCTGAATCGCTCACCTGAACTACACAGATACATATATTTGTAGATATTATTGTGCTTAACTATATGCGATTTAAATTTCTGAAATATATTGGTTAGTTTTTAAGATATTGGGCTTAATAAGTGCAAATTTGGCGAAAATTAGTAAAAGAACAATAACTCCCACATCAGCAGTCAGATCTGTTTTTGAAATTTCAGGACAGGTAAATCTTAACATGCTGATCACTTTTGATTCTTGCACAATTTTGATATCTGAAACCATTTTTGAGTAATATTAGCAAAAAAATGCAATTTACCCCTCGTTCTATTTTTAGCCATGGTGGCCATGTCTTTTTACGAATAAAAAATTTGTAGCATATTGGCTATTAAACAATGGAAAATGGTAAATTTTAACGCTTTAAGGGCCATAACTCCTAAAAGAAATGGTTCTACAGCTTTGACCTTATTACATAAAATGTAGAACTTGATGTGCTTAATCATATGCAATTTGAATTTTTAAAATATCTTGTATAGTTTTCAAGATATAGGGCTAAATAAGTGCAAAATTTTCAAAAAATCCAGAAAAAGGGCAATAAAACCTATGTCGATTGTTGGATCTTCTTGAAAATTTCAGAGCAGGTAGATCTTGAGATGCTGATCACTTTTGTCTCCCATCAGAATTTTGATATCTGTAACTATTTTTGAGTAATTAGCAAAAAACTGCAATTTACCCCTATGTTCTATTTTTAGCAATGGCGGCCATATTTTTTGACGAATCAAAAATCCGAACGATAGAATTGTAGCAATTATGCTATTAAGCAACTGTGCCAAATTTGGTTGAAGTTGGATCAATGGTGTCAGACAAGTTCATCTTTGAAATTCAGGGGAAAAGTAATGAAAAATGGTAAATTTTGACGCTTTAAGGGCCATTACTCCTAAACGAAATGGTTCTTCAGCTTTGACCTAATTACATGAAACGTAGATCTTGACGTGCTTAATCATATGCAATTTGAATTTTTAAAATATCTTGTATAGTTTTCAAGATATAAGGCTAAATAAGTGCAAAATTTTGAAAAAATCCAGAAAAAGGGCAATAACTCCTACATCAGTTGTTGGATCTTTTTGAAAATTTCTAGGCAGGTAGATCTTGATGTGCTGATCACATTTACCCATGCCAGAATTTTGATATCTTTGACCGTTTTTGAGTTATTTGCAAAAAACTGTATTTGACCCCCCTGTTCTATTTTTAGTAACAGCGGCCATGTTTTTTAACATATCAAAAATCCCAACGCAAACTTTTTGCACAATACCCTAAGGAACAACCATGTCAAGTTTGGCTGCAATTGGCCAAGCAGTTTCAGAGAAGAAGATGTTTGAAAAAAAGCTAGCGGACGACGGACGACGGACGCAAAGTGATGGCAATAGCTCAAAATTGTGCTTAACAGTGCATATTTTAGTTTGCAATAAAAAATTACAATGACTATCAGTTAAATAATGGTTAAAAAGTGTTTTGAAAATGAATTATTTAAAAAAATCACTGGGGTGCTTAACTTTTTTCCAGGTGTATATAATGTATAAGGTACATAGCATGAACAACAAGATGACCACTATTAAGCCACCCCTCCCTTTACATTTATCAGCCTTTGTTGTATCCTCCTCATTTTCATCCTCATCGTCTTCTGATTTCTCTTTTTCATGCCCATCATTTTCCCTTCCTCTTCAAACCTCTATTTTCATGGAAGCCTCCCCATTTATTACCCTCCCCCTTCCCTCTCCTCTAATACCCCCTGCTAACCTGTATCTGCCATTGTTGAATCCTCCTCATACTAATCCTCTCCCCCTCCCACTCCTCTCATACCCCCTATTTACCTGTATCTGCCATTGTGGTATCCTCCTCATATTCATCCTCGTCATCTTCTCCCTCCTCCTCCTCATCCTCACCCTCTTCCTCCTCCCCTTCCTCTTCTTCTTCATCCTCTTCATCTTCACCTTTCAATTCTCTACAAAATAATTCATGCTTGGATATAAATCAGATCTAGACTGAATACTAAGAACCAAAGAAGGTGCCATAACGTGACCAATCGATGTCTGGCCTTGCGATGCACGGCAAAACATTGAACCCTGTACGTTCTAGGCCCAATATGGACAGTCAAAATATTTTGACACTTGCATCCTATGGTGGACTTACAAAGCATATTTGTCACATGCCACCCACTCTTTATTGCTATACAGAAAAGGTGGGTCAAGAAAAAATCGTATCTTCCATTTTGTATCCAATATATGACAAAAATTTAACTTGTAAAATAATTTTCTAAATCAGAGCATAAATAAAAAATGTCACATTTTTGCCCCTTTTGGGCCCCTCGTTCCTAAACAAAAAGAGAGGGGACATCCAAAATCATCCCCACCCTTTAATTTATGGTGAGTAACACTACTGTAAAGTTTCATAGCATTTGGTCAACCAAAACAAGTTATTGTGAAAACAAATAAAAAAGTAGCTTTTTTTGCCCCTTTAGGCCCCTTAGTTTCTAAACGAAAAAAGAGGGGACACCCAAAATCATTCCAACCCTTCCTTTTATGGTAAGTAACATTACTGTAAAGTTTCATAGCATTTGGTCAACCAGAACAAAAATTATTGTGGAAAAAAATTTAAAAGTCGCTTTTTTTGCCCTTTTTGGGCCCCTTCTAAACGAAATTATAAAATGACCCCAATAGGGGAGATGCACATCTTCAATATATCTGTAATCACTGTGAAAATTTTTAGAAAGATCAAGTGTTTGGTTTTTGAGATTCAGATTACACAAGACAGGCACCCCATAGCGGGATGGACGGACGGAGTGACCCGACTACTACACCTGCTTTCGCCTTCGGCGATGCAGGTAAAAATTATAGATATAAACGTATATGTTAAATCCATTATTGTATGAAACATCAAACTTCAATAGCAAATGTATAAGGAGTCAAACAAGAGTTGACACTAAAGTGTGTCTCGCCTGTCGGCACCATCACAGAACTCATTGAAGGTCTAGCTGGGCCTTCAGAAAAGTTAAGGTCAAGGTCATGTGACAGACAGATGACAGAATTCCTATCCATCACAAAAATGTCTGAAGTTTGTTATAGATACCATAGTTATTGAGAAACTATGAAAAAAAACCAACATTCACTAAGTCATTGAACCATGAAAATGGGGTCAGGGTCACACCACATGGTGTCAGTTGTTTAGACCGAAACCCCAAATGTCTGTATGTCAAATATCAGATGCCTAGCTATTTATTTTCGACAAAAATTTTAATTGTCAAAAAAATCATCTAAGTCCACAGAGTCACTGAACCATGGAAATTGTGTCAAGGTCACAGGACATTGTGTCAGTTGCATAGACCATAACTCCAGGTGTCTGTATACCAGATATCAGATGCCTAGCTATTATACTTTTCACTTAATTCATTTTCCACAAAAGTCCTACATAGAGGTTTTTTGGCCCCCAAAATCATCCAAGTCCACAGAGTCACTGAACCATAAAAATGGAGTCAAGGTCAAATGGCATGGCGCCAGTTGCATAGACCATAACCCAAAGTGTCTGAATACCAGATATCAAATGCCTAGCTATTATACTTTTCACTTTATTCATTTTCCACTAAAGTCTTACAAAGGGGTTTTTTTGCCTGAAAAAACATCAAAGTTAACAGAGTCAATGAACCATGAAATTGGGGTCAAGGTCAAATGGCATGGTGCCAGTTGTGTAGACCATAACCCCGACTGTCCGTATACCAAATATCAGATGCCTAGCTATTATACTTTTCTTGTAATTCATTTTCCACAAAAGTCTTACAAAGGGTTTTTTTGGCCTGAAAAAACATCTAAGTTCGCAGAGTCACTGAACCATGAAATTTGGGTCAGGGTCAAACGGCATGGTGCCAGTTGCGTAGACCATAACCTAAACTGTCTGTATACCAAATATCAGATGCCTAGCTATTATACTTTTCTTGTAATTCATTTTCCACAAAAGTCTTACAAAGGGGTTTTTTGGCCCGAAAAAACATCTAAGTTCACAGAGTCACTGAACCATGAAATTTGGGTCAGGGTCAAACGGCATGGTGCCAGTTGCGTAGACCATAACCTGAACTGTCTGTATACCAAATATCAGATGCCTAGCTATTAAACTTTACTTGTAATTCATTTTCCACAAAAGTCTTACAAAGGGGTTTTTTGGCCCAAAAAACATCTAAGTTCACAGAGTCCCTAAACCATGAAATTTGGGTCAGGGTCAAAGGGCATGGTGCCAGTTGCGTAGACCATAACCTGAACTGTCTGTATACCAAATATCAGATGCCTAGCTATTATACTTTTATTGTAAATCATTTTCCACAAAAGTCTTACAAAAAAGTTTACGCCGTCGCCGCCGCCGCCGCCGCCGGAAAGTAATACCTATGTCTCGCTTCAGCGACTAAAGTCGCAGGCGAGACAAAAACCATGCCAGGGGTCTTACTTAGAGAATGCTGATTTTTATAGTGTTGGAAAATCAATGTAGACTATAACAGTAATTTGTTTGTGATAAAAGTAACTTACTTGAGATATGTAGCTCCCTTTTCATCAGGAAGTAATTTATCCATAGCTGTCTGTAGAGACGTCTGAAAAATAAATTCATATCTTAGCAATTGTTAACAAAAACTCTAACAACTTCAGAATAGGAAGATAGAGCATGCTGAAACGTTACAATTAATTTCATTTCCCCACTTCCTAGCTGTTTACACATCCCTAATTTTATATTTTATGGCAAGTTAGTTATGGTAAAATAGGATCTGCATGTCATGAATGAAGAGAAAAAGACTTTTACAAACCTGCCATGTTGTAATTCTTTTGATTTCTGCATTTTTCTTTTTCTCAAAGTCCTTAACTTTTGCTGGTTCTTTCTCCTAAAAAATGAATCGAACCATAATTCAAAATGAGAACAGGGCTATTCCAGAAATAAATGTAGGGGGGTTGAAAGGCATTTATTATATCCACCATGCATAAATTTATTTTTTTTTTACCTTTATGTTACATTTGAGAAATATCTTAAAAATACCACCACCTATACAATTTTAATTATGGTGCCTTCCGACCACCCCCCCCCACATACAATTAATTTTGGAATAGCCCTCATAAACACAATGAACAAGGAATATTGTAAGTGAGCTCAAAAAAGGATATACAAACTCGATAGTACAATTGTCTCCCCTTGAGTGATATTCCAGAGCAATAAAACTTCTTGTATCACATCTCAATGTGTCCAGCAGTTAAAGAGTTGTACTTACAAGATAAAGGTTTGTGGACAGACAAGATGATCCCTATATAACTTAGGCCCCAATCTTTGTTTTGGAGGGTATGATGACCAGTGTATTGTTATATATCTACATGTTTCAATAGCTAATGTTATCCATCCAATCATATTTTAAAAGTTTAATATAAGGTGTATGTTATTGGTCAATCAAATCTTTGACAATATGTGCCAGGTCCAGACTATATCAATATCTTACAAGGATTGTAAGTGATCATCACCATGTCAGAACAATTCAAAATTGAGTCCTTGTTCATATTTTTAGACTATTTTTCAAGCTGAATTGGGCCAAAAAATAATGTGCAATTTTTAATTATAAATCCTTTTGACAATAATGGTCAGACCAAGACTATTCAAGTACAAATTGTATACTTGTACCTACTTGAATTAAGTGTATGGTTCTTATTCTAGAAATGGACAAGCATTTTCCCCAACTTCCAGTATTTTTGTTACTGTAAATTATACTCATTTTTGATGAATACATTGGTGCAAGCCAAAACATTGAGATCCTTTCTATAACTTGTTTCTGTTGCTGATTGCAATTTAATAGTTGTGCGGTTTAAAAGTGCATTTGTATTCATTGTCATTTATCTGTTTAATGGACTAAATTTCAATGTCTCTTTTTTGTATTTTTCACTTCTCACTTCTGTTTTTTTATACATTTTAACAATTTACCTCAGAGAGATCATTTGCTTGACTCAATAACCCGTCAACTTGTAATTTTATGTCGTAACATCTGAAAAAAAAAAGCTCAGTAAAATACAAAATCTATTAAACAGTTTATACATTGTACCTATAACTGTAGTAAAAAATTGAATTCTTAGAATTTCTATAATTAATCTTCACTTATAAATTCTAAGGTCTAGTGTTCATGAAAATATTGTTTTAATGACAAAAGAATTATAGATAATAAATGTATATCTTTTACTGGTAAGTTGGTTGTACATGTAAATATATCACATCTTCAATCGGTATGATAGGGATGGCTTGTGGTCATACAAACAGGTTTAATTTACTTTAACATTTCAGGACGTTAAGGGCTGTTCCATTTAAATTAACGTGGGACGGGGGGATGCATTTTTTTTTATTTTTCTGTTGGTGGGGGGTTAACATACATTTTTTGGTGGATGTTTAATGTTTTTTTTTATATTGGTGGGGGGTCTTGAACAAAGTGCATCCCCCTCAACTGAAAAGAGGAGCCATTTAAAAAATATTAAGCATTCAAAATCACATTGTAAATGATAAAAAGGTGAAAATTATGGTGTTACTGGTATTGGACATTAAAGGAACTAACACATGCACACTGCATACTACACAGGTCATTTTCTTTTTTGACAAAGCCATTGGATACACTTACAAAATGTACCATGCTGACAGACACACAATTTATTCTTTCGTATTATTTAGATTGAACAAAAAATGAGTAAACTATCATTCAGTAATAATACATACCCTTTAAAAAATTCCTTTAATTTAACTTCATCATTTTTAGTTTTAGAGTTGGTTGCAGCTTTATTGCTATCTTTTACCTGTTTGTCAACCTGAAACAAATTCAAGTTAAAGATAATTGATAGACTAAAACAAGACAAAAAGTGGTTTCAGCCTTAAGTCCCATCAGGGTTAAAAAGGAAAGATATTCATAGGCTGTCTATCAGACAGGGGTGAATTAAATTATTTCCCCAACTCTAAGTTACATGTATGATGTACATTCATTTTTAATTTGTTATTTGTGAATAACAATGCGCCAAGTATTCCTAATTCCATTACTTTTTATACTGAGATTATGTACCAAAAAGGTGCCAGAAATGGTTCCATTTTTAGTTATCTGTATAACAATCAGTCAATCAGAAATCATTTTTACTATTTAGAAAGAGTATCTGTATCTGTACTGGTACATGTACGTCCAAGATACCACTTCTGGTTTTTACTTGACGGGGAGAGAGAGTGTGCCAGGATAGCGGTCGCCGGTGAGAGCTGATTTGTAGCTCTCTACGCTGGTGGAATTGACGGTTGTATCCTTTGTAGCAAGTCAATGTAAAAGGGTGTAATTTAAATTGGAAGTAAAAATTAAACACTCAGTGTCTAAGCATATTCATGATATTAACTGTATATTGTTACATCTTACATACTGTAAGCCAAAGTGAAAAAAAATATATAAGAGCAATCTTGCATTCTGCAGTTCCTATGGAATCCAATGGAGCATGAACGTAAACACGTTAGAGATAGCTATAAATGGCCATGAACAATTATTTAATACATATATATTTAGGTGAAACTAAATATTTTTCATAGACCATGTCTTTGGCGTTTCGTCCGACAGCCAACAGGAACTCCAGTCGTTCATTGACTTTGTTTCCTCTTACAATCCTGCCATCAAATACACATTTAGCATCACTCAGGAAAAACTATCCTTTCTTGACATTGAATGTTCCATTCAAGGTGGTAAAATAACTACATCTGTCTTTTACAAACCTACAGATGCCCACTGCTACCTTAACTACACTTCCTGTCACCCCCAGGCTTGCAAAAATGCCATTCCGAAGTCGCAATTTTTGCGACTTCGTCGATTTGCAGCGACGACTCTGATTTCCACCAACATAGCAACAAAATGAAGTCATTCTTTGTCAAGAGATGATATCCAACCAGGGTTTTAAATAAGGCCATATCCTTGGTCTCTCAGGTAAACAGAACGTCGGCACTGGAGCCTAAAACACAAAATTCCAGCGATCATGTTCCTTTGGTACTCACGTACCATCCGCACAATACGGCCGTACAGAACATTTTGATCTGAAATTTTCGCTCCATTGTTTTAGAGGACCAACACATGGCAGAGGTCTTCAATTTGCCGCCTTTAACGGCTTTTAGGAAGGACAAAAGTCTAAGACAACACCTTGTCACCAGCTCTTTTAAAAGCACGGCTCGTCGCCATTTAGCCGATTACCGTGGCACTAGAAAATGTAAGTGGCCCATGTGTTCCACATGTCAGTTTACCTGGGAGACGGATGAGGTGAATGGTCTGTCCAACACTTTCACTCTTAGAAATGGGTTTACTTGCGTATCGGAGAATTTGATATATGCAATCGAATGCAAAAAATGTCTGATGGTTTATGTCGGTGAGACCTGCCATAGACTTGGAGACAGCTTTGCGGAACACATCAGAAGTGTTCGAAATAGTGGAGATTGTCCGGTAGGTCGCCACTTCAGACAGCCAGGCCACAATTTGTCCGATATGCAAGTGACTGTGTTGATGGAGACCAATATGGGTGAAAAGCAATGACAGTCTCTGGAACAGAGAATCATCAAGTTCATTGGTTCTAGTCACCCTATGGGCATGAATGTAAAAAACTGTCTGTTGTAACTTGTAAATGTTCTCTGATTTTATATATTATTCTATTCTTATGTTTCATATTTAGCTAAATACATATATTGCAGAGTTCGCGAAACTGAGAATTATATTGTCAGACATAGGTCCATCATAATGGAATTTTTGGTCGGACCTAAATTATTTTTTACTGGTCCTGTCTATTACAACAATCTAAATAATTACTAAAATCTACCAGACATGGGTCCAGTAAGTATGTTTAAAATGCCGGACCTGCTAAATTTTACCAGTCAGGTCTGACAGGTCCGACACATTATTAGTCATAAAGTTCATTCAAGATTACTAGCCTGTGACATATTTATGCTAATCATATGCATTTTTATCTATAATGTTCGAGATTGATTGTGACGTAATTTATCACTTCTGGTTATACTAGCTAATCAGTCTTGTCCTTGTCTTTGTACTGTGCGGGTGTTTCTCTTTTTTCTCCCCGTTTTCATTTCCCTGAAAAAGGTCTTTTGACCGAAAGTACTGGGGCCCCTCTTTTGTTTTTTATTTTATTTTAAGTGATATGTTTTTGTGTATTTATAATTCGATTTTACCTTTTAACAGGGTTTTTTCCAGGATTTTGAGGGCTTTAGTCACTTTAGCGGTCAAACAAAATGTGCGACCTAATAATCCATAACCATGTTTGCTTCTGGCAGTCTGGTTGAAGCAAAAATACCAATACTTGAATTTCTATATGTGCAGTATGTAGCTATGTATATTATAATTTCAGTACCATGGACAGGACACAGATTATTTACAACAGTTATTATCATGTTCAATAAAATATATCTAAACATTTGTTGAATTGATTTTTCCCCTTTTAATCATACTTAATGTACTGCAGATTCTTTGCCTTCAATATTTTAGGTAAAACAAAATGATAACACCCCCCACCACCTTTTTTTACAAATTAAGGGAAAATATGTATTACTCATCAAGTTTAACATGCTCATAGAAAGCTAAAAGCACAAATAAAGTCTCTCTTTTTTCTCATTTGAAGAAGCAGTTTTGTTTTCATAATGGTAATGATAAGTGACTGGTGGTCCCTAAAAGGAGGAATATACAGACAAAAAAACAGAACATCCTTCATGCTCTACAAATTTAGTTTAGTGTTAAGGTGGCTCGAGGTTATTAAACAAAACAAAACAATTTCTTAACTCAAAATCATTGGAACTCCACTACACCTCCGCTGAAATGGAGGTGCTCCTACCTAAGGAGGGTAAGAAAAGGAAGAAGGAGATCGAAAAAATGTAAACAAATGTCTTTTCATCTGATCTCCTTTTATATAAATGCACGAAAAAGGATGTTTTTGGATTACAGGATGTTCTTAATAAAATAGTTTCATGAAGGTAAATCCTTTCTTCTATGTTTACTTCTAAGTTTTTGTGATATTTACGCAAGAATTATCATTTGGTCAACATGGTCAGAGCACGTGGGTTGACAAACAAATCAATATTTTTCAGCTGACATAAAAATAAACTTTCTCCTGATTGGTCAAGTATATTTCATTCATGATTGATTTTGAAATCAATCAGCGATGGTCAAGCACCTGTTATTATGACTCATTCAAATCTGTAATTAACTGTAAAAACATATCCGGCCTCCGGGTGTTTATGCAGACAGCTTGGGTCATAAATCGATAGGGCTTCATAGTAAAATCTGTTGTCAATTTGAATTACATGAAAATGACGAAAGATTTAACTGATTATCGTAAAAAAGGACGAAAATTTTCTACATTTTTGAAAATTAAAGTGGCGAAATTGGTTTGAAATTTTTTTGTCAAATAAAATATCTTTTCGCCAATGACGAAAGTGACGAGCGCTAGAAAAATCACTGCTTTTAACCTTGTGGTGTACCTGACTTTTAGTATTGTATTGATTTTTAATTCCGCCACACCGCAACTCCTATTATTATAAATATTTTTCAGACCTGTCAAGTGTCACACAACTCGCCTGAGACTTACGCATCTAGCTATCTAGCATATTTTTTTGGCAGCTAATTTCTTTGATCTTTTTTCATTTTTCCTCACACAAGCAGCTCATTATATGCTCCCAAAGGGAGTGTTAATGGTAGAAATGTCAACAACTTAGTTGTACTATGAGCTGAATTTTCCTTCAACCTCCGGTTTTCACGCTTGTTTTCCTGAACTTTCAGCATCTTTTTAACGCTTATTTATTTGAAAATTTAGGACTTCATTAAGCGCACACGGGACCTGGAATTGGCGGAAGAAAAGCTAGTATTTTTTATATTTTCAAATACAAATCGTCTCAATTCATAAACATTTTAAAATTTATACAGCATGAAAAATATTTTAAGATACGTTGTAACTTCGGGAGCGTCACAGGTTAAACCTGCCTCATATTAACTTGACTGCTCTGATTTCTATTTCAATTTCAAGTCCAAACATGTCTTCACTTAAAATTAAATCAAATGCCAAATTGAATTAAATAGGTCCTTTTCATTTAAAATGCATACATTTGGTTATTTAAAGAAATATGAATTCAAAATCAAAAACTTAGAAGTGTAAAAATTTGGTGCTTCTCTGATCGTTATTTAAAAATGTCGAATCCATTTACTGACTGTATAAATCTGTCTTGAGTTTTGCCCATAAATGTAAAATATCTGAGCCTAATAATACAATTTTAACAAACATCATTTTACCTGTTTCTTAAATTTATCTGCCTCTTTTTGAAATTGCTGTAGTGGTCCAATTTCTTTCCCCATTGCTACAGATAGAGAAAATCAAGAAGAGAAAAAATAAAATTACAACTTTGACGCCATATGTAAACAAGATTGATGATGACATAATAAAATGATTATAATTAAAAACCACTAGACAAAAAAAAATGCATTTTACTCAAAATAATCCTTCAAGAAAAATTAATTATTCATACCAAGTTATATTAATGTGATTCACATTTTCTTTATTGAAATATATTTTTTTTGTATAGCACATCATTTTAAAGGCAGTGGCTTTCATCTACATTTAAGAGTACATGTAAAAAGAAATGAGTAAAGTGTTAATTTTAATTTTACAGAATCAATTAAATCAATTCATTAAAATACAAATAATTCTATTTGCTCTCACTCAATTATTCAACACAAATAATTTTATTGGCTAAAGTACAAACCATTTGATTGGTGTTTAAAAAAATAATAAAAAAATCATTATATAATTTTGGTTGCATTTGTTTTAAATTTTGAGAATCAAATCATTCAGTTCATCATGTCAAATTGACTTCGAAGAACACATGTTATTTGATTTTTTTTACATAGAATCAGGAACGTATAAAGTTCCTAAAAGAATCAAAATGTATTCAAATAAAATTCCATTAGTGGCACAATTTCAGAGCAAAATTTATATAGCATGCATTTTGTGTCCGGACACGCGGACACAAAGTTCGTTTTTGTGATTCGGTATTTTGATCATATCATATGACTGTCTAAGAAAGACAGTGTTATTTATAATACATTTTAGGTTATTTTCTAATCAAAATACATACAAAATATGAATAAAATAAATAAATATCAAGGGAAACATGTTGACTGCACTCACGGCGGTTCGCGCGTGCGCATTGAGGATCTATTATGTAGATATGGAAAAAGAACATTTAATGATTTCTAGTAACAATTAGTTATAATAATAATACTTTGTGCATAATTACTGTTCTCCTCTAATATTCCGTAATTTGGTTTTATTTGTGTCCGTGTGTCCGGGGACACAAAATGCATGCCATATAAATTTTGCACCGAAATTAGGACATATCTATAAAATTCACATTATGATAGATGTGTGAAACCCCCAATTAACCACTGATTTAATCAATACAATTAATAAATAAATCCAACAAATTTATCAAATCAATTTATCAAACAATTGACCATAGGATCAATTTAATTTATTAATTCAAATTTAGTAAAATTGATCAATTAATTTACATCTATCAATTAATCATTTAATCGATAAAAAAGCCATGGAAGAGCTCCAATTTCAATTCAACAGGGACAACTCAAAGCTGAAAGTTTAAGGATTTCGTATACTTTAGTATTAAAGTGAATGTAAAATAAATAAAATAAAAAAAGATATTCCACATATTTAAACAAGATTCTGAACAGTCCATTTTCCCAGATCAAATGATCAGTTGGGTAAACATGGGCTTGAATTCAAGCCCCATTTCCTTCGATCATGCTTTGAAGATACCTCATCAACTTAAATCTCTGTTTCCTCTTAAGACACCCAATCGCCATTAAACTGGTTGCTATCTGAAAACAAACAAACACTAAGACTTGCCTTTAAAAGACCCCGCGGAAAAAGGGTATCACTTTACAGAAATCAGAAGTGTGATGTTTTTAACTGACATTTAATTATTCATTGTTTAAGTTCAGAAATACTTTAGCTATTATTTTAATAGGCGTTATCCACGTTATCTGTAAACATTCTAGAGAAACAAAATATAGGAAATTAGATCTGTCATCATGTTAGCATTTCGGTAACATTATCAGTGTAAGCTCTACCACAGAGTCAAAGTTGTATTAGTCAGTATTAAATATGTAATCGTAATGAATGGTTGTTCTTTCCAAAAGGTGCTACGTCCCAAACACAAAACTGGCGACGAGTTTAATTCTAAGAGAGCTCCGATTTTAGTTATATCTGTGAGATTTTCTTGGTTAAATATCGAACATGCCTGAAGATCAAGGACCACCACCGCAAAACGTTGTGGGGATTATTGGACGTATTGAGCCATTCGAGGACAGTGTAGAAACGTGGACAAGTTATACGGAACGTTTAGAACAATACTTTGAAGTAAATAACATTGCGGAGGATAAAAAAGTACCCGCTTTATTGACACTTCTAGGAGGCAAAACCTACACTTTGTTAAGGAATTTGACCGCTCCACAGAAGCCTAAAGAAAAGGACTACGCAACTCTTGTGAAACTTCTTCAAGACCACTTAACTCCGAAACCAATTGTGATAGCCGAACGTTTTCGATTTCACAAGCGTAATCAGCTCGAAGCTGAAAGTGTGAACACTTACATTGCAGAACTGAGAAAACTTACAGAATTCTGCGAATTTGGATTAAATTTAAATGACTCTCTACGAGATAGATTTGTATGCGGATTACGGAATCAACAGATACAGAAGAAACTGTTGACAATCAACGCACTCACATTGGAGCAATCGTTAGAAATTGCAGTTGCAATGGAGACCGCTACAAAAGATGCCATTGAACTGAGGAATGTTCCGAGTGACACACCCGTTCATAAAGTTCAGGGAAACCGGAGAAGACGACCACAGGGACGTACTTTTCAACAACAGCCTGCAAAATCGTGTTATCGGTGCAACGGAACCGACCATTTTGCTGACAAGTGCCGATTTAAAGACAGTACTTGCAACCAGTGTCATCGCAAGGGACATATCCGAGCTGCATGCCGTAGTGGAGATAAGAAGAAATACAGAAATCAGCGCGTACACGCAATTGATCACGAGGAGAATAATGATGTTGGGATATATACCGTGTATTCACATGCCAATGATTCGATTTGGATTAAACCATGTGTCAATGGAAATATTATTCCCATGGAATTAGATACCGGCAGCAGTGTTTCTGTAATTTCCGAGGCGGATTATGTGAAATATTTCAAAGGAAAAAAGCTCGAGAAGTCATCGCTTGTGCTTAGAACGTATTCCGGTGAGAAGTTAAATTCGTTGGGAGTTATGCGCGTAAATGTGCAGTACAACGGGCAACAAGCTGATCTGAATTTGCACGTGGTTAAGCGCGGCGGTCCAGCGTTGTTTGGTCGGGAATGGTTGAAAAGTATCCGACTTGATTGGGCAATGATAAAATCATTGAGCTCCGTGCGCGAAGAGCCAAAGTGCAATATGACTTTAAAGGAAATTTTAGCCCGTCATAACGAAGTTTTCAAAGATGAAATCGGTTGCGTAAAGGGAATTCAGGCAAAATTGCATCTTAAGAAAGACGCGGTACCGAAGTTCGTGAAAGCGCGACCTGTAGCGTTTGCGTTGCGACCGAAAGTCGAACAAGAGCTAGATAAACTTGAAGCGCAGAATATACTGACACGAGTTCAAGTCAGTGACTGGGCGAGTCCGGTCGTTCCCGTGTTAAAGAAAAACGGTAGCGTCAGAATTTGTGGAGATTTCAAAGTGACATTAAACTCATGTTTACAAGTTGACCAATATCCGATGCCAAAGATTGATGATATTTTCGCGAATCTCGCAGGTGGTCAAAAGTTCAGTAAGATAGACTTGCGCCAAGCCTATCTACAGTTACCGATGGATGACGAGTCGAAGAAAATGCTTACGATTAACACATTACGTGGTTTGTACCAGTATAACCGTCTTCCTTTTGGAGTTGCCAGTTCGCCCGCTATTTGGCAACGTACGATAGACCAAATTTTGCAAGGCTTAGACGGCGTTCAGTGCGTACTCGACGATATGATCGTGACCGGTAAAACAGAACAAGAACACTTGAAAAATCTTGACAATGTGCTTTCCCGATTGCAAGAATTCGGACTCCGAGCAAATTTAGATAAATGCTACTTTTTCCGGGAAAATGTTACTTTTTGTGGACACGAAATTGGACGTGACGGTCTTAAAAAGTCACAGGACAAAATCGACGCAATTTTGAAAGTCAAACGACCAGAAAATGTTACGCAGCTTCGTTCATTTTTAGGGTTAGTTCAGTACTACGGTAAATTTATACCCAATTTAGCCACAGAAGCGCGTCCGCTAAATGAGCTATTAGAGAAAACGCGAAAGTGGAAATGGACAAAAGACTGTGACAAGGCATTCGCGACGATCAAAGAACTAGTAACGTCCGAGCAGGTTCTTACACATTACGATCCGAAGCTTCCAGTCAAATTAGCGTGCGATGCGTCACCTTTTGGATTAGGAGCCGTTTTGTCCCACGTGATGCCTGATGGGTCGGAGCGACCAGTACTCTTTGCCTCGCGTTCGTTAAGCAAATCCGAACGGAATTATGCACAGATCGACAAAGAGGCGCTTGGAATAGTTTGGGGTGTACGTAAATTTTATAATTACCTGTTCGCACGTAAATTTACGCTGGTGACTGATCATAAACCACTCACCTCGATTTTTAGTCCGAGCAAAGCAATTCCTGTTACAACCGCGGCGAGATTGCAAAGATATGCAATATTTCTTTCCGGGTTCAATTATGACATTGAGTACAAGAGTACCAAACTTCATACTAACGCGGATGGACTGTCAAGGATGCCTGTAGAAAGCTGCAATTCGGACGGTATAGACGCCGAAGAAATTTTTCATATTTCACAGTTCGAAGCCTTGCCAGTGACAAGTTCTGTTATCGCGCGAGAAACGCGCCGTGATCGAACACTTTCGAAGGTATATGGCCGAGTTATAAATGGCTGGAACGAATCGAACAATGACGAAATGCTAAAACCATTCTTTAGTCGCAGAAGTGAAATAACACTCCACCAAGGTTGTTTAATGTGGGGTATTCGTGTTATCGTGCCGGCAAAGTTGCGTTCACGTATTCAAGAATTACTTCATGAAGGACACCCGGGTGTTGTACGCATGAAAGCGTTAGCTCGTAGTTACGTATGGTGGCCCGGGATCGATGGCCAAATTGAACAGACTGTTAAAAGTTGTGACGGTTGTCAACTTACGCAGAAAATGCCGCAAGTAGCTCCGCTTCATCCTTGGGAGTGGCCTTCTGCTCCCTGGGAACGAGTACATATGGACTTCGCAGGTCCATTCTTAGGAAGTATGTTCTTCGTATTGGTGTGTGCTCATTCGAAGTGGCCAGAGGTTGTCCAGATGAAAACAACGACGTCAGCGAAGACAATTGAAGCCTTACGCACAATATTTGCAAGAAATGGTATTCCTAAGCAGTTAGTTTCGGACAATGGACCTCAATTTACGTCTAGTGAATTTGAGAACTTTACAAAGCAAAACGGTATTAGACATTACAAGTCAGCACCTTTTCATCCCGCTACAAATGGACTAGCTGAACGTTTTATTCAGAGTTTCAAGAATAGCATGCGTGCGATGAAACAGGATAATAAGGATTTAAATCATAAAATTGCGAACTTTTTGCTTAACTACAGGAATACACCACATTCAGTCACGAAAGAGACTCCCGCAAAATTGTTTATGGGAAGAGACTTACGTTCGTCTTTGAGTCTAGTACGACCAGAGATGAAAGACACTGTTATAAACTCTCAAATGGACTCGGTATTCCATAAATCAAGACCAGAGATACCGAGATATCTAGAGGCTGGTGAACGTGTGATTGTACGTGATTACAGAGACAAAGACAATAAATGGGCCGGAGGAAAGATAGAAAATCGCGAAGGACCTTTGATGTATAGTGTTAAAACTGACTCAGGTTCTACATGGAGAAGACACGTTGATCAGATTAAACCGAGCAGAATTGAGGACAATGACAATACGCTAAATATGTCTCAGATCGAAGCAACTAGTGAGGAGATTACACCATCTGATGATAAAATTGACAATGTTCCGAATACCGAACCGATAACTAGTATGCCAGAAACGCGACGATATCCGCAAAGAACCAGAAAACAAACGAAAAGACTCATTGCAGAAATATAGACTGTGTAAACATTGTTAAAGTACATTTTTACTATAATCTTGCATGTATGTTTACTATAGTAATCATTTCATTCATAGTTTCTATTTTCATTCAGTTAAATTGATTTATTATTTTTCTGACCGCAGCAAAAGTTTAGCAGGGAGGAGTTGTGATGTTTTTAACTGACATTTAATTATTCATTGTTTAAGTTCAGAAATACTTTAGCTATTATTTTAATAGGCGTTATCCACGTTATCTGTAAACATTCTAGAGAAACAAAATATAGGAAATTAGATCTGTCATCATGTTAGCATTTCGGTAACATTATCAGTGTAAGCTCTACCACAGAGTCAAAGTTGTATTAGTCAGTATTAAATATGTAATCGTAATGAATGGTTGTTCTTTCCAAAAGGTGCTACGTCCCAAACACAAAAATGCAAGCGAGAAAAGTATGGGTGTATCGGGTAAAAACCATAGAACCTACTTAACAGACTTTGTAGATAAATAATTTATCTACCTATACTGGAATGTCGCATTATACCATACACGTGCATCAGTTTGTTTAAAATGACCAATTATGACAAAGGAATTTGCAAATTACACAAATTAAAATCTGGCCTGACGAAAATATCTTGAGATCTCGAAATATTACCCCCAAAATCATATATTTATTTTAATTTACAATACAATAGTGTGTCTCATTGCATCTCTATACATTTATTACTTTTCAGAAATCGTGTACAATAGAAATTTATAAAAATCGACACTTTACAGAAGTAGAAAGGTTCGTGCATGCGCACATGAATTTAAGGAAGTGAGCAAGTTCGTCGGCATAAGTAAATAAGGAGAATATCCTTGTTTTTGTAAGTATTTTGGATTGTTTTATTCGATAATTTCACAATGAACACCTTTACCAAGAGTGTTCTTCACGGGGAAGTGCAAAATACATATATGTGAAAAAATAATCTAAATTTTTGGGTGACGGCACGGGCAGAAATGGGACACGAACTGACACATTTTATGGAAAAAATTACCGACACTTACGTCTTCCCTTTTTCTCAAAGATTGTTAGGTACAACAACCAGCTTCTACAAGAGCTCCATAACTCTAGACTTGGCCTGTCAATTGGTAATATTTTTGTGGGTTGTCCATCTGACTACTAATATTATTATGAGGCAGGTAAAACACCTATACTCAAATTGAACCAGTTCAACAAGAAAAAGATCTTGGTATTACTTTTGAGCATAACCTTAAATTTGAATGTCATATAAATAATTGTGTGAGTAAAGCTCAGAGAGTTTTATCCCTTATGAAAAGATCATTTGACTATATGGAGGAAGATATGTTTATAATACTATATAAATCAATAGTCCGTCCTTTACTAGAATACTCAACAGCAGTGTGGTCACCATACCTTAAGAAAGACATAAGAAAATTAGAACAAATTCAGCGTCGGGCAACAAAACTAGTACCTACTTTGCGTAATAGAAGTTATGAAGATAGGCTAAGAACTTTGGGCTTACCAACCTTGGAATATAGACGAGACCGTTACGATATGATTCATGTTTTCAAAGCTCTACATGGTATTGACGATATAAAGTGGCAGAATATGTTTTCTTTATCTGATACTCCTACCCGTGGTCACCCTTATAAACTTCAAAAGAAGAGATGTAACACCACTCAACGTTTGAACTCTTTTTCATTACGTGTAGTAGACAAATGGAACAACCTTTCCAGAAAAACTGTATCTGCAACATCTGTCAACACATTTAAAAGCCATCTAAACGAAGAAAATTGGAACACAAGAAAATTCAATCCATCATAGCGTGCAACCCACAAAAGTTATTGTATACTAACCTTAATGAGAGGCGGCTACAGAAGTCTTATGACTTAAATTTTTTGCCGCACAGATCCAGTAAGATTCCAGTAAGTAAGAAAACCTGTTACGCTCCCGAAGTTTCAATTAATTATAATTTTTTGTTGGTTCGAAAATAAAAACAAACTAGCTTTTCTTGTTGGTTACGTGAGTGTTTAATGACGTCTTAAATTTTCAAAGATAACAACGTTAAAAAGATGCTGAAAGTTCGGGAAACATTGAAGGAATTAAGCTCATTGTACAACTAAAATATTGACATTTCTTCCATAATCGCCCCCGTATCAAATAACCCTACTGAACTTCAGTGTATGCTGTCTACTTTACATAAACACTCTAGAAGAGATCAAGCCTCCATCCATCCAACCAAAATGAGGGCGGTAGCATTTACTAGATCAAAAATCTACAAGTCATCTCTTTCCTGGAAATTAGGGGATGCTGATATTTCACCATCCAATCAAACCCTCTATCTAGGACTGATAAAAGCAGAAATTAATGAAAATAGTAGTAACATAGATGACAGAATCAGTATAGGTAGCTAGAAGAAATATGTATGCTTTTAAAACTGGCCTACATGGAACTAATGGACTCAATCCTGCTACTTCATATGTAATTTATAAAGCCTACATTCTTCCCAAACTGTTATATGGTTTAGAAATTCTACCACTTAGACATACCCAGCTGATGTTACTCAGGAAATTCCATTTAGAAACTTTCCGCCGTATACAGTCACTTCCACCACGAACAGCATGCTGTGCTGTATATCTACTGATTGGTGCTTTACCTATTGAAGCAGAACTCCACAAGAGACATCTAAGTTTACTGTTCAATATTATTAACTCTGAAAATCCTACCATCCACGAACTACTGGTTAGACAAACAGCTTAACACCATGACAACTCTGATAGTTTCTTTGGTAGAATGACTGAAATCCTGACAACCTATGATGTTCCTGATATAAACAGCCTTCGGAACAGAAATTACTCCAAAGCGAACTTTAAGTACCAATGTAAATGTAGGACTGCTATCGAAGACAGATAGACAAAACTACTAAAGACTGAGTTAGAAAGTAAATCCACCTTAAAATATATAGCAAGAAACTCATACAGCTTGGAAGTCACTAAAATCAACAGTGTCAGACGTTAGAAAGGGCATTACCCAGGGTTGGCAAAAACCCGGGTTTTAAGAGTATTTCCCAGCCCGGTGGGAAATACTGGGAAAACCCGGGTTTTATTGGGTTTTACTGGGCATTACTGGGAAATACTTGATTTCCTATTTCATTCTTATTAAAAACCTGCATAGCAATCAGTTTTGATAAGTGCATGGACACTTTTCAGTAAAAACTAAATGAGAGCACTATTAATAACAAATTTTAACAGTGAAAAATTAAAATATTATGATAAAAGTATAATATATATGTTAAAATTGAATGTATTGAAATGCCATAGTGCTTGTTGCGGGTGGGAGTCTGTAAATTAATTTGCAATTGATATGGTCTAATAAAAATTCAATGTTGTTTTTTTTAAGACATGTATATACAGTATGCCACATTGTAATCAATACAAGCCCTACCTTATAATTTGACAATAAAGGATGTTTTGATAACTACTCCTTATTTAATCTTTTTATGGTTTCACAAATTGATTTATAGCCTGGGGTTTTTATCAATAATTAGTATAGACTTTTAACTGTGTATTGTCCTCCCTGTCAAAACTGCAATGACAATCAGTGAAAAAAGATGCAAAAAATAGTGCAAATATATAAATGATTGAAATAATACATGAATAGTAATGTCATATTTACTGTCAAATAAAAATGATTCATATATTTTGTAGATGAGGAAAATGCTTTAAGCATAAAAAAGTATTAAATAGGACTTTTTTTACATGAATAAAGTTTTATTACCCAGTATTGCCCACCATGTCAATTTTAAGGGTATTGCCCAGCCCAGGAAAACCCGGGCGGTCAATTCTTTGCCAACCCTGGCATTACCAAAGTTCGTATGTTTACTGGAACTTTTATTAGTGAATCATTCCATTTGAAGTTTTCATCCCAAACTGATGCTACATCTACATGTCAACTCTGTGGTGAGAAGGAAGAAGATCACCAGCATATTCTACTTAGATGTGCAGCTCTTTACCCAGTTTGGCAGAATTTTTTTCTGAATATAAAACAATTCACTATGTCAGTACTAGGAAGGAAGATGTATAGACAGTTGTTTTCTGATGATGACAAGTCTAGACTGTTCAGCGTTCCAACCTTTCCTCAGTCAAAGCCATATTATTACAATATCTATAATGTCTACTGAGTTTTGCCATGAACTGTATGTTAAACGCAAAAAACTGCTATCCAGATAGATGCTAGTGCAGATATGAAAATTCATGACTCCCCATCTCATGTTTATCCTAGTAAGATTTCATTGAACTTTTTACCCAATATAGACATTGTACAAAAATGTACAGTCATCCCTCGCTACAACGACATTCGATTTAACGGAATATTCGGTATCCGACTCCGACAGTGAATGTCGGTAACAAAAGGTCATAATCAAGAACAAATTGATCCGTTATAACGACAAATTATCAAGATTTACCTGTAATTAATTGT
Source organism: Arcuatula senhousia (assembly GCA_963971305.1). NCBI lineage: Eukaryota > Metazoa > Mollusca > Bivalvia > Mytilida > Mytilidae > Arcuatula > Arcuatula senhousia. Next base: position 78,866,109 of record OZ020304.1, read on the forward strand.
CCTTGACTGGGGAGTTTAACGTCGTGACTATACCTATATATAGGTCTGCAGCGACGTTAATTGTCCTTGTGTAGAGTATTGATTTTATAACGGTCCACTGCACAGGTGAACACCTGTTGCTATTGTGTAATTAACCTCGCATGACATTTCCGTTATACAACAAGTTGACAAATATGGCTTCAATTAAAGGTGTGAAAGGCATTTTGAATTTTAATCTTTTAATATTTGATATTTATCAAAACATGTGGACATTTACATGGTGTTTGACTACGCATATGCGGGAACATATTTATTTTGTAAATACTCTTTCATTGTGCAAATGGTTTTTATTAGTTTGATACTAGTAAAAACAATCATTGTTATCAATTTCACTTTAAAATAGAATTTCTCAGTCTTTCTTGACATTTAATATGTTAATTTGTGTTCCCCATTTATCAATCCACATACGGGCATTGTACTACATGTACTTTCACTTTTTACACGAAACATGTTTTGTTTACAAGGAAAACAAAAGAATTTTTTTATCTATGAAGAGATTCTTCCTGAAATAAAAACCTGTTCTGGATATCAAGTTTGATGTCTGAAAACATTATTCACAAACAAGCACTGCCTTTGTAGATTAAAAGATGGATTTGAAAGGAGGATAAAGGAAAAGAGGGGGGGGGTGATTGTTATGTTTATTAATGTACAAATTCAGCACAATCGGACTAAAATGACCCAAATCAGCTCAAAAACTTTTCAAACCCTTGATTGAGACTGACACTAGATGAAGTCAGCATTGTTGAGCTAGTCACCGAGACCATAACAACACAACAAATAATTTTTCACAAGGTCGAAGATATTCCATGTACAAATAAAATAAAAAACAACCAAAGACATAAAAATGTATAAAAAATCTTTATTACAAAACATCATAACAAAATTATGTTTATTAAGATTATTTCACTCCTTTCTTCTTGCTGTAAATTTGTCCCAAAAAAATGACATTTCTGACTGGAAACTAACATGATCGTTGTAAAGAGGGTTGACTGTATATGTTTTGTCGAGATGATTACAAGATGGTCTCCCCTTGTATATTCATTCAGAAAGGATATTAAGTGGAGGATACTGTATATCATGTATATAGTGTTTTCTTGTTGGATGTACATTTGACTCCTTGTAGGACATATTACAAGATTCTAGGATCTTGTTGCTCCAGAATTGGAGGAAAATACAAACAGAAGAAGATGATAGGCCTATAGCAGAATAGCTTGTAATACAGGCGTTTGTATGGTTGTGTGGAGTAATAAAATATACATATATATACATGTGTGGTCTACATGTATGAATGCGTAGGGGTGTAACCATCATGACTGCATTAAGTTATACCATGATGTCTGATGACTCCTTATTAAACTTATAACCATTTCAATGTCAAATAGATTTTGCCTAATAGCCAATAGTCAGGTGGGTGATTCAGGCTCCTAGGAGCCTCTTGTTCATGTTTTTGGTCTGTGGAATGTAAAGGAGAATTGCAAAAGAAAAAAGCTGTTGCCTGCTTAAGCCTTCATTATACTTATTGTCTACAAAAGTCTCCATTTGGTTCAGGTTGTCAGATGATGCCTTATACATGTATGTAAATGTTGTGTGCCCCAATTGTCAGAATCTTTGGTTTTTACCTTGCTAATTAAAAACTATAAAAGATAAAGAATAGCTTAATAAGCTATAAATGCAGTGGCAGATCCAGAGGGATGGTTCAGGGCGTCTGGACCCCCTTTCGTTTTGACAAGCATGGAGTCTGGACCCCTACTTTTGTTTTGGCAGTTTTAAAAATGGCTTATAAGTTATAACTAATCGTTAATCATGTGAACTTGTTTTTCTGACTATTCCAAGTAGACCACCACGGTCTACGTTAATCTTTTTTATGTTTTCTTGGCCATATCCATGAGGGATATATTTACAAAGTTTCTAATAAAATCCGATGAATCTGGCACCATGGATGCTGATGTTATTGACATTGACGAGTTAAAAAAATTGAAACTTTATATATTAAACAATAATACAGAACTTATACAGCACCATGTCGATTTCTATCAAACACACCTCCAAAATGTTCTTTTATAAGATGGTATTCTCTCGAGTATTCTACCGCATTTAGACGCTCCGTAATTTGACACTCTCTCAAATAACCTGAAACCAGACTTACCAGCCATTCTGTGCTATCATGAAATGACGTATTGTGAATTGCTTGCCATCAAAACATTAGGAGATGGAAACTTCTTATATAACAGCTCTTTATATACCATGAGGGTAAAATAATTTCTATCATATTTATAGTATTCCAAAATCACAATTCCAAAGGAAAAACTTGAAAGACAAAATGAAATCAGGGGAAAAAATCCTCAGAAAAATAAAAAAGTAACATTAACAGAACATATAAACACATTAGTTATTGTCTTTTGGTAAGTTTTGGGGGAGTTGTAACTCCTATATACATTTTTTTACTGATTTACGTGGTGTGCATAAATGTTATGGGTCCTTTCTTTTCGTATGGCATATATTTGGTACCCATTCATTGTCTGTTAATGTCTTACTTAGACATGGGTGTCACAAAGATGAGTCATAGAAGCTTACAAAATTTCATCAAAATGCGTTTAGCAGTTTCAGAGAAATTGTGCCCAAAAAAGGACGCGGATGGACAAAGACCATTACAGATCATTATACATGATACTAATTACGTTCATCACTACGGGCACGTTGACAGTTAATAAAACATATGATAAAGCTCGCACCATTTATTTATTTTTTTTTATTTTTTTTTGGTGGGGGGGGGGGTAAGAAAATTCCTGGCCCGATTTTTTAAATAAAAATAAGTCTGACCATTCAACATTTTCAACAACACCTGGATTAAAAAAAGGCCTCCATTTCATAAAAAATAAAAAATGATTTACCAACAATTTTCCAAGGCCTCACTTGTCCAAGTTTCATACCGAACTTCATCCAACAATATGTGTGAGGGTTGTGTTTTAACAAGACTGTCCTGGCCCCCAAGAAAATAAAATGCCGGTCCGTTCCTTATAACAGATGAAGGTTCAAAACTAGGCTGAACGAATATATATTTTGGTGTGTTTCCTGTTATATACACGTGTTGGTAGGATAAATTTTGTGATCGTTTATGTTATGGCGAAGTCTTTGTCCTTGTTGTCTTCATTGTCGTCCTCTGCACGTGGACATTTGGTTCCAGTAGATCCAAAAGGGTGAATTCAATTAAAACAAACAAAGAGTCTTAACTAGAGTGAACTGGGATGTTCAAAAAGTAAGTAGTTTCTAAGTGTGGCAACACACCTATCCTATTCTTTGTGTTGTCTTTGTCTTTCTCGTTTTCTGGAATTGTCTTTGAAATTTTGGACTTCTTATATTCATATGCCTCTTTGGCACCCATTGTTTCTATGGAAGAATAAGGATTAGAAACTTTTTAGTTATACGATGAGTGTGGGTGAATTCACTGAAAGTTGACTGTTTGTGCAAATCTATCAAAAAGTTTTGTAAAACTGGATGAGCCTTTTTGTCTTGACTGCAAAGCAGAGCGAGATATAGGTGTTACTTTACCAGCGGCAACGGCGGCATTAGCTTAAGAGGCCCCCAGACCCCCTGCCGTAATACGACATCTGCGAGGTCAGCATGGTTTTGACCACCATGACAAATCTGGACCCCCCTTTCATTTGAGGCTCCAAAAAAGCTTCCATAGGTTAATATCTTATGATGAGGTCCTATAGGAGTTTCCTTTCTGCTCAAGCACCTCAAAATGCAGCTATTTATTTCCAATCTATCAGTCATTGATGCCAGAGTTTTATGATTTGTCATTAAATTTGTGTTTCACTTTTAATTTATCATACATGATAGACCATCATAATTGCTTATGTGAGATCTAGTTCTTTTTAATTGATTGCATCATTGAATGAAAAGTAAAACAAAAACAAAACAGAAAAGACTACATTTTAAAATGATAATTAGAATAAATAATTTTTGCAGATCTAGATTTTAATTGAAGGTATAATTAACCAGATACTGTTGATCTTTTGATATAATTTAACAGTTGGTTAGAGATATGGTTTTGATCTGTCTGCCTTCTGTGTGTTGTGTAATCAGTAGCTCAAGTGATTACAGATGTTCAGGAGGAGTTCTACATGTAAACACCACTTATTCTCTCTTCTCTTAGGTTTGGTTTTTGGATAAGTGGTTGGATAGTCATCATAGATATTTGAGGAAATTATTTCACATTAGTTGCATTTTGCTACATATTTGATACATTGACATACTTTACAACATTAATTTGATTAGTTCATAAATTGGATTGGAAAAGGAAGTTTTTGTATAAAATTATGATGATTTTTTTACAGTGACAGTTATAATACAAAATGGAATTAGCTCACAGTCTACTATTAAATGAAGAAGCATTCCAGAAAATACCTGAAAATAAAAGACCTGTTTTTGTGTTTGAATGGCTTAGATTTCTAGATAAAGTTCTCGCTGCTGCCCAAAAGGTAAGGAAGACTTTGATATTTGTTTCTGAAGCATTCTAAAATGTTTTGTTACAAGTCATTAAAGTATGTCATTTATGTAACATGTGAGAATAAAAGAATGTCTTTGACATATTTATGGATATACACTGTACTTGTTATTACAAATTGTATACAAAGAATTTTTTTATAAGTAGTTGAAGAATTTATATATTGGGTTTCAAATAAATTGAGCCAAAAAAAAAATATAAACGCAAAATCTACATCCACTTCTAATTTGAATATTCCTTTACAAATAAAGTTTAGGGGTATATAGAAATCACTGTCTGTCTACATATCTCGTAAGCCCAACTCCTCCAAAACAGCTTTATTAAGTTTGCCCTGCTATGACATCTTGAGAGCATATAGTTTAAACTAGTGTCAGTACATACGTCTGTCCATACAAATTTATGTCAAGATTTTCTTGGAAGCAATACATAAAAATTATTTGAAATTTTGTAGACTTTACAATATGTCCGACTTCTACTTCCTGTTTGGCATTGTATTCCTTCTCCATTTCAATAAAGAGTTCAATATGAAGTGGGGGTATATTTTAGAGATCTAGCTCACAGTATTTCTTGTTTTGTTCTGACATTAACCACATTTACAGTAGCTAGCCATGATAATTGAATAACAAGATTTGATGTCTTTAATGAATTACAAAATGAGAAAATAATGCTTTCTTTTCAGTCTGATATAAAAGAAAAACAGAAGAAACTTGTAGAGCAGTTAACAAATCAGATCAGTGAATCGCCAGGTCCGCCAACGAGGAAGTTACTCGCCAGAAATCTTGCCACTTTGTTTGTTGTTGGTGATTCATTTGATTTGTTCCAAACCATCAGTAAATGTAGTGACTTCATCAGAAACAAAGATGATTCTCCTAGCTTCCTGCCAACCAAGTTGTAAGTACTTTAATGACATCTCTATAAGCTTTCTACCAAACTAGTTGTAAGCACTTCAGGCCATTTCAAGTTAATTTTTAGATTCGCATCCACCAGCATTGAGCAACAAAAAGATTGGGGTGATTGGGTGGATTTTTAAAAATATATTTATTTCTATATCTAAAGAATTAGTTAATTTTAAGTAGTTATTGAAGAGCACCATGTTGACTTTGTTGTTACCAGAAGTTTCACGTGTAGTATGATAAACGTAATAGATTGATATGAAGAAAAAAACATGGTAATTTTGACTACCGGAAAAAAAAAGAACAGGGTGGGTCATTTTGCAATTGGGCTGTTCAGGATGAGAATCTACAAATAAACTTTATGTGGCCTTATGATACATCACTATAAGCTTTCTGCCAAGGTAGTTGTTAGTAAGTTGTCAAATATAATTAGGATTTACAATGTAATGAACTATCTGCCAGTTCATCATTATTTACTGTCTTGTTTATGTTATGGTGGGATGTCCATGGCTTTCTTCATCATCAATTGATCATTTATACTATGATGTTTATGTCCAAGGCACTTGGCAATGATTTGTTTGTTTACAACCAGGTGAGAAGTAACTCCTATATAGTCAAAAGGTGGTAGCTTCTTGTAATGACTGTATGGGGTTTCACTGGTTTCATTTCTGCTATTTTATGTTTTGACTGAATTTATGACAATCATAAATTAATGTATTCTTTACATTGATAGTTTTTATACCATGTATAAGATAAAATAAAATGTGGATGTATAATGGTATGATGCTGTTGTCATCATCATTGTTGTTTGTTAACTTTAGTGTTTAGATATTTTGACCTTAAGCTTTAACCTCTTCAGTAAATTATAATTGATGAGATTAAAGAAGCAGGCACAATAATGAGGTGGGTACCATTGCTTATACCATCTACTGGTGGTATGCATGGACTTCTTTACAAGATGTGATATTAATGTTTCAGGGCAGCCATTGCCTGTCTGGGTGCTATGTATGAAAAGTTGGGGAGAATGACGGGCAGGACATTTGAGGAGACTGTACAGATACTTATAAAGGCTCTGAAAAATGCTGAGGTGAGTGTTTGTATGGCAGGCCATTTAAGGACTTATAAAGGCTCTGAAAAATGCTGAGGTGAGTCTATTAATGGCAGGCCATTTAAGGACAGTAGATGGTCTTAAACTTTTAAACTTTTTGTCAACACTGCCAGATGGTCATAGAACAAAACTGAAAATAACAAGTGATTCACTTGAATTTAAGCTGTACCCAAAAATATTGCTCCAGACATGTATTCATTGACATTGAATTTGAAAGAATTTCAATTGCCAACATTCTTTCATGCTTATTCTAAATAATTTTTGATAAATGGGTTGTTAGATAAGCCAAGAGGCAGTACAGTTATTATCAGATCCTCTCTCCATTATGTAATAGTTTATATAAAAACAGCTGATTTATGGGCAAATGCCAAAATGGTGCAGTAAGTAGTTCTGAAGAGATTCCAAAATAGCTCCTATCTCTTAACAGGGGAGTAATCAAAATTAAGTAAAAACGTAATAGAATACAGCTTGAGAAGGAATTTGTTGAAAGGGAAATGAATTAGTTCAGATAGATGAAGTTTTGCCAGGATTCACTTCCCTAATGAACCTGTTATTAGTATATATACATATCTAGAATAACAGTCTGACACTTAAAAATCATAACATGTCCTCAATGTATACCTAAAATTGATTATTATTACAAGAAACCTTCATATCAATGCTGGCTATGGCAAAACAACTACTTCTCTCAGTTTGATTTCAAAAAAATGTTAGACTTTTTTATGTCCCACTTATGACAGTAGAGGGGCACTAAGTATTTAGATCTGTTGTGTATGTCTGTCCATTTCAAGTACGGCGATACTTCAAGTTTAAGTTAAAAAAAAACTTGGATCATGTACGTCTGTTTGTCTGTCTGTCACAAAGTAATTCCAATCTAATCCTTTGTAATTACTTAACCAAATTTAATGAAACTTAATTTGTAGTAAGTACATCGTGTTTTGGATGGCCTCTTTCCTAGAAATTTTTATCCCAAACTTTGTAGAAGTTATGGTCCTTAAAACTTAGAAATTTTAGGGAAACTGAAGAAGAGATTGTAAAAACAGACAAAATATTGGATTTTTGTGTACTGCATAGCAGTACATGTTTAACATTTTAGCAGTACGTTAACTTCAAAATATGTACTGTGCTAGTATTCTAGCTGAAACTGATACAATTGAAAACTCTATCTAATATTAATTAATAATGAATTAAGTTTCATATAATTTTATGTTTAATATATGAAAATTGATATAAAAAGAAATAGTCCTTAGAAATCAATGATTGATATTAAGGTGATAAACGAATTGATATAAAAAGAAATAGTCCTTAGAAATCAATGATTAATATTAAGGTGATAAACCATCGAGCTGATGGATCCTCAGTCATTAAATTAAATAAGAATTGAAGTGGGTATGTGCAATTTATTATTTCATAAATTGACAAAATAGAAAAGTTCTATAGAAAAATGATGATCTAATATGAAATTGAAAAACCAATGAGTGAATATTTATGATTTATAATGTCACATTTTACTGTTGAAATCAATAACTCTATAGATCACAGTGAAGTGGAAGAAATTAATGTATGGTATAGGCTGTAATGATTTAGAACAATCAAATGTCACTTTATGCATAATAGGCTTTGTGTTAGATATACAGCAAAGATAAAACACATGCAAGTGCTAGCCTAGAGAAAATAGTTAAGAGTTAAGGTGGAATGATACCAAATGACATATATCCAGATTTTAATGAAACTGTGTAGACGTATAGTTCTTAAAGATATACATCCATATATGAAATAAAAAATGGGGTCACAGCCCTTGTTTTTTAAATAAATGCATTTAAAAACTGCAATTTTGTTGTTATATTAAAAAAGACAAATAGGAAAGACACAGCTTCAAAACCATTTATTCTTACTTTTTGTGCTTTAAAATGGACTAACGATATCCAAATTATGACCAAAACTAACACAATATTCCTTGGAAAATTTGCGATGCAACGATGTAAAATAAAGAATATTTCACAGACTTTGTTTTTAAGATACAGTTTCATAAACATTGCCTTTACGTGAAAAAAAACAATAGAATCTTACTAAAATTGACTTTGCATTTCATGACGTTCAGAAAGATTTTTCAGTGTACAGGTAAATTTTATCGGTAACGTCGTTTTTAACATTACCTTAAAAAGCTTGAAGAGATAATGCTTATAAATTTTAAAATTGTTATGCAAATTTCTCAATAATTGTAATAATTGTCGATTGAGTAAGACAATGTATCAGTATCATTTTCTGTATTGTTTTGGGGTTTTCTTTTAACGCTTTGTCCTTTAAATTTTGTTTTTATACTATTGCATGTCATTGCCTTTTACATACAGTTAAAACTTTGTGAACATTCAACAGCATATTTACACATGGAAGCTTTAAATTTTTTTGTTGCTCTTTAATGGGTTTCTAGCATGTTATTTTATTTATGTTTCAGAGTCAAGGTCGTAGTGAGATCATGTTGACCTTGGAGAAGGTCATAGGTGGCCTTGGGTCAGCTGGAGGTGGAATTTATAAGGATATTTATAAAGCAGCCAAACAATGTATGACCGATAGAGCCATGTCTGTAAGATTTGCTGCCTCTAAGGTGAGACCATCAATTGATGTGTTTTGATATCAATGGTAATCTAATACATAAAATTAAGTTGAAAGTTAACATGAGATGTCCATCATTCAAGTAATAGCAGCAAAGAAATATCGAATGGGTATTAAACATATCTTTAGTTTTGACAATATATTTGTGTACTTTTAGAAAAAAATTCTAAAAGAAAATTTAACAAAGTGCTTGTTTTATGTTTTTCTCCATAAACAAATTAAAAATGCCTAAATCAAAGATGACCATTAACTATAAAAGACTAATATCCCCTAAACTTAAATCCCTTCTTGATAGAAGTCATTATCCTTTTTCAGTGTATGACACAACTTGTGAAGGAAGCCCAGTTTATGTACACCACAGAGTTAGAGAATATGACATCACTTTGTTTCCGAGCTTTAGACGGGTCAAACTATGATGCTCGTTGTGCCATTGCAAAGTTACTTGGAGAACTACTCTACTCAGCCCAGTCTGTCAAGACACAAGTTGGTAGGTTATTTCCCTTACACATAAAACAATTAAGGTTGATCAAAGTTTAACTCTGCCTTCTCTTGATGAAAAAGAAGGAAAATTTATACCTGACAAAACATCTTACTTTTTGCTTATACATGTATGTTATACATGTACTCTGATGTTAAAAACATTAGCAATTTATGTTTTGTAATAAGCTGTCAGATTATCAAAACATTATGCAAGATTATTACCTGTACATGGAAGTTAAAAGTAAATCAAAATTTTATTACTATAGCACAACAACCTACATTTATAAGTATAAGTGCAGGCAGCCAACTTTACACTCATAAATTCATGCAGTAAAGTCATGTTTTACTTATTATAAGCTGATGAATGGTGGGTGTTATACTAGGTTTATTACAGCGAGATAATGTATTGCAGATAATGATTTAAATGAATGTTGATGTTTTTAATGAGTAATTTCCTAGTTATTTTTCATGCATATGTAATGAACTAAAAATTTTGGCATACATGTATAGTTGTTGAATAGATACTTTATTATATGTATTAAATGTTCTTTTTTGCATTTTCCGACATTTTTTTGTAGCAATATACTTTTGAGTGTAAACTGCATAAATTTTCTGCTAAAAGAAACAGAGCTTTGTTTAAGCTCTATTGTATTCAATATTTCTAAACATATCTGTTTATTTTTTATCTCCTTTAGGTAAAGCTAAGCTTGTAAAGGTAGAAGACGTGTTAAATCTGTTAGCAGCTGGCTTTCTGAAGAGTGGTACAGGGTTCCTGAAGAGTTCTGGAGAAATGATAAAAGGGGGGTCCAAAGATATAAACAGAGAGGTCCGAGTGGGTATCACACATGCTTACATAGAGTTTGTAAAGACAATGGGAGGTCTGTGGCTAGAAAGGAACATCTCGCTCTTCCTGAACCACGTCCTGGACCTGGTGGCCAACCCCAAGGCCACGCCCACCCATGTGGACGCTGTCTATGCCAGGAAGTGTGTATTGTTTATCATGCGATGTTCCATTGGAGGGTTATTGGGGGAGAAAGCTCAGATAGCGGCTGCCAAAGAAATCTGCCAAATTATCATCAAACAGATGAATGTTGTAGGTAAGGGACCATTTATCATAGCTTTATGATTAGATACTGTTGATGTCTTAATACAAGATAAGTCTGGAGAATAAATTACCTGATACTGTCAATCATAGGGTAATCAGGTGAGGTACAGGTGGTAGTCATGGTCTATTTATAGTACATCACACTCCTAGGGATCAGGTAATCATCTGTATCACCTGTGCAAGATAATCACTTTATGATTGATTCTTAATTTGATACAATTTATTCATAATTTTGATCTTGATAACAAGTTTGAATTGTTTGAATGCTGTCTGCTTGTTCAGTTCAAATTTTGGTTTGTCGTTTCTGTTTATATCAATGTATAGCTCATAAATAGATACTTTAATGAATTTATTTTTTTTAGTGCAATGTAATAAAAAAAAAACCCTATAGTATCGTTTCTTTCTGTGTTTTAACAATAACTTGTTTAGTATGGTATTGATCTGTTTTTGCCAAGTTAGTTTAAAAAAAATTATGAAAATTGTTTTCCATAGAATATAAATTTAAGATATTTTTAAATGTTTCTATTTTCTAAGGTGAAGCAGCTGTAGACACTTCTAATGATTCTAAGTCACAGAGTATCTTAGGAGGACAACATGTGCTGGTGTGTGCTCTACATGAGCTGGGGAGTCTAGTGCTGAGATTAGGGACATCAGCCAGTCCACTCGTAGCTGAACCTGCCACAGGTATCACATAAAATAGGAAACTCCCCCGTTTCTAAATATAGGATTTAATCAACTCTAGGATAGATAATTATCACCTTTCTATCAAATTAATTATAAAGAGCAAGTTTATTTAAAAAAAAAATTCTACAAGTTTATACATACTAAATGAAAGCAGTTGTCAGGATTTTAAGGATGTTCGCTACTATTATTGAAAATAAATAGGATTCAAATTTGATGCCTGAATTAAAAAGATAATATTAAAAGGTATAAAATAAGCAAAAAAAAATGATATTCTCGTGACCTCGTATTCAAGATAATTGACCTTAAAGTTTTGGCGGGAAAAGGTTTACTCTGACTTTTTCATAGGTTTAGCATTAGCATTATTTAGCTGTTAAAACCTGTGACAGAATAAATAGGATTTGATTAATCTTTGAAAATCACTTCTTTATGATATACTTAAGGCATTGATTAAAAGAAAATAGGGGGTTCGTGGGCAAAAAATTTAACCCCATTTTAATGGTAAAAACCCGAGGATTCCGAAAAAATGACAGAAATCCAAAAACTAGACTAGCGAGCATCCTTAAGATTGATTTATTTTGTCCAGACATTCAAGGAAATAGTAGAAATACTACTCATATTTTATCAAGACAGAATGCTAGGATTTTAAAGCCATTGACTTGTAGAGCTGTTTGTAAATCATTACTTTGTTTCAAAATATGTTCAGTTTTTTTCTTAACATGCTCAAAATACTAAGAGTTTTCATTTTAGCACCTCCTTTTTGTATCTCCCAGGTATTGCCCAATTCAGACTGTGTGGGAGTAAAGTTATAACCAACTAGCTAAATAATTTGATTTCAGGCATCATAGAGCCAGTGGTTTCTGTATTGATCCACCCCAGTCCTGCTGCTAGACTCTCAGCCTCCTGGTGTCTGGGCTGTATTAATCAACTAATTAAATTGATTTCAGGCATCATAGAGCCAGTGGTCTCTGTATTGATCCACCCCAGTCCTGCTGCTAGACTCTCAGCCTCCTGGTGTCTGGGCTGTATTAATCAACTAATTAAATTGATTTCAGGCATCATAGAGCCAGTGGTCTCTGTATTGATCCACCCCAGTCCTGCTGCTAGACTCTCAGCCTCCTGGTGTCTGGGCTGTATTAATCAACTAATTAAATTGATTTCAGGCATCATAGAGCCTGTGGTTTCTGTACTGATCCACCCCAGTCCTGCTGCTAGACTCTCAGCCTCCTGGTGCTTGGGCTGTATAGCCAGGGCCCTGCCCTCACAACTCACACCCCTTCTGGACAGATGTATAGAGAGAATGGACAAGCTGAAAAGTTCCCCAGAGGCTGTGTCTGGTTATAGTAGTGCTATAGCTTCACTCTTAGGAGGGATATATCAGTGTCCTCTAGGGATACCTCATGCCAAGGGCAAGGTGAGAATAGAGATACATTCAGAGATCTCTGAATTCTTAAAAACCTTTATATTGCAAAATTGAAGAATTTTGTTTTATTACCAGTCAATTTTAAAATGGTCAACACTAATAAAAAAAGGGTTCAAAATAACATTCTTAAGTGGGTTACATTAAATTATTTTGATTTCTTAATGATGGGTCTACTAAGAAAGCACTATGAAATATTTTAGATGCAAAATTAAAATTTTGTAAGTTCTACACATTATTCATGAAAGACTGAAAGTCTTCATTAAAGATTCGGGATTAAAGACCACCAGCGCTATTTTAATCCCTTTGAAAACTAATTCTTGCACACCTGCCAGGTGTAGGAATGAAGATTTGTGTTAAATGAATTATAGAATTCATCCTTGATCTTTTCAGCAATTATTTAACCTGGCAGAAGAACTATTAAGAACAGCGTCCCAGAACAGTCGACTATCATTACAGAGAACACAGTCAGGATGGCTACTGTTTGGGGCACTGATGACATTAGGTAAGGGGAGATAATTTGTTTAGTTATTTTCATGTCAGGATGGCTACTGTTTGGGGCACTAATGACATTAGGTAAGGGGAGATAATTTGTTTAGCTATTTTCATATTTTATTGGCTGGAACTTTGTTGTCATTTGTATTTCATGTCTTAAACAAATAAATTGTTTCTTTAAACATTGGAAAGAATCTGATGTCTATTTTATGAAAAATAAGCATAAATAAATGACAGTTATTTTATGAATAAAGACTGCAGTTTTCAACTCTGCAAAATTTCTTTCCTAACAGATAAAATGAATTCTTCAACTTACCAACATTTTACAATCAATGTGTTATATTCATCTTCATAAATATTAGGTACACCAGTTGTTAAGAATCATTTACCCCGAATGTTACTGTTATGGAGAAATGCTTTCCCACGATCAACAAAGGAGTTAGAATCTGAGAAGCTGAGAGGTGATGCTTTCACCTGGCAGGTCACACTAGAGGCAAGATCTGGGGCACTAGGAGGTAAATAAACAATATAAACAAAGCGTTTCCGCTTTGAATCAATTTCAAATCTGTTAAACTATGAATATGTTTTTAAAAAAAATTCTAAAAATTGTTTCTTTAAGAGTTGTACACTTTGTACTTACAAATCCTATTTTTTTTTGGTAAAAAACAAAAAAACAAATTAAAAATCACCATTTAATTTAAATTTAATTCATTAATATTGATTTGATATCTTAACTGGCAATATTTAGATAAGAATAATTCAAATTCTTATTTTTGATTTTTCCAGCTATGTATAGTTTCCTGTTAAACTGTCGTGAGTTGGTGACAGAGGATGTCATCAGAAGATTATTAGCTCCCTTAGAATGTGCTCTACTTATGTTCTCACAGTAAGTATACAGTAGATGTGATGTTGTTTTTTTTCAACTTTTTGTTTGTGTGGTCTGTTCACCTTTATGTGATCTGTTAGTTTTCTGTCCAATGTTTTTTTTTTCTGGAGGAATCTTTCAAATAAAACTGACCACCTACATACCTTAAGAAGTGTATTTAGATAAAGTATGAACTCTCAGAAACTAATTAGGGCATTTTAGGATTTATTTTTCGGTTGGATAAGTGATTTGTTACAGTGATTTCATTTGAAAATAAGCAAATATTACATCTGTATACTATGTGCATCTCCTAAGGATTTATAATATTAACTTTATGTTTTCAGCATACCCGGTGTAATAAAACAATGTGGAGCCCATCTGAAGGCCAGCGCTGCCATGGTCAGACTGAGGCTATATGATGTTCTATCATTACTACCTCCAGAGACCTTTGAAGGTTAGTTCTATGTAATATATATTTTCATATTTATTTGATAATCATGGAACTATTTGAAACTTTTATTACTCCTTAAAAGTATTTTTAAGTAACTTCTGTGAATATATCTTTACTGATTTTATTTGATCATCAAGTAGCCATACTGTACTGTTTTAAAACAATAAATTTATTTTGTTTTTTAAAAAATGATTAACTTATATCTAGAAAATTAGTAAGTGAATTTTGAATTTCTTAATGTAGCTACCTTAACAATTCCACTTAAAAATGTAGTCCATACTAATTTTGAATGTTTATCTTTGTAGCTACCTATACAGTACTGCTGAGAGAATTGGTGGCAGAGTTTACACTTACAGACAACCCTGCTAACACGACTACCTCACTCCTACGATCCTTGTGTCACGTAGACGACAGTGTTATACTGGGTTCCTGGTTACAGGAAACAGATCACAAACCAGTAGAAGATCAGGTATAAAAATAACAATGATGCAATACTACTACGCTTGGCACAATTATAAGCTGATCCTTGCTGCACTACACCTTGTATCATGTTTGTGTCTTGTTTCTCTGTGTTTTAATTTTGATTTTGAAATAAATGAAAAAAATATGTATGGCTAAAATAAGTTGATCTCCTTTTGATCTGGTGGATATAGATTTCATAATTTTGGATTTACTCATTTGTTTGATGTGAAACTTATACAATGTATATATCATTATAAAATTTGACAGCATAGTACCATTTACAACTTCATGGCATTCTAAATTGGGCAGAAAGATACTTTCTATAATATCATGCTTATCATTCGGGATTCTGTTGATCTGTATCATCTTTAGCTTCATAACTTGCTGATTGGCAGTTTTTTCATCCCTTGCTTTTTATAGCACTAAGTATTATGACAATATCAATTATTTCCCTACACTACTGTACATTGTTTATGGGACAAATTTATTTGAACAAGTTGTGTTAGTTGTAGAATTCACAGTCTCATTGCATTTATGCCTTAACTGTGAATGTTAGTACTAGTTGATATTAGTGTTAGTATTATGTGTAGCTGATAATTTGAGTAGGTAGTAGGGAAAGTTGTAATTAAAAGTTGTGCATATTTACATACACATTTTAAAATAACTTTAACTTGTGCATGTTTTGTCTTTTTATTACATAAATTCAGTTCTATGCTTTGATTTAAATATTTATTTAGTTAGAAAAACTTGTACAATTCAAAGTTTCAACAAAGTTCCAAGGAGTTTGAGTACTTTGTGGCACATGTTTTTCATGTAGAAATATTTATAGAATACTTTACCCCAGAATTTGAATAAAGTCCACATATTCCACAAAGCAATTTTAATAGGAAAAATGCACAAAACTGTGTCAAATCAAGACAGCTGAGTGACTAACTCGGGTGAGCTCTGAATTTGTAGTGAGACCAGTCTTACCTTAGTCCTAGCACAAAGTGACTGACTTTCATTTTTTTTTGTCATCCAGTAAAATGGACTTTCACATTGGTTATTCAAATGGTTTCTGTTGTAATTTTAAACCATTTTATCAATGGTAGATCCTTACAATTCAAAAAGGTTTAAATATGTGTACAAAGTAGAATAGGATACAATTAATAGCAAAAGTGGCCAACATTTTCTTGGGCTTCCAAATTGTTTTGTGGATTTTATATTTGAGTTTTAAAAATGCTTTAGGTGGAACGTTCTAGAGTAATAGTCTTTTTGTCTTTCTCCTGTCTGTGAAAAGAGGTTAAAGTCTATACATGCTATAGAATTCAGATCTCCATCCATCCAGATATTTTTCTTAGAGTTAACTTTTAAATGTCTTGATAGAATTTCATTAAATTTATACACATTAAATCCTCTGTAATAAGGATGAAGCCTATTAAACTTGGTGTCAAAAGGACAAAGGTCTAGGTTACAGATTTTACAAACTTAAATTTTAAGAGTGAAATTGATTTCTGTTTAAATTTTGAACACCCTGATAGAATTTCATGAACCTTATAAACATGAAAGATTGAACCTTACAAGTATTAAAGCACATAAGGTAAGATAAAAACCTCTAGATTTTAGGTTCAAAAGTTCAAAGGTCATGGTCATAGGTTCAAAAACCTTTAAAAGTACCCACATGAAATCTTATGAGGTAAGGAAGAAGCCTATAGTTTTTATGTTCCAAAGGTCAAGGGCAGAAATTTCGTTAGGTTGTTGACTTACGCCATGCTCTTGTTTTCCACATAATTTTTTTAATGATTTATATCTGGTTTGAATAAAGGAATAAACTCTGACCTTTATAAGTCAAATTTAATGTAATATTAACCTCGTTATAGTTTGAACCTGAACGTAAGGTGGATACAAACGTTGTAAGTACCCTGACTAACATTGATGTCCGCATGGCTTACTTTAGCCAAGTTGCTTCTATATATATAAATGTGTAGACATTTTTGGTTGGTTGTTTTTTTAGTGCCTCACCTCTGGATGTGGGGATATAAGTTTTATTGTTTCCTAGCACAAGTTTTCTCATTGCTGCAACTTTAAACCATGACGGTGGATTTGAAAGAAATACAAAATAGGACAGAGATTTATAATTCGATATGGAATTTCAGATATCAATAATGAATGGACAAAAGATATTTTCAGACTCAGCCTTTCACATCTTTCTGTTTTTGAGTTTATTGTTGGGAATGGTAGATTTTTTTACTTTTATTATTAGTTATTTGTTACTACCATATTTAAGCTTTACATGTATATTTATATTGGCAACTTGGCTACAAGTTTTGGCAGTCATGAAACTTTTGATTATAAACTTCAATGATTGTTTGATGACTTGGATCAAGTTTTATGCATATGTTTATTATTTTGATAAAATATGAGACTGTGAATTCTAAGAAACGTCCAAAAAATGTCAAAGAATATTTTTTCTGTCGCATGTTAAGAGAGCATGTCAACACAGATTTTGATTGCATTGAAACCTCAATATAACTATGGAATGAATTTTATATACATTTCTGAATGACCAATAAAAATTTGTCTTTAGATTTCTGTTTTTATTTAACCATCTGAAAGCATGATGTCTTTTTAGATTTTACCTTTAACCCCTGTTTTCAAGCAAAGAAAAATTGATTGAAAAAAATGAATTAAAGAAACGTTCATATGTTGAAATTGACCCTACATTTATATCCTAATTCCTGGTTTTATATGATATGAGGAATTATTTATTTATTTGTGGTGTATCAGTTTTCTTGGTTGTCTGAAAACTGCGAAAATAATAATCAAGTGAAGTAATTTATGAAAGGATTTGGAGTAAATGAACATGAGACCACAACACATATGTTAACTCCAACTACAATTAAGTTTTATGTAAGTGGTACTTTTACTTTGACTACATTAAGCAACATGTGGAAACCATGGAATTAACAATCAAATGAAATGTCCTGTTTTAGCAAAACCACGAATATTGATACCCACGTGAAATGAATTCACAGTTCTGTGTTTGTATGTCTTGGTATCATGTTAAATCAGAGTAAATGATAATAATGTTCAATAATCCTTCTATTTTTAGTTACAACCAAACAGTGCTTCAGGATCAGGTGCTCTAGAACACGATGCTCATTCACTGTACCAACGATGTCCAATAGTGAGTTGTATATTCAGGACATTATACCTACAAATTAATTCCAAAAGAATTGTCTTCTCATAATAAATGTTTTCTCTTATTTAACTCATAATAAATGTTTTCTCTTAATATTTAACTCATAATAAATGTTTTCTTTTATTTAATAAGTTATATTCTTTACTTTTTCACCCCCGTGCCTTAAGACATATAAAGCTGTAATCAGTGATTTCTAACAAACAATTTATGTGTGCAGTTTTTTTATTCAACATTATTGATTATTTTTACAAAAATTTTTGTCCTTAACTAAACCCTCTTTTGATAGAAAAGTACTTTAGTTTGTTTATCCTGTACATTTTTTTTTTTAGAGTGACCCTGTGCCAGGACCTTTACCCCTTGGTGTGGCAGTCATTGATAGTTCTGTCAAGTTATATGGTTCTGTTTTCCCACGGGTGGCACACAAACACAGATTCCAAATGTTACAACATTTCAACGAGTGTATAAAGCAGGCCAAGTCCTTCAGACAACAGGCTGTACAGATGAATATATTTACTGCTGTGCTTTGTTCTCTTAAGGTAGGTTTATTGTAGAGATTTAATGTATTTAATGCAGTGCATTGTTTGTCATCTTTTCATTGAAGAGCTTGTATATCCTTCAAACAATTGAAAAAGTGTACAAAGCATGTCAAATAATTCTGACAACAGGCTGCATATATATACTGCTGTGTTTTGCTCTCTAAAGATGTATTATTAGGAGTTTTGATATGGTAACAACATAACTTTCAGTCAAGTGTTCTTGATTTTTTTACAGTTATTTCCAGGAAGTTAACATAGATCATTTATTTGATTTATATAATATATGAGTCTTTTTATGAGAAATTCAAACTGCAAAATTTATTGTCTTTCTTTACATTTCAGAGTCTGTCAGAAACCAAGACCAGTTTAGGCCCTGATGAAGTGAAGAAAGCAGCATTCAATCTTATTCTGGTAGGTACAACAGTTACTTTGCATAATCGTCTCGAAAGATCGGTGAATTTCAAAGAAGCATAAAAGAAAGAAGCATTTCGAATCTCACTGATAACTTAATTTCAATCAGGAAAGCAAATGAACTTCAGTGCTCAGAAAATTCTTAGCTGTAAGAATTTTTTTTAATTGCAACAAACAAAAACTAAAATGAGTAAGTTATCAAAAGAATGATTTATTGCTGTCATTATTTAAACTGAAAAATGATGTTTTCTGTTTCAGGGTGCTCTAGGTAGTCAGAATCCCATACTGAGATGTGCTGCTGGTGAAGCCCTTGGTAGGATGGCCCAAGTTGTTGGAGATAGTAGATTTATAGCTGATATGGCCCAGAGTAGCTTTAATAGGTAAATCTTACAGATTCTTTAAAAACCTTAACCTAACATCCAAGTTATAGTTCAATGTTGTGATTCTCAGTACATGTATCATTTCAAAGAGTCATAGGAAGGAAGGTATTAGATGCTTATTTTTACCTTGGACACTGTAAAACGAGATGAATTTGAAAACTATGTTCCTTAAAATGTTGCATGTTGAACTTTGGAAATTTTGGCAGAAAATGTAAATACTGTGAAGCAGGTCCAGACAAGTAATTGGTCTTATTAATTAGTATGTAATTGTTCTGTTTTTCAGTCTGAAGTCAGCCCGTGATGTAGTAAGCAGGACAGGACATTCTCTAGCCCTGGGATGTCTCCATAGATATGTAGGAGGGATGGGGTCAGGACAACATCTCAATACTAAGATATGTTCTTTCTGTTTTTCAGTCTGAAGTCAGCCCGTGATGTAGTAAGCAGAACAGGGCATTCTCTAGCCCTGGGATGTCTCCATAGATATGTAGGAGGGATGGGGTCAGGGCAACATCTTAATAGTAAGACGTGTTCTTTCTGTTTTTCAGTCTGAAGTCAGCCCGTGATGTAGTAAGCAGAACAGGGCATTCTCTAGCCCTGGGCTGTCTCCATAGATATGTTGGTGGGATGGGGTCAGGACAACATCTCAATACTAGTGTCAGTATACTGTTGGCTTTAGCACAGGACTCCAGTTCTCCAGTAGTACAGGTTAGTAAGCTTTCATGTTAGATCAGGAAAAAATTACCATAAGACAATGTATACAATTATTTAATGTATTAAATAGATTTGTTCAACAGTGTCAAAATTATTTAGATCTTTCATTTATACTCTATACTTTATATTAGTGGGCTTATGTATTTCTTTTAATAGGTGAAGGCATTATGTACTCTTGGATTGATAGCTGCCTCCAGTGGTCCTATGTTTTGGAGTTATATAGTACTAACATTGACAACTTAATCTAATAATTATCTTTCTCTTCCCAGGTTTGGGCTTTACATGCTTTAGGATTGATAGCTGACTCTGGTGGTCCCATGTTTAGGAGTTATGTAGAACCAACATTGACGTTAGTGTTACAACTACTACTGACTGTACCACCTTCTACTGTTGATGTTCATCAGTGTTTAGGGAAGTGTCTGTCAGCTCTGATAACATCACTGGGACCTGAATTACAAGGTAAAGTGCTGATCTTAGAAATAACATAATTTGATAATACACTTATACAGACATTTTACATTTTACTAAATTTCTAAACACTGACTATCATTTTGACAGAAAATAGATATAAACTAACCAATTACATTGACTTGGTGTAAAAAAGTATAATATTATAGATATTTAAGACATTGTTTCTCCCTGAATTCCTTCTTTTTTGCTGACAATATCTGTTTCCTATCAATTTAGCATATTTACTTCATTTACTTTAGGTAACAGTGGTTCCATAGCTACAGCCAGACTTTATTGTTTGGTGTGCTGTGCCATCATGCAGGACCATCCAGACTCACTGGTCAAGGCAGAAGCTATAACATGTCTACAACAGCTCCATATGTTTGCCCCGCGGCATGTCAACTTAACATCGCTGGTACCTCATCTGTGTGTAAGTATTATAGAATAGGCAAACAGAAGCTATAACATGTCTACAACAGCTCCATATGTTTGCCCCGCGGCATGTCAACTTAACATCACTGGTACCACACCTGTGTGTAAGTATTATAGAATAGTCAAACAGAAGCTATAACATGTCTACAACAGCTCCATATGTTTGCCCCACGGCATGTCAACTTAACATCACTGGTACCTCATCTGTGTGTAAGTATTATAGAATAGTCAAACAGAAGCTATAACATGTCTACAACAGCTCCATATGTTTGCCCCACGGCATGTCAACTTAACATCACTGGTACCTCATCTGTGTGTAAGTATTATAGAATAGTCAAACAGAAGCTATAACATGTCTACAACAGCTCCATATGTTTGCCCCACGGCATGTCAACTTAACATCACTGGTACCTCATCTGTTTGTAAGTAAATCTATGAAAGTATAGGTAGTTCAAAGAGGACATTTTAATTGATATAGATCTGTCTGATTGATTATTAAATACCTAGGTGTATATAATTTCAAACAAAGAATGGTCTTTAAGTTTAAGCTAATTTTTTTATTATGAGCTATTGACTTTTACATAAATGCACACCTACACAAATAATCTTAAAATTGGAACTTATTTTATAGAGTTAAATGCCTATCTTAAGATTATTACATGTATATTGTTATAGGCTATTATATATATATTACAGGAAACATTAGCTAGTGCCCATCTATTGTTACGTCGAGCATCTGTTGGCTGTCTACGTCAGCTAGTTACAAGGGAGGCAGGAGAGGTCAGTGAGCAGGCTCTCACAATGGCCGTCACTGAGGGTAAGGACGGACAGCCCGAGGGATTCATCACAGACACGGGACTAGAGGGGGCGCTGTTTGGTATGATGGATACAGAGACTGATGGGAAATTGATATCTGACGTACAGGATACTATTTATAGCTTACTACAGACGCTAGCCACAAAGAATCTGACACGATGGCTGAAATTACTGAAAGATGTTTTGTCAGCTTCGACAGGTTAGTACTACAGCGTATTTCAATTTGTCGTTTCTGTTTTAATGTGATTATCTGATGTTGATATTATCTTATGCTTAAGCTATTTAGAAATTATGAACATACGATTGGGAACACATATTGTTTATATGTTTATGCTTTAGAAATAAAGCGGATTTTTTTGCAGAGGTAAATTTTCAGTTTTGTGTTGTTAAGTATGTTAACCAATTTGCTGGTAATATTTTCACAGTTTGTGAATGTGTCTAAAAATGATTTGCACCAGTAGATATTTTTTAAGGATTTATTTTTGTTAAATCTGTTGACCCGCCAAATAACCTGCTACATGTAATGAGGTGTGGTAGAAATGAAATTTTATTGTACTCAATATTTTAGTCAACATTCTGATTTTTACTAACTAGTACTAAATATTTCAAAAGTATCCACCTGATCCAAGCCTGTTTATATTGGCCAAGAATGCTAAGAATTAAATAGATAATTATCAATATTTATAAGTTCATATTTTATTATTTCAAGATACAACCAGTAGCTTACAAGAGAGTGACAATGATTTAGATGATAAAGATTCAGATGAAGAAGATGATGATGATGAGAAATTTACAGCTTTGGAAGTTGATGTAACACATCCTACAGTTGCTCCTAGGTATGTTATAAATGCTTGAATAAGATGCAAGAAAAATCTCTGTAAATATTGAAAAGCACAACAACTCTTAAAGAAAATTACTGAGAAATAAATTTGATTTAGATACACGTATAAGATATTACGTTAAAAGTTTTATTCGGTTAATTCATGTATACAAGCAAATTTACTTCCTATGAAATTCACGTTAATTTGCTCCTTTAACGTGAAACTCACGTGAGGAAAATTTGCCTGTGTATATGAACTTTATCCACTTTCTAGTCTTTTGATATTTTATCACTTATATTTTTACAGGTGGCCTACCAGAGTATTTGCCACAGAATGTCTGAGGACCATCATTACAGCCTGTGAAGGAGATGACACACATTTTGACCTTGAAAAAGCCAGAAATCTCAAAAATACAACTGGTCAAGGTTGGTATACTATACATAAAACATCATGATAAATTTGTATATTAACTTAGATTTTGGACATTAAAAAATAAAGGTATTGAAATTAAAATGATTTTTTTAAGATTAAGAAATTATAATGAATTTGTCCATATTTTTGTTGGCCAAAAGTTCGTACATATTGTGAATGTTCAACTGAATCCTGCTTATTGATAATGTATGTTGTATTTTTATATTTCAGTAAATTTTCTGGTTCTACATCTATCAGAGTTGGTTAGAATGGCATTTATAGCAGCCACCTCAGACAGTAATCAACTCAGGCTGGCTGGTCTATCTGCATTACAGGTAAGTTTATGTTGTTATTTACAACAGTATATAGTTTAGATATGTCTCTTTTCTTAAAGCATAATTTGCTTATATTTCATGCAACAACAACAAATTGACTTAACTGTACAAAACATGAATTTGCTGCAGATTTTATTAGCATTAAGAAAAAAAATGACATTCATTATCTTTGAAATTTGAATGACTTGATAAAAGGTTAAGTAAAATGATTTACAAATCAAAACTGTTTAATTTAATACCAAATATAATGAATGATCTTTAACAAGTTTTAATGCTTATTTCAGGATGTGATAACCAAGTTTGCTAGAGTACCAGAACCAGAGTTCCAGGGTCATGTCATCTTAGAACAATTCCAAGCTCAGGTATAAATATAAAAGCCTTGTGAAGGTCAAAACTTCTTGGTTTCTAGGATCAGCTATACGGTTGGGGTTGATAGTAGGGATAGGGAAGAATAGATGCACGGTCATGAAGTTAAAACAAAACTTTGTACTCATTGTAGGAAGATTAAAAGAGATATCCTATCATTAAATGTAGTGGTTTTTTTAGGGTTAGGTTGCGAAGCAACCAAAACCCTTATGCCGCCGGTCGTTTGGTTAGACTATGAAGGAAACTTTGTAAATCCTGTGTTTTGTGGAAAAGGTTGGACCAAAAGTTTTTCAAAATATGATTTTGTTGGCAAATATGCAAGCTTATCTATGATTGAAGTCCAGGCAAGGGTAGAAAAGAAGGTTATTTGCTCAATTTTAGAGCTAACAATTGAGCCGAATCACCAATGGGACTTAACATATAGCAAAATAAACATTCCGCGGTAAAATAGTCCTACTATTTGTTGTTGTTGAACTATAGTTGTTTTACTTAGGAATTCAATCAGAGCAATCCGATTTACTTATCTATAATAAATATGAGTTTGGCTACAAGACTTGTATACATTTAACATGTTAAAAAAGTTGTCATGCTAGCCTTTGAAATTGGCGCCACATCGGCGGATTAATTTTTCAGGTGATCAATAAAATGTAAACAATATGATTCATGGATGCATGAAAGATTTATTCTGGGATTTACTTGCGAAAATCATCCTGTTTAGAAATAATTTCTACTGGTCGGAAAATCCTTATTGACTAATGTACATTTAACATGTTTTTAAAAGTTTTCATGTTATTTTTGAAGCTAGAATGTGTCATATCGGCATTAATAATTTTCCACGTGGTCAATAGAATGTAAACATTTACATGTGCCGATGTGGGCCAAGTTTATCTTTCTGAGTGATCTTGTACATCGTGTACCAAATGTTTATTTGTTAAGGAATAATTTCTACAGATAAAGAAACTCTATTTATAGATGGGAAAACAAATATTTAACAGATTGAATAAATGATTGTTTACGTTAAATTAATTTTAATTTAAACACTCCCGCAGGTGTTCATAAATGGATAATGTTAATACTTAAATTAAATTGTTTTGATTACATTTATCAAATTGTATCTCCTGTCCACGTGGTTCACATTTATATGCATGTACATGTTATCATTGAACATAGATCAAGTTTGCATTCCAGTTAAACTTTCACTTTACTGGCACCTGTGAGTGGTAGTGTGGGGCAGGGCTAAACAGTCATTTTTGTCTCGCCTGCGACGAATAGTCGCGGAAGGCGAGACATAGGTATTACTTTCTGACGGCGGCGGCGGCGTCGTCGTAAACTTTTTGTAAGACTTTTGTGGACAATGAATTGCTTGAAAAGTATAATACATGTAGCTAGGCATCTGATATTTGGTATACAGACAGTTCAGGTTATGGTCTAGGCAACTGTCACCATGCCATGTGACCCTGACCCCATTTTCACGCTCCAGTGACTCTGTGAACTTAGGTCTTTTTTCAGGCCGTAAACTTTTTTGTAAGAGTTTTGTGGACGATGAATTGCTGGAAAAGTATATTAGCTAGGTATCTGATATTTGGTATACAGACAGTTCAGGTTATGGTCTACACAACTGTCACCATGTTTTGTAACCCTGACCCCATTTTCACACTCCAGTGACTCTGTGAACTTAGGTCTTTTTTCAGGCCGTAAACATTTTTGTAAGACTTTTGTGGACGATGAATTGATGGAAAAATATATTAGCTAGACATCTGATATTTGGTATACAGACAGTTCAGGTTATGGTCTACGCAACTGTCACCATGCCATGTGACCCTGACCCCATTTTCACGCTCCAGTGACTCTGTGAACTTAGGTCTTTTTTCAGGCCAAAAAACTTTTTTGTAAGACTTTTATGGACGATGAATTGCTGGAAAGTTATAATAGCTAGGCATCTGATATTGGGTAAACAGACAGTTGCGGTTATGGACAGCGCAACTGTCACCATGCCATGTGACCATGACCTCATTTTTACGCTCCAGTGACTCTGTGAACTTAGGTCTTTTTTTCAGACAGAAAACTTTTTGTAATACTTGTGTGGACAATGGATTGCTTGAAAAGTATAATAACTAGGCACCTGTTTTTAGGTATACAGACACTTTTTGTGTTTATATCAAGAAATAAAAGCTTAGGTAGTTGATTTTAGTGATGGTGCCGGCAGGTGAGACATACTTTTAGTGGCCACACTTGTCTTGTCATGTTATACAATAATTTTAGCATAGATATTAGAGATTAAATTGTTAATTGCATTTTGAAAATAGAGGGAAGTTTTACACGTAATTTTTAGGGTTGTGTGTAAAAATCTATTGAATTTTTATACCCCCACTCGTAAGAGAGAGGGCTATATTGCAATAACCTTGATCGTCTGTCCGTCCATCTGGTACAATATCTTGGCTTCTACCAAAGGGATTGATTTCAAATTTGGTAGACAGCTTTAGCATGACAGGATCATACAATCTTAGTTTCTATGTCAGTATGTGATCCATTCCGGTTCTCAGAGCTGACTTGTACTTTTTTAAGGGTCAAAATAAAAAAAAGATTCGTAACAGATTTCTCAGCTTCCAATGAAGGGATTGATTTTTAATTTGGTACAAAGCTTAAGCATGATGAAATGTACCGTGCCTCGCCTTTCCAGGTCAGTTGGTCATCTTCCTGTTTTCTAATGTTCGAGTGGGGGTAGGATTAGCACGACTTAGTGCAACCCCTTGTTTATGAAAATGTGGTCCTAATAAATGCAATCATGTCCAATCGTCAGCTGCATGTGTTCAGAGCGACTATCAACATTGGGCAACAGACAGGGTTCAACATGTTGTGTTCAAATTTGAAGTACTGCTGTTGTAAGAATTAAGTCATCATTAAAATTTATTAGAAATTGTGTTGGTAAACACGGTACAATTTAAAATATGTAGTGAGTTTTTTTTTTCGTATAAAAATCCCTCAGGTAATGCGATTTGGAAGGTCAGAATTAGTTGCCTAGGCTGTTCCGGAAATTGTAACAGGTAAATTTTTGTACATGCATTTCTGATTAAAATTATTGAATTATAAAAACTAACAAAAAATAAAAAATGAAAATAGATAAAGAAACATGTTGCTGTCATATCATCGTGCTGTTGGCAAAGTATGATACCAGTAGCACACATACTTTTTTGCCTTATATATTTGTATACCAATGCACTTTAAATAGCAGTCCTGCTTTTTAATTCACAAGATATACAAGATGCTACAACCACAGCATATTGAACTCTGCAAATTTTCAGAGCATTGATATGACTTTTCATCCGTTCAAGAGTTTTTTTTTTTTAAAGTTAGCAAACCATGGCTGTATTTAGGGTAAATAATTTGACATTGATCTTAACTTAGATAAACTAGGTTGGAAAAGTACATGCATATCAATATGAAGTGTGGTGTTGAAAGGGAAAACACATTTCAGCTTATTTTAAGCTGTAGAACAGCAACCTAACCCTAGCAGTGCTGTGCACTTTGATTTTTAAAACCTCGTTAATCAGGATTACATTCAGAAATTGAGTCCATTTGTAATATATTAAAGTAGAATATACTGTGGTTACATTATTATTCGTGGGGTATCAATTTTCGTGGTTTTCGTAGGTGGCTTTGACCCACGAAATTTGATTTCCCACGAAAAGGTAATTTAAAATTGATCTGTATGCTGCTGACTTAAGAACCACGAATTTAACAATCCACGAAATGGTCCTTTTTCATAAAACCACGAAAATTGATACCCACGAAAAAAAAATTAATCCACAGTACTCCAACTTGTGATTGTTTTATATTCTAGGTCAGTGCAGCTTTACGTCCCGCGTTCTCGCCTGATACTCCATCGGATGTAACTGCTGCTGCTTGTAATGTAAGTATCATTACATATATGTATTTTTCCAATTTAATGCTGTAGAACTCACAGATATGTGAACATGCACAATTTTTATCAATACCTCTTAACACTGAATTTATGTAAAGAATTACTCTGACAATATTCATTGAAATGTCCCATCAGTTATATTATGAGGATCATGCTCGTCTATTTTCATAAATGATTACAAATAGTTATTGAAACTTTTTTGAAAGCATAAAAAAGCTGAGCATTCCCCAGCAATAAAACTAATGATTTTCTTTCATAAAAACTTTATTGGTTGGTTGTTACGCATACACTTATACCACATCTCTTTATCGTTTATTTATTGTCTATTTCAGGTGTGTAGTACATGGATAGGCAGTGGTGTAGCCAGAGATTTAAATGATTTACGGAGAGTTCATCAACTTCTCGTCTCATCATTAGCAAAACTTAACTCAGGAAAATCCCAGTCACAACTATACAATGAAAGTGCTGTAACCATGGAAAAATTAGCTGTACTAAGGGCCTGGGCAGAGGTTAGGACTGTTTTTTTACCTGCGTCGCTGAAGGCGAAAGCAGGTCTAGTAGCCGGGTCACTCCGTCCGTCCGTCCGTCTGTCCGTCCGTCCGTCCGTCTGTCCGTCCGTCCCGCTATGGGGTGCCTGTCTTGTGTAATCTGAATCTCAAAAACCAAACACTAGATCTTTCTGAAATTTTACACAGTGATAACAGATATATTGAAGATGTGCACCTCCCCTTTTGGGGGCATTTTATAATTTCGTTTAGAAATTAGGGGCCCAAATGGGGCCAAAAAAGCGACTTTTTAATTTTGTTCCACAATAACTTTTGTTCTGGTTGACCAAATGCTATGAAACTTTACAGTAATGTTACTTACCATAAAAGGAAGGGTTGGGCTGATTTTGGGTGTCCCCTCCTTTTTTTGTTTAGAAATTAGGGGCCCAAAAGGGGCCAAAAAAGCGACTTTTTAATTTTTTTCCACAATAACTTTTGTTCTGGTTGACCAAATGCTATGAAACTTTACAGTAATGTTACTTACCATTAAAGGAAGGGTTGGGCTGATTTTGGGTGTCCCCTCTTTTTTCGTTTAGAAGTTAGGGGCCCCAAAGGGGCCAAAAAAGTGTCTTTTTTTATTTGTTTCCACAATAACTTTTGTTCTGGGTGACCAAATGCTAAGAAACTTTACAGTTATGTTACTTACCATAAAAGGAAGGGTGGGAATGATTATGGGTGTCCCCTCTCTTTTTGTTTAGGAACGAGGGGTCCAAAAGGGGCAAAAATGTGACATTTTTTATTTATGGTCCAATTTAGAAATTTTTTTTTACAAGTTAATTTTGGTCATATATTGGATACAAAATGGAGGATACAATTCTTTCTTGACCAACCTTTTCTGTTTAGCAATAAGGGGACCAAAAGGGACTATTTTTAGCTCACCTGGACCGAAGGTCCATGTGAGCTATTGCCATCACTTGGCGTCCGTCGTCGTCCGTCGTCGTCCGTCGTCCGTCGTCGTTAACATTTTTCAAACGTTAACTCCTCTAACACCATAAGTCCAATGGCTTTTAAATTTGGCACAGTTGTTAATTAGCATAGGTAGTATAAAACTAGCGTGGGGATTTTTGATTCGTTGAAAAACATGGCCGCCATGGCTAAAAATAGAACATAGGGGTAAATTGCAGTTTTTTGCAAATAACTCAAAAACGGTAACAGATATCAAAATTCTGGCATAGGGTAAAAGTGATCAGCACCTCAAGATCTACCTGCCCAGAAATTTTCAAGAAGATCCAACAACCGATGTAGGAGTAATTGCCCTTTTTCTGGATTTTTTCAAAATTTTGCACTTATTTAGCCCTATATCTTGAAAACTATACAAGATATTTTAAAAATTCAAATTGTATATGATTAAGCACATCAAGATCTACATTTCATGTAATTAGGTCAAAGCTGTAGAACCATTTCTTTTAGGAGTTATGGCCCTTAAAGCGTCAAATTTTACCATTTTTCTTTACTTTTACCCTGAATTTCAAAGATTAACTTGTCTGACAACATACATCCAACTTCAACCAAACTTGGCACAGTTGTTTAATAGCGTTAATGCTACAATTCTATCGTTCGGATTTTTGATTCGTCAAAAAATATGGCCTCCATGGCTTAAAATAGAACATAGGGGTCAAATTACAGTTTTTTGCAAATAACTCAAAAACGGTAACATATATCAAAATTCTTATGGGAGACAAAAGTGATTAGCATCTCAAGATCTACCTGCTATGAAATTTTCAAGAAGATCCAACAAATGACATAGGAGTTATTGCCCTTTTTCTGGATTTTTTTCAAAATTTTTCACTTATTTAGCCCTATATCTTGAAAACTATACAAGATATTTCAAAAATTCAAATTGTATATGATTAAGCACATCAAGATCTACAATTCATGTAATTAGGTCAAAGCTGTAGAACCATTTCTTTTAGGAGTTATGGCCCTTAAAGCATCAATATTTACCATTGTTCATTACTTTTCCCCTGACTTGTCTGAAACGGTAAGACCAACTGCATCTTAACATGGCACACTGTTTGATAGCTTATATGCTACAACTCTATCGTTCAGATTTTTGATTCGTAAAAAAACATGGCCACCATGGCTAAAAATAGAACATAGGGGCAAATTTCATTTTTTTGCTAATAACTCAAAATTGGTTTCAGATATCAAAATTGTGCAAGAATCAAAAGTGATCAGCATATTAAGATCTACCTGTCCTGAAATTTCGGAAAAGATCTGACTGCTGATGTGGGAGTTATTGTTCTTTTTCCTAATTTTTGCCAAATTTGCACTTTTTAAGCCCAATATCTTGAAAACTAACCAAGATATTTCATAAATTTAAATCGCATATGGTTAAGCACAATAATATCTACAAATATATGTATCTGTGTAGTTCAGGTGAGCGATTCAGGCTCTTGGGAGCCTCTTGTTTTTGTCTATTTTTACAATATTGGGTGGCATGTGACAAATATTCTTTGTAAGTCCACCATAGGATGCAAGTGTCAAAATATTTTGACTGTCCATATTGGGCCTAGAACGTACAGGGTTCAACGTTTTGCCGTGCGACGCAGGGCCAGACATCGATTGGTCTTGTTTTCTGAAATTCTGAAATGATTCTACTCTTCTTATTAATTTGTGTCCTTCATTTTATTCATAAATTTACTATTAAATGATGTCATTTTTAAAGCAGTCACATAAAAATCAATGTAATCATTTTAATATAGGGAAAAAGAATATCTAATGATATGCTATGAAATTGTTTAAGTGCGCCTGATATGTCAAATATTTTGTTCTATTTCATGTAATAGATATAACTCTTTTAAAGGTGTATATAGTAGCAGTTGAAAGAGAAAAGGAAAATGTGCGACCCAATCCTCTGAAGTGTAAGAATGAGGAGGATGACTATAATGATAATGCTCGTGAAAGTTTGTTGTCGTTAGTCAAACCAGAGTTACCTACCCTTAGTCAGAACTGGTATGGAGCTCTCAGAGATTATGGATACCTGTCTTTACCCTCAGGTGAGTCAACTAAGTTACTGTATGGGAAGAATATTAAAGATTTCAAACAGCATTCAAAAGTTCCTATTGGTTTAAACATGATCTCAGCATTCTTAGCCTAATGCTTTAATTTGATTTATTTAAAGTATTGTCACAAAAGTCAACAAATATCACCTTATCTTACAAATTCTATGAGAAAAAATTTCATCAACTCCTAGATATTATATGTTTATGAGCTTGAGAGCTTTTCTTTCAAGAATTCTAAATCAAGGCTGGAAAACCATTTTATAACTCAGATAGTGGTTTCATATGGCTTTCACAAAGCATTAAATTGAAATAAATCAAATTAATTTTATTTTTGGAATCTCAAATAAAAATGCTGTTATAGCTCTGACATATTAAAGAATAACATAATGAAGATTTACTTCTGTTTATTATAGAATACTCTAATCAGCTACCATCAGAAGGAGGAACATTCTACCATCCAGACACTATCGAGTCAGCCAAGCAACATTATAAACAGTGCTGGGCTTCCATACTCCATGCCACCACTATCTGGCTCAAGGTCACTGAGTTCTCTAATAAGAGTAAAGATGACGGAAACGAGAAGTCTACACCAGCTAATGCTCCAGCTAATATATATGATCTGAATAAAGAAAGATTCTTCTTGTTGTTAGGTAATTTATTTAAGGACTTAAAAACAAAGAAACTGGGTAAATTCAAGCAGTTTAATAACAATAAAAATAAAGTCTATAAGTCTATTTGTTTTAAAAAAAATGAAGAGAGATCCATGTATATAGTATTTTGAAAAAAAAGTCACTTAAAATTTGTTTTTTTGAAGTAATAACTTGCTACATTTATAAACATATGTTGCAAAAATCACTATGGGCGCCCTGACGACATACAGTATCACAGTGAGCCGTTATGACAGTTTTATATAACTGAATTGTGGGGTAAATTAGGGTATAATAACCATAATAATTTATTACATTTCTGTTCTTTAGGAATCACCATGGAAGCCCTGACAAACCATACAACAGTAATACCTGAGGACAATTTCATGTCACTGCTGAAAGGTCTGTTAGCTATGGTGGAATCTGAGTGGCCACAGAAATACATCTCTGAAGACCCTGTACTGGCTGTAGAGATCCTCACTGTCATGCATAGGTATGTTATGTTACAAGGTCTGCTGGCAGTTATGCGATTAGGTATTACGTGTAACATTTTATGTTCTGGCTGTAGAAATACTCAGCCATGCATAGGCAGTTAAAAGAAAAATTTGGCTTAATAATTTGTTAAAGTTACTTTACACACTTTACTTTTGCTTATTTTGCGGTCACAAAAAATTTCACAAAATATCCCCCATGCAAATGATTTATTCTTTGCATAGAATATGAATAGTCTGAAAATCACAAAATTATCCCCCACATGAATGGTTGATTTGACAAAAACGCAAAGATATCACCCAGCAAAAATTTTCATGTTTTCGTTAATCAAAATCTCAATAATATATCAGTAAAATGAATATATATTTTACAGGACATTCCTAACAAGAGAGAGTTTGTATCTTCAATTGATGGCTGCCGATGTTGTCAAACAAGTTGTTATTAGTAATGTGGAGTTTATTGACTCACAAAAAATAGCTTATAAAGGTTGGTATTCTATATTTTTTATTGTCAAAATCAGAAATAGATGAGAAAAACAAAATCAGTCAATTTTATTAAAAATAAAGTGTGATGTTTATTTTTAAGAAAAAGTGAATTTTATTTTTACATTTTTATGGCAATGTTTATTTCATTACTACATTTTTATGACAATATGTATTATCATAACTTATGAAAATGTGTATTTTATTACTACATTTTCATGTTTATTACAGAGAAGTATTCCCCAGTGAGTACAGAGAGTAGTACAGACTCCATGGATACCACTGATAGTTCTGTTGTCATCGGTGAAGGAGGAGAAACGGGAGATCTAGAACCAGGAAAATCTATTGTCTTCGCTGCTTTAGAAGCTTGTATGTGTGTCATATCAAAACAAATCCCTGCACTGAACCCCTCAGCACCCAGTACTGGTTTCCAGATCCCAACACGACTGGTAAAACTGTCAGAGGAATCATGTCAACTGATAGCTGCTATTGTATCTGTGTTAGGGGAACTACCCAATATGTGTTCAGCAGCAGGTAAACAAAGTTAATATTCTTGATATAAAAAAAGACACATTTACACAATGAAAATGGTCAGGTTTGTGGAAATATTTATTTTATGACCCATGCATTATTGCAGAATTTTTCAGTGTATAAACCCAATCAATTATATTTGAAGAGTTTATAAGTATATATATGTATTCACTCAAATTTGCTATTTGAAAAAAAAACAACACCAGAGGATGAAATGGTAATGATTATTCCAAAAATTATTCATAAAAGTACATGCTGGGAGTATTAATTTGAATATAAGTAAAAATTATGATGTCTTTAATCTATGCTTGATTTGTCTGTTGATATTTCAGTAAATGTACTTATAAAAATCTGACTATTTAATGTTACAGGAGGTATTAGTGTCCTGCCTACTATTCTCTACCTTATTACTGGTGTCATCAAAGAAATGTCTTCCAAGTCAGCCGAGAGAAAATCACCCCTGGTCATTAAATCCTGTCTCAAAGCTCTGAAATCATTATGTACATCACCATTCATGTCTGATGAATCTGTCTCGGCCAGATGGTCCAAGCTACTACAAAGTGCTCTCAAGACTATCCTTAATCACTCTAAACCTAGTAAGTCTATCATTTAAGTATGAGTAACATTCATTCTGAAAAGATGTAAATATGAGTGCATTCATGACAATATGATTTGTTTTCATCAATCATAAATCATAATCCTTTGGGACACATTTTATAACATCACGGAAATGTATTGCCATGATTCAAATACATGTACTTGCATTTAAACTCATTTTTGTCTGCCTTCTATTATGTTTTAAGGTAAGTTAAATTGCTGCTAAATGACTTGACATAGAATGTGGATTCATTAATTTTTGGAATAGAGACTGAACAAAATGTGTACTGTTGTGTTATCAAGATTGTTGTTATTTCAGCTGAGGAGAAACCTGGTATGGATGACGTCACTTTTCTGGGTACAGTCACTATTTTCTTACTGAATGCTCCTCCAGAAATCATTGACAGCCAAGATATACAGAACCAGTGTCTAGATATGTTCTTAGAAACTTGGGCCTCACATAAGTATGAGGTCAGTAAAATAAAAATCTAGAATGGTGGTCTTCTTTGTCGCCTGCTTCCTAAATATTCAGTTAACAGGGGTAGATGAGTTACAAACATAAAATTGAATAAATAAACATAGAACAAATCTTCATACCAAATGGCATGTAGTTCCTCAGAAAACTGACAAAAAATTTTGTAATGCTGCAGGACGTTGCAAGACAATGGATAGTGCTTAATGACCCCTGTATGTCCATTTGCAACACATTACAAAAGACATAATGAAGTGTTGTATATGTTAATTTTTTGGGGTCACTAAAGTGTTAATCATGAAGATAAACTTTTAAAATCTACTAATGCCATCTCCAACTTTTAAATTCAAGACATTATATATCTTATTGTTGTAGATCCAGCTAAAGAGCATACAGATGTTTACTTCAGTGATACAACATTTTGGTAAAGGCAAATCTGGTGGTTTTATTAAAGGTTTTGCTCCTAAATTAGTGGAGTATTTAGTTAGAGTAAAAGAGAATATGGCTGTAGTGGACGATGAACTCAATATTATCATTGGATCACTAGGAGCATTTGAATCCCTTGTTCCTTGTGCTCAGGAAGATAAGAGTAAGTTTGATACATGGATTGAGTTTGCATTGATGATGGCTGAAATACATGAACAAAAAAACACCAGTTAATTTATAAATTTGTTTGGTTTAGGCTCTCATTCAATAGAATCTATTACTCTATTTTATTAACCTGGTTGGTCACGGGTCAATTAATTCGGACTTCTTTGTTTAAATATCACCTAAAAGACAGAGAAAGTTGGGCTCTGACCAACCTTGTGAATAAAATAGAGTAATACATTATATAATTAAACTTGATATAACTTATTCTTTAATCTGATTTTCTGATTACAAAGACATTTCCAATTTGATGTCTTACACTTTATTTTCCCCAAAGTTATGTACTTGAGACAATAAAACAGAACCTTATCTTAATATGATTTACCCTTCATTTGTCCTCTGTAGTAAAGCTAACACAATCCTGGTCACAATAATGGTGTTTATAATGAATGGAATGCAGAATTAGTTTCTATTAGAGAAAGAAGTACAGATGGGGCATTTATATATCCGCTCTCAGAAAAGTTAGAGACAAAATCAGTGAAAAGAAACAGACTTCATTAAAGCTCACAAAAACAACAGTTTCTTTGTCAATCTTAAAGTTTCTTATGTTAGATTAAAGTAATGTGGCTATTGTGATATTTACTATTTGTTTTTACAGAGCTGACAGTTCTTACCATCTATATACCCATTCTGGTGTCATTTTTACTGGACGATTTAGAAAATGTGTCGACAGCCAGGAGATCATTACATGATGATTCCTTACAAAGACTTATGAAAATTGGACCCTCATATCCAACTGAATTCAGAACAATCATGTCCAGTCAACCACAATTGAAATCTAAACTAGAAAGTGCAATAAAACTAAGTCAGACATTTAAACAGAAACAGTCATCAACACCTGTCATAAAGAAAGTCACAGCTACTCCGGTGAAACCTAGTATTACACTGAAAACTAATTTTAGTAACTATAAAGCGTAACTATTTATAGATTCTGGGTATTTGATAATACTATTTATAGATTAAGTGTAAAACTATCAATACTTGTTAAAACAAAGTTAAATCTGTGATATGTAAATAGAAATTTTATATTATTACAACTGTTGTGATTTTGTATATGAAATTAGTGAAGTATGCACAAAGAATTTGGTGATTTTGATGTTAGTGATTTATTTTTGATTTTTTATAGCTTAGGCTGAACTTAAGTTACTGAAATATTTTAACAATACTAAATATTGTCTTGAGTAAATCATATGTAATTGATAACAAGGATTTACATTTTAACCTAGTTTATATAAATAAGTTTTAAGCAGATTCCATTTGCGATTAAGCAAATTTTTATTATCACAATTGTTTGCATCATTCCATATAAAACATTCTTAAATTAGTCTCTTCAATATTTTCTTTGTTTATTATTTGTGTGTGTTGTGAAAAATAATTGTAATATCTATATTTTTATAGGCTAAGCCCATAATAATACTGTGTTTTTGTGCATTTAGATCTGGTCCACAATGTGTTGAGTTGGTTATTATAGGTCGAGTGTGCTTCACTACATCGTATAAAAAATCAGTCTGTTAAACGTGTCAGTCTCTTATAATTATGTTGGTATTCCTCTAATTTTCTCTGTTTAGACTCATATTATTATGTTTGTATATAATATTACATTAAGTTAATGAATGGCACAAAATATACATTTTACATGTTTTACGAATAAATGATTTCATTAAAATTCTGTTTTTAGAAAAGAAACATTTTTATATGCATTATATGAAATATAATTGAGCTTCTGATGAATGCATTGTTCCTTTTCTATGCAGAACACATCATCACCTTAAAGTAGTTCTAGTTTTTATAAGGTTTTACTGGTAAAAATCTCATTTGAATAAATAAAGCCTAAGCATTAGTTGCACATGTCCATGTTGTAATTTGTTCATGTTCAATGTTTTCCTTACCTTTACTAGAACAACAAAAAACTGTGGACTTTATTTATACCATACTCACTTGTACAGTATTTTAAAAGTATGGAATATAAATTTCAAAGTAAAAAATCAAGACATTTTCAATGCTGGTGATATAAAAAGAATACTCATTACAGCCATAAAGCAGCTTAATGGAATCAGAAAATATTATTTTTTCTCTGTATAGGAAAAGAAATATGGTAGTACATGTATGCTTGATGCACAGGGACTTGCTCCCCTCTATCATTATTTTGTTAGAGTCAATGTGCCATACAAAAAAAGACAAGGGAGATGTTGCTTTCAATACACCCTTCAATTCAATACGATTTATTGTATTATTAATTAATCAGTTATCTTGTAGTCATGTATTTGTAATTCGTTTCATGAGTGATTATTCTTTCCAAAACACCCAAAATTTATCAGCATTCGTTGCATTTCAGCCTAAACATTTGGCTTTATTCAGACAGTTTTGTTAAATTTGACAATTATTGCTTGGACATGAAAGAGAAAGTAGTTTGCAGACATTCTCAGTACATTACCAATAAATGTTATGTAAAACGAAGGTAAAAACTTCATCAAATGTGTCAGTATCAAGACTTTTCCTTGACCCAATGCTTTTCACTTCAAAGTGGTTGTCCAATTTTACAAAATAGCTTAAATAAAACCCAATGTTGAGGCCAAGATGCAAGGAATGAAGATAGATTTTGATGTTTTAGGAAGAAATATCATCCATGAAACAAATCATAAAGGCAAATGTGTGAGATGAATGATTTAATAAGAGAAAATTGAAGCAAAGGTGGGTTGTAAAAGTAGTATAGATTTATATATCTTCCTTGTGTTTATTTTTTGTATTGCACATTGACACTCACAAATTATTGATAGATGGGAGCAAATCCTTGTGCTTGATGTATAACCAGTTAATTTTTTTAATCTGAATTATTTGACATGTAAAACAAAAATATTGGTGCTATAATTACATGTAGGGATACCTCAGAATATATTATACATGTATTGTTGTTTTCTTTGTCAATGAATGGACCCTTGCTATACTAGAGCTTCTATTTTTGCTGAGATTTGCCTTGTTCATTTTTATTCAAAATTGTTTATAAGCTTTTAACAATAGAATTAAACTACTCTAGTTGTTATCAGGTGGTAGCAATATTAATGTTTGTCTATATATTCAATGAGATACAATTCAATTTACCTTTATTAGCCGGTATTTTTACATTTCCTGCATTTTGAATAACACTTTACCTGTACATTACAAATTTCACTTCAGAACTACATGTATGTCTATTTACTCTTCCTATGTATTAATTATTAGACAAAATATTTCTTACATGATATTTAGTCTAGAAATATTACATATTAAGTATTAGGTAGCTATAGTTTTGGCAAATTATTACTTATTAGGCATTTAAACCTCTCAAATCATGTAAGACTTATAATCAAATTATAATGTATCATTACTGTAGTGTAGATGGGCTGGACTCATATGCTTATACAATGTTATACAATCATCATACATTTTATTGTCTAAGACAAAATAAATTGTGTACTAATGTATTTCTACTTGTCTTTTTATTTTTTTAAACCTCCGCAAACTTCTTACATGTATGGGGTAGTTTGGAAACACCCTGTCTGTCCAGAAGTGATCAAGATTGTAGCAAACAAATACACCCTTAGTGAGATACATTTATGGATTCAAGTGGATGGTTTAATGAGATTACATTACTTTATTTCTGGTTTATAGGTTAGAATGAGTTAAAATAAGATGTAGAATAAGTGTACATGACACATTATCCATAAAACAAATTAAAAGATCTGCAATGAAATGTATTATGACGGTTGCTACTGCTTCAAATTTTTGTTCCAAAATTCCCTCAGGAGATATATTGTATAAATAGTTTTCAAAAATAACCATTTTTTCAAAACATTATGGCCAGATGCCTTCTTCAGTTTCTCCT
The DNA here is from genome assembly GCA_963971305.1 of Arcuatula senhousia. Taxonomy (NCBI): domain Eukaryota; kingdom Metazoa; phylum Mollusca; class Bivalvia; order Mytilida; family Mytilidae; genus Arcuatula; species Arcuatula senhousia. Next base: position 78,905,284 of record OZ020304.1, read on the forward strand.
CTTTTCTGGCTTCCACATCTTTGCTTTCTTGTTTCCAGTTTCAAATGTATAATTTGAATCATCACATCTTTTTTGCTATGATAGTGTACATTAAAGTGTTCTGCAACTGTTTTGTTCCTATATGTTGTAAATCTGTTGAATGTCCTATATATTTCATATAAAGTCCTTTCAGTCTCCCCTACATAAATGTACTTTTTGCATTCTTTGCAGTAAATTCTATTAACTACATATAATAGTAATGTTAAAGTTTTGTGAGCACTTCCATATGATATCTCAAGAACTACAAGGGTTAGGTTGATGAAACTGAAACTTGGTATGCATGTGCCCCAGAAGTAGCTTAGCACAGCTGCATCCCCAAATGTGACCTTGACTTTTGGTGGTTGAGTGACTGATATTTTTTTAGGAATAACAAAGTATTTTGATGGTGACAGCAGGCAAGACATAATTTAATGTTAAATCTTGTTAGATATAATTATGAAATTAAAAACTACATCTCATTTTACATTCAAGTCCATCTTATAGTTACTTGTGTTATTACTCATTTTATATAATAAGCAAGTGGAGTGAACTTTTATTAACAAAAAGTCCAACCTTGTGCTGAATAAAAGCAGAGAATACAAATTTGGATATAAATTCACTACTAAAATAAACCTAAATTATTCATGTGCTAAACACTTGAAATATCTCATTGACTCACAAAACTCAGCAAATCAATATGATTATGTAAAATTACTAACTTTTGGGGGGCATATTTATGGAACCATGTAAATATATATGAGTTTGTGCCAATAAAGAATTTTGAATTTGAATTTGCCCAATTCTTGCAACCAAAATTGAGATGATCCAATTGTAATATCGCTAATCAGTTTCATTCATACTTTTAGTTAAAGGTTAAACACGTGTTCTGTTGATAGATGCTATTATGACAATAGGCGCGTCTGGTCTACAATGTTAGTCATTGTTTTATATATGATGCTGTTTAATATTAATTAGTTGTATTAAAGTATTAGAACTGAAAACAGTGTTTTTATGAATACAACGATTTTACAATGGCGACGAGGATTTAAAACTCACGACGTCTTATATGTGCAAGAAATGTATTTCATTGGATTTATCAATTAGTAACACTGATTTTTAAGCCATGGCTACATCACTGCCGAATTTTCCAACATTTTCCGTACATGAGAGTAATGCAGAAGTTAGATGGAAAAAATGGATTAGTCGTCTAGAGAATTTGTTCATTGGACTAGACATTAAGGACAAAAAGCGTCAAAGAGCGTTATTACTGCATTATTCCGGAGAGGAAGTGAACGAAATATTTGACACTCTCGCCGATACCGGAGAAGATTTTGAAGCTGCTAAGACAAAACTGACCGCTTATTTTGCTCCGAAAAAGAACACTGAATTCGAAATTTATAAATTCCGACAATCCAAGCAGTCCAAGGATGAGACAGTTGACAGATTCTGCACGAGATTACGACAGCTTTCTGTAAACTGTGAATTTGCAGACGCAAACAAAGAAATTAAGTCTCAAATTATTCAGGGATGTTGTTCGTCAAGGTTAAGAAGAAAAGCTCTTCGTGAGGACATGACATTAGAAAATTTACTAGCAGATGGACGAGCGCTTGAAGTATCTGAACAACAAGCAACAGAAATTGAGAAAAACGAAGGTGAAATGACTTATGCGATACGAAAACGCAGAAACAATCCGAGATTTCTTCAGAAACAACCAGAAACACCTGAACGTGAAATTAAGAAGAAGTGTAGAAATTGTGGAGGTGAATACCCTCACAAGAAATTTTCCCCTGCATTTGGAAAGACTTGTAACGTTTGTAATAAACGCAACCACTTTGCAAACGTATGCAAATCAAAAACTGGAAAACAACACGCAAAACATGGGAGAAGAAGGATTAATAGACTCGAGGACGATCCTGTACCGCGAGATGATGATCCTGAAAGCAGCTCCGACGAAGAATACGTGTTTGGATTACGTGAAGTAACCGTAAATAAGATTCAGAGAGGACAACCGAAAGTCACAGCGAAAATCAACGATTCAGACGTGAAGTTTTTAGTGGACACTGGATCTAGTATAAATGTCATCGATGAAAATACGTTCAAAAGGATTAAGGGAAAGCCGAAACTTTCTCACGCCAATACCAAAGTATTTGCTTATGGGTCGGATAAAACGCTGGAATTAATGGGACAATTTCAAGCTACAATTGAAAATGACAGTAGAATAACAACCGCACCCGTGTTTGTGGTTCCAGGGGAATATGGCAATCTATTGTGTTATGACACATCTGTGGAATTAAATATTGTGTCTGAAATATCAAATGTGTCAACAAGTCATGTGAAATTATGTAATAAATACAGTGAAGTATTCGATGGTATTGGGAAATTAAAAGATGTGAAGGTGGAAATACATGTAGATAAGTCAGTGAAACCAATCGTACAACCACACAGAAGAATTCCATTCCATTCACGCAAGAAACTCGAACGAGAGTTGGAACGACTAGAATCACTGGATATAATCGAAACCGTAGATGGGCCGACTCCGTGGGTTAGTCCAATAGTGATCGCTCCGAAACCCAAAAGTCCGAATGAGATTCGTTTGTGCGTTGACATGCGAGAACCAAACAAGGCTATATTACGTTCCCGACACATTACGCCTACACTTGATGATATGATTTTGGATTTAAATGGTTCCAAAGTGTTTTCAAAACTGGATTTAAAAAACGGATATCATCAACTAGAGCTAGAAGAAAACTCGCGAAACATAACTACATTCACAACTCACGTAGGACTGAGACGATTCAAGAGGTTAAACTTCGGTGTTTCATCAGCAGCGGAGATATTTCAAAATACTTTAAGCGTAGCTTTAGAAGGATTAGAAGGCGTCCGGAATATATCCGACGACATTATTGTATATGCTCAGAATCAAAAGGATCACGATGAACGTCTCGAAAAGCTATTTGTGCGCCTTAAGGAGAAGAATCTTACACTCAATAGATCGAAATGTGAGTTTAACAAGAACAGATTAGAATTTTACGGACATATTTTCAGTGCAGACGGAATTTCAGCAGATCCTAAGAAGATAACCGCAATTAAAAACACAGCTGTTCCAAAGGATATTGGAGAAGTCAGAAGCTTTCTTGCAATGACGAATTACGTTGGTAGATTTATCCCGAATTATTCTACAATTACTGAACCGCTTCGCCGACTTATGAAACAGGACACTAAGTTTGAGTGGACGACCGAGCAACAAGATTCGTTTGATAAGCTGAAGAACGAGCTTGTAGCTGACCGTGTCATGGCATATTTTGACCCAAAGAAAGAGACAATGCTGATTGTAGATGCAAGTCCAGTTGGGTTAGCCGCGCTTCTCACACAAGAAGGCCGAATCATTGCGTATGCCAGTCGTGCGTTAACAGACGTAGAAACTCGTTATTCGCAAACCGAGAAGGAATCACTTGCTATAGTGTGGAGCATTGAACATTTTCATCTTTATGTTTATGGACAAACATTCACACTAGTTTCAGACCATGAACCACTCCAAACAATATTCAACAATCCGAAGAAGAAAATACCTGCTCGAATCGAAAGGCGGAGATTAAGACTTCAGCAATATGATTTCAAAGTACTATATAAACCAGGAAAAGTAAATGCAGCAGATTACTTATCTCGCCATCCAACCGAGAAGAAGTCCGATTACAAACATTCGAAAATAGCAGAGGAATATGTAAAATTCATTACTGACAATGCTGTACCTAAGGCTATGACCTTAAGTGAAATTGTTTTAAGTACACAAAATGACCCAGAATTGCAGACAGCTATTACTGCCGTCAAAACAAACAGATGGGAGAGGTCATATGAGAACACAACATTAAATACTTTATCTAGATTGCGATATGAACTTACCATAGTACCTGTTAATGATGGTGAAATTTTATTACATGACAATCGTATAGTAATTCCAAAGGATTTACAAATGCGTGTTATTGAGCTCGCACACGAGGGACACTCTGGAATTGTACGTACAAAACAACTGTTAAGAGAAAAGGTTTATTTCGCTGGAATAGACAAACTTGTTGAGAAAGTTTGTAAAGCATGTATACCGTGTTTAGCGTCAACACCAAAGACCGTTTTTGAGCCTTTGAAGATGAGTGAGTTACCATTACAAGTCTGGGAGAATCTTAGCGTCGATTTTACTGGTCCTTTTACTGGTGGATATTATTTAATGGTCGTAATTGACGAATACTCGAGGTTTCCGGTAGTTGAGCAATTGACTAGTTTAACGTCAAAGACAGTTATTCCGCTTTTGGATAAAATTTTCAGTACAATGGGTATTCCGGCAGTCCTGAAAAGCGATAACGGACCACCGTTTAATTCTGAGGACTTTCGAAAATTTGCCGACACTTTAGGATTTAAGCATAGGAAAATAACACCATTATGGCCAAGAGCAAATGCAGAGAGTGAGAGATTCATGAAGACCATAGGAAAAGCTATACGTGCCGCCAACACAGAACACCGTAGCTGGAAGCAGGAAATTCATACATTCCTAAGAAACTATAGAGCAACACCTCATGCTACAACGGGACAATCTCCTGGAAAATTGATGTTTGGTCGAACTTTTAACGTTAAAATACCACAATACCAAACCGTTAAACCACCCGATAATCGGAAATTGCGCGAAACCGACAAAAGGAAGAAAGGAAAGATGAAAGAAAACTTTGAAGAAAGACATTACGTAAAACCTTCTAATTTCAAAATAGGAGAATGCGTTTTAGTGAAACAAGAAAAGAAGGACAAACTTACAACACCATTCAATCCGACACCACTGACTGTAAAAACAAAGAAAGGAACTATGATAACGGCAAGTGACGGACAGAAAGAGATAACTAGAAATGCGTCACATTTCAAGAAGGTAACACCGTTAAGTGACACTGAAATGGATGAGATATTAGACTCACAAACAAAGCAATGAAAATCCTACAACTAGTATAGAACCAAGAAGATCAGACAGGATTCGAAATCGTCCGAAGTATTTGAACGATTATGTTTGTGGTTAAATATTTGAGCAGTGCGTTACGGGCATAATAATCCCGTGCTCAAATTTATGTATTTTATTATAAGCTTGAAATATATACGAAAGTGAATTTATGATACAAAATGTATTTGTTGAATTTTGTTCATTTTCCGAATGATAGCTATAACTGAACAGTTGATATAAAGGACTTGAATACGCGTTCTGTTTATTTCATATTTTAATTTTCATAGACATTATTTAAGATTTATTTCAATTTTCTAACTTTATAATTTTTCATTCAAGACTTTTAAATATCATGAGAAATTTAATCTGATAAGGGAGAGATGTAATATCGCTAATCAGTTTCATTCATACTTTTAGTTAAAGGTTAAACACGTGTTCTGTTGATAGATGCTATTATGACAATAGGCGCGTCTGGTCTACAATGTTAGTCATTGTTTTATATATGATGCTGTTTAATATTAATTAGTTGTATTAAAGTATTAGAACTGAAAACAGTGTTTTTATGAATACAACGATTTTACACCAATCTGCAGGAGTTAAAAATGGAGAGACATAAACTAATGACATTGAAAAAAATAATACATTAATTTTCTACCTTTGTGTTTCTATATCTTATACAAACAGCAAAAGATTCATACAAATGATCATTTTTCCCACATACAATACTACAATGGAATGCTTTACCACAAAACATCATACAGTGCACTACAGTTGACAGTTTCAGAGAACAGCTTACTACAGCTGTCCGTTACCCAATCCTTCATATCTAAATTTTGACAGATTATTTTTTTAATCACTTTTTTTGTATAGTAGCACTACAAAATTATTTTTTTTTTGATCTTGTAAATATTACTACTTTTTTTTCCATTTTGTGGCTATATATATATATATATATTTATTATTTATATATTTTATTTATTTTATAACGCCGCTCTATATATGTTTTCTCTATATTTCCTTGATAACGTCGTCACTATGTATCAATTGTTGCGTCTTCTATTGTAACGTCATATTATCCATATAAACATGCTGATGAAGGCCAGTAGCGCGGCCGAAAGCTCCAAGCAGTTTTAGCGTTTTTATTATATATATATATATATATATAAAAGTCTAAAGGATTATGCAACGATACAATAATGATGTTGTAAATTATAAAGACAGATATTTCGACCAACAGATGGCCTTCATCAGTGTCAAAAATACACAACTTTACACTTTGAAAGATAAATGTAAACTGAGCTGTTAAATGGTGTCGTAAAAACAACTCACTACGATAAAGTTTGTTTATTATCGTCACTTGCATATTTAAAACTCATTAATGAAATACGTCATCAATGTAGATCTTGAACTTTATCTGACAACAGAGGATTACAGACAGACTAAAAAGATGATTGATTGATTGATAGATTATTTTGTTCATCTAATGATACTTTTAAAATGAGACTGGGTAAACTACACAATCATTTGAAAAGAAGGGGTTACAAAAATAAGAACATCAAGGCCAGTTTTAAGAAAGCACAAGATATACCGAGGAGTGCCCTACTACAATATAAAAAGAAAAAGAAAAGCAAACGTACCCCTTGTGTGCTCACTTTCCACCCATCTCTCAAGAGCACATTCAGTACCATTCGTGAGCACTGGAAATCCATTGAAAAAAATCCCAAACTATCCAGAGTCTTTCCAGAGCCTCCCGTTGTTGCATTCAAACAACCCAATAGTCTCCGTAACTTGTTGGTACGGGCAGAGATATCCAAACCTAACACTTCTGTGGGTTCCAATCGGTCGTGTGGTGACAAACGCTGTAAATGTTGTAAACATATGCAGTCCTCGTCCACATTTGCAAGCAAAGTCACAAACAAACAGTTTAAAATCTTCTCTACTGTCAACTGTAAGAGCTCTAATGTAATTTACATTCTTGAATGCTCGGTTTGTGGCTTGCAATATGTGGGGGAGTCGAAACAGCCTTTCCACAAACGACTGAATGGACACCGAAGTGACTTGACCAAAAAAGTATTTCTGCCTGTTAGCCAACACTTCAGGTTACCCGATCACAGCCTCAATGATTTCGATAGTATGAAAATACTTATTATCGAACATAACTGTGATTGGAGAGACTCTGAACGAGAGGCTAGGGAAAGCTTCTGGATAAAAGAACTCTGCACATTTCATCCGAAAGGAATAAACAAAAAACATTAAATCTATCAATCAATCAATCATCTTTTTAGTCTGTCTGTAATCCTCTGTTGTCAGATAAAGTTCAAGATCTACATTGATGACGTATTTCATTAATGAGTTTTAAATATGCAAGTGACGATAATAAACAAACTTTATCGTAGTGAGTTGTTTTTACGACACCATTTAACAGCTCAGTTTACATTTATCTTTCAAAGTGTAAAGTTGTGTATTTTTGACACTGATGAAGGCCATCTGTTGGTCGAAATATCTGTCTTTATAATTTACAACATCATTATTGTATCGTTGCATAATCCTTTAGACTTTTATATTATTTTGTTTATGTTGCATCGTCAATTGTTTTGTCGATCCGATACTCAATAAGTTGACTGGTTGGTAGCTTCCTTTAGACTCTTTATATATATATATATATATATATATGTTTATAATTTTTTTTTAGTCACGCATGCGCATGAAACCCATCCAAGTAATCTTCAGTAGCCTCAAGTTGTGATGTAATAACAAAGAAGAAATAAAATCTTAGGGCTAATTTCCCTTTTTAGAAAGGGGGGGGGTCTGATTTCGTTGTTATCTTTTCTTAGGGGAAAGTAGTCAGTGCCCTTATACTGCGCATGCGCAGCTGAAAGCGGGAGGTTTAAAATGGCGGATATCCGTCCGTCGAAAATTGAAGTTAGAAGTAAAAGGTCTACAGACGTTTTAATTAATGAAGTTTTTGTGAAAAGTACAGAAGCTTTATGCAGTACATTTGAAATAGAAGATAACGAGAAATCAAAATGGACCAATACGTTTAAAAAGGTAATTTGAGCGTGACTGACAGTGACATGATTTGTTTTGTTTATTTTTTTATGTGTGTGTTTAATAACGTCTAAAATAAAGAATGAAAAAACAATAAAAAGAGGCTGAAAGTTCTGGAAAACTGACGTTGAAGGAAAATTCAGCTCACAGTCAAAGTATACTATACAAATGTATTGTCTATTGACATTTCTACCATTATCAGTTCACTCCCTTGGGAACGTATGAATATTCTACCACTTGCAGGTTTGCAGTCTTGATCAGGAAGAGATAAACAGCAGTGTGAATACTATACATGTATATATACAGTGTGCATGTAGGTGATGTGAATGACCTTGTCACAGTGGATGTTCCAGCTGCATGTATGATATCCACTTGATATCTATGACAATTGTACTGATAGACGATATTGAGATGTGGAATAAGTGTATGCGACACAGTGTTCCAGCTAGGCTGTTTTCAGAGGGCGGTCCGCCCGCCTGCCTTTGCCTCCGCCCGATTGCCCTTTTCAGGATACCTGCCGTTATTCATCTCCGCCCTGCCCTTTTTGATCGTACATTTGCCTTTTTCAGTCGATCGTACGTAGTTTGTGTATTGACAGGGCCTTCTATAACTTCATAACCCTGTATTAGAAGGCCCTGGTATTGAGAATGAAGCCATTTGAGATAATTGAGCTACATATTTACAACCCCAAGCCAATTAACAAATAAAATTAACATGTGTTCTCTTGTCAATTAATTAAGGTATCCTTTTTGATTAAATTAATTTCAATTACAGGTAAGTTGTCCGATTGCACAGTAAAATTCTCTGCCTTGGTGATGAATATCGTACACAAATCAGAAAATCTAAACCCATTTGGATGTTTTCTATCAAAATTAACATTAAATAAGCACTTTTATTGAAAAATAGAAACGATGTTGATGGATTTTTAAGATGCTCCATCATATATTTTTAGCTCACCTGGACCGAAGGTCCATGTGAGCTATTACCATCACTTGACGTCCGTCGTCGTCGTCGTCGTCGTCTGTTAACAATTTTTCAAAAATCTTCTCCTCTGAAACTACCAAACATAATTTAATGAAACTTGGTATGAATGATCCTTAGGGTGTCCTGCACCAAACTTGTGTTTTGATTTTTGATCCGTTAAAAAACATGGCCGCTGTTACTAAAAATAGACTAGAGGGGTCAGACTACTGTTTTTGGCTTATAAATCAAAAAGTATAAGAGATAGAGGAAATCTGAGGCCACGCTACTGATTCAGCATCAAAAGCTCTACAAAAGTCTCTATTCAGTCAAAGTTGTCAGATGACCCCTTATAGGGGTTACGGCCCCTTGAAGGTGAAAAATAGCATTTTTTCATGTTTTTGGCCTACAGAATGAAAACTATTGCAGATAGAGATTAGCTGTTGCTTGCTTAAATGTTAAGCTCATTTAGCTCTACAAAAGTCTCCATAGGGTCGAAGTTGTCAGATGACCCCTTATAGGGGTTACGGCCCCTTAAAGGTGAAAAATAGCCATTTTTCATGTTTTTGGCCTACAGAATGAAAACTATTGCAGATAGAGATTAGCTGTTGCTTGCTTAAATGTTAAGCTCATTTAGCTCTACAAAAGTCTCCATTAGGTCAAAGTTGTCAGATGACCCCTTATAGGGGTTACGGCCCCTGAAAAATAGTGTTTTTTCATGTTTTTGTCCTACAGAATGAAAACTATTGCAGATAGAGATAAGCTGTTGCTTGCTTAAATGTTCAGCTCATTTAGCTCTACAAAATTTTCCATAGGGTCGAAGTTGTCAGATGACCCCTTATAGGGGCTACGGCCCTTGAAAAATAGCAATCTTGCATGTTTTTGGCCTACAGAATGAAAACTATTGCAGATAGAGATTAGCTGTTGCTTGCTTAAATGTTCAGCTCATTTAGCTTTACAAAATTCTCCATAGGGTCGAAGTTGTCAGATGACCCCTTATAGGGATTACGGCCCCTGAAAAATAGCGATTTTTCATGTTTTTGTCCTACAAAATGAAAACTATTGCAAATAGAGATTAGCTGTTGCTTGCTTAAATGTTCAGCTCATTTAGCTCTACAAAATTCTCCATAGGGTCGAAGTTGTCAGGTGACCCCTTATAGGGGTTACGGCCCCTGAAAAATAGCGATTTTTCATGTTTTTGTCCTACAGAATGAAAACTATTGCAGATAGAGATTAGCTGTTGCTTGCTTAAATGTTCAGCTCATTTAGCTCTACAAAAGTCCCCATAGGGTCGAAGTTGTCAGATGACTCCTTATAGGGGTTATGGCCCCTTATAGGTGAAAAATGGTGTTTTTGGCCTATAGAATGAAAACTATTGCAGGTAGAGAAAAGCTGTTGCTTGCTTAAATGTTCAGCTCATTTAGCTCTACAAAAGTATAGGGTCAACATCAAGACCAGGTGAGCGATTCAGGCTCCTGGGAGCCTCTTGTTTTGTTTACAAATAATGACAGGAAGCGGAAGTTAAAAACTAAAAACGAACTCTGACCGGAATGGTACTAAATCTCCGGATTTTACTAGCAAATTCAATAAAAATAAAATGGGTAATTTTTTCTTGGGCTGACATTCAAACTTTTTAGCACTGATAAAATGAATGAATGTAATGAAAAGCCTAAAGTCTTGTCAAAGAAACAAGAGGCTCCCCTTAAACCTAAAAATGCTTGTTTGTTTTGTTAAAATGAATGTGTGCTGTATTTGATTGTAATTAGCTATGCCCTTTTGAAAGATGAAGTCAACCCACGAATGTGCCCTTTTTAAAAATTCATCACTGCCCTTTCAGGGCTCAAGCTAATTAAGAAAAATAGGGAGAAGTGACTTCTCTTTCAGATTGGTATTAGGGAGAAGTGGGGAGGGACAGGGAGAAGTGAAGTTATAGCAGGGAGAAGTGGTAATTAAATTCTATAAATACACTGGGTGTATGTATTTATGAAATAATACTATAATAGTATATGTAGCATTTTGTTATACACTATATATTCTCTAGTTCATTTTAAGAAAACTTGTGGTTTTATCATTTGTAACTGATATGATATTTCTGCATGCTGATGACCAAGAACCATTTTCTTGCAATAGCACAGAGAGTCCCGAGGTTTATATTGAATATTTGTCTTGTTTTCTGACAGGTTTCTATTTAAGATGTTTAAACAAAATGTATTATTTACTTACGAGGGACCAATTAGGAGTGAACTGAATGCTCCTGTATTGATTGGGATTTGTATTCACAATGGATTAATTATCATGAGGACCTACTTTGCCCTTCTAAGATGCATAGCATAGTCCTCTGTCATCACCTTGCACTAGAAGTGTCTCTGGATGAGAACAGAAATTAACATTACAAGCATTTTTGAATTTTTTCTCAATGGTTTATGGATGAATCATCTAAATAACGAAGTATGGTTTTAAAAGAAAAGTTTCAAAAATAAACATTTTTCTTTGGAATGCAAAATTAAGCAAACATAATATAAACTTGTTTTAAATTTCAACAATAAATTTGATGAAAAATGTGGGTAAAATGGTTGTATGTCGTAAATTTACAATAAAATATTTTTTTAAAGGGAGATAATTTTAAACTTTACTCATTCATTCACAAATTGACAAAAATATCGATCTCATTTCATTTTTTCTTGGCACAGGATACGATTACGGCAAAACCGTAACAATAAGAAATTCTTATTGTTACGGCAAAGACGAAAATCGGAAACGGATGACGGGACGGGCACTGAATCGTTTATGACCGTAAAAATAAGAATTTTCTTATTATTACGGCACTTATTCTTACGGCATGGACGATATAATTGGCATAAGAGATTTACCAAAGATAAGATATTTTAAAGTTAACTTCTTTCCCTATTATTAATTAATAAAATATTTTGCCGTAGTGAGTGAACTCGATCTCTTCTGTATACATGGTCTACCATGTTCTTAAGAATTATCTAACATTTTGGCATATGTTTATAAATTGAAAACAATGGATGGACCGGATCAAAATTTTTGTTTTGGGGTAAAATTTAAATCATAGACAGATCTTTGAAACTCACGAAACAAGTAGACGTACAACTAGCTATAAATCGTTACCATTGTCTGTGATGGATGCCTTAAATGGTTTCGACAGAAATGCGCAGAATTAAAACAAAACACGAAAACCACTTATTGATTGTGTCGCATATGCAATAAGTTATCAAAATAACTGAGTTAAATTTAGATTTTTAGAATTTTTTGCTCGGGCCGCTTGGATTGCATAAATCCAAAAAAAAATGCAACTCATTATTTCATATCGTCACTATATGGACCTATATCTATTTGCCGTAATAATAAGTGCCGTAACAATAAGAAAATTCTTATTGTTACGGTCGTAAATGATTCGGTCTCCGTCCCTTCATCTGTTCCCGATTTTCGTCTTTGCCGTAACAATAAGAATTGCTTATTGTTACGGTTTTGCCTAAATTTGCCGTAACCGTATCCTGTGCCTTTTTTCTTTGTCTTTAAACATTGTTAAATAAACAGTCTTTTCCAAAATTAAAATAGTCATAGTCTAAACTGATAGAATAGTACAATATCTAATAATTTCCACAGGGATTTTCAATGGGATTAAGTAGTTAACAGAAAATTGATTGCCGACGGCAAAACCCTTTGAAGTTCCGATTTTCACACCTTGTACTGGCACAGCTTGGGGGCTAATTTTGACAAGTTTATGACCTATTTTGTTAATTATCCAAGCTAATCCCTTAAATAAACATTAAGTTAATCAATGAATCTGTGGAAGTGGCAATTTTAACATAGGAAATAGGAAAAATATAGAGGATTGCTCGGGCGACTTATGCGAGATCGTAGGGCGACTTGACTTCGCTTTTGATGGAGAGTCAGGGCGAAGTCGGCGGCCCTAGGGCGACTTCTTCGCCCACTTCGCCCGGTAGCGTGAGCCCTGCCTTTTCAAATCCTGGCTGGAACACTGCAACACATACAAACATAAACAAACAGCAATTCAAAAAATCACAACGGAAAACAGCAAGCAGTCTTCAATATGACCATAGGTCACTGCTTACCGTCTTGCATTGGCCCAAGACTTATAATACAATACAAAAGTTTCAAAACCAATCCCTAAATCATCAACGAAAGACCCAATTCTTGACATAAAACTGTAACCGGAGAGCATGAATTACTTCACAAAATCGACATGTCCCGAGTGGGATTCGATCCCGGGACCTCTAGGTTTACAGTCAGGTGCTCTACCTCTGAACCAAAGAAGTACTTCCCTTGTTCAGGGATAAAGGCTGGCTATTTAAATCTACTAATTAATGTACGAAGGGGGGGCAACCCCGTTACACTTCCCCCTCCTCAAGAGTCATCATACCTTCATGTATGACTCTTAACACAACTAACCCTGGCTAGTTTTCCTGTTCTAACCATCGTGGGTTTTTTAGTTGGGCGCCAATGTAACCGGAGAGCATGAATTACTTCACAAAATCGACATGTCCCGAGCGGGATTCGATCCCGGGACCTCTAGGTTTACAGTCAGGCGCTCTACCTCTGAACCAAAGAAGTACTTCCCTTGTTCAGGGATAAAGGCTGGCTATTTAAATCTACTAATTAATGTACGAAGGGGGGCAACCCCGTTACACTTCCCCCTCCTCAAGAGTCATCATACCTTCATGCATGACTCTTAACACAACTAACCCTGGCTAGTTTTCCTGTTCTAACCATCGTGGGTTTTTTTAGTTGGGCGCCAATGTAACCGGAGAGCATGAATTACTTCACAAAATCGACATGTCCCGAGCGGGATTCGATCCCGGGACCTCTAGGTTTACAGTCAGGCGCTCTACCTCTGAACCAAAGAAGTACTTCCCTTGTTCAGGGATAAAGGCTGGTTATTTAAATCTACTAATTAATGTACGAAGGGGGGCAACCCCGTTACAAAACAGTGAGTTCTTCACTGTTTTCTGCTTCCATCGCAGCTTCCTTTGCCAACCGATCTGCTTGCTCATTTGCTTCTTTATCTGCATGTCCCAGTGTCCAAATTAGATTTAAGGTGATGCCTTTTGATTCCAGTTTCTTTTTTCAGTTTTCGATTACATGTATTGTCTGCTTGTAATTTTAAGAGGTCCAAGTTTAATGAAATTATTCCTATGGCACATTGACTATCAAGGAAAATGTTGAGATGATTTAAAGATTGGTAGTTAAATGTGTCAACTTTTTTAGCTCACCTGGCCAAAGGCCATGTGAGCTATTGCCATCACTTGGCGTCCGTCGTCGTCGTCCGTCGTCGTCGTCGTTAACTTTTCTTCAAACTTCTTCTCCTATGAAACGGCTGCACAGATTCAAACCAAATTTGGTCTGGTGGTACTTTAGGGTATCCCCCACAGAACTGATGTGGGGATTTTTGATTCGTCGAAAAACATGGCTGCCGTTGCTAAAAATAGACCAGTGGGGTCAGACCACTGTTTTTGGCTTGTAAATCAAAAAGTATAAGAGATAGATGAAATCTGATGCCACGCTACTGCTTCAGCATCAAAAGCTCTACAAAAGTCTCCATTGAGTCGAAGTTGTCAGATGACCCCTTATGGGAGTTACGGCCCCTTAAAGGTGAAAAATAGCATTTTTAGCTCACCTGGACCGAAGGTCCATGTGAGCTATTACCATCACTTGGCGTCCGTCTCTGTCGTTGTCGTCGTCTGTCGTCGTCGTCGTCTGTTAACAATTTTTCAAAAATCTTCTCCTCTGAAACTACCAAACAGAATTTAATGAAACTTGGTATGAATGATCCTTAGGGTGTCCTGCACCAAACTTGTGTTTTGATTTTTGATCTGTTAAAAAACATGGCCGCCGTTACTAAAAATAGACTAGGGGGGTCAGACTACTGTTTTTGGCTTATAAATCAAAAAGTATAAGAGATAGAGGAAATCTGAGGCCACGTTACCGATTCAGCATCAAAAGCTCTACAAAAGTCTCCATTTGGTCAAAGTTGTCAGATGACCCCTTATAGGGGTTACGGCCCCTTAAAGGTGAAAAATAGCATTTTTTCATGTTTTTGGCCTACAGAATGAAAACTATTGCAGATAAAGATTAGCTGTTGCTTGCTTAAATGTTCAGCTCATTTAACTCTACAAAAGTCTCCATAGGGTCGAAGTTGTCAGATGACCCCTTATAGGGGTTACGGCCCCTTAAAGGTGAAAAATAGCCATTTTTCATGTTTTTGGCCTACAGAATGAAAACTATTGCACATAGAGATTAGCTGTTGCTTGCTTAAATGTTCAGCTCATTGAGCTCTACAAAATTCTCGATAGGGTCGAAGCTGTCAGATGACCCCTTATAGGGGTTACGGCCCCTGAAAAATAGCCATTTTTCATGTTTTTGGCCTACAGAATGAAAACTATTGCAGATAGAGATTAGCTGTTGCTTGCTTAAATGTTCAGCTCATTTAGCTCTACAAAATTCTCCATAGGGTCGAAGTTGTCAGATGACCCCTTATAGGGGTTACGGCCCCTGAAAAATAGCCATTTTTCATGTTTTTGGCCTACAGAATGAAAACTATTGCAGATAGAGATTAGCTGTTGCTTGCTTAAATGTTCAGCTCATTTAGCTCTACAAAATTCTCCATAGGGTCGAAGTTGTCAGATGACCCCTTATAGGGGTTACGGCCCCTGAAAAATAGCCATTTTTCATGTTTTTGGCCTACAGAATGAAAACTATTGCAGATAGAGATTAGCTGTTGCTTGCTTAAATGTTCAGCTCATTTAGCTCTAAAAAATTCTCCATAGGGTCGAAGTTGTCAGATGACCCCTTATAGGGGTTACGGCCCCTGAAAAAAGCGATTTTTCATGTTTTTGGCCTACAGAATGAAAACTATTGCAGATAGAGATTAGCTGTTGCTTGCTTAAATGTTCAGCTCATTTAGCTCTACTAAAGTCTATATAGGGTTGAAGTTGTCAGATGACTCCTTATAGGGGTTATGGCCCCTTATAGGTGAAAAATGGTGTTTTTGGCCTATAGAATGAAAACTATTGCAGGTAGAGAAAAGCTGTTGCTTGCTTTAATGTTCAGCTCATTTAGCTCTACAAAAGTACAGGGTCAACATCAAGACCAGGTGAGCGATTCAGGCTCCTGGGAGCCTCTTGTTTCATGTTTTTGGCCTACAGAATGAAAACTATTGCAGATAGAGAGAAGCTGTTGCTTGCTTAAATGTTCAGCTCATTTAGATCTACAAAAGTCTCCATAAGGTCACAGTTGTCAGATGACCCCTTATAGGGGTTATGGCCCCTTAAAGGCAAAAAATAGAGTTTTTGGCCTATAGAATGAAAACTATTGAAGATAGAGAAAAGCTGTTGCTTGCTTAAATGTTCAGCTCGTTTAGCTCTACACAAGCCTCCATAGGGTCGAAGTTGCCAGATGACTCCTTATAGGGGTTACGGCCCCTTAAAGGCAAAAGATAGTGTTTTTGGCCTATAGAATGAAAACTATTGCAGATAGAGAAAAGCTGTTGCTTGCTTAAATGTTCAGCTCATTTAGCTCTACAAAAGTCTCCATAGGGTCAAAGTTGTCAGATGACCCCTTATAGGGGTTATGGCCCCTTAAAGGCAAAAAATAGTGTTTTTGGCCTATGGAATGAAAACTATTGCAGATAGAGAAAAGTTGTTGCTTGCTCAAATGTTCAGCTCATTTAGCTCTACAAAAGTTTCCATAGGGTCAAAGTTGCCAGATGACCCCTTATAGTGGTTATGGCCCCTTAAAGGCAAAAAATAGTGTTTTTGGCCTAAAGAAAGAAAACTTTTGCAGATAGAGAAAAGATGTTGCTTGCTTAAATGTTTAGCTTAATTAGCTCTACAAAAGTGTTTTTATGGTCGAAGTTGTGAGATGACCCCTTTAAGGCGTTATGGCCCTTTAAAGGTGAAAAATAGTGTTTTTTTGCTTTGGAATGAAAACTATTGCAGATAGAGAGAAAGGTTTTTATTGCTTAAACATTCAGCTCATTTAGCTATACAAAAGTCTTCAAAGGGTTGACATTAAGACCAGGTGAGCGATTCAGGCTCCTGGGAGCCTCTTGTTTAATACAGGTTTAATAGCTACAGATTCAACTTATAATATAGACCCTCGATTTGACACTGGATATTGAATGGTTTCCTGTTCTTCATTGTCGTAAATTATTGCCCCAGCTCCAGACACACCTGGCTTTCCCATGCATGATCCATTTGAAATGCTAGTGCAGTGTTTGGTGGAACATTTTCTTTGAATGACACTTTTACATACATGTAGCTTCAGTTGCTTGTTTTTCTGATCTATTTTTGGAGCTTCCTAGTGTAGTCCAGTATTTTGGTGGTTTTCTAATTTCTACCATACCACGACTTTAATGTAGATTGATGTTTCCTTCTCCATATCTATTGTCTGTAAAATCATTCTTCCAATTAATGATATAAAGGTTTCTGGCGTTGTCTTTGTTTTCCAGTTTTCTTACCAGTGGGAGCATTGCTTAGGAAAAGAAAAACATTACTCATCCCACCCCTCACCCAAGCCCAGGATGGCAGGAAGACAAGAGACATTTATCTACAGATAGGTTGAAGATGAAAATCATTGAAGCCAATTGATGATAGTGAAAGTAGTATTTTCCATGTGTTCATTTTGTATGGCACATTGCCTCTGAAAAATTAGTTATAAGAGCGGAGAAAGTCCTTGTGCACAATACCAATTGTACATGTACAATGTAGTTAAAGGGATATTGTCTACAAACATTTTTTTTACTAACACAAAAGGCCAACAGACAACTTGTTTTGTCGTATTTTAAACATATGAACAACAAAAATACAGCTATAGTACAATATTAATGGAAAAATCGAGAGAAAAAAATCACTATATAATATTTGTAAAGCTTTCCAATAACTCATATTCATAAGCTTAACGCCTTAAGCATGTTAAGCATGCACACTGTTTTTAATTTTGTAAACTTTGCTTGTTCAAAATCATGGCCAGTACACTGTATCTTGAGGTTCAGCCCGTGTAGAAATATTCAAGGCGAGGAAAATGCCGAAGTAGCCAAATAAAGAAATTGACAATAATGGCTTGTATATAATAAATGAAGATGATTTAGATAGTTCACATTGAATTCGTTTATTTTGTCACCATATTAAAGTATACAGGAACAAAACATCCCATATCCAGATCGATTGCCTTATTAAATACACTAAAAATATATCTGTTGTCACGAATGTAAACAAATAATTAATCAACATGGTTGTATAATTTTGAGCTAAAAAATCTTGTTTAGCATGTTTAGTGCAAATTTGGTAATAAATTAATTTTCAAAGTTTTCTTTTATTACATTTTGGTCTAAATGGCATTAAAAAAAATTGGGGATGCCTTTAACAAATTAAACACATGAACAATTTTTTTTTCAACCACATGCCACTCGTATCAATCTATCATAGGGGTGTAATGATTCCACTTCCATATCATGATCCAATCCATATCACAGTGCCATTGATTACAGTTGAGGTTTTGAACTTCTACAAATCCAAAGTGTTTCCACACAGCTGATATAAATTTTGCTGGTGGGTAAATAATTTTCACTATTTTTATGCAAATTTTCATTTTGAGTCTCTATTCCTAGTTTTTGACGAGTGATTTTGCAGAATTGGATTGGAATCATTGAGTTAAATATGGTATCGACACCAAAGATTCTGAGAATCTGATCAATCAGTGGATCCTTACACCCCTAATCTATCAATGCAGGTGTCAATCATCCATATAAAAGAAAATAAAAGATCCAGCACAATAGGAAAAATATCGCTATGGAAACATTATTTAGAACACCCAACGCTGTCTTATATTCATTTTGAGCTCACCTGACCCGAAGCATCATGTGAGCTATTGCCATCACTTTTGAAACTACTCAAGGAATTGCTTTGAAACTTAGCACACATCATCTATGGGATGTCCACTACCAATATTGCAAAAAAATAATGACTGCTCAGTGCTGACCAAAAAACTTGGCCGTCGTTGCTAAAAATAGAACCAGGGGGTTAGATCCTAGTTTTTGGTTTATAAATAAAAAACTATAATAGATAGAGAAGCTCTACCAAAGTCTCCATTGAGTCAATGTTGTCAGATGTTGATTCATATGGACATAATGGATATGAAAAAAGAAGCTTAATGTACAAACTATTGGGAGGTCCGAATTCACCTATATGAGTAAGTAAAAAGGAAAAAAATCTACTTGATTTAGAATTTCTTGATAATTTACTTGAAAAGAGAAGGACTCCTGGCATGCCTGGTGACTTTAGTTTAGGATGGAGAACAGCTTTAAAAATTGCTGTTCTTTACCTTGGTACATTACAATATTTACAGCATAATTTGGTGTTATACATGTACATTAATACTCCATGTATCTTCTGTTTAAAATGATCCATGTTTTGATTGTAGGTATATGAAAGCTCCTTCCACCAATGTGTGAAAGTAGATGGTCAAGATTGGAACAATGTGCATGATGAAACTTCAGGTAAGTTATTCACAGAACTTCTGTCCAACATGACTTCCTTTTCCTTTGTTAACAACTAAAAGGCCATTAAATAAAATATGTGTGTAGTGTATACCTAGTCTGTTATTAATACTTACCCTAATGTGTTTATGGCCATTATTGTGTAAGTCCTATTCGGTTCAACTTGAAATAACCCCCTTCCCCTTTTTACAAGAAACTTTTTTTAAAGTATGATTGTTTTCTTGTAGAATTTGAGCCTGTTGATCTTGAGAAGAAAGAGTTTATAAATATAGAACTTACAAACCAGCTTTTTACTGCTGTACAAGATCTGGCTCAGAAGCGAAGAAGTGTTCCTCCTAGGTGTCGCCTGAACCTGTCAAGACAGACAGCTAATGATCTATGTAGATTTGTAAGTTATCATCTTCTCTTGGAATGTAGTATCATCTTTTCGAATGTAGTACAAATGTACAAGGAAGTAGACTTTTGTTCAATGTACACTATCATTGAATAAGAACATTGATAATAGAAAATTGATAAACTTGGACATTGTCATGACATGTGAAACAAATTCTTTAATGTGTGTATGTTAACCTAGTCGTGACTATAGTTGAATGCTGCAGCGAGTATTAAAGACTCACTCTGTGCCATGAGGGGTCAAGCTCTGCCAGTGTTAGCTGCTTCAGATGATCTGGTATCATGTCAGTGCTTATCATCCACCACAAGAAGTTACTGGTCAGAATGCTGAAAAACACTCTTTACTGTGTCTTTTAAGAGTTAAATACTCATTAAACTTCACAGCTTTTGTCACATGCAGTATAAAATTGTTATCCATATTATCACGATTAGGTGTCTTTATATTTTTTATGCCCCCGCGACGACATGTCGGGGGGCATTAAGTTTTACTCATGTCCGTCCGTCCGTCCGTACGTCCGTCCGTCCGTACGTCCGTACGAATTTCCGTCAAGCTTTTCTCAGAAACCGTAAATGGGAATGACTTGAAACTTGGTAGGATGGTTCAGTATGACAAACTATACGTCCTAAGCGAATTTTAGACCTGTCGAACATCTACTTCCTGTTTGGGGCTGGATCGATACCAAAATCGACATGAAAATTTCTGTCAAGCTTTTCTCAGAAACTGTACATGGGAATGATTTGAAACTTGGTAGGATGGTTCAGTATGACAAACTATATGTCCTAAGCGAATTTTAGACCTGTCTGACATCTACTTCCTGTTTGGGGCTGGACCGATACCAAAATGGACATGAAAATTTCCGTCAACCTTTTCTCAGAAACTTTATATGGGAATGATTTGAAACTTGGTAGGATGGTTATGTATGATTAACTATGCGTCCTAAGCGACTTTCAGACCTTTTGGACTTCAACTTTTTATTTGAGGCCAGCGGGGGCATCCGTGTCCCATGGACACATTCTTTCTTTATTTAATATTTAAATCACATATAACTTTACTATTTTGTTTATACATTCCAGGGCCAGTTAAAAGTAGTATGTAAACCCAGAACAGACCCACTACCTACTGTAGACAATGTGTTATCATCAGAGGAAGTGATAGAGAGACTACAGTCCACGGAGACTTCTTTATCTACACTAACTAAGGTGAGAAGACCAAACATTTTAAAACACTTTTGTCATAACTTTGTGAAGTGTAAATCAGAGTCAAAAATGGTGGTGGTTGGTTTGTTGTGGAAAATGTTTTATTTTTTTATAACAGTTTTTATTTGTACAACTTCTTATTACAGCCTTTTGATATCTGGTATGCAGCATCAGCACAGGGTCTCCATTATTCTTGAAATTGATTTCAGTTTGGTATTTTAAAAATACAGTTCAGTTTTTTTGCAACAAACCATACAAATTTTTATTTCTTAGAAAAAAAAACATGGCTGATACAAAATGATAAAGTTTAAGATGGCAACAAGACAGTATATGAGCCATGTGTTTAAGGTTATGTTTCTTTAATGTCCATGTTTTGTTAATCATTTTGATGATTAAAATATTGTATTCCACACTAAGACTATTTTTGTCTCTGTTTTAGAAGTCTAGAAGAGAGATCCTTAAAGCTGAGAACTTGAAGACGTTAACAGAGATGTCAAAAACAAATAAAAAGACTTGTGAACTCACTACTCCTTCGAAACTGACTCAAAAACAATCTGTATCACAGAAAAAATTACGGTTTTCACCTAGACACCATTCTGCTAGGAAACCAAGAACAAGATTAAAGTTGTCACATTAATGTTTTTTGTTTTATGCTTATAAATCATGTATCCATTTACATAGATATATATTTTATTTACAATGAGCTTGTAGCATGCTATATTTATATCAGGATAGAAATTCGTTCACGGTCCCTGATTTTAAACTTTTCTGCCCAGTGTAACTTGGTTATTTTCTGCAACAAGCAAGCATTAGAAGAATTATTTCCAAAATGTTTTGTCCTTATTGATATTTTTAAAGTTTTAAAGACCTAAGGATGTTATGTTTTGATGAAGAATAAAGGATAGGTCCTGTTCTTCATTTTTAAGGTGCAGTTTTCTAAACATCGTCCATACATAAAAATGTGACATTAAAAGTTAAAATTGTGTTACAAATTGTTCAAAAGAATTTTCAATTGAACAGGAAAATTAATATTGCAACATTGTTTAACTTAATGTTCCACCTAAGTCTTTTATAATAAACCTAAGATTCACAACCTATTTATTAACTGATCTTTGTTAATAAACCATTCAGTCCACTGGACTCCACTTCCTAATTTCTTTGACTGTTAATGCATGACATTGTGAGTTCTAGATTTTTATATCCCTGCTTTGGAAAAGTAAGGGTCCTTTTTTTCTCCCTTCAAAACTTTTTTATCGTGTAAAAGAGTAACATATCACACAACTGTACAAGTAAATGAATAAAAAGATAAACTTTTGGGGAAATGAAAAGTTGAAGAAAGCACAGGTAAAGAATTAGTATAATTGTCTCAATTGTATTTTTTTTCCCCGTCACCTCTGTCAGCCAGTAATTTCTTTTAAACAACCTAATATATCAATAATATTTGTTAAAGTGTTTTCTTTATTGTCTATGTTGTGAACTTACACTTGCTCTGAGACCTCTGAGTAACCTATGATTATTTTATGAATCCAGTATTGAGATTTATGAGTAGATATTACAGGACTGTATTATGAAAAGTTAATAACTATGTATGAAGAAATGATGATAGTAGATTATTTCTATGTTTTTACGCCAAGATCGTAGTTTTTATTCTACTTTCAATTTCTCAAAATAACTGTCATCTTATTGAGGAGTTGGAGTTATCTTTCTTAGAGTGTACTTTTAAGCAGGTGCTCGTTCGTAGTCATCAGTTTTCATGATGAAACGATCGTTTATGTACATTTTTAGATGAATGAATTTATTGTAAATGAAATATTACGCGAAACAGTGGTTTTGCGGGAAGTGTTACATGACGTTTGTCATGACTACGGGTTATGACGTTTAACGTTACTTTTGGATTCGATTTTGGTAAGCAACTTTTGGACTTCCCAGAGAGCGGACGTGTTTTCCGTATCTCCTGACTTTTTCTAAATTGGGGATTGCTTCGAGTTAAATTATTTATACTTCGGGTTTGATTTTATGTAGATAGATTCTTCATACGTTAGTTGTTAAAGCGATGAAGTTCGTGACTTCGTATGTTTGAATCTAGATTTACGCATGTTTACTTGCAATGCATGGTTCTTGCTAATGTTAGCGTTTTAGCCATGAAGTTGGTAGCTACTTTAGTTTGAATCTGATTTAGAGTCCGGGGATTTCTTTAACTGAAATTGTTCACTGATATTCATTTATTTATTCCACGGGCTGGGCATTTTTACTGACATTTTGTCATAAAGAGTTAGATTTTTGCCAGCTGTTTTCTTTTCTGTGATAAATTGTTAATTATTTTAGATTGTTGATTTGATTCTCTTACGCTTGTTAGAATAAATTATCTATTTTGGTAATTTGAGTATTTTTTGTGGAAACTTGAGCAATCACTGAGATTTTGGAATAAGTGTAAAACAAACAAACCGCTCGGTACACGAACTTCCACAACACTGGTGGCAGCGGTGCTTGCTCATTGTCCTTTTAGATAGAAGTTTTTGTTTCTATTGAAGATTTTAGTGAAATTCAATTTTTAGAATTGTAAATTTTTTCACAGCTGGGTTAAATTTTTGAAGTTTCTGTAGGGAACTTGAAATCTGTGTTGCCTGAAGTAGTGAAGTCTACATGGTCTCACTGATTTTTCAATAACCAAAAGTAGTGAAGTCTACAGGTTATTTCATAATATTTGCAAAGTATTAAGATAACCCTGAGCAGTGAAGTCTGTGGGTTTTCTTCTTATATATTTTGATTTTTTACAAAGAAACCATAAGCAGTGTAGACTGTAGGTTGTCTTTATTTGATTGAAGTGAATTTAAGCAGTGAAGGCTGTATATTTTGACTTAATTAAAGAAACCTTAAGCAGTGAAGTCTGTTGGTTTACTTTAATTTCTGAAGAGTAATTTGACTTTATTTTGGGAGGTAATTATGGCTTTCACGTATAGGTCGGGGCCTATTACTCGTTCAATGGGAGGGAAGTTTACTAGACCAGGAACGGAGGTAGGTGATAGCCAAAATGGAGTGTTCAATAGAGATTTTGACACCGTTTCTGTGCATTCAGAATTGGATAAAATACATGAAACGCTTATACCCAATCTTAGGGTGGGGAAATGTCAAAGCGAAAGTGCTTTAAACAGAAGGTTGGTATCAGTTGATGCACATAATCAGAAAACTGTTGACGAAGTTGCTAAGTTAGAGGCTGAAAATAGGTCTTTGTTTTGTGAAAACTACGACCTAAAGAGACAACTTGAGGCAAGTAGACGTGAAAAGGAAGTCTTACAAAGTGAACTTGGTCATGTTTCGAAACAAGATTCACAGTTCAGGCATACAATTGATGGTATGAGAAGGGAAATATTGAGGCTTCAAGACGAAAATAACGACCTCATATGTAAGTATAGGTCAGTACAAGAAGAACTTGCACAACAAAAGTCAGTTAATGCAAGGTTACAGGAGACAATGATGAACATACATACACATGAGACAGGTATACCATATTACACGGACTGCAATAATGGGCACCCAAGTGCAAGAGGCAGTTTGCACGTTAAAGAAGGGTTTTGTAACTCTAGTTGTCATCCTGATGAACCTAAGTTTAGGTTACCAAACTTTGATGGTAAAGATGATTTTCTAAGCTTCTGGGTTTTGTTTGAGCTAGGTATTAAGCAGTTCGGTTGGGACAACAACAAACAAGTTGTATACCTGATGTGTTGTTTAAAAGGTGATGCACTGACGTATGCCAGTAAGTTGCATACAGAGGTAAGAGAAGACATTCATCGTCTTTATGATGCTCTGAAAAGACGATTTGGTGATCACACACTACCAGAACAGTATAGAGAGAATCTCAATCAGATCAGAAAGCGATCAGATGAGACAGTGGTTGAGTATGTAGACAGGGTAAGTGACATGGTCAACAAGGCATATCCAGACATGAATCCGCCTAGTCTTTTGACAACGGTCACCATAGATTACCTACTTAGAGGTTTAATGGACAGATCATTGGTGTACCATGTTCGAACTAAGAACCCACAGTCTGTAGAGGAAGCCATAAAACTAATAACATGGCATGAATGTTGTAAAAGCAGTGCTACAACTAGTCCTGGTCAAAGTGTAGGTATAAGGAACGTTGAAGTTAACTATGAGGATGATGAGTATTCTGATGATGATGTTACGATCAGAAAGGTCTCTCAGGGTCATCCTAGGTATGTAACCGAGGAAAGGTTAGAAAACAGACTTGGTATGTTTGCCAAGGAAATTCAGCAGGAAATGGCTGATGGTTTTACCAACATTGGTAAGCTATTGAATAAGAGGAATCATTCTGAAGATGGTCGACCAAAGGCAAAGGAAGTTATTTGTTACAAGTGTAACGAGAAAGGGCATATAAGTAGATATTGTCCTTATCAAAGTGAGGTAAAACAGTTAAACTAGAACGGACTAAGCCTGACGGCCATGGCTTAGTCCCAAAATTTGATAAACCTGTTATTTTTGAAGTTAATGAAGTTGATTTGACTACTGATTTGGTAAAGGTTGTTGTGCCTAACTCAGTTTCTGATGTAGTTGTTGAAAATACTGAAGTTTCTGATGCAGTTGTTGGAAATACAAGTAAAGTTCCTGATGTATATTTTGTTGATACTTGTGAGTCATATGAGGATTATGACGTGGATTTATTTGATTGTAATTTGTTTGATGACTGTAATGTAGATTTTTATAGCTCTAGCTCGCAGCAAACTAGGGAAGACGTTGTGGAGACAACTAGGGAAGACGTTTGTGTGGCTAGAGTGGAGACAGTAATGTTGAAGGTCCCTGGAGCAGATGAACACCACCGAGAAGATGTGGCTAGTGTTACTGCTAGGACTGAGGGAACAAAAACTGTTGGTGAGAAGATGATGATGCCTGATCATGGACTGAAAGGATATAGTCATGATGACAGTGATGATACAGTGGAAGCCGATGTTGATTGGCTTGATGGTGAAGTTGGTGTTGGAGAGCTTGGAGAAGATGATGTTGGTGTTCTTTGTAAATTTGATGATGTAAATGGTGAAACTGACACGAGTGTTCAGTTTACCAGTGTACGGAAGTTTGAAGAGAGCTCAGATGAATCTTGGATAAGGGCCGAAATTCCAGTGAAGTCTGACTGCTGGTCAAGTGGTTTTGATGCTGAGTATTCAGAGACACGTAGTGACAGATATACTGCTCGATACTCGGGGGTAAACTTACCTGATGACGATAAGATGACAATTGTATCTCCTGAAGGTGAGAGGAACGACTCGAAGTTGAAGAATTGGAAAAGAAGAAGACGTCGACAAAGGTGTTAGACAAGGAAAGGTGATATGACATTTGTTGTTTATGAACATTGAAAATTGAAACACATTGTATTGTTGTATACTTTATTGTAGCATTATACAAAAGTTGTATATTATATTTTCTTTGACCAATTGTATTTTTCTGTAAAAACTCTTCTTTGTCTTCAGCTGTTATCTGAAATATATGGGTATATAAAATTGAGATGACAAACAACTGTTATATTGGTATAAAGAATTTTAATATTTGTAAACGAGATAAGTGGTGAAGTCCATACTCTCGTATTTTGACGGACAAAAGAGGTGAAGTCCTCAGTCCAAAGACAAGTTTGTTAATGTAAATGATATTGTAAACGAGATAAGTGGTGAAGTCCATACTCTCGTATTTTAAGGGACTACGTAAGGGGTGAAGTCCTCGTGTAGTCCATTGTTATTGAGATGTATTTTTTCTTTTCCTTTTCTTATTCATGATTGTTGGAGTAATACGAGCACTTTAATGGAATTTTGAGGACAAAATGTTTTCTCACAGGGGGGCAGTGTTGTGAACTTACACTTGCTCTGAGACCTCTGAGTAACCTATGATTATTTTATGAATCCAGTATTGAGATTTATGAGTAGATATTACAGGACTGTATTATGAAAAGTTAATAACTATGTATGAAGAAATGATGATAGTAGATTATTTCTATGTTTTTACGCCAAGATCGTAGTTTTTATTCTACTTTCAATTTCTCAAAATAACTGTCATCTTATTGAGGAGTTGGAGTTATCTTTCTTAGAGTGTACTTTTAAGCAGGTGCTCGTTCGTAGCACAGGCGTTTGGGTCCAGGATTTTATTTTATTAAAAATAACGTGTATATAAAAATTTTCATTTCGTCTATATACTATTTCCACAAGGCAAGAATGTTTGAAAGTTCTAAAAATAGAATAAAATTTACTCGCGGAAAACCCCCATATTTTCTCATAGAATCAAATGTTTTACATGAAATATTGGTGATTCTCTTAATCCTTTCAGTTTAATCTCACAATTGGGAACACATTTATCGTGAAACAATTCGCAATGACTTTGAATCTAATCTTTTTTCCACTGAAGCGAGCCAAACACACCACCGCGGACGGAAGTAGTTTAAAATTTTAAAGGGAGACAATATTCTTCTACTTTTTTCCAATTTTATCATTGAAATGAAATAACCACGTATTTATTATCCTTGAACGTCTTTTTGAAAATTTATGGAACACCCATCGAGTCCTTGTTTGTATGTACGTTTTATTATACCACCCACTCGTCAGTAAAAATATTTCAAATAAAATTGAGTCCACATTTTCCGCCAAATGATTTGTTCGAACTCGCCCAGATTTTACCTTACTGTAGTGTCACTCGGAAGTCCTTTTATTTGGCGGAATATTGTTTCCCTTGAAAATCTTTGGCCACTTCCGTCCGTGGTGATCTTTTGTTTCGCTTCGTAGGAAAAAAGACCCGATGTGAGATTTATACATACTGACATGCTTTACTTTTGCTTCCTAAAGAGAGTTACAGCTGAAAGGAGTTATAGAATGTTCTAGTTATTTATGGTAAAAAATATTTCCACAAGAAAAAAGGGAGTTTCCGTCAGTTCTATTTTTAGAACTTTCAAACATTCTTGCCTTGTGGAAATAGTATATAGACGAAATGAAAATTTTCATATACACGTTATTTATAATAAAATAAAATCCTGGACCCAAACGCCTGTGGTTCGTAGTCATCAGTTTTCATGATGAAACGATCGTTTATGTACATTTTTAGATGAATGAATTTATTGTAAATGAAATATTACGCGAAACAGTGGTTTTGCGGGAAGTGTTACATGACGTTTGTCATGACTACGGGTTATGACGTTTAACGTTACTTTTGGATTCGATTTTGGTAAGCAACTTTTGGACTTCCCAGAGAGCGGACGTGTTTTCCGTATCTCCTGACTTTTTCTAAATTGGGGATTGCTTCGAGTTAAATTATTTATACTTCGGGTTTGATTTTATGTAGATAGATTCTTCATACGTTAGTTGTTAAAGCGATGAAGTTCGTGACTTCGTATGTTTGAATCTAGATTTACGCATGTTTACTTGCAATGCATGGTTCTTGCTAATGTTAGCGTTTTAGCCATGAAGTTGGTAGCTACTTTAGTTTGAATCTGATTTAGAGTCCGGGGATTTCTTTAACTGAAATTGTTCACTGATATTCATTTATTTATTCCACGGGCTGGGCATTTTTACTGACATTTTGTCATAAAGAGTTAGATTTTTGCCAGCTGTTTTCTTTTCTGTGATAAATTGTTAATTATTTTAGATTGTTGATTTGATTCTCTTACGCTTGTTAGAATAAATTATCTATTTTGGTAATTTGAGTATTTTTTGTGGAAACTTGAGCAATCACTGAGATTTTGGAATAAGTGTAAAACAAACAAACCGCTCGGTACACGAACTTCCACAACATCTATATTGTTGATGTACAGCTTCAGTAAACTATGAGGAGAAGCTGCTAATTAATAAATGAATGTAAATCACTCATTGTCTTGACACTTTGCCATTTCTTAGTCACTTTTACTGGTCATTTAAATAATTTTCCTCCAGTTTGACTTGAATTTGTGGTCATCTAAATAATTTTCCTCCGGTTTGAGTTGAATTTTTGGTCATTTAAATAATTTTCCACAGGTTTGAGTTGAACTTTCTGGTCATTTGAATAATTTTCCACAGGTTTGAGTTGAATTTTCTGTGTTAAAATATACACTCCACAGCACCACTAAAAAATGAGTTGGTGGTTCCCCTATGGATATGTGGCATTCCACAATCTCCATAGTAATTTAATGGGAATATACCTAAGGTATAAATAAACTCCATGTATTTACCCAATGCTAATGTAACTTAGTACACAGATGTAACCGAACATAATAGCTTTTAGCAGATGTGTCATTAAAATTTGATATAAATGTTTGAAATTGGATATTTGAATCACTTTGGAGATAAAAACACTAACCTCTATGGTTTTAGGATGTAATTAGGTTGGTCATTATTTTTGTTGGCCACCACAATGTGACAGAGCAAACTAGTAAGAGTCTCCATCCGCCCATGTGTCTGTCTGTACGTCACACTTCTGTGGACACAACTCCTCTGAAACCGCCTCAAGAATCCTGCACTAGTACATTGTATTGTGTGTCATCATTTGTATTGATCCTATCCCAGCACCATTTTGATATGACAAATTTTATAGGAGTTATGGGACTTCATTTACTTTGTTCATTTAAGGTCATGGGTACTCTTTGTGGGCACAACTCTTCTTCAACTGCCGAATAAATTTTGCTGAAATTTTATAGGATTGTTTGTCATCATATGTAATTGCGTTATTTTGGCTTGACAATTTTTAATAGGAGTTATGGGACTTGATTGACTGTGCATTTAGGTCATAGAAGCATCAACTGTTAACTCCTGAAACTGCTTAGCATGTTTTGTTCACACTTTATAGAATGTTGTATTTGTTCCTATCTGCAACATGTCTGCATTACTGCTTTATTTTGTGGTAAGGCAGCAGGGACATAGCCAAGTGTAACAGACATAGCCAAGTGTAACATGTCCTTGTCGTTGAAGGTGTCACCATGTGGTTGCAGGCACTCATTGTCTCTGCCTATGAAACTAACAATTGTGTTAAAAAACAAATAAAACACATTATAGGAGAAGGTAAAAAGGTTGATCTCAAGAACTACAGGTCCTAGGTGAATAAAACTTAATAGTATGCAGATTTCTTAGTAATTGTCTACAACAACTGTGTCTCCATCATTCAAGCTTGAAACAGGGTTGAGGAACTAAATTTTACAATAATTAAGGGGGAACTTGCAGATGATCACATGACCAGCCAAAAATTTATTTAAACTTGCCATTTAAGTAAATACTAAAAGGTGTTCTAGATTTTGAAATTCCATTTAAATAATATCATAATGATATATTCTTAACTTTGTTTTTATATTAAAAGCATTAAAACTATTTTTTCTTTATTTTGTTAGTTTCATTTTATGAAATATTCTTCAAACCTAACAGATTCTCATATTTCTGCATTTTGACAAAGGGAGATAATTTATGTCTAAATTTGCCAATTTTGACCACTTTTTGACATATTTTTGTATTTATTTGAAAAACTAACTCAGAAGCACCCACTTTACTTCATATCATTTTAAAGCAATATAATATCAAAAAATTACAAAATTCTATTGATCAGATTTTAAAAAAATCAGAATTTTCGTTTGAAATTGTGTACTTTCTTTAACATTTCAATGTAAAAAAGCCAACCTTCAGAACCAGTTATCTCGAAAACTAAATCAGAAGCATGCCTTTTTCGAAGTAGATTTTCAAAGTGTATCTCTTGATGTGTCTATGTACAAATTTTAAAGAAAATCTATTGACAGGAAATTTTTGGTGTTTGGTGCAAGTACCCCCTTAAACTCCACATCTAAAACAAATGAACCTTGGTTTGTAGGCTATCGTTTTACTAAGCATTCAAATTGTAAGTTGTAAGTGTTAGTAGTTCACAAATTTTGCATCTCCATCATTTGGCTTTTAACTTCTAGTTGTTAGAATTTGAAATTTTGCAATATATGACTGAGAGGATACGATTTTGTCTCGCCTGTGAAGTGTAGCAAGACAGGTGTTACTTTTGCAGCAGCAGAAGCATTAACTATTATGGTCAGGTTTTATGAGCACCTCCATATCTCAAGAACTGTAAGTCTAAGGTTGATGACACTTGGTATGCATATGCACCAGTAGTAGCTTAGCACAGCTGCATCTCCATCTTTTTACCTTGATTTTCCAGGTGAGTGACTGAAAATTTTCAATATATATATAAAAGCAATGTTAAAGTTTTGTGAGCAACTCCATATCTCAAGAATTATAACTCCAAGGTTGATGAAACTTGGAATGCATATGCCCTATAGTAGCTTAGCACAGCTGAATCCTCATCTTTTGAACATGGCATTACCGGTAGTTTTTGTCTCGCCTGCGACTTAAGTTGCTGAAGGCGAGACATAGGTATTGCTTTCCGAAAGCGGTGGCATAAACTTTATTGTAAGACTTTTGTAGAAAATGAATTAAGTGAAAAGTATAATAGCTAGACATCTGACATCTGGTAGTTATGGTCTTTGCAACTTGTACCATTATATTGTTTGATCCTGACCCCATTTTTATGGTTCAGTGATTCTGTGAACTTAGATGATTTTTTGGGACCCCAAAACTTCTTTGTAAGACTTTTGTTGAAGATGAATAAAGTGAAAAGTATAATAGCTAGGCATCTGATATGTGGTATACAGACACTTTAGGTTATGGTCAACACAACTGGTGTCATGTCATTTGACCCTGACCCCATTTTCATGTTTCAGTGACTCTGTGGACTTAGATGATTTTTTGGGACCCCAAAACTTCTTTGTAAGACTTTTGTTTAAGATGAATTATGTGAAAAGTATAATAGATAGCATCTGATATTTGTATACAGACACCTGGAGTTATAATGGTCTATGAACTTAGATGATTTTTTAGTTCAGTGAAAAGTATAATATTATAGCTAGGCATCTCGATATTTGGTATACAGACCCTTGGGATTATGGTTTATACAACTGATGTCACCATGTAATGTGACCTTGACCCCATTTTTATGGGTGAATGACTGTGAATGTCAGTCTTTTTTCATTGTTTCTCAATAACAATTGTATCTAGAACACTTCAGACATTCCATTGAGTCTTTGTGATGGTTAAATGGAATTCTGTCAACTGCCACATGACCTTGACCTTAACTTTTCTGAAGGCCCAGCCAGACCTTCAATGAGTTCTGTGATAGTGGCGACAGGCGAGATATACTTTAGTGTCAACCAACTCTTGTTATTTAATGTCTTTGTCTCTTTGATAGTTTTGATGGAATAAAAAGGCATTCCTGCAGTGCTGACAGGCTAGACATACTTCAGTATTAACTCTTGTATGTGTTTTTTGGATAGTGAATAAAGCTATAAGGCAAAGCATACCCAACTGGTCACTCTAGGTAGATGGGTATGGTAGGCACACCTAGGAATACATGCTTTGGATGCTGGCTGTGACCAACTTTTTCCACATAAGGACAATATAAAAAAAAATATCCTAGATTCTCATCCTTCTGCCCCAATTTTCTCAGCCGCATCAAAAAATTTTGTGCTAATTTTTGGCAAATTGTGTCCATATTTGGACTTTTTCCATTAATATGGCAGCATATTTCATCGAAATTGGTACAAAATTAAATTGAAATTCACCCACCCTCCATATTTCCAAAATGAGTATCTAGGAATTATTTTATTTTGGCTTAACTGAGAACTAAAAAAAGAATGGTTTAGTTCTGTTCCTGCTAACCCACAATGCCGCATTTTAAGGTGAGCATTCATTGATTGGTTACCTATGTCTGGTATATGAGTCCACTATGATGAGTTACAGGTCAAGTTTACATCACATTCTGCTCCACTGACTATTTTTAGTTAAGAGACTTAAACTTTTAAAATTCATAGAACTTGCCTCTATCTAATCTAATGGAATATATTTAATAACTTCAGAAGAGTTGGATTATACTCAACACATTGGGAATTATTTTTGATACATTATTTATAAAACTTTAGATAGCTGATGTATCTGTGTCTTGAAAAAGATAATGTTTGAAAAATAAAAAAAGGATAAAATCCCAGCTTCCCCTTTGCAAAAATAAAATAGTTGATTAGCTGTTTGGTTTGATGCAATAATTATTATCATATATAGTGCATTTTATTTGGTTTTAAATGTATTGACCTATCTTCTTAATGAATAATTATATAATTTCGTTTTTCCCGGTTTATCAGAAAATAAAATTTGTTTTGTTGGTCCATGCCAGGGATTATCATGAATTTAGCTTTTTTTTTTGTTTACAATGGTCATGTGACCGTTCAGTGAAAATGTCTTCTGAAAAGTTTGAAACGCTTGAAGATGATTTACAGAACGTTCTTGACAATCTTAGAGAAAGGATAGAAAGAAAAATACCAACATTTGAAGGAGGTAACCAAAGAAACTTACCTTGTATACACAAGTTCATTTTCTCTTTATAAATATAATATAAAACTTATGACTCACAATCATAAAAACATAGACATGATAAACTTAAAAGTAACCAGGACACAAAAACTGCAGCATACAACTCTCTCGTCAGACCAACAGTTGAGTACTGTTCATCAGTATGGAGCCCGAACACCAAAGAGTCCATCCTTAAGATTGAAATGGTACAACGACGAGGAGCGAGATATGTCACCAACCGCTATAGAAACACCAGCAGTGTAACATCAATGCTAGAAGAACTGGAATGGGAGAGCCTGGAAAGTAGAAGGAAGAAATGTAGACGCATCATGTTGTATAAGATCATCAACAACCTCATTGACATCAGAGCAGATGAGTACCTGCCAGACTAGAGCAACCCACTCCCAGAAGTACCAACATTTCTCAGCCACCACCAACTACTACAAGCACAGTTTTTTCCCAGAAACAACGACAGCATGGAACTCACTCCCGGCATCAGTTGCTGAGGCTCCCTGTTTTGGAATCCTTCAAACGGGAGCTATCTACTTTATCTATTTAAGTTAGGGTCGTCAAGCTGTAAGTAGTACCTAGTGAGGCTGATAGTGCTGTGCTGGTTGGGTGTATGCCCAGGGGCCGCTACGGTAGCCAGATTGGACTATTGCTGAAGGTATAAAAATGCAGCTTGACAATCTTTTCTCCTATCCTCTACCTTTTCTATGTACTATCTTTCTGTCTTTTCTAGGTTCAGTTTCTTTCTCGATTCTAAACAAGCCTATGATTGCATTATATTTATTATTAAATTCAAAATTTTTGTGCGCACCCCCGTGCAGTAGTAGTCAATGATGACGGCAGCACGTACCATGTAGATGTAGATGTAGATGAAGTAAACAAAAGGAGTTAGTCCGATAAGGGGGCATATTGGCCTCAAATTTCGAGGTATGCTAAAAGTACGGTTCGAGATGTATTTCACATTCTTCAATATATAATTTTGTTCGTTCAATTTCTTTTTCGCATAAAAGTAAAAATCTGTAATCACAAAAGCTACGCAAAGTCGGATAAAAGAAGGGAATCTTGTAAATAAGTACTAAATACTTCATATTTTGGCAAGTTTTTGACGTTTTTAACATTAGGCGCCTGCGTGTTCATTGTTCATCTTTATATATTTTGTGTAAAACAGTTACTAGTAGTTACAAAATATATATAAAGATCTTTGTTGAACATTCATGCGCCCACATCTGTTTTTAGCAAAAAACTATTCTCCTGTACATTAACACTCATAAAATAAATTTCTGTCTGTTGTTGAAAATTCGGAAAATTGCAGGCCAAAATTGACCCTTACCGCACCTTCTCCTTTATAAAAATTTGGTGCAGGGCACAGGAGGAGAACAGGCCCTCAGCAGTGATAAGCTTGTCGGTAAAAGTTCACTAAAGAGCACTCAGAAATCTGACATTGGGTCAGGTCGCTTAGCCCACAAAGCGACTGGGATGTGTGCTCCATGTGGTTGAACAGCCCTGTCATAATGAATGCCGGGGTCGTCAGGCTATAATGCCGAAAGCCTGACTGCTAACCATAGTGGGCCAAAGTGTGTGGAGAGTGCCACACTTCATGCACATAAAAGATCTCTTAGTGGACCATGTAGTAGTACATCACATATGCTAAATTAACTGCCACTACCCATCTCTCCCCTTTTCCTGTGGTTCTTCAAAATTTACTGTTTCCTTTATTTCCCACCCCATCCCCATATTTTCTCATCATCATTATCATCATCATTTCACATTCATTTTATCACCCTTTTCATGTTCATCGCCTTTAAATAACCTATATAGTGTTGCAAGGGCGTAAAACACCAACTCACTCACTCACTCAATTCTTTATAAAAAAAAGTATAACATACATGCATACTTGTATGTAGGAAGCAGCAAGGGCATCATATTCTATTTTCTCTTTTACTAATATGAGGCAGGTTTTAAAACTGTGATGCTCTCAAACTTACAATGTATCTTTTTTAAAAGTATTTAAAAAATATTGTACATGTACAATTGCTTATATGAATTTGAAAATTGTCAAAATATAAACAATCTAGCTATTGAATTCTTGAGGGTAATGTGTCTGCTTAATGACATATGAAATTGCCCCAGAAAAAGGCGGACGCTGAAAGTTTGGGAAAACAAGAGCACTGAACAAGATTAACAAAACTTGCAGCTGTTGAGTTGTATTAATTCACGTAATAGACCGCAGGGCCTTTTGTATTCTAATCAAAAGTACTTCAAGCTTCCAAGTAATAAATTTTGGTACACCTGATGTGTATTTTGTCATCAGAGATGCTCTAGCCAAAATTTGAAATGCCTTACAAAAAAGTCACTACATGTACTTTGATATTTTCATTTTTCACAATGTTTTTTACTGTATTTTTAACATATACTTGCCTATTTTGTAGAGGAAAAGAAGGCAGCAATTCGATATGCAGAACGGAATCTTGAAGAAGCAAATTCATTGGTATTATTATACTGTTATTTTAAATACTAAGATTTTAAATGAATTTGTCAACTAGATTTTAGATGAACAAGTATCATAAGAATTGCATGAATTCCTAATCTTATGGTTGGATGCAAAAATGACTTTTTATCAGGTTAGTTTTAACTTGCATATAATATTGCTGAATTTCTTCTCACAATGTATGTTTATAGATCTGCAGTCATTTTTGTCTGTTTAAGCAAAATCAGTTAGTTTTCAATCACCAATAATGTTAAGTATAATGAGATGAAGACAGACTAGCTCTTTAAGTAAGAGACAGTGTCTCCTATCACACATTTCTTTATCTATTTAGCTACAAGAAATGGAAGGTGAAGCCAGGAAAGCCCCTATAAGTTACAGATCTCAACAGATGTCAAGGATACGGAACTACAGACAGTCTCTTGATAGCCTGTCAAAAAATATGGTAAACTCATAACCAATTATAAAAAAATATGGTAAACTCATAACCAATTATCAAAAAATATGGTAAACTCATAACCAATTATAAAAAAATAATTATGGTAAACTCATAACCAATTATCAAAAAAACATGTAAAACAAATCACTGCATAGTAAAAAGATGTGTCACCAGTCACCACATAGTCAAAAAATGTGATAAACTCTTTACCACATTGTCAAAAAATATGTTAAAACCCATCACCACATTGTCAAAATGATATATATGTAAATTCATTCTAGCTTTTGAAAGTATTATTTTCTTCTTTTGTAATAATGTTTAATTTTTTTATTAGTTGTGTGAATTATATTGTTGTTGAGTTTTATATGTAACAGTATGTATATGTTTGTATGTTATTGTTTTGACATCTACCAAAATTATTGAATTTAAAGTTATATTTCTTTTACGTTATGAATTTTTGCTCAGTTTGTCAAAGTTCAATCCTTAATTAGATTATATATAAAATGCAATATGAAAGGAAAAACAAACATCCATACAGGTTTAGTAGCTCATATTGGTTGTAGATAACACCATAGAATGAATAGGTAAAAGAATAATTTAAGTTTAAACTTGTTGTTGGACATTTAACAACATAGCAATTAGCACATACCAACTGTCCCAAACCAAATTTCATATATTATGGGCTACAGAATTCATCACTGCAAGTTATTATAAACATTTTATCCGATGATGCTGAACAATATTGAAAAGATAACATTAGGTTTATATATTGCAAAATGTAGTTTGTCCATAGTGTCATATCTTTTGAAGATTTTTCTTATAACTTTGGAAGAAAGCTAGAGGCAATATGAAGTTTTGTCTTTAATGTCATATATCTTGAAGATTTTTTCTTTCTATTTCAGAAGAAAGCTAAAGGCAGTGGTGGTAGAGGATCTGATAATTTTGGATTTGACAGAGACGAGGTCAGTAACCTTGAATAAAGGACCTTTTATGAATGCAACACTCACTTTTTACCTCTCAGGCAATGTCTATGTTTCAACATTCTTAATTTTAATTATAAAAAACAGGACTCACACACCTGTTTGTAATTATCTTGGTTACCTACATCACTTTAATCAATGGCCCTGTATTACGAATGTGCTTCCCAAAACAGTGTTAAACCCTTACAGAGTTAAAACAAAAAAAACCTGAATAAAATAGTTTTGGGTTTTAAGAATCATTTTGATTGTAATTTATGATAAATACAATAGTAAATATGGTTTTGATTTTGGAAATATATACCATTATTTCTTTCTCATTAAGACAAAATCCATATAAGTGTGATGTTAATGATCATTCATTTACAAAGCATGCAGCTATAATAACCTGAAAAGGAAGTCAAAATGAAAAATAAAGAACATTTTGTGACCTATTTAATAATGTTTTTATTTTGGTAGCAAATGGCAGCATCACAGAGAAATCGTCTCTATCAGGGAACACAGTCTTTAAATAGAACTACAGATAGTGTTGCACGATCTCATCAAATAGCGGCTGAAACTGACGAGATAGGGGTGGAAATCATTGATGAACTCGGAAGACAGAGGGAGACACTGGGTCGAACTAGAGATAGGGCAAGTCATTAGGTCAATCTTGGGTTAAGACAAATCCTTAATCATTTCTTTGTTTTGCCAAATAGTCTTTAAAAATACTTGAAACAT
This sequence comes from Arcuatula senhousia, assembly GCA_963971305.1. NCBI lineage: Eukaryota > Metazoa > Mollusca > Bivalvia > Mytilida > Mytilidae > Arcuatula > Arcuatula senhousia. The sequence continues at coordinate 78,943,428 of OZ020304.1, forward strand.
TTAAAAAAAAATATCTACTTATTTTCTTTGAATTATTATGTCTCCCTTCGCTTTTGTGGGGAGACATATTGTTTTTGTCGTGTCCCTTCATCCGTCTGTCCGTCACAAAGTTTGTCAGCGCAACTCCTCTGAAACAACTGAACCGAATTCAACGAAACTTGGTATATCGGAAGAAAATCATATGTAGTTGTGCATATTACCAGGAAATTTTTATCCTCAAATTTTCGTGAGAGTTATGGCCCCTTAGAACTTAGGAATTTGCTGAAAATCCTCATTTATCATCTTGTCAGCGCAACTCCTCTGAAACTACTGAACCGAATTTAATGAACCTTGGTATATAGGAAGGACACCACATGTAGTTGTGCACATTACCAGGAAATATTGATCCTCTATTTTTGTGGGAGGGAGTTATGGCCCTTTGAACTTAGAAATTTGCTGAAAATCCTCATTTATCATCTTGTCAGCGCAACTCCTCTGAAACTACTGAACCAAATTCAATGAAACTTGGTATATAGGAAGGGCACTATATGTTGTTGTGCACATTATCAGGAAATATTGATCCTCAATTTTTGAACTTAAAAGTTTTGGGGGAAATGGGGGGAGACATCATTTTTGTAGGCAAAAACAAACTTTTATATTTGTAATAGATTTGTAATAAGCAAAAATGATGTCATGTATACTGTAAAAATAAACCCAGTTATGATTTTTTTTTGTATCATGATAGATTCTTGTATACATTTTCTTAAGTATATTGTTTTATGGTTTTCAGCTTGTAGATACAGATGCTAACTTATCAAAAAGTAGAAAAATTCTGAAAACTATGGCAATGAGGTTAGTAGCTTACAATGTTCACAGCTTAAAAATTTAAATCAAGAAAGTATATGGAGTATATAGGCATGAAACAAAAATTGTTATTATAAATAATAAAATGAATAAATCCTAAAGTTTCAGGCCTTTAAAGCTGAGGGCTATTCCAGAAAAAAATATATCCAGGGGGCAGAATGCACTTGAATTAAAATTCTGTTGGTGGTGGTTCTAAATACAATGCATTGCAATACATACAATTAAACGTATTGGTGGTACCCCTTAATTTGATGGGCGTTCTGCCCCCAGGAGATATTTTTTTTCTGGAATAGCCCTGAACGAAAGCTTTTACCTGACTTTTGAGTTTATGACAGCCCCTAGAACAGACACCCACTAGGGTGACTGATGGGTTTTTATAGTCATGACTATTGGCTATATAGCCTCTACAGCAACTGTTTTAGACTCCCTTTGTGCCATGTGTCGTCCAGCTCATGACACACCACTACCAGTGTTACCTGCTCCAGAATATCTCCACGGGGAGTACTGCTAGACTTGCACTAGGAAACCATATTCAACTTTTAAATACTGTGATTTTATTATTATTAGTGGGGTGTCCATTTTCATAGGTGACAGTCACATACAAAAATAAGAAACCAAGAAAGTGTTAATTTATATTAATTACTTTGAGCAAATAATGGAATTAAAATTCCAATTATGATAAATGTCTCTGATGGAGAAGCCACAAAAATAAATGAATCCCCAGTAAATGGTTCTGATTATTACAAATAAAACTGGGTTTTTTTTCAACATTTACTTGTAAAAATTTTATTGATATAAAGGTGATTATACTGTCTCCATACTTGTACATCTCATTTCATTAAAAATTGTATCTGATTTCAGAGTAATGACAAACAAGATGATATTGATAGTGATTATCATACTAGAACTCGCTGGACTTGGAGCGGCAGTTTATTTCAAGTTTTTCCACTGACGTTACTGTTGGTTTAATATAGAAGCATTTAGTACCATTGAGAAAATCCATAGACTTGGGCATGAAAAGTGCTTTATCATAACTGTGATAACTTAAATATCAGTGCTGTTGGGTAAAAATGTGAAGATTTTTTGCATGTGGGTTAATATGAAATTGTCAGATCTTTATGGTTGTGACCTCTGACATACAAATAATCAACCTCAAAGTTAAAAATTCAAGAGCTCTGTAAATATTTGTTTTTCTGTAGGGATTTTTTTAAAAATTATTTATTTTGATTAAATTATCTTTGCTGGTAAATGTTTTCTCTATTATACATGTATTAAAATTTAAATAAGTATTGAAAAAATCTAAAATGTGTATTGTGAACAATTTGGCCCAACTCCTTTGTAATTTGTTTTAACTACAGCATAATAAGATTTCATGCTAAAACAAAACATATAATAGTGTAGTATATATATTTACTTTAAATATGAAACAATTTCTTTATGATGTATATACTCTTTGACAATGTAAATAATCCAGGAAGATGTGATTCACTAACATGAAAACACATTTTCAGGAATGATATGTTTATTATGTAACGTTTCATATTAAAATGAATGATAATTTTAAAGAATTTTTGAGTTGTGAGCTAACTTGTATGTGATGTATGAATCAATATAAATGTGTGCCAGTTGTAAAGAGTAAAGTATGCTGATGTGTTTTTTATATAAAAAAGAATATTTAAATTGTAATGAATGTGTTATGATCTGCTTGGTTTTAATATAAAATGGTGCAATAAAAATAAAGTAACTTTTATTTGGTTATTTTTGTATGTTTATGTAAAAAAAGATATATCCTGTGTCAAGTAGGATTTGTTTTTCAGAATTACATGTATTCTGACCACTTGGTCCTTTCACATGGTATTTTCATGTTGTAGAATCTGGTTTATACCACCCTTTCTATGGCCTTATGGTCTAAGCATGATAATCCGCTTGTCAACAGTGCTAAGGCAATTTCATTTGAAAGTACATCAGCTATTTTGTTCATTTTTCAGGTGTCTACCACTTACATATATGATTTTAATGATGTTGTTCTTCAGTACTCATCTAACTTCGATACATACGAAAATTTCAATTAACTGTTCATAGACAGACATTTCTTGAAGAAACAGATAATATCATGGACCAAAAGAAGCAGAGATACCAATGGGGTATCCGAATGTCAAAAGTCCGAAAGCGCACAGACAAAACCAGTAAACACCCCGACAAGAACGGGACAAAAACAAACAACAACATGTAGAACATGGAAACACAAAATAACTGAATGTCAATCAACACTCAGGTGCTCCGGAAGAGTAAGCAGTTTCTGCTTGCTATAGCACACCTGTAGCTTTGCCAACAGTCAATTCAGTGCATCAAATGCTAGCCATTCTGTGCATGTAATAAATATATAAAATATATATTAAACTGTAACCCTTTGATTATATTCATTGTAAGACCACCAATGAAATTGTCGATTGTATCAAATTACCTCCCTTGGTCATGTTTGTTAGGTTAATATTGACAATTATTTCAATTGCCCAACCATCATCATGTAGATAATAAAGACATAAAAAGTTACCAGTGTATGTCTATTGATCGTTTTTTGCATAGTTCTTTGTTCAGGTCTATAAATCTCTGCTACTAGACATTATGTAGCATTCTGATTAAAAGTGTGACAATAAAATGCAAGTTCAATAGTATACTGTTTAATCCTTGTCCATACATTTATCCTTCTGTAATAAATAAAATGTTTACAGTTGTCTCTAAACTTGAAACAAACAAAAACAATATGCAGAAGCCAGATATTTTGCATATTGACTATGCTATAGTCCTGGTGTAGTACCATAAGCATATGCATTATGGTTAAGAGTAATATTATACCCCTAGATCATCCACTTCCTGTTTGTTGTTGACACACATGCAATATTTCTGTGGAAGTTTTCTTAGCAACTACATGAATCAGAATCCGAAAATTTTACATATTGCTTTATTCTATAGTACTATATGGTGTATAGTGGTTTTATGCTCATAGGACATCTACTTCCTGTTAATGAATAATTTTTTTATGCAAGGCATAAATTTGAAAATGGGGTATCACTAGTAAGCACTAGCCCATTATTATTTTTCAAAGCATGGGTATGAAAAAAAAACCCAAAATATGTATCAGTTAAAATTTCTGTTTATTTCATTTTAAATTTAACAATAGAAAGAAAATAAAATCAACAAAAACAAAGCATTGATATCACAATTATAAAACATATATACCAATAGTTCCTCAGTGAAATACTAAATGTTTGTGGGAATAAGTATTATAATTTTGTTTGAAATAAGCTCTTCATGAATACACATGATAAATTCAAAATCAAAGTAAAAAGATTAATTCATAAAATTTAATGGGTAGATACAGGAATTGAAAATATGTAAAAAAAAAGCTTTAGAAATGTATCTAGTCTTGTATATGACAAAGTAGAATATAGAAATTCTTTTTGAATTACATGTATATTACATTTTCATTACGTTGATACACAAGCAAAAAATGTTATAAAATTATCTTCATAAGGTACAAAATCACTCATCTGCAAACATAAAATGTTGTCTATTTCACATTTATTTCTCCCTTTTAAGATTACAGGTAAAATATTTTAGCTTTCAAATAATGTAAAACCATAAGCATAATGCAATTTTCTCACTACATAATTGTACAAGAAAAATTATATATGCTAGACATTCATGAAGCAAACATACAGTTAAAGCAGCAATATCAGGTTTCAAAGTTTCTAAAATTGGTTATTTCTATTCTATACATATTTAGGTTGAACAAATGTTTTCATAGAAGTAGAAAAATGTTGCTTAATGAAAAATGAGCCAGAAGTCTTTATTATTTACATTTGTTAATAATTTAACAAACATCAAAATAGGCTACAACAATTCTACTTGAACAAATTTTGAAATTACCAACAGGATATTGAACAGTAGATATAATTTTTATGCATTACAGGTAAACTTTACATTGGTTTTAATTACATGCACATGAATAAATAGTGTGACAATAAAATGCAAGTTCAACAAGTAAAGCCCTTCCTGTAAAAAGGTTTCCATGCATTGTCCCAAAAAACCAACAATATCCCACAAACTGTTTACAGTGTACAAACTATTTACACAATAGCATTTAAATGAACACAAGGGATACTGTGAGCTAGCTTACAAGAGAATACCCCCACTTCATATTGAATACATGTACTGTAAGATAAACTGTTTACACAGAGATTTGTCTCGCCTGTCAGAGCTGGAATGCTATTAAAACTGATCTGTACTAATGCTAATGCAAATGCATACCAAATATTGATGGTGTACCATAACTTGTTCACACAAAACAGACTTAAGCAAAAACTTTCACAATTGTGGTAGCTCTCGGAATCACCTTACTCAACGAGACAAAAACACTTTAAGTCCAATTATCTCCCCTTAATGCAATAATTTTTTTTCTTTCACACCATCATATCATATTCTTGCTTCATGTAAAGTTTCATTAAAAGCAATCAAAGGATTTAAGAGGAGTAGTGCCTATGAGATCAATAGACAGACAGACAGACAAAGTGATTCCTATATACACCCCCAAAATTTATTTCCAGAGGATAATTTAAAATCAAATTGATAAAAACTCCTTAAAAACTAACAATATTGCACATTTAGATTAACTTCAAACAAGAAATGCCATTGGTCAAAATTATATGATGTTAGGAGACAATGACTGTTAGGTACACATTTATAATGTACTGATGTAGTGATGCGATATTCAATTCCTAGTACTGTATAAAATTAAAAGACCTGATGTAAAAGGAGAAAATCAACATAAAACATGAAGGGAAAGTGCAGGAAATGGTAATTACCCTCTACCGTTTTAATGTGGAAAGAAAAAGAAAATATTTAAAATTCTAGAACTTTCTGACTATTAACCCTAGTATTTTACTACAGAAATATTTCAAGTTATCTACTAGATACATTTATATTTATGAAATCTCATTCTCTATGAATAGCAAGTTCGACAGTTCAAATATTCACATTTATCATGTACACATGTATTTAGACCAATGTATCACACTTATGTCAATAATATAATGACTATAAAACATGGTTAAATGGTATCTTTTTTCTTGTAGCATTTCTGACAGACTCTGACTGGGTAGTCCCAGCCTCGAAGGGGCACAGGTCGTTTCTTAGGGGAACAGTCCTGACAGACACCGTTACCACAGGCTCGACAGTGGTGAATCTTTAACTTTGGTCCGAACAGGTTATCACAGACAAAACATTTAGTGATTTGATCATCAGAAATCCAGTAGGATGGTCGAGCTGAATCTTTTAAAATTCCTAGAAAGAAAGAAAATTACTACAAAAAAGTGATGGATTCTTTTCTCATGTAAGCTTTTTTTCAGAAACAATAATAGGCATTTGACACCAATTCATTTTGTTGATTGTCCCCCTTTAAATGAAATTAAATATCTTTAGTTTGTTTAATGTACATTTGTTCTAATTTCTGAAAGCAAGGTTTTTTTTCAATAAGGCCTATTAATTTAACCACTTTTTTCTGAAAATTTGATAAAAACACTACATTAAAGTACAAGGCAAAAGAAAATGTCAAAACTTACCAACAGGATATTGAACAGTAGATCCCACAGCACTGATGGCAGACGACAAGACTTACCAACAGGATATTGAACAGTAGATCCCACAGCACTAATGGCAGACGACAAGACTTACCAACAGGATATTGAACAGTAGATCCCACAGCACTTATGGCAGACGACAAGACTTACCAACAGGATATTGAACAGTAGATCTCACAGCACTAATGGCAGACAACAAGACTTACCAACAGGATATTGAACAGTAGATCTCACAGCACTAATGGCAGACGACAAGACTTACCAACAGGATATTGAACAGTAGATCCCACAGCACTTATGGCAGACGACAAGACTTACCAACAGGATATTGAACAGTAGATCCCACAGCACTAATGGCAGACGACAAAACTTACCAACAGGATATTGAACAGTAGATCCCACAGCACTAATGGCAGACGACAAGACTTACCAACAGGATATTGAACAGTAGATCCCACAGCACTAATGGCAGACGACAAAACTTACCAACAGGATATTGAACAGTAGATCCCACAGCACTTATGGCAGACGACAAGACTTACCAACAGGATATTGAACAGTAGATCCCACAGCACTAATGGCAGACGACAAGACTTACCAACAGGATATTGAACAGTAGATCCCACAGCACTAATGGCAGACGTCAAAACTTACCAACAGGATATTGAACAGTAGATCCCACAGCACTTATGGCAGACAACAAGACTTACCAACAGGATATTGAACAGTAGATCCCACAGCACTAATGGCAGACGACAAAACTTACCAACAGGATATTGAACAGTAGATCCCACAGCACTAATGGCAGACAACAAGACTTACCAACAGGATATTGAACAGTAGATCCCACAGCACTTATGGCAGACAACAAGACTTACCAACAGGATATTGAACAGTAGATCCCATAGCACTTATGGCAGACGACAAGACTTACCAACAGGATATTGAACAGTAGATCCCACAGCACTTATGGCAGACGACAAGACTTACCAACAGGATATTGAACAGTAGATCCCACAGCAATAATGGCAGACGACAAGACTTACCAACAGGATATTGAACAGTAGATCCCACAGCACTTATGGCAGACGACAAGACTTACCAACAGGATATTGAACAGTAGATCCCACAGCACTAATGGCAGACGACAAGACTTACCAACAGGATATTGAACAGTAGATCCCACAGCACTTATGGCAGACGACAAAACTTACCAACAGGATATTGAACAGTAGATCCCACAGCACTTATGGCAGACGACAAGACTTACCAACAGGATATTGAACAGTAGATCCCACAGCACTTATGGCAGACGACAAAACTTACCAACAGGATATTGAACAGTAGATCCCACAGCACTAATGGCAGACGACAAAACTTACCAACAGGATATTGAACAGTAGATCCCACAGCACTAATGGCAGACAACAAGACTTACCAACAGGATATTGAACAGTAGATCCCACAGCACTTATGGCAGACGTCAAGACTTACCAACAGGATATTGAACAGTAGATCCCACAGCACTTATGGCAGACAACAAAACTTACCAACAGGATATTGAACAGTAGATCCCACAGCACTTATGGCAGACGACAAGACTTACCAACAGGATATTGAACAGTAGATCCCACAGCACTTATGGCAGACGTCAAGACTTACCAACAGGATATTGAACAGTAGATCCCACAGCACTTATGGCAGACGACAAGACTTACCAACAGGATATTGAACAGTAGATCCCACAGCACTAATGGCAGACGACAAGACTTACCAACAGGATATTGAACAGTAGATCCCACAGCACTTATGGCAGACGTCAAGACTTACCAACAGGATATTGAACAGTAGATCCCACAGCACTTATGGCAGACGACAAGACTTACCAACAGGATATTGAACAGTAGATCCCACAGCACTAATGGCAGACAACAAGACTTACCAACAGGATATTGAACAGTAGATCCCACAGCACTAATGGCAGACAACAAGACTTACCAACAGGATATTGAACAGTAGATCCCACAGCACTTATGGCAGACAACAAAACTTACCAACAGGATATTGAACAGTAGATCCCATAGCACTTATGGCAGACGACAAGACTTACCAACAGGATATTGAACAGTAGATCCCACAGCACTAATGGCAGACGACAAGACTTCACCAACAGGATATTGAACAGTAGATCCCACAGCACTTATGGCAGACGACAAGACTTACCAACAGGATATTGAACAGTAGATCCCACAGCACTTATGGCAGACAACAAGACTTACCAACAGGATATTGAACAGTAGATCCCATAGCACTTATGGCAGACGACAAGACTTACCAACAGGATATTGAACAGTAGATCCCACAGCACTAATGGCAGACGACAAGACTTCACCAACAGGATATTGAACAGTAGATCCCACAGCACTGATGGCAGACAACAAGACTTACCAACAGGATATTGAACAGTAGATCCCACAGCACTAATGGCAGACGACAAAACTTACCAACAGGATATTGAACAGTAGATCCCACAGCACTAATGGCAGACGACAAAACTTACCAACAGGATATTGAACAGTAGATCCCACAGCACTAATGGCAGACGACAAGACTTACCAACAGGATATTGAACAGTAGATCCCACAGCACTTATGGCAGACGACAAAACTTCACCAACAGGATATTGAACAGTAGATCTCACAGCACTAATGGCAGACGACTAAACTTACCAACAGGATATTGAACAGTAGATCCCACAGCACTAATGGCAGACGACAAAACTTACCAACAGGATATTGAACAGTAGATCCCACAGCACTAATGGCAGACGACAAAACTTACCAACAGGATATTGAACAGTAGATCCCACAGCACTAATGGCAGACGTCAAGACTTACCAACAGGATATTGAACAGTAGATCCCACAGCACTTATGGCAGACGACAAAACTTACCAACAGGATATTGAACAGTAGATCCCACAGCACTTATGGCAGACGACAAGACTTACCAACAGGATATTGAACAGTAGATCCCATAGCACTTATGGCAGACGACAAAACTTACCAACAGGATATTGAACAGTAGATCCCACAGCACTAATGGCAGACGACAAAACTTACCAACAGGATATTGAACAGTAGATCCCACAGCACTAATGGCAGACGACAAGACTTACCAACAGGATATTGAACAGTAGATCCCACAGCACTTATGGCAGACGACAAAACTTACCAACAGGATACTGAACAGTAGATCCCACAGCACTTATGGCAGACGACTAAACTTACCAACAGGATATTGAACAGTAGATCCCACAGCACTAATGGCAGACGACAAGACTTACCAACAGGATATTGAACAGTAGATCCCACAGCACTAATGGCAGACGACAAGACTTACCAACAGGATATTGAACAGTAGATCCCACAGCACTTATGGCAGACAACAAGACTTACCAACAGGATATTGAACAGTAGATCCCACAGCACTTATGGCAGACGACAAGACTTACCAACAGGATATTGAACAGTAGATCCCACAGCACTAATGGCAGACGTCAAGACTTACCAACAGGATATTGAACAGTAGATCCCACAGCACTAATGGCAGACAACAAGACTTACCAACAGGATATTGAACAGTAGATCCCACAGCACTTATGGCAGACAACAAGACTTACCAACAGGATATTGAACAGTAGATCCCACAGCACTTATGTCAGACGACAAGACTTCACCAACAGGATATTGAACAGTAGATCCCACAGCACTAATGGCAGACGACAAGACTTACCAACAGGATATTGAACAGTAGATCCCACAGCACTAATGGCAGACGACAAGACTTACCAACAGGATATTGAACAGTAGATCCCACAGCACTAATGGCAGACGTCAAGACTTACCAACAGGATATTGAACAGTAGATCCCACAGCACTAATGGCAGACAACAAGACTTACCAACAGGATATTGAACAGTAGATCCCACAGCACTTATGGCAGACAACAAGACTTACCAACAGGATATTGAACAGTAGATCCCACAGCACTTATGGCAGACAACAAGACTTACCAACAGGATATTGAACAGTAGATCCCACAGCACTAATGGCAGACGACAAGACTTACCAACAGGATATTGAACAGTAGATCCCACAGCACTAATGGCAGACGACAAAACTTACCAACAGGATATTGAACAGTAGATCCCACAGCACTAATGGCAGACGACAAGACTTACCAACAGGATATTGAACAGTAGATCCCACAGCACTTATGGCAGACAACAAGACTTACCAACAGGATATTGAACAGTAGATCCCACAGCACTTATGGCAGACGACAAAACTTACCAACAGGATATTGAACAGTAGATCCCACAGCACTTATGGCAGACAACAAAACTTACCAACAGGATATTGAACAGTAGATCCCACAGCACTTATGGCAGACGACAAGACTTACCAACAGGATATTGAACAGTAGATCCCACAGCAATAATGGCAGACAACAAAACTTACCAACAGGATATTGAACAGTAGATCCCACAGCACTGATGGCAGACGACAAGACTTACCAACAGGATATTGAACAGTAGATCCCACAGCACTAATGGCAGACGACAAAACTTACCAACAGGATATTGAACAGTAGATCCCACAGCACTAATGGCAGACAACAAGACTTACCAACAGGATATTGAACAGTAGATCCCACAGCACTTATGGCAGACGACAAGACTTACCAACAGGATATTGAACAGTAGATCCCACAGCACTAATGGCAGACGACAAGACTTACCAACAGGATATTGAACAGTAGATCCCACAGCACTTATGGCAGACAACAAGACTTACCAACAGGATATTGAACAGTAGATCCCACAGCACTAATGGCAGACGACAAAACTTACCAACAGGATATTGAACAGTAGATCCCACAGCACTAATGGCAGACGACAAAACTTACCAACAGGATATTGAACAGTAGATCCCACAGCACTAATGGCAGACAACAAGACTTACCAACAGGATATTGAACAGTAGATCCCACAGCACTTATGGCAGACAACAAAACTTACCAACAGGATACTGAACAGTAGATCCCACAGCACTTATGGCAGACGACTAAACTTACCAACAGGATATTGAACAGTAGATCCCACAGCACTGATGGCAGACGTCAAGACTTACCAACAGGATATTGAACAGTAGATCCCACAGCACTTATGGCAGACGACTAAACTTACCAACAGAATATTGAACAGTAGATCCCACAGCACTAATGGCAGACGACAAAACTTACCAACAGGATATTGAACAGTAGATCCCACAGCACTAATGGCAGACAACAAGACTTACCAACAGGATATTGAACAGTAGATCCCACAGCACTAATGGCAGACGACAAGACTTACCAACAGGATATTGAACAGTAGATCCCACAGCACTTATGGCAGACAACAAGACTTACCAACAGGATATTGAACAGTAGATCCCACAGCACTAATGGCAGACGACAAGACTTACCAACAGGATATTGAACAGTAGATCCCACAGCACTAATGGCAGACGACAAGACTTACCAACAGGATATTGAACAGTAGATCCCACAGCACTGATGGCAGACAACAAGACTTACCAACAGGATATTGAACAGTAGATCCCACAGCACTGATGGCAGACGACAAAACTTACCAACAGGATATTGAACAGTAGATCCCACAGCACTTATGGCAGACGACAAGACTTACCAACAGGATATTGAACAGTAGATCCCACAGCACTTATGGCAGACGACAAGACTTACCAACAGGATATTGAACAGTAGATCCCACAGCACTAATGGCAGACGACAAGACTTCACCAACAGGATATTGAACAGTAGATCCCACAGCACTAATGGCAGACAACAAGACTTACCAACAGGATATTGAACAGTAGATCCCACAGCACTAATGGCAGACAACAAGACTTACCAACGGGATATTGAACAGTAGATCCCACAGCACTTATGGCAGACAACAAGACTTACCAACAGGATATTGAACAGTAGATCCCACAGCACTAATGGCAGACAACAAGACTTCACCAACAGGATATTGAACAGTAGATCCCACAGCACTGATGGCAGACAACAAAACTTACCAACAGGATATTGAACAGTAGATCCCACAGCACTTATGGCAGACGACAAAACTTACCAACAGGATATTGAACAGTAGATCCCACAGCACTAATGGCAGACGACAAGACTTACCAACAGGATATTGAACAGTAGATCCCACAGCACTAATGGCAGACGACAAGACTTACCAACAGGATATTGAACAGTAGATCCCACAGCACTGATGGCAGACGACAAAACTTACCAACAGGATATTGAACAGTAGATCCCACAGCACTGATGGCAGACAACAAAACTTACCAACAGAATATTGAACAGTAGATCCCACAGCACTAATGGCAGACGACAAGACTTACCAACAGGATATTGAACAGTAGATCCCACAGCACTAATGGCAGACGACAAAACTTACCAACAGGATATTGAACAGTAGATCCCACAGCACTTATGGCAGACGACTAAACTTACCAACAGGATATTGAACAGTAGATCCCACAGCACTTATGGCAGACAACAAGACTTACCAACAGAATATTGAACAGTAGATCCCACAGCACTGATGGCAGACGACAAGACTTACCAACAGGATATTGAACAGTAGATCCCACAGCACTAATGGCAGACGACAAAACTTACCAACAGGATATTGAACAGTAGATCCCACAGCACTAATGGCAGACGTCAAGACTTACCAACAGGATATTGAACAGTAGATCCCACAGCACTAATGGCAGACGACAAGACTTACCAACAGGATATTGAACAGTAGATCCCACAGCAATAATGGCAGACAACAAAACTTACCAACAGGATATTGAACAGTAGATCCCACAGCACTTATGGCAGACAACAAGACTTACCAACAGGATATTGAACAGTAGATCCCACAGCACTAATGGCAGACGACAAGACTTCACCAACAGGATATTGAACAGTAGATCCCACAGCACTTATGGCAGACGTCAAAACTTACCAACAGGATATTGAACAGTAGATCCCACAGCACTAATGGCAGACGACAAAACTTACCAACAGGATATTGAACAGTAGATCCCACAGCACTTATGGCAGACAACAAGACTTACCAACAGGATATTGAACAGTAGATCTCACAGCACTAATGGCAGACGACAAAACTTACCAACAGGATATTGAACAGTAGATCCCACAGCACTTATGGCAGACGACAAGACTTACCAACAGGATATTGAACAGTAGATCCCACAGCACTAATGGCAGATGTCAAGACTTACCAACAGGATATTGAACAGTAGATCCCACAGCACTTATGGCAGACAACAAAACTTACCAACAGGATATTGAACAGTAGATCCCACAGCACTGATGGCAGACGTCAAGACTTACCAACAGGATATTGAACAGTAGATCCCACAGCACTAATGGCAGACGACAAGACTTACCAACAGGATATTGAACAGTAGATCCCACAGCACTAATGGCAGACGACAAGACTTACCAACAGGATATTGAACAGTAGATCCCACAGCACTAATGGCAGACAACAAGACTTACCAACAGGATATTGAACAGTAGATCCCACAGCACTAATGGCAGACAACAAGACTTACCAACAGGATATTGAACAGTAGATCCCACAGCACTTATGGCAGACGACAAGACTTACCAACAGGATATTGAACAGTAGATCCCACAGCACTTATGGCAGACGTCAAGACTTACCAACAGGATACTGAACAGTAGATCCCACAGCACTAATGGCAGACAACAAGACTTACCAACAGGATATTGAACAGTAGATCCCACAGCACTAATGGCAGACAACAAGACTTACCAACAGGATATTGAACAGTAGATCCCACAGCACTAATGGCAGACGACAAGACTTCACCAACAGGATATTGAACAGTAGATCCCACAGCACTTATGGCAGACGACAAGACTTACCAACAGGATATTGAACAGTAGATCCCACAGCACTTATGGCAGACAACAAAACTTACCAACAGGATATTGAACAGTAGATCCCATAGCACTTATGGCAGACGACAAGACTTACCAACAGGATATTGAACAGTAGATCCCACAGCACTAATGGCAGACGACAAAACTTACCAACAGGATATTGAACAGTAGATCCCACAGCACTAATGGCAGACGACAAGACTTACCAACAGGATATTGAACAGTAGATCCCACAGCACTTATGGCAGACAACAAGACTTACCAACAGGATATTGAACAGTAGATCCCACAGCACTTATGGCAGACAACAAAACTTACCAACAGGATATTGAACAGTAGATCCCACAGCACTAATGGCAGACAACAAGACTTACCAACAGGATATTGAACAGTAGATCCCACAGCACTAATGGCAGACGACAAGACTTACCAACAGGATATTGAACAGTAGATCCCACAGCACTAATGGCAGACGACAAGACTTACCAACAGGATATTGAACAGTAGATCCCACAGCACTAATGGCAGACGACAAGACTTACCAACAGGATATTGAACAGTAGATCCCACAGCACTTATGGCAGACGACAAAACTTACCAACAGGATATTGAACAGTAGATCCCACAGCACTTATGGCAGACAACAAAACTTACCAACAGGATATTGAACAGTAGATCCCACAGCACTAATGGCAGACAACAAAACTTACCAACAGGATATTGAACAGTAGATCCCACAGCACTAATGGCAGACGACAAAACTTACCAACAGGATATTGAACAGTAGATCTCACAGCACTTATGGCAGACGACAAGACTTACCAACAGGATATTGAACAGTAGATCCCACAGCACTTATGGCAGACAACAAGACTTACCAACAGGATATTGAACAGTAGATCCCACAGCACTAATGGCAGACGACAAGACTTACCAACAGGATATTGAACAGTAGATCCCACAGCACTTATGGCAGACGACTAAACTTACCAACAGGATATTGAACAGTAGATCCCACAGCACTTATGGCAGACGACAAAACTTACCAACAGGATATTGAACAGTAGATCCCACAGCACTTATGGCAGACGACAAGACTTACCAACAGGATATTGAACAGTAGATCCCACAGCACTTATGGCAGACGACAAGACTTACCATCAGGATATTGAACAGTAGATCTCACAGCAATAATGGCAGACGATAAAACTTACCAACAGGATATTGAACAGTAGATCCCACAGCACTTATGGCAGACAACAAGACTTACCAACAGGATATTGAACAGTAGATCCCACAGCACTTATGGCAGACGACAAGACTTACCATCAGGATATTGAACAGTAGATCTCACAGCAATAATGGCAGACGATAAAACTTACCAACAGGATATTGAACAGTAGATCCCACAGCACTAATGGCAGACAACAAGACTTACCAACAGGATATTGAACAGTAGATCCCACAGCACTAATGGCAGACGACAAAACTTACCAACAGGATATTGAACAGTAGATCCCACAGCACTGATGGCAGACGTCAAGACTTACCAACAGGATATTGAACAGTAGATCTCACAGCACTAATGGCAGACGACAAGACTTACCAACAGGATATTGAACAGTAGATCCCACAGCACTGATGGCAGACGACAAGACTTACCAACAGGATATTGAACAGTAGATCCCACAGCACTAATGGCAGACGTCAAGACTTACCAACAGGATATTGAACAGTAGATCCCACAGCACTGATGGCAGACGACAAAACTTCACCAACTTTTCTAGCAGTAACCTGAGGCTCCTTGCTACCCACTAACTCTGTAAAATAAACAAAACATATATTTTTTAGCTTCTGTTTTTGTATTATCTGATCTAATATTCTACCAGTTTTCCAAGTTATTTACTCCTAGTGTGTCTGATGAGGGTTGGTCCAGAGGGGCCCTTCACACGCAGTGAAATTTGCTTTTGAACATTTATCAAAATCATTTCAATATGTGGATCATGTCTTTCTGGCACATACTCCATATTCTTTCATTCTAATATACCTCACATTATATTCAACTTCCCACTAATTCTGGAAAAATAAATTTGGGTGTTCATAAGATAAAATGATCCAATTTTAACTAATAGGTAAACCAATGAACAAATAACAGATAAAAACAAGAATATGTCCAAAAGACATGGTGCCCCACCTGGAATTGGAAAAGTAACACTGGCGTTTTTTAATTGTGGTCTTTCTAAATTACCACTTGTTATGTGAGCTGTGTCATGTACACTTATTCCACATCTCCTTATTTTCTATTCAATATGAAGGAAAGTTAACCAGATTTGAGACAGACAGACGGACAGATGTACAGAGCAGTACACTATTTGCCCCTCTACCTTTGTAGGTGGAACATTAAAGGTAACAAGTAATACTGTGAGCGAGCTCACAAAAGGATACCCCCCGCTTCAAATTGGACTCTGTACTGTAAAAAAATCTCAAGTCCAGTTATCTCCCCTCAATGATAACCGAGAGCAATACAAAGTCTTCATGCACATCTACATATGATGTACTTCCTTCATGTAATGATTCATCAAAATCCATCAAGTAGTTTAGGAGGAGTTGCGCTTACAAGGTCTCCCATTGAATAATGTATTTAAAAAGTCTAAGTGCAATTATCTCCCCTGAAAGATGTCCGAATGCAATGAAAATTCTTCATGCACATCTACATATGATGGACTTCCTTCATTTAAAGTTTCAACAAAATCTTTCAAGTGGTTTAGGAGGAGTTGCGCTTACAAGGTCTCCCATTGAATAATGTATTTAAAAAGTCTAAGTCCAATTATCTCCCCTGAATGATGTCCGAAAGCGATGAAAATTCTTCATGCACATCTGCATATGATGAACTTCCTTCATATTAAATTTCAACAAAATCCTTCCAGGGGTTTAGGAGGAGAAGCGCTTACAAGTTATGTGGACAGACGGACGGACGGACAGACAGACAGACAGACAGACAGACAGACAGGGTGTTTCCTATATACCCCCCCAAACTTTGTTTGCGGGGGGTATAAAAAATATTGAAATAGCTTACCTGATGACTTTTCTAGACTGTAGCAATCATCACAAACTCTGACAGCAAAGTTCCAGCCTCTCTCTGGAACATTTCTCTTCTTAGAAGAACAGTCGTCACAGAATCCTTCACCACAAGCTCGACAATGATGCTTCTGTTCATTACTAAGAACTTTCTGACATCTCTTACAATTCTAAACAAAAATTGAAAACATTTAAATGCTACAGTAAATTGAAATGGTTTAAGAGAGATGAGGGTGTGAAAGCAAGGTGTGAAATGAGGAAGCATGGAGTGTTTAGCAGTAAATGGCTCTATAGCTGTAAGGCAAAAAACTTCTGTTTATCTAACAGAATTTTTATCATAATTTGTTACATATTCTTGGAAATGCTTAGTTTTTTATCTATTGTCTGTAATATGTGTACAAATTGTCATGGAGATTTTAACTTTTAGATTTCAAGCAATCAGCATAAACTGAAAATAAACATGATGTGGAACAAACAATTAGACAGACCAAAGAAAAACTATAGGCATTCTTGATAGGTCATAAAAAACAAAATCAAACTAAGTTTAAATTTATAAAATTTATCTTTAAGATGATCTACAGCAACAAATATCAAATACTTTCAATTACCTTGTTCTATTTGAATACAGTTATATGTACATGTAAATTAAAATAACCTAATATTTTTGTTACAATATGTTTTCTAGGAACTTTGAAATAACTTTTTAAATTTCACACAGTCTAAAGATTTGAAATGCTCACTGTTATCTGAGAGTTAGGGACCCAGTAATCAGGAGCTATTTGATCTGTCATCCAATCAGAAATCATTTTAGTTGGTTTTTGGCTGACACTGGTGACAGAGTCTGCAATGTACTGGACTCCTTCTATAACTTTTCTAGCTGCATTGCTGGTTCCTTGTAGATTTTTGTATCCCTGACAACACAGACATGACTTGGTTAGAAAATGTAATTAAAAAGTAGAAGGAATTGATAATACAATAGTAAAATGGATGTGAAATACAATACCGTATTTTGCCGTGTATAGTGCGCATTTATGTACAATGCGCACCCCCTTTTCATTATGAAAATCTGGGGAAAAAACGAAGTTTTGTGGAAAATGCGCGATCATTTTTTATGACAAGGAACCCTCAAAATTTGTCTCTTTTTTCAGGTAGAAAGACTACAGATGAAGATTTTTTAATGAAAATAAAATTGTTTTGTAATTATTGTGAAAATAAAAATAAACTGTTATACTATTTGTGTATTTTATTATGACAGCGAAATCGTAAATCCCGGTAATGGTCCCCCTTTTCAATCAACAAACAACAAGTGTTAACCCAAGCTCACATCTTTTGATGAAAACAATAAAGGTGTCAAAACAGTGATGATCAACATATTACTATTCAAACAATCCTGAAGTATTACAGCTGAATGGCTTTAATTGTTAATTGTCCAAGCCTGTTTACAAAAGATCGATGTTTTGTGCAAATTGGCCTCAGTGTCAAAACAAATAATTACCAGTAAATCTAAATTATCTCCAGCTTGGGATGAGTATTTATTCACAAAACAATTAGAAAATAGCTATCTGTTGCTCAAATAATTACATGAAGGAAAATACACAATCATGTAAACAAACCATTCTATTTTTAGAATTATTTAAATGAGGTTACTTAGGGGAATACACATTATTGATCCAGAAAGGAAACAAGTAAAGGAAGAATGAATAAATAAATTAAAATCATATTTTATTATTCTTATTTTGAATAAAGAAATTGGATAGAAGTATTTTTTAAGAATACAAATAGTTTTACCAAACTAACAATAGACGATCTTCCAATTTGGATTTTTTTGGTAATTGTCGAAATCTTACCTCAAATTACTGGATAACTGGTTGCCGACGTCAACTGCGTGTAAAAGGGAATTTTTAAATTTCATTATTTAAGTGTAAATGAATTGGTTTGAAAGGACCCTTTGAGTGAAACAAATTAATTAATTTCATGTTTGATTGTTTTCCATTAGAAACACATTTAATAGATTGATAGAATAATTCAGTCCCTCTGCTCTCTTCTTAAAAAGCCGCCATTTTACCCCAATTGACCTCTCGTGACCCCTATTCTAACATCCGGAGCATTCCGGAATGGCACTTTTGGAAGATCGTCTATAAACATTAAACCAAAATGGCGGTTGATATGAAAATGAGTTAATAAACTAACACATGAAGACACTGGAATTAAGTTTTTATTTGATAAAAGCAGGATAAATTTTATTTAGAGATACTAATAATGAACAGGATTCAATAGAAATCACGGAGTTATGATTCTTGTATTCAATCATGGATGAATCTTGTGTCCAAAGCCTTACAAACATCGATCTTTTGCCGTTGCCGATGTTCATGAAAATGTATGAAAATCTCATATAGGGATGTATTGTGCGCACCCCTATGTTAGATTCTGGAAATTATTGTAAAAAACTGCGCACTATACACAGCAAAATACGGTACCTTAAATTAAGATACACATGTACATGTGATGTATGGCTGAGCAATGTTTTTGCACATCTATCATTACTTCAAAATTTTATTATGCTTCCAATTCTAATTGGTTTCTATTGGGTTTAGTTAACATAAAAATTGAAAAATACAACAAAAATTTGGGAAACATATACCTTCTTTGCCAGTTTCAATATTCAAACCTCTTTCTTCTCATAAGACACCTAATTGTCAAACCTGTTGGTATCATTTAAATTCAATTGAAAAAGCTACCACTATTCTAATATTGAGTATAAACATACTAAAATCATGCATGTTTCAAATCTAACAACTTTTAACATCGAGATCAAAAGCACAATTCAAGGGTTAACTGTCACAAAAATTTAGGAAAATTATATGGATAATTTTTTCGACACCCCATCTACATTAACTGCATTCATCTTTATGGTTTCAGTGGTCACATTTTGAACTTGTCCAAGGTATTTATGGATACATTGTAATTTTTAAAAAAATCTTTTGAGAATTGTAGATCTGTGACTATAGATCTACAGAGTCAAAGGCACCTGACATTATGTCCCTGCTCGGCATTGGACCAAGGACAAAACTGAACTTACATCAGGCCAAACATGTCTGATCTCCACTGATACAATATCCTCCATGTTTTTGTTGCCATACCAATGTTCCCTACTTCTGTAAATCACTCCACAACTGGGGCACTCAAGCACCTCACTGTGTAAAGAAATATTATTAGATTTACCCTCATACATGTTTATATATAATGATCACTGAACAGTCTTTGACAGAATTTTCCTTGCACTATTCTGTACTTTAAAAAAAGCAAATTTGATTCTGATTATCTCCCCCTTGCTAGAGAAACTTATCATTTTGCTTTTAGTGCATCTATGTATCATTCTAAAATTATAAGGTTATAGATAAACACAGTGATTATGCTCTCTCTTGGCTACAAGCTTAAGATTTGTTATTTATACTTTATAAAGAGCCTCTATGTGATAATAATGGTTCTGCTCAGGCAAGTGGTATTTTTATCAATTTATTACTTCCCAAGTTTATGAAACAGGGAGGAAATAAGACCTACCCTGTCCAAACATATTTAGCCAGACCCATCCATACATTATCTCTAGCCTCTGACGTCTTTGGTACAACCACATTTACCTTGCCAGCTAACAGGCAAGTCTACAAAATACATTGAAACATTACTAGAAATTTGATAGAGGATCAACTAAAAGCAGTAAGACAAATACTAAGTCTTCCTTGGAGCATCTCACATTGTTGGTTTTAAGTTCATATAACCCCTAAGCATAAGATGGTAAAAATGGTCCAGGTTTTAAAATTCATTTAAATCTGAAAGTATGTAAACTACCAAGTACATGTACACAAGTCAACAGACAACATAAGCTATATCCAAGCTTTTAATACTGAAAGTGAGATTGGTTACCTTGATTTATTTTACAACATATGTCCTTACATTGTTGCTAGGCTTGTTGTATCAAATTTCAAAATTTCAAGCAGAAAACCAGAAAAATTGGTGGCTGAGAACCTGGTCGTTAGTTAGGGTTGAACCAACATTAGTGCAAACCTTGTGATTTAAAGTATAGTGCCTTAACTGCTCAGACACCCAGTTTATCATAAGACATTTTTATGTAATATTTTGAGTATTACTAACCTTACAGAGAAAGACTTTGTTTTCATACTGATGTTGGTATGTACAACGTTTGTCTGTGTCATGATTCTCAGAATCAGTACAATGATCCATACTCTTGGTACAGCTTTCCCTAGAAAAACAGGATTTATCAATACATGACAAATTTTTGAATGTACAAAATAAAAATTCAGCAAAAAGTCAATATCATGGTAGTCTAATGCTAAAACTTTTTGATATAGGAGAAAGGTGAAAACTGAATGAATTCAATTAACGAAAAAACAAAATGAAACTTGTAGTTAAAAAGAAAACTTCAATGAAAAAGACTATTAACACAGACAAGATGTACAACTGAAAAAATGTGTGACCCCTTAATGTAAATACTGCAACAACAAAGCCGGCATAAATTAGGTATAACAAGTAATACCGTGAGCCAGCTCACAAATGGATACCCCCGCTTCATATTGGACTCTGTATTGTAAAAAAAAATCTCAAGTCCAGTTATCTCCCCTCGATGGTAACCAAGAGTAATACAAATTCTTCATGCACATCTACAGATGATGTACTTCCTTCATGAAAAGTTTATACAAAATCCATCGAGCGGTTTAGGAGGAGTTGTGCTTACGGGGTCTCCCATTGAATAATGTATTTCAAAAGTCTCATCCAATCATCTCCCCTGAATGATGTCTGATTGCGATGAAAATTCTTCATGCATATTTACATATAATGTTCTTTTCCTTCATGTAAAGTTTCATCAAAATCCTTCAAGTGGTTTAGGAGGAGAAGTGCTTACAAGTTATGTGGACAGACGGACGGATGGACGAACAGACAGGGGTATAATAAATTTGGACGTCTTTGTACACCTGTGTAGAAATAAAAGATAAGTCAAACCTGCATGATAGGCATTTGATTGGACAGGAAAATATCTGATCAGGAAATGTTCCAATATCTGGTTTATCTAGCTGTCCACTGAATCTATCGTTCAAGTTCTGAAATCAGTCAAGTTTATTTCTTAAATAACAATTCAATTAAATGTAAGTTGCATTCATTTCTTTCTTCTGAGATTCTGTGTTAAAAACAATACACAAGATATCCCATCATTCATTTTGTCATTGATATTCCTTAATACTAATAGCCTGTTCTATGGTTAATGACAAATAACAAGTGTGGCCACTAAAAGTATGTCTCGCCTGCCGGCACCATCACTAAAATCAACTACCTAAGCTTTCATTTCTTGATATAAACACAAAAAGTGTCTGTATACCTAAAAACAGATGCCTAGTTATTATACTATTCAAGCAATTTATTGTCCACACAAGTATTACAAAAAGTTATCTGTCTGAAAAAAAGACCTAAGTTCACAGAGTCACTGGAGCGTGAAAATGAGGTCATGGTCACATGACATGGTGACAGTTGCGTTGTCTATTACCGCAACTGTCTGTTTACCCAATATCAGATGCCTAGCTATTATACTTTTCCAGCAATTCATCGTCCAAAAAAGTCTTACAAAAAAGTTTACGGCCTGAAAAATGACCTAAGTTCACAGAGTCACTGGAGCGTGAAAATGGGGTCAGGGTCACATGGCATGGTGACAGTTGTGTAGACCATAACCTGAACTGTCTGTATACCAAATATCAGATGCCTAGCTAATAAACTTTTCCATCAAATCATCGTCCACAAAAGTCTTACAAAAATGTTTACGGCCTGAAAAAAGACCTAAGTTCACAGAGTCACTGGAGCGTGAAAATGGGGTCAGGGTCACATGGCATGGTGACAGTTGCGTAGACCATAACCTGAACTGTCTGTATACCAAATATCAGATGCCTAGCTATTATACTTTTCCAGCATTTCATCGTCCACAAAAGTCTTACAAAAAAGTTTACGGCCTGAAAAAAGACCTAAGTTCACAGAGTCACTGGAGCGTGAAAATGGGGTCAGGGTCACATGGCATGGTGACAGTTGCGTAGACCATAACCTGAACTGTCTGTATACCAAATATCAGATGCCTAGCTATTATACTTTTCAAGCAATTCATTGTCCACAAAAGTCTTACAAAAAAGTTTACGACGCCGCCGCCGTCGCCGGAAAGTAATACCTATGTCTCGCCTTCCGCGACTATTCGTCGCAGGCGAGACAAAAACTATGATTTCAATTGTAATTTTGTCATTTTTTTAAGTTCTTGATGATACGAATGGCAACTATAACAAATAATATGCTGTATTAGTACCAAATTTTTTATGCTTGTATGTCCTATGTTATGTTTGTCATCAACATAACCTACCATTCTGTGTTTGAAAATAAAGAGATCTGAATGCCCCTTTGGTACCTTATTGGTTCTTTAATGTAACATTTGTAATAACTTTACTCTTATAACTTTGCTCTCTGTTCTGTGATTTACAAAAAAAATCATTCTTAAAAATAAATTAATTCATTGAATAGTGGAAGGTTCTTTTAGAACAGTGAAACATGGGCATCACCATTTTCATTTACCTTCAGAGTTTTATATATTATACTCGGATGTCTAGATGCTCTATTTGTTTTATCTGCCAGTAAGGTGTCCAATGTGGTCTTGAGTTTTGTAAAGTCTGTTGGTGGTTTTTTGGTTTGTACACCAACATAATGTAAGTCTTTAAAATGGAAGGTACAGCCAATGTCTGTAAACTTCTTCCACAGCTGTCTTTCTCCTGTTCCTCCTACAAAATCAAATATTAAAAAATTATATATTTTTTTAAGTTTGCAATTAATAAAACTCAAATAGTTAATACACTTTCATATAAACATGTTGATGTTTTTCTTAAATTAGGAAACCATGAAACAAATGACATAACAGTTTTCTATGATGATAAAAAATCATTATAGATCAAAGTAAGTTTATAGTATATTCTATGTAATCATCAATGTGTCAACAATTTCTCCTGTCAATTACATGTATCATAAATATTACACGGATTTTAACCTGATGTTTAATTAATTCCATAAATACATGTATGTATCTTTAAATTATAAACAAACCCTCGAAGACTTCAGTGTTAACAGTTTCGTGGAAGACAATGGTTGATGGAGTCAAGTCTGACAAGGTTTTGCCAATTCTTTTAGCCATATCTGTTAACTCTGTAGAAAAATACTTGTAAAATGCTGTTGATGCATCACTTAGAAACAAAAACATGTCAGTGTGTAGTCTTTCAGCCCTAGTGCGATAAATGATTATATCTGATACAGCTAGAACTTTGAGTAACAGTCTAGAACGTTGATTCTGATTGGAAGTTAATCCTAACATTCCTTCTGTGTCTATGACAACTGTTTTGGTTTTGCTATCATAAGCTGACCAGACACCAATTGTACATGACTTTTGTTCTGCTGATGTTTTGAACACTTCCTTTCCACCAAAAAATGTATGATTTAATGTGAAAGATTTCCCATCGCCAGTGTTACCAAAAATAGACACAACCTTGACCTGATCACTCTCCTCACATCCTAACTGGTTCAAAAAGTCATCTTCATTTGAAACCTGTTTATAAAAGGAAGAGAAATTAATTATTCTACAGTTAACAAGTTACTTAACTTTTAAAATTTCAAATTACATGGGTTTACATCTAAGTAAATTTTACATTGTTTCTCTTCCCCAAACTTTATTGTTAAAGCGCATCGGTCTGTCAATCAAGTGTAGATGATGGTAGATTTTTTTTTCTGGGTGATATATACATGTATTGTTTGTTTGTTTGCTTTTTTTTGGGGGGGTGTTATTTTTTTTAACTTTTTTGTGAAAATTAATTTTAAAGAAGTTCTTAAAAATGCAATACATTGAACGAAGTACTGAATTTGTTATGATCTTTTTTGTAAGCTAAATAAAGGGCAATGTTTTTTTCCAGATAATGAGATATACATTCTATTACAAGCGACCTCAAAACTTAGTATTAAAGGGTATTTTGTTATAAGTTTACAATCATGTATGTACTACATGTATGAGTAATAAAGTGGAAACTGGAAATTCTTACATTTTCATACATTTTATAGTAATACGCTTCTGAAGGGAGCGATAATGGTTGAAATGTCAATATGTTAGTTGTACTATGGGCTGAATTTTCCTTCAACTTCCGATATAGCACGCTTGTTTTCCCGAACTTTCTGCGTCTTTTAACACTTTTTGCTTTGCAAATTTTGAACATCATTAAGCGCACGGGTAACCCACAAGAAAAGCTAGTTTGTTTTATTATCGAATCCCCCAAAAAATGAATAAAATTAACTTTGGGAGCGACACAGGTTTAACCTGCCTCATATTATTAGTTAATAAAACTTCATCTAGGAAAATAGCATATTAATAAATGATGAATACATGATTTTGGAAGAAATGTTTGTAGGTTTTACCTTCAAATCCTCTTGATCATCAAGTAATATGAAACTGCTTATTTTATCATATTCACTGTCTATCATGCTCTCTGCTAAAGTATCCACAATGTTATCAATGTCATCATTGCTGGTATCAACACAGAGATCCGGCATATTATTAACTGGTTGAACATGTGTGGTATTGATCATGGTTTCTGTTGTTAATTCTTCTTGAGGAAAAGATATATAGGTTAAAGAATCATCATCCGAAATTGGTGATAAAGGTTGAATGTTCATTTGAGTTTCTTGAAGTTTTTGGAGTTCTCTAACTTTATATTCTTTAAATGAAATTTTCCTGTGTGTTTTTCTTGACGGTAGTTTATGAAAAATATCAAAACAGTAATGACAAAAGCTATTGCAACATATTTCACACCACAAATCTGCAAAATTTATGTCATTGCATGTTTTTGATGGAAACACCTTTGATATTTGACAAAGTTCTGATGTAGGGGGACCTTTTATCTTATGTCTATCATGAAATTCAAATCTGACATTAGATGAATGAATGGTTTCACAACAGTCTTGACATTGGTCTGAACCACAATCCTCACAAAAATGGGTAGCAACTGTATTTTCTGATCTGCAGCACAGTTTTTCTGAACAGAAATGTATAGAAGATTTTGTTCTAAACTTTTTGACGCTTGTCATCCTGAAGAACCATTGTTATCTTTTGATTGCTCCATCTATTTTGATTTTTGTTTATCAGCAAAATGTGAATCATTTCCCTGCTCGATGTTGATTAGACGCTTTAAAATTTCACAATACCGATTCGGGATTTATCGATCAAAGCATCGAAAACAAATTTGCATCCGAAAAGATCTTTGAAAATGAAAACGCCCAAGTGACTATTTTTCCAAATGTAGTGCATTGTGGGAAAAATAAGCGCACCATTTTATATCTAATTTGTGCATTGTCGCATCGACAAAATGTCTAAAAGAAAAAAGAGCGTAGCTCTGATTGACTCAGATAGTGATGATAGTGACAGTGGGTCAAATATTGACGAAGTATGACATTATAAGTTGTTCCAAAATGCATTGGATACTTATGCATTATACTGTACTCATGATTCATAATTTGGATTTATCAAGTGTTCACACAAAGTGAACAACAAATATAAGACCCCCTCCTATATCTTAAATACATAGATCTTTTAGTTTCTTTCCCTTTTTATGATTTGGACTTATAAAATTAATGCCCTGTGGTTACATAATAATTGGATATTTCCTCTCTCCTCAGACTCCTCATTCAAATTTTTGCTTTGCATAATTTCTTTACCCTACAAATTTTCCAAAATAAATCCCAGTATAACAGCCTGTGTGTAACATATGCACAATCGTGTGATTGAAAGTGATGCAAGACAATAGAGAGAAAGTGGAAACTAAATCTTTAAATGATTATCTTAATTCCAAAGAGAGTCTCGATAAACATTTGTAAATATAGTAGATATTATGATCCTGTTTGCATTGTAATATAAATTATAATGTTTTTTTTAACATTGAAAAGATAGAAAACAAAACACTAAATAGCTTAACTGGTTGTTGAGAAAATTACCAATTCTAGGGATATTCCAACATGTCCAAGTAAAAGGCCTTCTGCATTAAGTGTAAATGTAATCACTATTGAAAGTCTTTTTAAATAAGCTACATGTAATCTACATGTTAGGTAGAAAGAGTATAACTTCTTTAACTTAAGGGTGGGACAGGTGAAAAAAAAATGTTAAAGAGATAATTTGGAAAAAAAAAAACGCAAGCAGCAAAATGGTATCAACCTTTATAGAGAGAGGCCAATATCAAAATATTCCCTAAAACAACAGAATATGTCCAAAATGTGACACCGGTGCAATTGAAGATGAAATGCATTTCTTTGTTCATTGTTCGGCTTATACAACTTTTAGCAAAGAATTAAGTATTAAACTCAAATGTTGTTTTAAGAATTTAGACTCATTAACTGACTACAAAATACCTTTAATTCTAAAAAGCAGTTCTTTAATAGTACATAATGCTTTAATTGAATACATTAACAATTGTCAAGGAAAAAAATAAGTCATTATGGTCACCCTACATTTGTATGTAATTTGGAAAAAAACTTATATTTATATTCAAATAATGAAAGGCTTTCATGATTAAATATATACATGCAGGAATAATGCATGATCCATTTTGTCGTTTTATTGAGTTGCAACCACCCAAGGTTTATTGAATGTATGTACATGCATTAATGTGTTATAACCATTTATTATAAATGTGTTTTGACTATAAATAGTTCTACTTCTACATTAATTTTTTAAATAGGGTTTAGCATGTTTAGGGCAAAGATTTCTTTGCTTTGTTTTTTTTAATATCTTTAAACTTTTATACTCATTGTTCAAGAAAGTAAAAAAAAGTTAAATAGAAGTGCATGCAATAAACATGATAAACAGTAGCAACAGACAAACTAAAGTATGTCTGGTCTGCTAGGACTAATAGTTCTTGAGATATGGAGGTGCTCATAAAACTTTAACATTAAAATTGAATATTAAAAACCTATAAAAACTTTAAATGTGACACATAAAAACTTACTCGCAACAATTTCTGTGATAATTCCTATAGTTAAAAGACTAATTTGTGTGTTTTTAAAGAAATATATGGAAGTAATTATTGATTTATATTCTAGGAGCTGAGGGAACTGGCTAAAAGTAAAAGGAGGCGACCCACATCAGAATCTCAGACCTCAGCAGCCCCGTCTCAGAGTGATTCAGAGTCAGAAACATCAAACAGTGATGATGATGTTGGTTCCATATTACATTTATGTTTTCTGTGAATTTTTGCAAACTTGTTTAACTTTGATTCAAATTGATACAGTTCATCAAATAAATTTTCATTGTATTTTGAAAAGATAAATACATTTTGTACTCAAGTTAAGATAATTTTGAGCTGTACTAGTTACATGTTTCTTTTAAAATGTTCAAAAGTCAGGTTTTAAAGTTTTTTGAAGTAATAAATAAATACAAAAAGTATATGAAAAAGTTTAATGTACTTCTTAAAGTACTGTAAAAACTAATTTAAAAAATACCCAAGGACAAATTTTGTAAATTAATTTCAAAACCAAGTTTTATTGATTCTCTTTTCTCACTTTAGTGGACTGCAAATGGCAAAGGCAAAAAGAAAAAGAAGAAAGGAAAAGCTACAAAGAAATCCAACAAGAAATCGGCTCTCTCCTCCTCAGAAAGTGAGGCAGAGAGTGAAAAACATGTGTCAGAGCCAGAGGAAGGTAGATATACGACTAAAAATAATTTCACATCAATACAACAATTCCATATGTATAGACTCAGACCTTATGCAGATGCTTGTATTTGAATAGAATCAATGCTATACAAAACACACACATAAAAACATGTGACAACACTTCACAACCATTTGGGTAGCTTAAATGCTGTGTAAATAAACTATATACAGATTTCTAAAAATACTTTTACTAAAGTTTCCTATGGGAGTATCCAAAATATTGGGAGTATTTTAATAATGGTGTCTATTGATTATTTTCTTGAATCTAATGTTGAGTGTTCAAATGCAACATACTTAGCCAATCTTTTATTATTCAACACATAATGTTTGTTTTGTCAGGTGAAGTTTCTGAATCGGACAGTGCTGATGCAAACTCAGGATCTGATTATGAAGAGGAAATATTCAATGATGGTTATGACGAAAACCTGATTGGAGATGAAGAAGATCGACAGAGACTAGAGAAAATGACAGAAAAAGAACGAGAACAAATTTTGTACAGTAGAATAGAAAGAAGAGAAGCTCTTAAAACTAGGTAAAAATTAAATAGCAATTTTGGCAGGAAATTAAATAAGACATTGGAAAAACACAATTTTAACACCATTTGTTTTTACTTTTTCTGCACAAAAACTGTGTTAGGATATCCGAATTACATGTATGTCAAACCAAAAACCAACACAATCTTCTTCGAAAAATATGCGATGTATTGATATAAAATAAAAGTTATGTCATAGACTCTGTTTTTAAGATATGTTTTGTAAACATTACCTATACATCAAAAAGTAACAGAATTTTACTAAAATTGACATTGTGTTTCACAACATTCTGACAGATTTTTCAAGTAAATTTTTATCGTAACAAATGAATAGTCTGACCAGTATGGCATTGCTCTTACTTTTAACATGATAAAAGAGCAAAGTGTGTTTAACACCTGTATTTAAAAAAGAACATATATCTATTGGTATATATTACTAAATTAGAAAAACTTGCATTTTACAAGAAATCCATGTAGACTTCAAGAGAATATTTAAAGTTGAGAAGGAATACACACATGTATCATATGCATCTTCACACTTTAAAATGTATTTTGGAACCTAGATGTATGTATATGTTACTGTATCATTTCAGGTTTGACATTGAAAAGAAGTTAAGACAAGCTAGAAGAAAACAACAACAGAAGAAAAAGGACAAACAGATAGCAGAATCCTTCATTGATAGATCAACCAGTCAAAGAAGTAAAGAAAGAAGGAAAAATATTGAGGACAAGAAAGACTCCGGCAAATTCTCAGCTCTCAAAGAAATGAAGGCCAAACGTGAAGAAAAGAGAAGACAAGGTTATTAGAGTTTAAGTCTTAGATATCACATTTTAGTTTATAAATCTAATTGATTCTATTCCATGAGTTTTCAGTCACTGACTTTACATTGAAAGTAGATAGCTTAGAATCTGTAATATGTAAATTGAAGAAATTTTATGTATGTCTTAACATCATAACAAGGATATTGCATTGCAGCTTAAGTCATACAATTTGAAGATATGTGCCCAGTATCTTATTGAACATTCATGTACTTGCTTGCTAATTTGATGATAAACTGACTTTTAATGAATGCTTTTTGTAGAAGAGGCCACTAAACAGAAAAAGATGGATGAAAAGAAGAAAAAGACATTGAAGGCAGACGATGTCTATTCTGATGATGATGACGAGGACGAGGATGATGACAATGACCGAGTGATGGATAGTCGTCAGGATAGTAAGATGGATGTAGACGCTCAATCTAAATCATCGTCATCAGAATCTGGAGAACGATCATCAGATGAAGGATGGCAGTCTGATGAAGAGTAAGTTTATAAAAGATCATGAACATTGTACATAGACAATCTGAATTTATTTGATGTTTTTAAAACATTTATTATTAGCAAATTACCAATTTCAGTAACTCTTATTCACTTTGAAATTTTGTCCAATACTTAAGTACAGACTTGCATGTATGTACAATTTTCTTAATTCATGACGTTCTACTACTTAAATGAGGATGTCTGATAGTAAAGATATATCAACAAAGGAGGTTTCCCAAGTAATGTATGTGATGAGATCTGATACATTTTCATGTTGTTTTTTTTTAGCATCAAATCAAAACCTAAAAGAAAACCTCAATATATATCAACCAAGGAACAACTATCTCGTGTCAGACTGTCTCGGCATAAAATAGAAAGGTAGGCTATACAATGATACTAAGGTTTAAACTGTTGCTTATAGTTCTAGTGTCAGTGTAAACAATAAATTTAATCCCCAAAAAATATACACTCCCACAAAAACTAAAAAAGGTATTTCAAGATGTTCTGACCATCCTATGTGAATTTGTGTATAAAACTACATTAATTGGTCTAAATGTATTTCAACCAATCAATTAATTCTTTAATTCCTCCTAAGTGAGATTTACATGTAACAAACAACACATACATAATATATACAGTCTGCCAAAAGTTAAACATCACCACATTTTAAAATGGCACCCTCTTTTTAGCTCACCTGACCCGAAGGGTCATGTGAGCTATTGCTATCACTTTGCGTCCGTCGTCCGTTAGCTTTTTTCAAACATCTTCTTCTCTGAAACTGCTTGGCCAATTGCTTCCAAACTTGATATGGTTGTTCCTTAGGGTATTGTGCAAAAGGTTTGCGTTGGGATTTTTGATACGTCAAAAAACATGGCCGCTGTTACTAAAAATAGAACAGGGGGGTCAAATACAGTTTTTTGCAAATAACTCAAAAACGGTCACAGATATCAAAATTCTGGCAAGGGTAAAATTGATCAACACCTCAAGATCTACCTGCCCAGAAATTTTCAAAAAGATCCAACAACCGATGTAGGAGTTATTGCCCTTTTTCTGGATTTTTTCAAAATTTTGTACTTATTTAGCCCTATATCTTGAAAACTATACAAGATATTTTAAAAATTCATTTGCATATGATTGAGCACGTCAAGATCTAGGTTTCATATAATTAGGTCAAAGCTGTAGAACCATTTCTTTTAGGAGTTATGGCCCTTAAAGCGTCAAAATTTACCATTTTTCATTAATTTTCCCCTGAATTTCAAAGATGAACTTTTCTGACACCATACATCCAACTTCAACCAAACTTGGCACAGTTGCTTAATAGCATAATTGCTACAGTTCTATCGTTTGGATTTGTGATTCGTCAAAAAATATGGCCGCCATGGTTAAAAATAGAACATAGGGGTAAATTGCAGTTTTTTGCTAATTACTCAAAAATAGTTACAGATATCAAAATTTTGATGGGAGACAAAAGTGATCAGCATCTTAAGATCTACCTGCTCTGAAATTTTTTAGAAGATCCAATAATCGACATAGGAGTTATTGCCCTTTTTCTGGATTTTTTGAAAATTTTGCACTTATTTAGCCCTATATCTTGAAAACTATACAAGATATTTTAAAAATTAAAATTGCATATGGTTAAGCACATCAAGATCTACATTTTATGTAATTAGGTCAAAGCTGTAGAACCATTTCTTTTAGGAGTTATGGCCCTTAAAGCGTCAAAATTTACCATTTTCCATTGTTTAATAGCTTATAAGCCACAACTCTTTTGTCAGAATTTTTATTCGTTAAAAACATGGCAACCATGGCTAAAATAGAACAGCATGTTAAGATTTACCTGTCCTGAAATTTCAAAAAAGATCTGACTGCTGATGTGGGAGTTATTGTTCTTTTTCCTAATTTTCGCCAAATTTGCACTTATTAAGCCCAATATCTTAAAAACTAACCAAGATATTTCAGAAATTTAAATCGCACATGGTTAAGCACAATAATATCTACAAATATATGTATCTGTGTAGTTCAGGTGAGCGATTCAGGCTCTTGGGAGCCTCTTGTTATATTTTATTGAAATGTTCTGATTTTTTGCACACAAGAACCCTAATAATAGTTCGTGGATTAATTAAGTGAAATCCACTGCAATTGAATTCTTTCATAAATGTTATATAATTAACTAGTCTGTTTGTTATTGTAGATGGGTACACATGCCATTCTTTAGGAAGACAGTGACTGGGTGTTATATAATTAACAAGTTGTTTTTAGCTCACCTTGCCGAAGGCAATGTGAGCTTTTGCAATCACTTGGCGTCCGTCGTCTGTCGTCCGTCGTTCAACTTTTCAAAAATCTTCTTATCTGAAACCGCTTAGTCAAATGTAATGAAACTTTGTAGGGTTGTTCTGTAGTATGTCCTCTACAGAATTATTGTTTGAAATTTTGATTCGACAAAAAACATGGCCGCCTTGGCTAAAAATAGAACATAGGGGTAAATTGCAGTTTTTAGCAAATTACTCAAAAACGGTAACAGATATCAAAATTCTGGCAGATGGTAAAAGTGATCAGCATCTAAAGATCTACCTGCCCAGACATTTTCAAGAAGATCCAACAACCGATGTAGGAGTTATTGCCCTTTTTCTGGATTTTTTTCAAAAATTTAACTTTTTTAGCCCTATATCTTGAAAACTATACAAGATATTTCAAAAATTTAAATTGGATATGACTAAGCACATCAAGATCTACAAAAGTTGTAACAGGGTCAAAGTTGTAGGATCGTTCCTTTAGGAGTTATACCCCTTGGATCGTAAAAATTGACCATTTTCACAGGTTTTTATTCAACTTTTCAAAAATCTTCTTCTCTGAAACCCCTTAGTCAAATGTAATGAAACTTGGTAAGGTTGTTCTGTAGTATGTGGTCAACAAAACTATCATTCGAAATTTCGATTCGACAACAAACATGGCCGCCATGGCTAAAAATAGAACATAAGGGTAAATTGCAGTTTTTTGCAAATTGCTCAAAAATGGTAACAGATATTAAAATTCTGTTTGGGT
Source organism: Arcuatula senhousia (assembly GCA_963971305.1). Classification (NCBI taxonomy): domain Eukaryota; kingdom Metazoa; phylum Mollusca; class Bivalvia; order Mytilida; family Mytilidae; genus Arcuatula; species Arcuatula senhousia. Next base: position 78,977,707 of record OZ020304.1, read on the forward strand.
AATAATGATCAGCACATCATGATCTACCTGCCCTGAAGTTTTGAAGAAGATCTGACAATGGTTGTAGGAGTTAATGCCCTTTTTCTTGTTTTTTTTTTTCAAATTTTGCTCTTTTTAGACTAATATCTTGAAAACTATTCAAGATATTTGAAAAATTTAAACTGCATTTGTTAAGCACATAAAGATCTAAAAATTATGTAATGGGGTCAAAGTTGTAAGACCTTTATTGATAGGAGTTGTTTCTCTTAGAACATTTAAATTGATAATTCCACAGAGTAGCAGTCCTTTGTTAAAATATCCAGCTTATAAGTATCATCGAATACAAGGTGAGCGATTCAGGCTCCTGGGAGCCTCTAGTTTATTGTAGATGGGTACACATGCCATTCTTTAGGAAGACAGTGACTGAATGTTATATAATTAACAAGTTGTTTGTTATTGTAGATGGGTACACATGCCATTCTTTAGGAAGACAGTGACTGGGTGTTATGTTAGAATTGGTATAGGCAACCATGAAGGACGGGCTGTGTACAGAGTGGCAGAGATCATAGATGTGGTAGAGACAGCTAAAGTATATCAGCTAGGCACAACCAGAACAAATAAAGGCCTGAAACTTAGGTAGTCCTTTCTTGTCTTTTACATATAAAAATTTAATCATCTTGACTTGTTTACAAGTCTCTTATGAATATGTTGTAAGTACAAAAACTGTTTTGCTTGTTTGTCAATTATACAAACCTTTTTAGCTCACCTGGACCGAAGGTCCATGTGAGCTATTGCCATCACTTGGTGTCCGTAGTCGTCTGTCGTCGTCTGTTAACAATTTTCAAAAATCTTCTCCTCTGAAACTACTGAACAGAATTTAATGAAACTTGGTATGAATGATCCTTAGGGTGTCCTGCATCAAACTTATGTTTAGATTTTTGATACGCCAAAAAACATGGCCACCGTTACTAATAATGGACCAGGGGGGTCAGACTAATGTTTTTTGCTCGTAAATCAAAAAGTATAAGAGATAGATGAAATCTGATGCCACCCTACTGCTTCAGCATCAAAAGTCTCCATTTGGTCGAAGTTGTCAGATGATCCCTTAAAGGTGAAAAATAGCGTTTTTTCATGATTTGGGGTTATAGAATGAAAACTATTGCAGATAGAGAAAAGCTGTTGCTTGCTGAAATGTTCAGCTCATTTAGCTCTACAAAAGTCTCCATAGGGTTGAAGTTGTCAGATGACCCCTTATAGGGGTGACAGCCCCTTAAAGGCGAAAAAAAGTGTTTTTGGCCTATAGAATGAAAACTATTGCAGATAGAGTAAAGCTGTTGCTTGCTTAAATGTTCAGCTCATTTAGCTCTACAAAAGGCTTCATAGAGTCTAAGTTGTCAGATGACCCCTTATAGGGGTTACAGCCCCTTTAAGGTGAAAAATAGAGTTTTTGGCCTATAGAATGAAAACTATTGGAGATAGAGAAAAGCTGTTGCTTGCTTAAATGTTCAGCTCATTTAGCTCTACAAAAGTTGTCATAGGGACGAAGTTGTCAGATAACCCCATATATGGGTTACAGCCCCTTAAATGGTGAAAAATAGAGTTTTTGGCCTATAGAATGAAAATTATTGGAGATAGAGAAAAGCTGTTGCTTGCTTAAATGTTCAGCTCATTTAGCTCTACAAAAGTTGTCATAGGGTCGAAGTTGTCAGATGACCCCTTTTAGGGGTGACAGCCCCTTAAAGGCGAAAAAAAGTGTTTTTGGCCTATAGAATGAAAACTATTGCAGATAGAGTAAAGCTGTTGCTTGCTTAAACGTTCAGCTCATTTAGCTCTACAAAAGTTGTCATAGGGTCAAGTTGTCAGATGACCCTTTATAGGGGTAACAGCCCCTTAAAGGCGAAAAATAGTGTTTTTGGCCTATAGAATAAAAACTATTGTAGATAGAGTAAAGCTGTTGCTTGCTTAAACATTCAGCTCATTTAGCTCTACAAAAGGCTTCATAGGGTCGAAGTTTTCAGATGAACCTTTACAGGGGTTACAGCCCCTTTAAGGCAAAAAAAAGTTTTTGGCATATAGAATGAAAGCTATTGCAGATAGAGAAAAGCTGTTGCTTGCTTAAATTTTCAGCTCATTTAGCTCTACAAAGGTTGTCATAGGGTCGAAGTTGTCAGATGACCCCTTATAGGGGTTACAGCCCCTTAAAGATGTTAAATAGTGTTTTTGGTCGTTAGCAGATAGAGAAAAGCTGTTGCTTGCTTAAATTTTCAGCTCATTTCGCTCTACAAAAGCATTCATAGGTTTGAAGTTGTCAGATGACCCCTTATAGGGATTACAGCCCCTAAATTAACATGTTTAATTATAGAAGATAAAGAAAAGTGGTTGCTTGCGTAAATGTTCAGTTCATCGATTAAGCTCTTAACAAAAGTCTCTAAAGAGTCTAAGTGTCCAGACGACTCTTAAAATATCATTTTGCACGTTTTTGGCCTACACAATGAAAACTATTGCTGAAAGAGAAAAGCTATTGCTTGCTTAAATGTTCAGCTTGTTTAGCTCTACAAAGTTCTTCATAGGGTTGACATCAAGACCAGGTGAGCAATTCAGGCTCTTGGGAGCCTCTTGTTATGGCTTCTTTTTTAATACCCTACACAATTAAGTTTCAGAGGGTATGTTTTTGAATGGTCCATCTGTCAATTAGTCAGTCAATCAGTGATCAAAATTTTTGGACACACCTCTTAAACTATTGAACAGAATTTTAAAAAAGTGGTATGCAAGTCTATATGTTGTAAGTGTGCATATTACCAGGAATTTCTGCATTTCACATTTAAGGTGCTTTAATTGATTTGACAAAATTTTTGTTAAGATATTCATGGGTCTGTGTTTTTGAGTGCTGTGTCCTGGGTGGGTCTACACAATTCAATTTGCTGTTTCAATTAGTTCTTGTCCTGATTACGACTGAAATAACTGTCGACTGGACATTAAACAAAAAACAAATAAACAATCACATGCAAGTTTACTTGAACAATTTAACAAAAAAAACCAAATCAATCACATGCAAGTATACTAGAAAAATGTTTGCAGTACTTCATGATTTATTACTGAAGGATAATATTGATAAGTCTTATAGTGTAATGTGTGAGGTATGTGAGTGCACTCATTAAGGTTCTTTCATTATTGCTACATATTAATGTATGAATTTCAGACATGGCCACTCAGAGAGAGTTTACAGATTAGAGTTTGTATCTAACCAAGACTATACAGACTCTGAGTTCTTTAAGTGGAAGGAAGCTATGTTGTTAGGTGGTCTTGTTCTGCCCACCGTCGAGGAAATCGAGAGAAAAATCAAGGACATTGCTGAAGCTGCTAATTATAAGTTTAAAGAAAATGATATTGAAGAGGTAAGTTTCGTTGTAAATCATGTTATGTACATTTGAAATGTTAACTGACTGGGATGCGATCCTAAAAAAAAATATATGCAGCAAAGAATTCTTCATTTTTTTCTGAAATGCAAAAATAGACACCCATTTACTTCACACCAGTTCCCTAGGTTAGTTTATGATTTGTAAATATTCTGTTACCAGTTTTAAAGGTAAAGTGTTTAAAGGCACTTTGCCTAACTGGTATATTAAAGTGAAAAGGCTCTTTTATCTTATTATTCTGAAAGAGAAAAAAATATTCAACATAGATAATTTCATGCAATTAACAGAAAAAAATATCGATGCTTTTGGAAATTAAAGTTTAAAGTCCTGTTCTACAATTCTGACAAGTTTTTAATGATCCCTAATATCTGTTTAATTATATTGTTAACAAATGTGTTTTACTTACTTCATACTTATGACAAGTGTTAGGTAAGTATTCAATGCAACCTTATAAATGCATATTTATTTTTTACAGATTGTGGCTGAAAAGCAGAGATTTAAGAAAAATCCTCACAACTATGCTGTTGCTAAAACTATTCTGATCAAACAAAAGGTAATCAATTTGTAAATGATTGATTTGTCAAAATAGACAGAATCAACTGATTGGTCAATTAGGCAGAATCAACTGTGCTCAAATTTGATTGGTCAATTCTGCAGAATCAACTGTGCTCAAATTTCAAGAAAGGCAGAATCAGTTGTCATTAACTTAAATAAGGGGAGATAATCACTGTTTTTGTTCTCCTCTATATAAACACTTTACAGTCCTTTTTAGATAAATGGTAGAAGGAGATATGATTTGATTAATAATTTTGCTGATCATTTCATTTTAAGATTTTTTTTCACCTATCATATAGATTTCAAATTAAACATAAGCGTAGAAGCAGAATGCTCCTGAATTTTTACATTAAGGTAGTTATTGCTTTAGAAATTTGTTGCAAGAGAAACCAATAACATTATTTTGCCATTTGATATTAGCAAGTTTGCTTCTAAATTTTATTTATGAAAAATCAATTTTTGGCCGTGGCTAAAATTTGTAGTTCCTATCCCTATATTATAAATGTCTTTTTTATTTGACCACAGGAAATGGCAGATATGGAAGGTGATGTTGATAAGCAAGGAAAAATTCAACAGGAGTTGGAGGACTTGGAAGAAAGGGCAACCGAGTTAGATCGACGAAGGTCACTCAAAATTAACTCTATAAGGTTAGTATAGATTAAGATATGAAAGGTGATATTGATAAGCAAGGAAAAAATTCAACAGGAGTTGGAGGACTTAGAAGAAAGGGTAAGGGAGTTAGATCGACGAAGGTCACTCAAAATTAACTCGATAAGGTTAATAAAGATAAAGATGTAAGTTGCCCATAAGTCTTATTCTATTGGGTAAAAAGGACAAATAAATGATAGATGATTAGGCTTCATCTGTTCATGGAAACAAAATCATAGCATAGTCTATACAATGAAAGATACAGTCTTAGATTTCTTAGACAGTGATATGGTATACTCATCTGTAGGACAAGGAATTACACTAACATAAATTGCTGTTTCTTGTCATGAAATCCCTCAAAATTAGGCCCTTCAACATATTGTATTATTCCATTGTAGCTATATTAACCAAAGAAATAGGCAGAGAAATTTAATAGAGGCTGAAGAAGCTTTCAAAGTAGAGGTTGCTGAAATGAAGAATGCCAAGGCTGATCCTTTCACTCGACGACAGTGTCGACCAACTATGGTCACTAAGGTATGTAAATAAAGCCAGATTTTATCTTAGAATACTATTTATACGAGTACAGGTATTAAAGTTTTAACTTGGTCTTATGCTCACAGTGGAGTACTGATGATAAAATATCAGTAAGTAATTAACTGATTTTGTTTATTTCTTTTCAAAGATTCTTGATACATGTAACCGGCTACTTGTACATAAGCAATAGTTGTCTTGAAGAACCAAGAAGATAATAACATAACAGGCTCTATAGCCATTTAAACCACCCCAGAAAGTTACGTAAGGACATGTAGGTTGCCTAGATATACATTGGTCATTTATTTTTGTAAATTTTATGTAACAAAAACGTTGAGCTTATTTTACTCTTTTTTATTTAAGGTTGGAATGCATCAAGTGAAGGAACCATTACAAGAAAACAAAGAAGGTCAACAGAAGAATGAAACAAAAGTGGCAAATGAAAAACTACCCTCATTAAAGGTAAGGCTCATGGTATAGATTCAAAGTTTTTCAGCAAAATTGATAGTGTAAAAATTGAGATTAAGTAATACTAGTCCTTTATCACTTCAAAATTTATAATTAAATATGACCCTAAGTTAAAATTATGTCAACACTGGAAATCGTTCTATTCATAGACCATACAAAGACTTTCAACTTTTGTTTAATCCTTGATCTGCAACTTTACTATTAGTAAATAATACTATATGTAGTTTAACTGTATAAAGTACATAGAAAATAATATTTCTCAATATGGAAAAAAAGCTCTATTGTAAAAGTGTGTATATCATGAAAATGTATGTTGTAAAATATATCAATAGACTAGACTCTTTTATAACCACACATAATCTTCTTTTATTTAACCTGCTTGATGTGATTTTTTGCTGAGGTCATGTGTTCATTTCAGACTGAAGAACATACAGAAAGAAAGGTATAACAAGGAAATACAGTTATAGTTCTTAACTAACAGTGTGTCTACTACTAACACTTTCTGGTTCTGTATTTAAAATACTGTGGATTCATTTATTTTCATGCGGATCATTTTTCAGGAATCTCCCCAAAAAAGACATATCATTGGACTTTTAATTTGTGGGTTGAACATGTTGCTAGAAGAAATTTCTGTAAACCAATTTATAATCTCCACTTTATTGCATGTTTCTGTGTCAGGGGGCAATTTTGTGACTTTATTTTTTCGCTATCCTTTGCCAAAACAATAATATGACTATGAAAATGAGTTTATTCCCTACAAATTTTATTTGCGAATTCCAGTTCCTTGCGAAAACTAGTTGGTTTACAGCATTTTCATGGCTGACTAAAACCATGAAATTTGATACATCTTATATTATAATGAAGCCACAGTATAGAGACTTACAAATATTCCACTTTCTGAGCCTGGCTTCTTACTAAAACTAACAATTATTGCAGTTCCTTGTCATCTTCTTCACTTGCTGTCAAACAATTTCCTACAGAGCACTTTCCATTCCTTGTATTGTTACTGGCATATTTTCTTGTATTCCAATAAATTTTGAAATTTACTACAATGCGAGAATGTCTCTTGTTGAAATTCAATAAAAAAGATATTGAAGAATCTTTAACTTAATAGCAGAATAATATTGAATTAGATTAATTTCTAAGAATGATAAGTCCATCACCAGAACTGTTGAAAACTTTTAGGAAACTTATATGGAATTTGTAAGGAAACTTTACATGAATGAAGTCTATATAAAGTTCAAAATGGAGCAAGGACATGTATCATCACTGATTTTAGTATAAAGTTTGCTTGAAGCTCTATAAATTGAAATTCAGTCCATTCTGAAGAAAATGTTTAAGCATGAATGTTTTATGTTATTTACCAGGATGTTTTTGTTTTATTTGAATTTTCAGTAAGCTGCAACACACCTGACACATGTGTGCTTGCATTTGTGTGCAAACAAACATTATGTATGCAGTAAAATGTATTCTCAATCTGCAAATCTTTCTTTTTCAGGTCAATCAGCTCAAAAGTCCAGAGAAAAAACAGCAAGATCTGTTTGCTGTACATGACTTTGATATAACAATAGATCTAGATGTCCCATCAACAGGTTTGTTAATTGTAGTTCTGAAAACAGAATAAATATATCCCATATTTCTAAAAATAGACCTAGACAACCCATCAACAAGTATGTAAATCTAAAAATAGATCAAGAGACACATAAGTAGGTACATGTATGTAGTTTGTACTTTAAAAAATACATTATTCCAAATATAAATATTGATGTCCTGTCCTAGATCTCTGTGAAACATGTAATAGATAACGATGAAATGTGATCTAAATGTACATGTATGCATATCATTTATAACCCAAAAAAAACTTTAATGCTTAATGAAAAACATTGTACACTGGTGGTTGCTGTTCAATCTTTATCGTTCAAGAATTGTTATTCTAATCAGTGTTCCAGCTAGGCTGTTTTCAGAGGTCCGCCCGCCTGCCCTAACCTCTGCCCAGTTGCCCTTTTCAGGATACCTGCTGGTTTTCATCTCCGCCCTGCCCTTTTTGATCATTTTTCAGTCAACGTACGTAGTTTGTGTATGAAGAATGAAGCCATCTGGGATAATTGTGACATATTTACAACTCCAAGCCAATTAACAAATTAAATGAACATGCATTCTCTAGTCAATTAATTAAGGTATCTATTTTGATTAATCAATTACAGGTGACTAAGTTGTCTGATTGCACAGTACAATTCTTTGCCTCAGTAATGATAATTGTTCACAAATCAGAATCTGAACCCATCTGGCTATTTTCTATCAAAATTAATATTATAAATGTGTACTTTTATTGAAAAATAGAAACGATGTTGATGGATTTTTAAAATGCTCCATCATATATTTTTGTTTACAAATAATGACAGGAAGGGGATGTTAAAAACTAAACACGAACTCTGACCGGAATGGAACCAAAATCTCCGGATTTTACTAGCAAGTTCAATAAAAATTAAATGGTTTTCTTATTTTTTTTCTTGGGCTGACATTCAAGCTCTTTAGGACTGATTCCTCAACTATGAATGTAATGAAAAGCCTAAAGTCTTGTTATAGAAACAAGAGGCCCCCATAACCCTAAAAATGCTTGTTTGTTTGTGAAAAAGAATGTGTGCTGTATTTGATTGTTATTCGCTACATTTGTATGCCCTTTTGAAAGATGAAGTCAGTGCATAAATGTGCCCTTTTTGACAAAATCATCCCTGCCCTTTTCAAATCCTGGCTGGAACACTGTAAATCATTATTTAGTCAATGATGATATATCAACACAGCAGTTGTTATTTAGTAAATTCTGTTAATCTTTTAAGAGAGTAAGAGAGAATGTGTTAATATCTTTTAGATTGAGTAAGAATGCAAATATTATATATCAAGAACTCTAAACAAAATTCATTTGAAGACTTAAAATTAAAAACGAAAAAAAAGTAAACATATGTCACCCTAATCGTATATTTTGATATTTTCAGCCCCATCAATCATTGTAAATAACCGAACAAGTGAATCCACTCGAGAGGGATCAGCGCCTAAACGATCACTTAACTTAGCCGAATATAAGAAGATGAAAGGACTGATTTAGTACTTAGTGGCAGTGTGGGTGTACGAGTGTGAGAAAATGTGTATGGACATGACAAGATGTACAAATGTGAAGGATGTGTAGATGAGTCATCAACCATTATCTGAATATTCAAAAGCATGTGTGTGTATTTTCTAATTTTAATTATTACATGTGCATTTTATGTAAAACTGGATACAATTTTAAGAAGGAAATGTTATTTGGATTTATAAGATTGACTTGTTTGTATTAGTTTAGGCAATATTAAGTGATTTGAATGTTTTTTATTCATATGTAAACAAAATGTATACCATAAACATCAGGATTTCCAAGTTACCAATATAACTTATTTAACTGCTTTCAAGGGATTTAATGATTCTATCAGTACTTTCATTAAAGGAAAGAATTCTTTAATGATTCCCTAGATCATTCATTGATTCATTTAGAAAAATATCTATATATTACAACTACATGGTTTATACTGCTGTCAATATTGGTTCTAATGTAACACTGGATGTAACATTGTATTTGATTGGATGGTAAATTTACTGTACATGCATTCTGTTCTATTCCTGATTATTAGTGTTTTCTTGCAGTAATATCAGTATTACATTATAAAATCTCATGGCAACAAAGGTGGCGCCACTAGTAATTTCTATTTGCCGCCATCTTATATCCAATGGATACCATGGAATTCTGAAATGCATTATTGATATCTCCATGCTCAGCACACAAAAATTTAGAATTTGTTATTAAATTAACATTACAACATACAAATTAAATCACTTACTTGTTAATGGATTATCAATTTAGTCAGCATGAAAATATTTATTGACATTCAATAGCATTTAGAAAAACCTACACTTTATGTGCCAACAGTTCATATATTTTTTTTCTGTCATAAGTAACGTTCACATAAATTAAGTAAATAATGGTATTTTTTCCCTCTTACATGATGCTTGGACAGGTTTTAAGATTAACTTGGATATGTTTTTTACCATTTTTTTTCACAACTGCTTTTAGCTCACGAGTTATGACAAGCAAGATTGTTTGTTTTGTTTGAGGTTAGAATTTATATATGATTTCTGTGCTGAAAATATTTCTGGCCAGTAGATTTATATTGCATTGGAAGTTACTTAATGTATGAAATATTCAAAATGTTTATAAAATTTGTATTATATTGTGAATGCCCAATAATAGAAGAGAAATGTTTAGAATATTGTGAATTTGATTACTGTGGATTCATTTATTTTTCGTTGTTACCAATTTTTGTGGTTTGATGAAAAAGAATCAGTTCCTGGATTCCTAAATTCGTGGTTTTGAAGACTGCACCTTACAGATCAATGTAAAATTTCCTTTTTGTGGGGCATCAATTTTCTTGGGTAAAGGTCAACCACAAAAACCATGAAAAATTGATACGCCACGAATAATAATGAAACGACTACTTGTTTACCTAAAATACTATTTCAACTTAAGATGTCTCATCTTTAGACTACTGTAGTCATACAATGCCCAATAAATCCACCCAAGGCAGCATGCAGTACAATCTGCCAATAATACTACATACTTATTGTAAAGCAAGTTCATATAAACCATATTCATTATTTTTATCATAGATTTTGTTATTTTATACAAACCATAATAAACAAAGTTGTATAAATTGTGAATGCCAAACCTCAGGTCAGCATGAATGAGTCCATTTCTTTTTTTTTAGATATTTGTTACATATGATGTTGTATCTTAATTAAAGTCAGTAAAAACAATTGCTTTATAATTTTGTCTGTTGATATTAACTTGTTTTATTTGTTACAATTTCTTTCCTTTATCTTAATGTTTCTGATCAAAAAGTAATTTAAGAAAGGATATGGAGTAAATGAACATAAGACCACAATACATATGTTTACACCAACTGCAACTGAATTTTTATGAGCTGTATGGCCATTTTGGAAAATTATTCCTCATCAAAATCAGTTTGGGGGGGGGGGGGGTATATAGAAATTACACTTTTTGTCCACATACCTCACAACTCTTGATGGATATTAATGAAACTTTACATGAAGGAAAAATACCATGAAGACATTTCTGTACGAAGCAAGGGGGTCCTTTTATGAGCTTGATCTCTGTATTTATAGTAAGAATTGTGACAAAGCTGCATACAGTCCTTGTATTAAACTTTTAAACCATGTTTTGTCATTAAAGCTTTACCAGAGACAAAAGTTGAAAATCCAAAGTAATTTCCCCTAGAATATGACTAGTGCAAGTATCAAATACATGTGAAATACAAAGACTTAACCATATGTGAACATATCACAATAAACCGCAGGCTTACAACTAAAACTCATCAGATAGTCTAGCTTAAACAACGGAATAGAGCCACAAGGACCCAGTAATCTCTTTAGCTGATTGATTCTCTTTAGAATATCTTTGAAAAATGAGGGTCAATGGTTCATAAAAAAGGGGAGCAGTGCACTAAAAATCAGTTCTTTTTTTATTGTTTCATGAAAGAGGTTAACCCTTCAAATGAATCTGCTTTCAAATAATTTTAAAGATGTAACCAATGATGAAATGATCGTAGACATGCAATCATTGGATGTGCACATTGTTATGAATGTCCAGGATGGATTTAGACGCCTAATCCTAGTTTAAGTTGAAATGGATGTGCATATCTTCAATTTCCCTGTAATCACTATAAAATTTTAGAAAGATCATAATAAGGTTTATGTGTTTCAAACTACACAAAACAGGAACATTGATAGTTGTCAGATGTGGAAAATGAAAAGATAAACCTGCCATGTAAATTTCTTTTTAGCCCACCTCACAAGTGAGGGTAGCTTTATATTTGATGCCCTGAGCGTCAGCATCCACAACGACTAACAGAATAATGGTAAAGGTCCTTATCCACTTACTGACAAGTGCTGCATCAACCATATTGGTATGGTAGGTGCACCTTAAATGCTAAGCACATTTGATGCTTACCTACATTTTCAGAATGGAAGACCAGTTGTAAGTCAATTCCCGCTTAGTGACAATGATGTGTAACAAGATGAGACAGAATTCTAAGTCTGCATGCTACATAGGAAGAAGATAAAGAGACTAACCTAAAAACACTTTCCACCACTACCTAAAGCAACATACCAAATATCCTAAGCCTATAGAAATAGTAGTAGCTGAGAAATCTGTTATAAAAAATTGTCCCATTTTGGACCAATAGTCACACAGTACCCATATATTATATAACATGTATAAATTTCACAATTATCAGTTGAGAATTGTAGATATGAGAGCCGTCTCAAAAGTGTGATGGATTTCATGGTCAAAGGGGCACAACTTCCGAAAAATTGTCCCATGGTACCCTAATTTGATGTTGTAGAAGAAATTGGTGATTCATGTATTATGTTAATTTCACAAACATCCATTGGGAATTGTAGGCTTGAGAGTGCTCCAAGTTTGATGAATATATGGACCTTATTTTCATGGTAAAGGTCATAACTTCCACAAAAATTGTCGCAAGGAAAACAAATTTAAAGTTGTCAAAAGTATTGGATATATAAACATTATGTTCAAATTTCACAAACATCCATTAAGTTGTAGGCATGAGAGTCCTTACATGTGATGGATACATAAAATATTTGTTATGGTCAAAGGGGCACAACTCCCGCAAAAATAGTTGCACAGTATTTAAGGTATTGGCGAGATAAGCGGAATGTATCAACTTTACAAACATCTGTTGAGAATTTTAGGAGTGATGATGCTTACAAAAGTGTGACAAACAGATGCCTGGCATTTCCATGCCCCTGCTCCCCGTTGCGACAGGGGACAAAAATGCTGATGTTGAAAGTGACTACAAAACTGGAAATTAATTATGTATGAATGGCATTTGGAATTGATCCCAGCTGATGTAAATGCATACCTTAATATCAATGGTGTACCATAATTTAATTTGTTCATATAAACAGACTTTAGAAAAATCTTGAACAATTGTGGACGCACCTGCCACCATCACTCTCCAGGCGAGACAAACAAAACCTGTATAAGGTATTCATTAATTTAGATACCCTAGTATGTAATGAGTGAACTTCAGCAACACTGGTACAATAACGGGTTGCGCCTAAGGATACCCCGACTAGACTATTCAGAATGCAGGAAGCAGATGACTGACTGACCAAGTCCTGGAAAGGGGAGGCACTGTAAAACTCATCATGCTCAAGCTGTGTACCAAATTAACAATTAATCCCTTCAGTAGACACCAAGAAATCTGTTACTTATTTTTTCTCATTTTACCCTTAAACAGTCTGAGTCGCATGAGAAAGAATACATCCAAAAGACATAATGCCCCTTCTCGCAACATTTATTTTTTCTGCAATCACTAAAGCATCACTAGGTATACCTGCATTACCAATATGGTTGCTATGACACTTGTCAGTAAGAAGGAATAGACTTAAACCATTCTTCTATAAGTGGTCATTCATGCAGAAAATATAGGTCACAGTCAGCATCTGAAGTATGCATTGTGCTTAGCATCACTAGGTGCTCCTATCATACCAATAAAGTTCGATGTGGCACATGTCAGTAAGTGGGAATGGACTTGAACCATTATTCTGTAAGAGTTTATCCATGCGGAGAATATAGGTCACATCCAGCTTCTGAAGTAAGCATTGTGCTAAGCATCACTAGGTTCACCTACCATCCCAATTTGGTTGCTATGGCACTTGTCAGTAAGTTGGAATGGACTTAAGCCATTATTCTGTAAGAGTTCATCCATGCAGAAAATGTAGGTCACAGTCAGCATCCGAAGCATGTATTATGCTTAGCATCACTAGGTGCACCTACCATACCAATATGGTTGCTATGGCACTTGTGAATAAGAAGGAATGGACTTGAACCATTTTTAGCTCACCTGACCCGAAGGGTCATGTGAGCTATTGTCATCACTTGGCGTCCGTTGTCCGTCTGTCGTCCGTCGTCTGTCGTCCGTAAACTTTTTAAAACGTTAACTCCTCTGACACCATAAGTCCAATTGAAACCAAACTTGGTATAGTTGTTCATTAGCATTCGGTGCTTAGAACTGATGTGGGGATTTTTGATTCGTCGTAAAACATGACCGTCGTGGCTAAAAAATAGAACATAGGGGTAAAATGCAGTTTTTTGCAAATAACTCAAAAACGGCTACAGATATCAAAATTCTGGCGTGGGTAAAAGTGATCAGCACCTCAAGATCTACCTACCCTGAAATTTTGAAGAAAATCCAACAACCCATGTAGGAGTTATTGCCCTTTTTGTGGATTTTGCAAAATTTGCACCTGTTTAGCTCAATATCTTGAAAACTATACAAGATATTTGAGAAAATTAAATTGCATATTGTTGAGCACATCAAGATCTACAAAATATGTAATAGGGTCAACGTTGTAGAACCTTTCCTTTTAGGAGTTATTGCCCTTAGAACGTCAAAATTGAGCATTTTAACAGCATTTCCTCATTACATTGAAAACGTTAACTCTTCTGACACTTCAAGTCCAATTGGAACCAAACTTGGTATAGTTGTTTATTAGCATTAGGTGTATAGAATTGATGTGGGGATTTTCGATTGGTCGTAAAACATGGCCGCTGTGGCTATAAATAGAACATAGGGGTAAATGGCAGTTTTTTGCAAATAACTCAAAAACGGTGACATATTTTAAAATTTTGATTGGGAACAAAAGTGATCAGCACCTCAAGATCTACCTACCCTGAAATTTTGAAGAAAATCCAACAACCCATGTTGGAGTTATTGCCCTTTTTGTGGATTTTTTGCAAATTTTGTACCTGTTTAGCTCAATATCTTGAAAACTATACAAGGTATTTGAGAAATTTAAATTGCATATTGTTGAGCACATCAAGATCTACAAAATATGTAATAGGGTCAACGTTGTAAAACCTTTCCTTTTAGGAGTTATTGCCCTTAGAACGTCAAAATTGAGCATTTTAACAGCATTTCCTCATTACATTGAAAAGGTTAACTCCTCTGACACTTTAAGTCCAATTGGAACCAAACTTGGTATAGTTCTTTATTAGCATTAGGTGTATAGAACTGATTTGGGGATTTTCGATTGGTCGTAAAACATGGCCGCTGTGGCTAAAAATAGAACATAGGGGTAAATGGCAGTTTTTTGCAAATAACTCTACAACGGTGACAGATTTTAAAATTTTGATTGGGAACAAAAGTGATCAGCACCTGAAGATCTACCAGGTCTGAAATTTTGAAGAAAATCCAACGACCCATGTAGGCGTTCTTGCCCTTTTTGTGGATTTTTGGCAAATTTTGCACCTGTTTAGCTTAATATCTTGAAAACTATACAAGATATTTGAGAAATTTAAATTGCATATTGTTAAGCACATCAAGATCTACTAAATATGTATAGGGTCAACGTTGTAGGACCTTTCCTTTGAGGAGTTATTGCCCTTAGAACATCAAAATTGAGCTTTTAAAAGCATTTCCTCATTACATTGAAAATGTTAACTCCTCTGACACTTAAAGTCAAATTGGAACCAAACTTGGTATTGTTGTTTATTAGCATTAGGTGTATAGAACTGATGTGGGGATTTTTGATTGGTTGTAAAACATGGCCGCTGTGGCTAAAAATAGAACATTGGGTTAAACTGCATTTTTTTTGCTAATAACTCAAAAAGGGTGACAGATTTTGGAATTTTAATTGAGATCAAAGTGATCAGCACCTTAAGATCTACCATATTGTCAGATGGTCCCCTTATTAAACTTATAACCCTCTAAATGTCAAATAGATTTTCCCTAATAGCCTTTACTTCAGGCACATATGTCAGGTGAGCGATTCAGGCTCCTGGGAGCCTCTTGTTCTATAAGTGGTCACTCATGCGGAAAATATAGGTCATAGCCAGCATCCAAAGCATGCATTGTGCTAAGCATGGTGCACCTACCATACAAATATGATTGATGTGGCACTTGTCAGTAAGTGGGAATAGTCTTTAACATTCTTCTGTTGGTGGTCATTCATGCAGAAATACAAATGACAACAAAGTTCCAGACAATAAATTTTGCTACGCCTGACGCGCGTTTCGTCTATTCAAGACTCATCAGAGGCGCTCTACCAAAAATATTGAAAATGCCAAACACTGTATGAATATGAAGAGCATAAAACAGTATAACCAAAATTACCAAACTGGGGAACCAAATTATTACATGTACTAAGATATTCAACCTATGTCTGGGGTAGGAAGAACCTTAGGGTTTAGACAATTTTGAAATTTAGACGGATAATTTAAAGCTTTGATGTATTCTCCAACTCAAAAGTGTTGGTGCCGGAGCGGGCTAACCTCGGGGAATTGAAACTCCACCAGCAGTGCTTAATATAGGTCAGATCCAGTATCCGAAGCATGCATTGTGCTTAGCATCACTAGGTGCACCTACCATGCCAATATGATTGATGTGGCATTTGTCAGTAAGTGTGAATCTGTAAATATGGGGATTTGGGACGGACAAACGGACCCGAACACTATATGCTGCTCTACTTTCGTAGATGGGGCATAAAAACAAAAAAATCTGGAATGAGAAGCATGGTTCAACTCGTGTTAAAGCTGTGTACCAAATTTCAAATTAATCTCTTCAGTAGAAGGTGAAAATCTATATAAAAAGTCTGTCCTGGACAGAAATACAGATGGACACGGTCATTGCAATATTGCTCACTCTCTTACTATTTGGGGTATAATTAAGGAAAGACTCATAGATAAAATGTTTTATTTTCATATACATATAACAACATTAATATTTACACTGCAGAACTTTGAACATGGAAATAAATTATGAATAGTTTACCTTCTTTTGCTACAAAGTATTCTTTTCAAGAATTGGAAAGACTCAATGACACAATAAATATGAAAAAGATTCTGATGTTAATTGTTTGACTACAATACAGTATATAGAACAGTAAAAACATGTTCTCTGAGTTATTAAGAATAAGACCCAGGGCTTTTTGGAGTTCCAGGTGATAGGTCCAACAAATGACACAGTAGGAATCAGTATAAATACTGGTGGTCCAGGACTTTTGAAAAATAAATTTTATAAGGGTCATGAATCAAAATTAGAAGGTCCTGAATCCCTGTTAATGGAAACTTTTCTTATATTGTTGGTTAAAGGACATTTTATTAAATGTTATTTGAATATTTTTTGTTTTCATATTTCCCAGAAGTTCATTTGCATAAGAAGGAATCGATGAACATTTTAACCATGAATGAACAACAAAAAACTAGCATAAAGAACAAAATAAAGTTCTACAAATATTTTTAAATGCTGACAACAATTAATTGCTTTAACTTAAACTCTACAGAACAGAATTGTTTATAGGATATGGACAGTTTGTACACCATGATAGATTAATAGGTGATATGCATAGGTCTTAAAGAAGGTTTTGTAACAAAGTAAAAGAGATAAAGCATATTTACAATAGTAAAATTTACATTGTTTGTTTGTATACAGTTTTTTGTTTTGTTTTGTTTTCTTTTTAAAGAATTTTGAAAATTCTTTCACAATGCGTCTTTTACCAAAATCATTTTCAGGATGTTTTACATATACATATACATCATCTGACAGTAAAAAACGAAAATATTTTTAAATTTCTTTAAATGTCGACTAAAATACTGTTATTTTTTGTTGTTTATAAAATATTCATGTCTGTATGCATTTGATGGAATATAACTGTATGTAGTTCATACATTCAATATTAATCTCAAGTATTTCATAGTTAGAAGCAGGTCCTAAGCATTGTAGTTTCTCAGCTGACTTCCTGATCATAAGAACTGAGTACACCATTCCTTTAAACAGTTGAAGCAGTCATTTTGTTGTTTAGAATTAGCTCCTGTTGTCTCCTTCAGCCAATCTTTAAACATATCTTCATCTTTTCGTAGAACTAAAAACTGTCCAAGTACAACATAGGCCTGTCAACAAAAATATTATACAAAATGTAGTGATATTTTTGTTTACATTCTAAATAATAATGTACAAATTATCAAACATTGAAGTTACACTATATTGGTATGTTGAAGATATCTTATTATACAAATACAAATAAATACAAATACTTTATTGGCACAAACACATCAATATTACATGGTTAAGGCCTAATTATACTAGTATGTGCTTACACTTAATTTATTAAATATAGACAGTGTTACTATCCTTATATAGAAAAGGTAAATTTAAAGCTATACTGGTATCATCAAGTTAAAAGCTATCATGAAATAATAACTGAAAGTGAATTGTTTTGTTTTATAGAAATTTGGTCAAACTTACACAGTCAAAGCCAGCATCTACTAGCCTAGCTCCTAATGTTTCACCGATACCAGCTAATTCTGTGACTGGTTTGTCACCCATCGGCTCCATCACAAAATTTCTGTGTTTCTGGGACGTAGAAGACATTGTTGATCTGTAAAAAAAAAACTAATCATTAACAATTAATTTGGGATGTAGACATATATATATAACATGTATAAACCAAATCATAAAAATATCAAATGGACCTATACCAACAAGCCACAGAACAACAGCTAAAATACTCGTCAATTTGTTTTTGACAAGGGATATTAAAAAGTTATACAAAATAATTTGCTATTATTAAAATGATTAGTCCAAAATAAAACTGGTCACTGTAGTAACAGTGTCCTAGCTAGACCAAAATAGAGGGGCGCTGCGCCCTGCCCCCTTTACAGTGTGCCCCTCTGCCTTCTATGGGCGCCCCTGTGTCCCTTTTTCTTCCCTTTGAATGTCTCCTGGGTCATTTAATTACAGCTGTCTGACCCAAGCCAATTAGTAAGTGTGACCGTATATGGCTTCATTATCTACCAAACATCCTGTCTAATTAATGGCCTCAGGTGAAAACTATAGGTAATTAACTATGATTAGTACCAAGCCATAACTGTCAATCAGTCTTATTTGTTAAATTTTACAAGATTTTAATCAATATTGATCAATCTTTTCATCCCGTCGGCAATGCTTGCACTTTGAATAAATGATGTGCAGAGTTATGCCCCTTTCAAAACTATATTTTTTCAGCAAACTTGAAACTTTATGATATAATTTACTTCAAATTCACCAATAGATTACTTAAAAGATTTCTCATTAAAATATATAAAGTTTAAGTATTATTTTGTATAAATATTTTTTATTTGTCATTTTGCTTTTATAGATTTACCATATTTGACAACATTTATTATTTTAGCCTGTCAAAATTGATGGCAAATTTCTTTAAACCAACACTCATTCAATGAAAAGAATGACTTCTTAGTTATAAGTCAATGAAGATAATGCATAAAAAATACAATGATCAAAGTAAAATTGAATGATTAGAGCTCTAATAATTTTTAAAGACAGAGCAAGATTTAAATATCAACATTATTAAGAAATCAATAACAGGAATTTAGATTTGATTATAAGTACTGTTTCCTAAAAAAAGACATTATACGTGTATATGCCCTTCATTAAGAAACGCGCGCTAAAGTGCCCTCTTCCTGCGCCCCTCTATTTTCAGATCCTAGCTAGAACACTGAGTAAGAATCACTTTTCTTTTACATGCAGGGCGGAGTCTCCCAAAAGCTTTATAATTGTTTAAAATTTTGTTAACATATGTTTCTTCTTTTCATTAAATCACTTACTGACAATAATTTATGTGTGCTGCCTGCTGGTTAAATCAATCTTTTCGGTTTTAAAGTTTGATATTGAATAAAAACTGAAAAAGTCAGTCTTTGACTCAATTATGTATTATTTCTGTCAGTCAGTCACTATTCAACATTAAATATAAAACTTTACAAGAAAACCATATAGGGCATGAAATGTAACCCTGTGTAACCAATGTAACCATTGTAACCCTATGTAACCTATTGTAACCCTATGTAACCAATGTAACCATTGTAACCTATTGTAACCAATGTAACCCTGTGTAACCCAATGTAACCCTATGTAACCAATGTAACCATTGTAACCCTGTGTAACCCTATGTAACCTATTGTAACCCTGTGTAACCCAATGCAACCCTATGTAACCAATGTAACCATTGTAACCTTGTGTAACCCAATGTAACCCTATGTAACCATTGTAACCTATTGTAACCCTTTGTAAGCAATGTAACCCTATGTAACCATTGTAACCTATTGTAACCCTTTGTAACCCTATGTAACCAATGTAACCATTGTAACCTATTGTAACCCAGTGTAACCCTATGTAACCAATGTAATCTATTGTAACCCTGTGTAACCCAATGTAACCCTACGTAACCAATGTTAGCATTTATTTTTTCTGTTGAGGATAACCTATCTCCCGTACATAAGGTTACATATTCTTGGCATAGTGTAACCAATGTAACCCCATGTAACCATTGACTTTATGGGGGTTACAAAACAAGAGCACCTGAATTTGGTGCACATTTTAGGACATATCTAAAGAAAACATAATAAATGTTTATTTTTACACTGACACGCAATAATCATATTACATAGTATGTATGATTCATTGTATCAAAGCAAAGCCAAAGTGAAACTGAAAGTTGATCATTTTAGTATTTAACATATTTTCCACTGCACGCAAATTTGCTAGTGTGCCTGTTTTAATTTCTTTGTAGTTTACCCGAATTTTTGTCCTTTCTGCTAGTTTATAAGCTTGTAAAAGAAGATTCCACAACGTTTGTTTAGTTTCTGAAAATTTGGCGCTTACGTCTGTTTTCTTTTTGTGCAAAACGCAAAATCGATCGAGATTTATCTCGATCATTTTATTCTTATCTCTATCTTCCTCCAGATTCGAACAACCGTTTGGGATTTTCTTAATAATAGCATAACACTATTAAAACACGGTCCTGGTTAATTTTTTCAGTGTTAAGCAGGAACGTATACGTTCATGTGTTAAGGAAAAAAAGTTTTATCATAGACTTGTGTAGAATAGAATAGATTACCGATGATGGGGCCTTGGAGCCAAATGGACAATGACATCAAATAAAAATCCTTTTTAAATAAGTGTTTCCACTATAAATATTTATCAAATATCGGCTAGCTAAGTCCTGACGTTTCGACAGGAATGCCTTAGATCCAATAGTTGATTGCTTATGTAATGTATCCAAAATGTTTATCATTGCTTATGTAATTTAGATCCAATGTTTCATGGTTAATGAAATAGATCCAATGGTTTATTGTCTATGTAATAGATCCATTAGTCCATTGCTAATGTTATATATCCATTGGCTTAAGATCAAATGGTTCATTGCTAATGTAAAGGGACAAATGATTAATAGCTTTTGTAATAGATCCAACTATCATTGGTAATGTAAAAGATCCTTTAGTTCATTGCTAATGTAATATATCCATTGGCTTATGGCTTAAGTAATATATCAAATGGTTCATTGCTAACGTAAAAGGACCAATGATTAATAGCTTTGTAATAGATCCAACTATCATTGGTAATGTAAAATATCCTTGACATTGCTAATGTAATACATCAAATAGTCGATCATTTGCTTATGTAAAAGATACAAATTTTCGTTGTTGCTCATGTAATTGATCCAATGGTCATTTTAAATGTAATAGACCTAATGGTTCATTGCTAATGTAATAGATCCAATGGTCATTGTTAATGTAATAGATCTAATGGTTCATTTGCTAATGTAATAGATCCAATGGTCATTGTTAATGTAATAGATCTAATGGTTCATTGCTAGTGTAATAGACCCAATGGTTCATTTCTAATGTTATAGACCCAATGGTTCATTGCTATTGTAATAGATCTAATGGTTGATTGCTAATGTAATAGATCTAATGGTTGATTGCTAATGTAATAGATCTAATGGTTCATTGCTAGTGTAATAGACCCAATGGTTCATTGCTATTGTAATAGATCAAATGGTTGATTGCTTATGTAATAGATCTAATGGTTCGTTGCTAGTGTAATAGACCCAATGGTTCACTGCTATTGTAATAGATCTAATGGTTGATTGCTAATGTAATAGATTTAATGGTTCATTGCTAATGTAATAGATCCAATGGTCATTGTTAATGTAATAGATCTAATGGTTCATTGCTAATGTAATAGATCCAATGGTCATTGTTAATGCAATAAATCTTATGGTTCATTGCCAATGTAATAGATATAATTTTTCATTGCTAATGTGATAGATCCAATGGTTCTAATGTAATAGATCCATTCGTTGTTGCTCATGTAATTGATCCAATGGTCATTCTAAATGTAATAGATCTAATGGTTTATTGCTAATGTAATAGATCCAATGGTCATTGTTAATGTAATAGATCTAATGGTCATTGCAAGTGCAATAGATCTATTAGTTCATTGCCAATGTAAAAAATCCAATGTTTCAATGCTAATGTTATAGATCCAATGGTTCTAATGTAATAGATCCATTCGTTGTTGCTCATGTAATTGATCCAATGGTAATTCTAAATTTAATAGACCCAAAGACTCATTGCTAATGTAATAGATTTAATGGTTCATTGCTAATGTAATGAGATCCAATGGTCATTGTTAATGTAATAGATCTGATGGTTCATTGCTAGTGTGATAGATCCAATGGTCATTGTTAATGTAATAGATCCAATGGTTATTGTTAATGTAATAGATCTAATGGCTCATTGCTAGTGCAATAGATCTAATGGTTCATTGCTAATGTAATAGATCCAATAGTCATTGTTAATGTAATAGATCTAATGGTTCATTGCTAATGCAATAGATCCAATGGTCATTGTTAATGTAATATATCCCATGGTTCTAATGTAATAGATCCAATGGTTCATTGCTAATGTAATAGATCCAATGGTCATTGTTTATGTAATAGATCCAATGGCCATTGTAAATGTAATGATATCCAATGGCCATTGTTGATGTTATATATCTAATGATTCATTGCTAATGCAATAGATCTAATGGTTCATTGCTAATTTTATAGATCCAATGGTCATTGTAAATGTAATAGATCTAATGGTTCATTGCTAATGCAATTTATCCATTCGTTATTGCTGATGTTATTGATCCGATGGTTCATTGCTGATGTAATAATTCCAATGCTTTATTGCAAATGTAATTAGTCCTATGATTAATTGCTAATGTAATAGATCAAATGGGCCATCGCTAATGTAATAGATCCAATGATCATTGTTAATGTAATAGACCCAATGGTTAAAAGATAATGAAATTGGTCTTATTATTTGTAATAAAAGTATAGATCCAATGATTCATAGCTAATCTAATAGATGCATTAGTTTAAGACTAATGTAACGTTTCCCTAATGGCCCATTACTGATGTAGTAAATCAAATAGTTCTTTGCTAATGTAATAGATCCATAGGTTTATGACTAGAGTAATAGATCGAATGGTTCATCGCTAAAGTAATAGATCCAATGGTTAAACGCTAATGTGATAGATCTAATGGTTCATGATCAGTGTAATAGATCCAATGTTTCATAGTTAAGGTAATAGATGTAATGGTTCATAGCTCATGAAATATATCGATCTGTTCATAACTTATCAGCAATGTAACATTGTATATCCATAGGTCATTGCTTATGTAATTGATTCATAGCTTATATAATATACCCAATAGTTCATAGGTAGTGTAATAGATCCAATGGTTCGTGATGAATGTAATAGATACAATGGTTCATGGCTAATGTAATAGATCCAATTGTTAATTGATCATGTAATAAATCCAATGTTTCATAGCTATTTTTATATTTTTTTGCAAAATAGACCCAATGGTTTATTGCTAATGTAATAGATCCAATGGTTCATGATTGTTGTATTAGATCCAATGTTTCATGATTGTTGTAATAGATCCAATGTTTCATAGCTTATGTAAAAGATCCATCAGTTCATGGCTAATGTAAAAGACCCAATGGTTCGTAAATAATGTAACATATCTAGTGGTTTATCGTTAATGAAATGGACCAAATGGTTCATAGCTAACATAATAGACCCATCGGTTCGTGGCTAACTTAATATATCTAATATTTCGGTTCTTATTTAACAGATTCGATGATTATTTGCTATTGTAAAACTAGATCCAATGTGCCGTTTAGCTAAGCTAAAAGATCAAATAACTGGATACTTATGCAATAATTCCAATGATTCATAGCTAATGTAATAGATCCATTGGATCGTGGCTAATGTTATATATCCAATAGTTTATTGCTAATGTAATAAATCCAATGGTTGATAGATAATGAAATTAGTCCATTGGTTCGTGATTAATGTAATAAACCCAATGGATCATAGCTAATGTAATAGATCCAATGGTTCATATCAAAAGTAATAGATCAATCACTCCGTGGCTTAAGTCATACATCCAATGGTTAGGTAATTATGTAATAGATCAAATGGTTGCCCAATGTAATGTATCCAATGTTTCATTGCTAATATAAAAGATCATATAAATAAAATAGATTCAATATATGTGCTAATGTAATAGATCCAATGGTGTATGGTTAAAGAATAGATCCAATTTTTCATAACTGACGTAATGAATCCAATGATTTATAGCTTGAGTAATAGACCCAATGGTCCATTGCTAGTGTAATAAACACAATGACTTAAATTACTACTGAAATAGGTCCAACAGTTCATTCTTATGTAATAGATATAAACACCCATTGCTCATTTTAAA
This sequence comes from Arcuatula senhousia, assembly GCA_963971305.1. Taxonomy (NCBI): domain Eukaryota; kingdom Metazoa; phylum Mollusca; class Bivalvia; order Mytilida; family Mytilidae; genus Arcuatula; species Arcuatula senhousia. The sequence goes on from OZ020304.1 coordinate 79,002,039, forward strand.
GATATCATGGTTTTTTGTTCATGTAAAAGATCCAAATGCTCATTGCTATTGTAATATATCCAATGGTTTACTAATTTACTAATGTTAAAAGATCTAAAAGTTAATTGTTGATGTAAAAGAAATGAATGTTCTTTGCTGGTGTAATAGATCCCATGGTTCACTGCTTATTAAAGTGATAGATCAAAAGTTCATTATTAATGTAATAGTTCCAATGGTGCATTGCTATGCAATAGACCCAATGGTATAGCTCCCGACAGTTCATTGCTTATGTAATAGATCTGGAGAATAGATCACACGTTTATTTGCTATTGTCATAGATCCAAAGTGGCATTTCTTATGTAATAGATCTGGTGATTACCTTGTGCAATAGATCACTTGCTAAAGTAAAAGAATAGTTCAAGCGTTTATTTGCTATTGTTATATATCAAAAGGTGCATTGCTTATGTAATAGATCTGGTGATTTCCTTGTGCAATAGATCATTTGCTTAAGTAAAATAATAGATCAAACGTTTATTTGCTATTGTAATAGATCCAAAGGTGCATTTCTTATGTATTAGATCCAAAGTTTATTACTAATGTAATTTTTGTAATAGATCATTAAGTTTTAGACAATCTGATTAAAATCAGATCTATTAAATGCTCCCTACTGTCACTGCATTGGGTTTTAGAGGACATCAATTAGATCCTGATTTCATTATTAAATGTAGGTCCATAGGTTTCAGAGGACTTTGAACATCAGCCTTTTGCAAATTCTATATTTCTTTGAAGTTTCAAACTAAAAAGCACTGCTAAATAAAATACACACAGCCCCTGTACATCTGAATAAAAACTGTGCTGTGTGACCACTATCTCAAAATTCATTACCTACACGTTCCTGGGATATGTCAATAGCATTAACCTACATGTTACTATGACAAGGACATAATATTGAAAGGGTGAAAAGGGAGGTAAATGATACAACATAGAACTTCAATAATTTTATTGTCCACGTATCAAATCTGACTTGACAATGTTTATAGACAATATGTATATGGTGTATTTACAATCTGTAAGTATCACAGTTGATAAAAATACAATTAAAATCTAGATTATATATTACTTCATGTTAGATTTCATATATTGTAACAAGATATAAGGTACTGCTATAAATCACAAGTATTTGAGTCTTATTTCATATACAGAATGCATTTTCCCCGTTCAAAAATAAAGAAGAACATGGGTGACCTCCGTTCTGAATGGACAATGACCTAATCTACAAATAATAGTGTACATTTGGAACAACCTAGGGTGCATATCACATCAATGACAATCATCAGGTTCTACCCCAAAAGTACAACTTTTTTCCTAATTAGGTTTCCCTGGGTTTTAATTTTGAGTGCTAGCATTCAATTTAAACAAGAGTAAATTTTTTTATTTCTTATTAAAAGCAACTTTATGTTATATGGTTTCTTGAGGAACAAGTGCTAAGCTACTACTGGGGCATATGCTTACCAAGTTTCATCAACCTAGGACCTATAGGTCTTGAGATATGGAGGTGCTCATAAAACTTTTCCAAAAAGTTAACGCCGCTGCCAGTAAAGTAACACCTACATCCCGCTCTGCTTTGCAGGCTAGACAAAAAATGATCCACTACAATTATTCATACATGTAGCATAACCATATACATTTTTTTATATACTTTTAACATATATTAACCAAACACCTGTCTACATGTTTTAGAAAGGTTTCACTGTATCAACAGTAAATCACATGATACATGTACAAAAAATTTCTTAAGATAATAACCTTGAGTCAAATACCTGTGAAAAGAATTACTGAAAGCAATTATCTTAGTCTAAATTATCATTAATGTATATGAAAAACTGAGAAAATAATTTCCTTTTACAGATATTAATAAGACATTCTTGTTCAACTAATTGATGTAATGAAAAATATAAGCAACAATTGCATGGTTTACTATAACATAAATAAAATCATTTGAAATAAAATTAATATGCATGAGGTAAAAATTTAAATGCTGAATCTACTGGTAGTAACGTTTTGCACTGATCTTGTAAAACTAGTATTGCACTTTGAAAAAGTTGGATCATATATTAATAATTCTACCTTTATATTTCTTATTAAAAGCAACTTAATGTTATATGGTTTCTTGAGGAACAAGTTTCCTAACACGTACAAATCTTGACAGTAAAAGATAAATATCTTAAATAAATCTTCTATAGGTTCTATAGTTAATATAGCATTGAATGTAAATAAGATAAAGCCAAGCTGAGCTAATGATAAGCTTTCTTATTCAATACACTCATATTGAACTAGCTGACATGATTCTTTGAAAACTTTTAGATGTCAATAATCCTTTTCTATGGTAAAAATCAAAAGGTTTAATGCATAAGATCTACATATGGTTATTGGAATGATATCATACCCTGAAATGTTTTTAACAGTATTAAATCACAATGTCACAAACGGCCCTAAAATTCAAATTCGAGACCGCTACAAAATAGTGCTGCTAGAATGGTCATAAGACTCTATACTTTATAAAATGTCATAAATTGTGCATGAATTGTTTAATCTTGTGAACAACAGAGACCTTAAAAGTAAGTGAATTTGTTAAAAAATCGCTATTTTTGAAATATTTAGCCTCTTTTTCTGTAAAAAATGATGAATATAATGTTGGTTGCATATTCTGACCAAAATTATTTTTTGGTTAAAATATTCACTTTTAAGTAATAAATTAATAAACAAAAATCTATGTTGGTCAGAGCATGCGGCCACTTTTGATTTTGGCACAATGGTGGTGAAAAGGGTTGAAAAATCGACAAAAATGAAGATTTTTCTAATTTTTCTAATATTTAGGGTGTCATCAAAGAAAACAGCACAATTTTATCATTAGAAAACTATTATATTTGTTAAATATAGGTATTCTGTGAGTTATTTCCAAAGCATTCATCTAGATTTCTTAGACATGAAAAATCAGCCCAATTACAGGGCCAATTATGGGCCATTGTGAACATACTCCTTTGTTTGTCTTGTCTAATTGAGAAGTAGGATGATATGTGAAATTGGTGTGCCTAAATCAAAATCCTTTTACAACTGGTCATTTTTTTGGGAATCAGCCACTAAATTTACAAACAAATCACCTTCAATTAGTTTTGTGTATAAACAAGGCTAGGCTTATGACAGTTTTTGGAAAACCTTTCCATAAATGGGAAAAGTCTTTTTATGATCCATTTGCAATCACAATTATAGCTATTTTCAAGGTGTTCATTGCATGTTAAAGAAACCAGTGCTGATAATAAACCGACAAAAAGCATAAGGGCTATTCCAGAAATAAATGTATGGGGGGATCGGAAGACACTTTTTTTATATACACACCATGCATAAAATTTTTTTTGTTTTCTCTCTTTATGTTGCATTTGAGAAATATATAAAAATACCACCACCCATACAATTTTAATTATAGTGCCGTCCGACCCCCTCCCCCATACAATTAATTCTGGAATAGCCCTAATATACATTCTTATTATTAAGTAGGGAAATGTGTTAGCACGAAATATATGCATTAATTGTTAGAAAGGAGGTATCAATTATTTTCTATCAATTAATTTCAATCAACACATTACAATTGCACTTTCTATTCCCCTGCCCCCCATTATAACTCTTATAAATAAACAAAACAAGGCTGTATATTCCTTTCTGTACACAAACATCATAAGATTTTAATAATTTATTGTATCAGTGATTATTAACAATAACAAAATATAACATTGATATGTCTTTCAATAACAGGTTAACGGCTCAATGATTGTTCACACATGACAATCCTGTACAATTTGAGCAACTACCGGTATTAACAGGAACAGTAAAACTTATACATAATATTTTACAAATACACCATAAGCACCAAGAAAAATACATAAGATCTATTAAAAGCATCAAAGATTCTGTATAAATAAAACTGAGACATGCAAATTACATGGGACCAATTATTGACAATAAATAAATTCATTATATGCAACATAATGAAGGTGTTTGCAAAACATTTACCTGAATACGAGTAGTGATTAAGTTTTAATTGTTTATTATCTGTATTGAATCATTTTTATTTCCAAAAAAAAGTTGTGAAATTGGAAAGCACTTGCTAAAAATATGTTAGAGATTTGTAAAAATATCATGCATATTTGAAAAATATGAATCAATAACAAGAAATGCAACTAATAAAGGATTGCACCTTAAAAACTGTTGACTAATATATAACCTGCATGTAAGTATAATGGATTCAAGCACTATCTATCTGCTCTAAATCACACGTTATATTTATTTCATGTTAAAACAAAAATGCACATGAAAAAACAAATTCTAACATTATGATAGAATATTACATAAATGTAAATGCAATCAGTTCCTTCTGTAATGATAAATTAGGTGTTTATTTTGCTACATTGAAAATTGAAATGTAATATACATAATTAAGCTAAAAATCTGTATCCACAATAAAAAGATCAATTAACTTCCCCCGTAGAAAGAGATGTGGGAATTACACATTTTGACAAGACCAATATGTAGGCAAAATTCATATCATAAAAATTTAATTATGCATCTGAATACAAACCATACTAAAACTGCAAAAAATTATCAGATCTTTTCATAGCTAATTTCTAGTGTAAAAAGTAAAATTAATGTGCCAAAAAGTTTTTAAAAAATTATCTCTTGTTTTCATTTGTTATAGGTTTGTCGAGACAAAAATAAAATAAATTGTAGTTTTTTTGTGTAAGAACATCATACAATATGTGGAAATACTACATTCAAAATTTATAAAAATCAACTACAATTAACATCACAGATCATAAATGTTCAGAAAAGACAAGTTTTGTACTTAATAGGGAAGCGTTAGGACTTATCAACACCCTAGAAGGGCTAGTTGGTGATGTTGGACTGGATAAGTCTCCTCCATCGCTGGTCGGACTTTTAATGTAGGTTGTCACAGCTCGTCGTGGGAGCTGTATCTTTAATTTGTCTTGTGTGGCAGATTTTACACGTATACCTAAAAATATAAAATTCAAAATTCTGACAACTGTCGAATATATATGATATTAATACTCCAGAATACATTTTTATGGCTTTAAAGCAACACATAATTTTTTATAAAGATTATTTTAAAAATATATATACTAGTATAACCTAATTGAAAGCATTAGTTCATGCAAGCATTAAATTGTAAAATTACTGTCCTTATATCATATGAATTAATACAACAGTATTTGGTTTTGTTTTTAGATTTAAGTACATTGTACATGTATTTAACATTCCTAAACCTAAATGTAAATCACTGGCAAATTTTCATATAAACAATAAGTTCAAGGTCATTGGTCTTTTATCAGCACATGTATAACAAAAATTCATTTCACTACGTAGATGTTTAATCCATGCTAAAATACCAAACGTACAAAGTTTCATGAAGATCCGGTCTTCAAGAATTTGGGATACCAAGGATAATCTCCTGAAGCAAACAAGAAGACCAAAAATCATTAACATTTGAATAAAACTGCAATATTCATAAACTAAAAATAGGGCATGTAATGGGACATTAAATGATACCCCGCCACGTTATAATATCAAAAGTTCATAAAATTTGATTACAAAGTTGCCCATCTCGAAAACTGTTTTTCGGATCATGCTGGAAATTGAACTTGACCTGTATTTTATTGTACTCAATAGCTGTACAAAATATCAATTGAATCCCATGACGTGTTTTCAAGTTATTGGTCGGAAACTCAAAATTTCATAAAAAATTGATTTTTCAAAGTGGCCTATCTCGAAAACTATTTTTTGGATCATGCTGGAAATCGAACTTGACCTGTATTTTATTGTACTAAACAGCTGTGCAAAATATCATTCAAATCCTTTAACGCGTTTTCAAGTTATTGGTCGGAAACTCAAAATTTCATGAAATTTGATTTTTCAAAGTGGCCTATCTCGAAAACTACTTTTTGGATCATGCTGGAAATCGAACTTGACCTGTATTTTATTGTACTTAACAGCTGTGCAAAATATCATTCAAATCCTTTGACGCGTTTTCAAGTTATTGGTCGGAAACCTTCGGGGGACGGACAGACGGACGGACGGACGGACAGACACCGAAAAAAAAATGAGGGTATAATATAATACCCTGCCACTTCGTGTGGCGGGGTATAAAAACGGCAATAAAATCTATACAAATGGTTCCTAGCCTAATGGTTAAACATTTAATTCAAATGAAAATATTATACAAGTTTCTGACATTTTTTTTATATTTTCTTGATTTCTCAAGATCAAATCCTAGTATAATATTTTCAAATATAAATAAACTTAGGTTTTCTCATGAATTTATTAAACAAGCTTTTGAGATTCTAAGAATAATACATTGGCTGTGTAGAAAGGTTTGAATATCCAAATTATTGTAAATGAGAATCTACTTTTTAATTTCTTTTAATACTAGTATTAAATTCCAAAGCCAGGATTCATTTTTTTCTTTGAACATCTTTTTGAGCGCAGTCAAAAATTTGAAATATTTTATAACTTAATTTTTATTGTACATGTAACAGCTTTTTCATTAATAAATTCATGGCTATACTATATAAATATAAAATGTAAAATTAATAAAGGTTAGTTTAATAATAATATGGGTAATACTAAACAGATATTAATCATCTTTCATGCATCTCCAAATCACCAACTAGTTTTAATAAGTTTAATTATTTTTTTCTGTCATTGATATTTTTTATGCCACTATTGGTTGTTGAAAAATATAGGATTTAAGTTCATGCATTATTTTCAATAACTCAAGATAAAATCTAATGTCAAATTTAAGTGCAGAAATATATTAATAAATATATATTTACCATTTTTAAGCTTAATTAACTCAATTACTAATAAAGGTGCTTGAAAGGTCTTAATCAATAAAAACAATGAGACAATCTTAAAGAAACACCAAACAATTTCAATAAATTATAGCTGTGTATTTTCAAGAAAGTTTTTAAGGACAAAAAATAAACTTCATCAATTTTTTTCTTGCTGAACAGAAATGGTTAAATAGCTGGATTTGATTGGCTGAGAGTTAGTTGGTGACGTGTGAAGATGGTTGGACTTACGTTACAATGCTGTGGTCTGACTGAACAAATCAGTTACTGTTATCCCTGTAGTAAATGTATAATACTTGCCGTGCTTTTAATGTATACAACATCAAAACAAAAGTCCAACTAAACATAAACATTTTGAAGAAAACAGAACAGAATGACTGAAAAAAATATGAATAGACCTTAAGAAACAAACATTGAAATATTGACAAATTAATGTACATGTATAAGGAGAATAGTTATTCTGCAGTTTTAGTACTGTTAATAAATTAAATATTGTTTTGTTTGGGACCACTACATCTAAACATGCATATAACATACACAAACTAAAATTTCTTAAAACGACATCCACACTTCCCCCATCTCGGTCAATAACACATAATGAAACAATAATATGACACTATTAAAGTATGTATGCAAGATGCCAGGGTTCAACTAAAAGCTACAAAATTACCGAACACTGGAAATCAAGCTCATGAAATAAAGCTGTAAACAAAAACAACAACACATTCCTGACAATTAGCTCACCTCTTCCCCATCGGAGAGCAGTTCTAATTATATAGCATTAAAATTCTGTAAAGTAAAATCTTGATTGTGGAGAAGGTTTAAAACACACCCAGAATATTGTCAAGCTTGTTCAAGAGTAAATACCAGTAAGGTAAACTTACATAGAAAACCTAACCAGTTTAAAAATGAACTTCATTAGAAATCTAAATATGACCCAAAAAATATTTTAAAGAAAAAACATCATTTTACATGAGTACATACAACCTTCTAGTATTAGACAAAAGGCAAAGGGGATGATTTTAATCCTGGACTGATAAATGATGAACTAAAAATGTCAAGGTTAGACACACTTCAAAATAGTTTTAAAACAGCAGAAATAGTAGTTTAAATACAAAGTTGAATATGGGTTAAAATTCAAGAGCAGAAAGAGATTAGGCCAAAATATTTCATACAGCCTAAACACAGAAAAAGCTGACAGAAAGAGTCATCTACAAAAAGCTGCTTAGTTTATTAAGCTCTATAACTTACTATTCGATTTGCGTCTGTCAAACTTCATGGTTTTTACCCTTCTAGCTATCGTCTTCCTGGCATGTAGAGAATTCTTCACAATCACTGGTTTATCTGAATCTATGGCAGCTTCCGTTGCTAAGTCTTCAAAGAATTCTGAAGTGATAGCAACAGGGTCAGATGAAGGTTAGAATTCAACGAGTATTAGTCCAAAAGACATGATACCCCACCTTTGAACTTTGAAACGTAGTATCAGCCTGAAGGACTGATGGATGAATGGACCCAAACAACACATGCCCCTCTACTTTCATAGGTGGGGCATACAAATATCTTATTTCTTCTGCATGTGCATCTTATCATCTTTAATTGTTGCATCAAGTTATATTTGTTAACTTTTTTAACACAGTAATTGTTTAAACTCTATATACCAGTAGGTTTACCACAATGTCTTATGTATAGAATCTGTGATGCTGCCTTTGAGACACATGTACAAATATTTAGCTTTGGTAAAGAGGTCCAGAAACTTTGTCATATGTACAAATATTTAGCTTTGGTAAAGAGGTCCAGAAACTTTGTCATATGGGTCTTTACTGCTTTAGTTAATGTCATAAGTGTTTAAACATACATGTATGAGTAAAGGAACAGGACCTTGGAGGTTTTAAAGAGTTTGTAGATTTATTTTTAGATTTTAATGTTGGATTTCATTATCCCCGCGCTAGCGAAAGCGGGGGGATAATGTTTTACTGTTCGATGTATGTTAGATATTGCGTTAATGTCCGGGATAATCTCTGTAACCACTGGGAGTAGAAAGATGAAATTTAATCATTGATTGCATTGTGGGTGGGGACTGTGCCGAAGGTTTCAGAATTTTGATATGGCCCCTTGGGGCTGGGCTGCATAGGTAGCCGAAGGGCACATTATTCCTTCGTCACACAACTCCTCCCAGGTTATTTGGAATACCGAACTGAAACTTGGCTCAGTAGTTGCACTATGGATGTAGATTCTGCCGAAGGTTTCAGAATTTTGATATGGCCCCTAGGGGCTGGGCTGCCTAGGTAGCCTAAGGGCACATTATTCCTTTGTCACGCAACTCCTCCCAGGTTATTTGGAATGCCGATCTGAAACTTGGCTCAGAAGTTGTACTATGCATGTAGATTCTGCCAAAGGTTTTGGAATTTTGATATGGCCCCCAGGGGCTGGGCTGAATAGGTAGCCTAAGGGCACATTATTCCTTCTTCACGCAGCTCCTCCCAGGTTATTTAGAATACGGAACTGAAACTTGGCTCAGTAGTTGCACTATGGATGTAGATTCTGCCGAAGGTTTCGTAATTTTTATAATGTGCTCTTAGGGGATGGGCTGCATAGATAGCCTAAGGGCACATTCCTTCCTCATGCATAATTCTTTACATTACTATCACTCCTACTGCCAGGGAGAAGTCTCATATTAATATATATACATTTGATAGTATTAGTAATGCTCATTATAGTGATAGTTTATTTCTTTCAATTATTTGCCCTTATACTATCAAACACCAGAGTAGCGCGGGGATATGCAGCGTGGCTGCTTCGACTAGTTTCATATTATTTTTAAGAAACAACTAAATTTTTAAGTTGTTTTTCTTTAAAACTAAGATTAGTTATAATTAGAAATTACTTTTAAGATTTTTCACATTAATTTTCATTTCTTCTTTAACATCATGCTCTATGTTAGGAGTCTGGAATGTAACTGCCGTGTCTAAACAATCCAACGATTTGTTGGCATTACGTAGCTTCTTTTCTGCCGCCAGTCTGGCCATCACTTCCTCCTACAAAGAAAGAAATTCTGTATCTCAGACTTGTAAAAAAAATAACTGATCTCTAAGACATCTATATACATGTATTGTATAAAACATATCATCATATCTAAATAATATGAACAATGTTTGAAGTTAACAAGAGTTAACACTAAAGTATGTCTCCTCTGCTGGCACCATGGGAATACCTACTTATTCAACTATACATTTATTAATTCTTGACATTTTTCTGTGGTCCAACTAAAATGATTCTAGATATCATAGTCACTGAGAAACAGACTTAACATAAAAGACTGAAGCAAAAAAAAACAATATTAAACTAGTCTTTTTTCTGGAATAGCCCTAAGTTCACAGAGTCACTGGAGCGTGAAAATGGGGTCAGGGTCACACTGCATGGTGACAGTTGTGTAGACCGTAACCTCAACTGTCTGTATACCAAAGATCAGATGCCAAGCTATTATACTTTTCAAGAAATTCATTTTCCAAAAAAGTCTTACAAAGAAGTTTTCAGCCTGAAAAAAGATCTAAATTCACAGAGTCACTGGAGCCTGAAAATGGGGTCAGGGTCACCTGGAATGGTGACCGTTGCGTAGACAATAACCTGAACTGTCTGTATACTAAATATCAGATGCCTAGCTATTATACTTTTCATGTAATTCATTTTCCACAAAAGTCTTACAAAGAAGTTTTCAGCCTGAAAAAAGATCTAAGTTCAGAGTCACTGGAGCGTGAAAATGGGGTCAGGGTCATACGGCGTGGTGACAGTTGCGTAGACCATAACCTGAACTGTCTGTATACCAAATATCAGATGCTTAACTATTATACTTTTCAAGTAATTCATTTTCCACAAAAGTCTTACCAAAAAGTTTATGACGCCGCTGCAGCCGCCGGAAAGTAATACCTATGTCTTGCTTCCGCGACTATTCGTTCCAGGCGAGACAAAAATTACTGCGTTAACACAAGAAAAGTTATCAAATAGATATTACATGTACTACATGTAAATAGTGAACAATTTGGTATAATACAAATTTTGGCATATTTTAGTGGATAACTGATAACTTGTCAAAATAAATTTCTTTTTTTTCATTAAGCAATTCAATGTGTAAAGTTTCAATTTATCTACAAAAGTATTGCATTATTTTGTGAAACTTATTATGTGTAAATTGCCAAATTTCACGCTCACCAAATTGACCTGCTTTATAATATTATCTTATACCTTTAATTCTGCCTCTGTCATCTCTTTCTGAGTTTTGAGGTCCCTGATAGTTTCCTTGAGTTCGTTAGCTTGATCACAGATTGCTTTCTTTTCTTCCTCCAGTTGTTGAATGATACATTCATTACTTTGTAATCTGTAATTTTTCAAATAAACAAATAATGTAAAAACATGTTCACTGAGGAAACCCCAGTTTCTGATCAAACATTGGGAAAAATCAAACTCCAATTATCTACCCTGAATGATTCTTAAAAAAAAGATGGACAGACAAAAAGACAGATATCTATCGTAAGTTAAACCTCTCAACATGTATGTCTATTTTAAGCATTAGTGGTTTTGGCTGCTAGATATTTTCAATGGTTTAATTAAAACAGCTTTTTTCCACATGTTTCATCTTATACATTCACTACTCTATGCACCTGCCTCCATGTTTTCTATTCTATGACATTTGCTTTATTTATTGTTTAAATAGAATGCTCAAGGGATTGTGTTTGAAATGCAAAATAAGCAAAGATATATATTCTACTACAACTCAATAGAAATGATGTATTATCTACTGTAAACTAACTTTTCTTCTGCTACAGATTTATCATTTAATAAATTCTGTGTATCATCTTCAATCTGTTTCAATGCAATCTTGAGTTCTTCTTTAGTGTGTGATAAATCTTCAAACTCTCTGTTGATCATGTTCTCTTTTTCTTGGAGTTCTTTTAAGACACGATCTTTCTCTTTTGATAATCTCTATAAAGTAACCTTGTATTAATACATTGAATAGTAACATTATCTGGTTATTTTAAATAATTTGTTTCTTATAGCTTTTAATAGTACATTGTAATTTCCTACACATTAAATCTCACTCACTTTCAATTTTCCATTTGTTTATAAAAATACTTTAGCATCATTTTTACATTAGCAAAATCATAGACTTGAGAGGAACTACAGTGCTGACTGTTTTTCATTTCCTGATTTTGGAATAGCCATAGTTTATGTAGGCTAAGACATACACACTAACTCCAGATCATATTTCTCTCTATCTGAGCTTTTTTAATTGTGAAAGTATTTGAGAAGTTGAGAGGTTCCCAATTTCTGTGACTATTAAATAATTATATTAAATGAATCATTTATATAACACCTGTAGTTGTGTATCCTTCTCTTGAAGTGTATTTGATAATTCTACACTGTCTGTTTCCAAAGTTCTCATACTATCTATAGTGTTCTCAAGCTCACTAGAAGACAAAATAAGTGAAATAAGCCCCAAAAGCAAGCAGGAAGTAGATTGCTAATGTGTTTCTTTACAAATAAAATTTATAAGGGAAAAGTTTTAATACTATAGTTACATGTAACCCTGAACAACTCTTATATCTCACTACAGATAGGTAACGTTATAGGTAAATAAAACTTTCTCTTTCTTAATTTGAATTGTCTTTCAATTGAGTTCAATGACTGATGGATATTATAGCTTACTCTTTAATTTGTTCGTAATCTTTAATCAGATCATCTTGATATTGTTCTAGTTTAGCTTTCTCTTTAGCCAGTGCTTCATTTAACTGTTCCAATTCCTGTAAACAAATGCATGAATCTTATGATATCCGCTGAAATGAATGTTGTTCAATAATATATTTCGAGAACACTTTCAAATATATACAGGTGAGTATTAAAAGTTCAAAAATATGTTCAAAATTTCCATTTTTTTTTTAAATCTTATGCATTATATTTTAGTTGTTTTTTTTAGATATATTCATATTTTTTTTAATTTTAACACATGATAGAACGGTTTTCCCAAATCATATTTTGATCATCCCAATTAATACAAATCACTGACACAGGCTTCTCGTTTCACATGAGAAAATGCAGAAGATACATGTCATCTCGTATATTGAAACTTTTTAATGCAATACACAACAAACATGGTTTTCTCAAAATCGTTACCTCTGTTCTCTGTTTCTCATCAGACAGAGCCGTCATCTCTGATTGAAGTTTATCTGAAAAATAAGAAAATATCATTACACCATATGAAATATTTGCAGGAAGTAAATTTTCTTGCTATCTGTATCATAAAGTGAGTAAAATAAATTTTTCAGTTTTATTTTTGCAGTTTGTGAATGAAAAGCAATTATGCATTTCAATAGACAGATACTCTTGAGATTTTTGTCAACCCACAAAAATAAGCGATTGTATGAATCCCTAAAACCTCAAATATCAATGAAAAATATTTGATCATTTAGCATTACTTTAGATTAAAATGTGCTTTGTTACCAAAGTATTCCTGTTTTTGTTTTGCCATTTGAAGTCCTTGGTCTTCTAACTGTTTAATCATATTGTCCATTAAATGAGCATTTTTCCAGGTTCTGAAAGGTAAAAATAATCAATCATTTTTTATCATTCAAACTCGGATAAGATGGAATTCTCTACAAAACTATTCAATATGTAAAATATTTTTTCTTTCTGTGGGACGTAAACCTACTGGTCAGACATGCTAAAAAGTTGCTCTTTATTGGGTGTAAATTGTACTGACCTCAATGAATTGATGCAAACACAACAAATTTTCCTTCTAAGATCTTTTTCTGTTTCATAAAACTTACATTCTCTGAGATTTTTCTAGTTGGTCCATCCATTTACTTCTATCATAATTACTCTCTGTACCCAACAAAAATGTCATCTACAAATACATACTTTAAATGCAATATTACAATACATGTAATTACTTACCATACATCTGATTTAGGCTATAATTTTTCTATAAGATATCACATTATCATTCATGAGAAAAATATATAAAAAGATACTGTATCTAACATTGATATGTATTGACGGATACTTACAATGTAACCTACTGTGTATTTGCTAAGGTCATGTAGGTATGACCCTTTTAAAACCTATTGCCTATTTATTAGTATACTTTACAATGGGTTCACATAAATTTTTACTCTTAAATGTATTTAGTGTCTTTTATAAATTCTAAAAGATGTAAGTTAAAGGGTATAATTAACATGATTAAGGTTGTACTTTTTACCATTTAAAACTCATTCATTTTACTAAATTCATTGCAATGGAACCTTAAATGACATACATTCATGTCTGCACTGTAGATTGTGAAGGCTGAATACTGGCTCTCATTGTTATCTTCACGGATCACAGATTCACCAAGGGGGATAAATCCCTAAAAATTTAGAAATTAATAATTCACTTTATAATATACACACAAACATCATTCTTTTTAAATATTCTTTACCACAATTTTTTAATCACAAATACAAACATACATTAAAACCCATCATGGACATGACTTATATCAATGGGTGATCCAAGGAAGGGATATATTATAAAACAGTTTTCATTGGATTCTACTGACCTAGAACCCCTTTCAAATCCTTCATTCTATCAACAAATGTGGACCCCATCCCTTTCAAAAGTTTCTGGATTTTCCCTACTCTAGCTTCATTTTTGTATGTATTCTAAGAAAAATTTCTTACTTTTGGATGAATACTCAAGTATTTTCGTTTTTCCATTTCTTTTCTTTCTTGTTCTGTATAGTAGAACAGGTAGCCATCCTTGACCACAAAAAATCTGGAATAAAATATAAAATATACATATCTGCAAAATCTCAATTTCAAAGTGAACATAATATTCATTTATCATTTTTAATCACTATTTTCTCCTAAATGTTTTACTGTGTATTTCAATCAATTAATCTATCAAAAATATTGTAGAAATGTACATTTATTCTTATTCTGTAAGTGATTGATTATTATAAACCCTGTATATGTAACAAATTATTATTAGAAAGGGTGCTTTAATTAAGAAATATACATTGTCTTTGCTTGTCTAGTCAATCATCCAGGTGGATTTGTTAGTTGTATTACCATGATTACAATAAGCTAAATTATACCACGATCATAAAAAAAACTATAATCAATTCATGACCGGTAGCCGTGTCTTTTTTATTTGTTATCATGACAATCAAGAAAAATAAAGCGATTTTATTTCACATTTGATGTAGATTTCTATTTAATTTGACTCCATAGATAATCTACATGCCCATCTTTTTATTCAATTAAATGTTATATTTACTACCACTTTAAGTGTTCCAGGTAAACTAATGTAATATTACCTGGGGGTGTAAATACAAACATGATCAAATTACGAACTGATTTACCTTTTAGACCATTTATTAGATGCATGCCCAAATGGCTTTTTGTATAGGAATCCACAGAATTGAGAATGACTTGACCAGTCTAGCGCCACTGATGAGCGATTGTTTGACATGTTATTATTTGTATTGTGCACATTACTTCCTTGTTTTGAATATAAACATCCTGTAAAACATCCCATTCCAATGTTACTCGGACTTTTCCCTTTGCATCCTTCCTTGTTCAGCGCGTAATTACCTCCCTTGAACAATTTTTTTACACTTATCACGTGACAGGTGTCAAAAACTTGTCACATTACATGAAAATGGCACTCTCCTGTTTTCAAATAATTTTAATGATTGGGATGCTTGTGACTGGTAGCATCAATACATTGAGTAAAAAAGCACAAAATGATTGCAAGTGAGTGTATTTTTTTTAATAGTTTTAATTAAATAAAGATTAAAAGTGCTTTTCTAGTAAGCAGTACAGAATGCACTGCAGGGAATTATAAAGATGGTATTCAGGGTAGGGTAGATCAAGGGTAAGATTTATTTAACGTCGGTGAGTACACATCAATGATGTGTACACAAGTCAAACAATTAACATAAGCTCTGAAGAGCTTTTGACCGACGGCAAGCTTAACGACTGTTTGGCTGATATGAGGCCCTTGCATGGTCGCCAGGCTTGTGTGGGAGGAAAGCCTGATATTCCAAGCTGGAAAATCGGTGAAACCCACAAGCAACGGTAGGTGCCTGGAAACCTTGACACGTGTGGGGCTCGAACCCACAGAGGTGTCGACCTGTGATTTAAAGTCCAGTGCCTTAACCACTTGGTCACCGCCAATTATTGATCTAATTCCTTGACTAATGTATAACTGATCATGAAAGATCACGGGGATTACAGAATTGGGACAGCTAGAGACAGGGAGCAAGAGTTGAAAACCCATAGTGTCTGCCCCCCAATTGGAGGCACATTTTAATATAAATATTATAATGATAACTTCATAATGAAATTCAGATTGCCAGGATATCCATTATGATAAAACCATACTACAATCGCTGATTCCTAGGGTTATATATCAATCATTATCCACTGCATTTACTATTATGTATAATAATGTATGTATGTATTTTTTTTTTCCAGAGTAAAAGGTTATCCAGATAAGAATCATAACAACACAAGTACAGTACATGAATTTGATCATCCATGGTTTCAGACCTTGATTATGTTCTTTGGTATTGTAAGATTAATGTTAGACATGTTTATACAGGTATATACAATGACCATAATTGTACACCTGAGACATGGTATAAATAGCAACAAAATTCACCTTTCCAAAGCTTGCCATATTATCAATATTTAATTCTAGCTATTTCAAAGCAAAAAAATAGAAATGATTTGTCATATTGAAATAATATAAACTCATGAACATATAATTATCAATTCAAATTTCCTATAAACTGTAAAATAGATATGAAGTTAGAGTATATGACTTGAAATCCGTAGAACAACAACAATTTTTCAAATCTGCATAAAACACTCTTATAAAAGTTGTAAATTGAAGAACTTGAAAGGATACAGAATCAAACTGATTTTCAATTGATATTCTTTTTAGGTGAGATGATATGTTTGGGTGGTTATTGTATTGTCAGGAAAAAAGAACGAGATAAACTCAGACAAGAGGTAAATTTTCTTACATAATAACTGGAATACTGTGAGTAAGGTCACAAAAGTAATATTGAATTATATTTTGAAAGAAAAAATATTATCAGAAGCTGAGCAATGAATTTCTACATGCACATCATGTAAAGTTTCATCAAAATCAAAGGGGAAAATTTTATAATTTAGTCAACATTTGTAAATCAACAACAGGTGCACAATTAGGAAAATAAAATTTGTTTTAAACATAATCTATATAAAAAGTACAAATGTATTTTTTTCTTCTTCAGTATTTAGAGCAGAATAAAGACTTAAGAGAAGTTCCTCCCCAACCAAGGTAGACACCACCAAGGGCTGTCAAGTTTTAATGTACCATACATATGGGATTTGCCAAAAAAATCAAAAGATCAAAGGAAAGAATTGAAAGTTTAAAGAAATATGCCGCTGAATTGGGGGCCAGATGCATGAGTCGCTCACGAGTCATATGAAACTTGACAGGTCTTTCAAAGCCACTTTAAAAAGAAAATGTTATTATTCCTTGTGCCCACACTGTTAGTTTCTAATATTCCTATGTCAACTGCATCCCTGTAAGAAATATATACAAGCAAGCTTCCGTTTTGGTTAACAGAATATATATTCAAACAAGCTTACTTATTTGTTAACAGAATATATCTATTTTTAAGTTCTCAAAGAAACAAAGAGGCACCAATTTCGAGTGTCAAAAGTCTGAAAGGGCAACAATGAAACCGGTAAACACGAACAAGAACAGCACGAAGAAACACAAAACACAAGATCAACCGAATGGAAATCAACAACATCATCATACCATTATATCATCAAATTATACCAGAAATATGTATACCTAACACAGTGACCTGTATCTTTTACAGTTTTGTCTAAAATCTTACTGTATAACAAAATAAGATGATGTAACATATGATACAAAGTTTATGACTTGATTCAATTTGTTTTGCAGGATAGTACAGTTTGTGATTGCTTTCCCAACCTTGTGTGATTTGATTGGAACTTCAGTTGCAGGTATAATAGGATCTTGGGTTGGTGGGGATGTACATGAAAAAAAAACATTGAAAAAATATGAAACATGTTCAGCAAGTAATAAAACTTTTTAACAGTGCTGTAAAAGCATGAAAACAGTACATCAAAACAGAAATGTTATGGAAATAACAAGGTCCCAAAATGTTGCAGGGAAATATAATCCTTTACCCGCTAAGTAACTTGCTTATGTTAAATGTTCAAAAATATCAGAGGAACAATCATGTATTTTAAATACCCTTGCTTTTTAAAAAAGTTTTTTTTTTCTCACAGGTAAATTGCTTACATTTATTATTTCTCTGCTTCAGGTATAGGACTTGTTTATGTTGATGCATCAGTATGGCAAATGTTACGAGGCTCCATAATTATTTTTGCTGGAATTTTATCTGTAAGTTGTTAAAAATTTCACAGTTAGATTATCTTTTAGGTAGGAAGATCTTAACAGCTAAATAATGTTAGAATTATAGGTAAGAATTGAAAAATTTATTTAAGTTAAAAATGGAAGGATTTCCATAAACAGGAAGTGTGTGGCTTACAAACTTAAAATTCAATCTCACGATAAGAAAATTTCACAAAAATATTTCCAGGAAATTTAAAGTTATTGAATTTTATTGCAGAAAATATTTCTAAAGAGGAATTTGCGAATGGTTCATTGGAGTGGAATGCTTGTGACAATGTTAGGCCTAGTTTTAGTCGGATGTTCCAGTGTATTCAAAGCAAATCATTCATCAGCAGGGGCTAAAAATATATTAGGTTTGTTAAAAGTATGTAAATAAATAAGATATACATGTAGGTTTTATATATAGAAAAGAAAGATGTATGGAGAAAATCATGTGTGCATTCACAAGTGACGAGTACATACTAGTCTTGCAAAAAATTCTAACAAATACTATCAATACTAGCATTCTGAAAGTTTTGCAAAACAATACATTGTCCCATACCGGCCAAATATTTCAAAGTCTAAACCAGAGGCAGTGGTGTAGCATCAAGCTTCTGACACCAATGTTCATGGTCCTTGTCAGGAGTAAAAATTTCATGAACCAATTTTCCTACTCTCGACACTTTGCAATAGATGGTCCCAAAAATTCTAGCCCTTCTGAAGGCACCAAAAAGGGTGTCTTATGTATGGGGAGAGCAGTACCCAAGTGCACATTAAAGACCCATTTGTTGAGCTTGATAAGAGTATGCTCAATGTGGCAGCTCCAAAGTCCACACTGGCAAACTGCAAAACTAGAGAAGGATTTATAGAAGCATTAAGGGGATACGTTACTTTAAAAACGACGTTATCGATAAAATTTACCTGTGAAACAGAAAAACGTCCATTTTCGATTTGAAACGCAACGTCAATTTTACTTGAAAAGCGTTGAACTTTAACGCTATTGTTTATCTTTGATGTAAATTCTTGAAAAAAGATGATCCATGACCTATGACAAAATATATATCGTTGTTTAGAAAAAGATTTGGACTTGCTTGTGTTAGTTTTTGGTTGAAATGTAATGAAAAAGAAATGTTTTAATCAATGGAGAATAACAAAATTTTGAAAATATTTGATCTTTTCCCATTACTTCTATACAAATTTCCCGCCAAAAACGAAAATTTCAAATTGAAATAACTTGAAAAATCGATCCATGACCCCCTATTTCAAATGAATATTTCAATGTGTCATGGTATTACCATTATTTATGCAAATTTGTTTTGAAAAGTAAGATGGTCGACCAAAGTAACGTAGCCCCTTAAGTCTGTTTATCAGGGACAAAGATAAGTCCAAAGGGCCATAATTAGGAAGTAGAATGAAACGTAAACTTGATCTGTAACTTATCATGATAGACTTACATACAAATTTTTTTTTCAATATCTGTAAGTGTAGAAAACTAGAAAATTTAGTGGAAGTTCAAAGGGCCATAACTCCCATGTGCACAACTAAACATACACTTGATCTGTAACTCATATACTATTTAATGTATACATTTTATACTATTTATGACTATCTGGATTACAGGTATAATATTGATTCTGGCCAGCCAGATTGTGAGTGCTAGTCAGATGGTCATTGAGGAAATGTTCCTAAAAAAGAGAAGTTTACATCCATTACAGGTAATAATAGTTACCATAGAATTTAATTAAATTTTAAAGTATTTGTAGCTTAAAATCATAATCTGTATTTCCTTGTTCCTTTTCATTACATATTGTATCAACTGTGGAGCTTTCTTATTCTGTTTTAGAAGTATATATGCAATGAATAGCAAATCTACTTATGTATTACAATAATAAAGAACATAAGAAGACACACTTTTGATTTAGCAGCTGTGATAGATAGGGGCTCTTACATGTATTTTAATCTTTTTATTTGTAGGTGGTGGGTATGGAAGGCAGCTTTGGAGCTTTTATCATGATAGTGGTATGTTTGTGTGTTAGCTATGCATGTATCATGAAAGAAATTCTGTGAGAACCATTAAAAATAGCTTATTTAAAATTATAGCCTTTCTCCTCATGCTTTCATTTTGAACTTAATACAGTAACTTATTATCTTTTGGCCAAATGAAAGAACCTTAATGAGCACGCTCACATACCCCACGCGTCCACATTATGGACAGAGATTATCTATTTTGAGTTAGGACTAAAAAAGACAGAGTTGATGTCTTTCAAGGTCGGCTCGTTAAACAGGAAGTAAAAGAGTGACAGACCTGAAAATGTATCCCACCATATGGGACTCCTAAAGCTACGTACAAAGTATCAAAAGACTAAGATTAATAGTTGCTGAGAAATCTGTGACGAAAATTTTCAACCCTGAAAATTTAGTGAAAAAAATCAAAGTCGGCTCGTTAAACAGGAAGTAGTTAATCAACAGATCTAAAACATATCCCACAATATGGTGTACTTCTTGCATACCAAGTTTCTTTAATTTCTGTTCGGAGTTGAGTTCACAAACTGTAATCATGATTTTCTGCAAATTTCCAAAAGTCCAAAAGGCCATAACTCCCACAAAAATTTGCTAATTAAAAATTCCTGGTAAAATGCTCAACTACATATGGTGTACTTCTTGTATACCAAGTTTCGTTAAATTCTTTTCAGTAGTTTAAGAGGAGTTGTGTTCACAAACTTTAATTACATTAAAACATCGAAATACTTCTACATGCTTTTACCAGTGCTACCATCAATAATGAGATGAGATTTTACTTTGATATAGGCAGTGCTACCGGCAATGTATTTTATTCCTGGTTCTGATGTAAACAACAGTTATGAGAACAGTTTAGACGCCCTGTACCAGATATCTAACGAGCCCCGTCTTCTAGTCTTCTGTCTGCTATATCTAACATCTATAGCTTTCTATAACTACTTTGGTCTGGCAGTGACTAAATCATTAACAGGTGAACTAACTACTTCTTATTCAATTCTTATTTCTAAAAATAGCATGAAACAATTTTTTTTTTAAATCTTTTATTATAACATTTTTGAAAGTTTATAGCCGAGTGTGAAATGCAAAGAATCAGGTTGTCAAATGAACAGCAGAATAACTATTTTCAAGGTAACACTCATAAAACAACTAGATGCACCTACCATACCAATTTGGTTGCTGTAGCACTTGTTAGTAAGCAGGAATGGTCCATGTGGAAAATATAGGTCATATCAAGCATCCGAAGTATGCATTGTGCTTAGCATCAATAACCAATATGATTGATGTGGCACTGGTCAGTAAGCAGGAATTTGAGATATATGAATGAACAGACATACGGATGAATGGACCTGAACACTATATGCCCCCTCTACTTTCGTAGGCCGGCATAAAAACACTGTCAGTACTATAGTTGAATTATATTGGTGCTCTTCTTAGTAATAAGGTATGGACCTAAACCATTCTTCTGTAAGAAGTGGATGCCTACCCTGATGCTTGGAGTATCACATAAGCCCGCCTCACTTTCTTGAGGTGAGCTTAAATCTGTCAAATTAAAAATTGGCTGCATTTCTTTAAACAGGAAGTTGGTTTACAACAAAATTGTAATCAAATCCCATGATATGGGACACTATGCTGATGCTTTATCAAGAGGCTGTAATAAGCAGTTGTTAATACAAAAATGTTTAGCTGTCTGCCTGCCAACATCCACCATTTTATAACCTATGAATATTTACTTAATGAAATCTGGTAAAAAATATATCTATATTTCATAAAATTAGAAAAAGCAGAGCTAGGTTAAGTAGAGGTAAGCTGTTTTACAATCTTCCATTTTATTCCATGCTTTTTTGTTAAAGAATATTATCTAAAATCTATCAAAGATTATGTCAATCTTGGGAGCTATACATTCGGACATTTTTTTTCTTTTTCAGCTGTCCACAGAACTCTAATAGATGCCTGCAGGACAATTTTAGTGTGGGTTATAGATCTACTAATTTATTATGCTTTTGACAAGGTAATGATATTTGTTACTATTCCCTAATACCTTGAAATTCTTATGACATGTATTTCAATTCAAACCTTTAGAATGCCCAGATTTCTTTCCTTGCGCTGCCAATTGTCTGTATCCTCAGTTCTAGTTTAACTTCCCTTTTCAATTGTTTTTGGTTATGAGTTATTTTTTCATATTTTTAAAAACAATTTCTGAGTAACTAATTTACAGAAATTCAGAGGATTTCAATGTATATTTACAACAATGAGGTAAATCCTTTTAGCTTTGTTGACTGGAGTTGAATGTAAATAAAGTAACCAATTATTACTTTTTTCAGAATTTTGGAGAACCATTTGATAAAGATTATGGATTATTACAAGGTAAAGAATAGCATGGCTTATGGCACCCTTCCTGGCAATAGTTGTGACCTTTGACCTATTGACCTTATAACCCATAGGCACCTTTCTCAACTCAAACTAATATGTGCAAGTTTCATGAAATTTTATCAAAGCCCTCAAAGGTTATGTGTTTGACAGATGGATGTAAAGCTAAATTCTACACTCTCTCACTTTGGCAGAAAAGCAGGAACAAGAAACAAGAAAGTCAACCTCTTTTATGATCTCCAATGATCACTGGCTATATCAATATAATTTTTTTTGGTATTCAGAAATCAGGATTATTGCCAATACGACCAAAAATGAGCAATAATACTACTACTGTTTTCAATGATTCCAATACAGAGGTTTATGTCCATGATACCTTCTTCATAGTTAAGTGTTCCTTCCATTAAGACATCTTTACTCTATGGACAATGATTAGTCAGGTTTTGTACCACAAATAAACATTTTGACACACCAACTCTGTTTCATTCCATTTCAGTTGATGGTTTCCTTTTTCTACTGATTGGGACAGCCTTATACAATGAACTGGTTGAAGTCCCTTGTATCCCTTGTCTCAGGAAACCAGTTCAACAAATGGAAGCAGTAGTCAGTGACCATGGTAACATACAAGATGGCAGCGATACAGATGATGAAATAAGACCATTGATACAGAACAGAAGAAAGAAGTAAATCTGAGATCGTTTTAGATCAGTGTAAATGTTGATAAATATGGGTCTTTATTGAGTAAATTAACAAACATTTGAGTGAGCCCACTAATTATTGACTGTGATATACTCAATATGTTATTTTGTTTCTATTCTTTTACATTACATCCATTAAATCATTAATTTTTTTCCATGTCAATATCATATTTTTGTATTCAAGATATAAAGATTATAGTTGAGTATTTACATGCAACTGTGATCAACTGTATATGGAAACTATTTATACAAATAAATTCTAAAAATTAAGATGCGTTTAATTTTGTTTATACCAGATCAACTAATGCATTCAACAAACGTCATCTTTAAATGAGCAGTTGATGAGTTTTTGTCATGAGTTATAATTGTGCAAAACTTCATGAAAATTTAGTGTACATTTTAAATTGAGGTGTGTGATTTAGAATTTAATTAAGAATTCTTTCCATTATTCACAATAATTGAAAATTATAATGGTTTGATTTTTTATTCCCCTGACACAAACATGTGAACATTTTTGGATGAGTTTATCATGTGAGTTGCTCTGTCTGTTCCTACGACTTCACTGAGTTTCTGAGCATCGTATTGTGAGTACAACACCGTACAAGTAGAATTTTCCTGATGTGTCTCTAATAACATGTTACATAGTTCACTGTAGAAATGTGGATACAACGGCAGTTCATAGAACACAATGTGTCGAATTCCTCGTAATTTAAACCTAAAATAAAAAATTGTATATAGGGATAATGGTAAGGTTACCAAAGCAACAACAATCAAGTTTACAAATCCAATCCTACTTTCCATTTAAGTCCAATTATCTCCCCTGAAAGGGGTTCTTGATGCACAATTGTAAGTTATTGAGTGTTTGTACTTTACAGAACATGTTGACAAAATTGATCCATCATATAATATAGGCCAACCAGGTTTTATAGCACCTATTGTTCCTCTTCATTCTTCTGATTATTACAGTAATATATAAACATTTTCTAAAATTATAAGCACTAATAAATGGACGCTGTAATAGTTGAACCCTAAAAATCTTGCCTATTTTACTTTAATGTTTATTTTGTGATTTTGTGTCCATGAATATACACTCCATATCCCTCCATTTTTAGTGTGTCTTAAGTTATAAGAAGCACACTAGAGTATAAACATGTACTTTACTTATAAGACTTTACCTTCTATAGAAATGTATTCTCTCTGTGTATAATAGAAAGTGAGCAGTTTTGTGATAGAACAAGTTTCTGGCTCTGGATACCTCTTTGTCCTTTGTATATCTACAATAGATTAATTTTTTGTCATACATTTTTAGGATAAATATATCTTCATTCTCATTGTTTTTAAATAGTTCCTTTTTTGTTCCTACCTGTGGTAGAAGAATTTGGCCTATGATTATCAGAATTAGTTTTAGGATAATTCTTTCCACTTCCTGAAACTTACACATATAAGCTAATGAGGTTAGGACTTCTATTGATATTGGTTTCAGAGGTAAAGGTCATATGTGTGGAAATGTTTGGCATACAAATGGCTTTCAAAATCTTTTTTTAAACCTTAATAGAATTTCATGAAACTTGTGAGGTACAAAATAGCAGAATTATACAGTGAATTGTTGACTCTAAATAACTTACTCGCTGATATACACAAAACTTAAATCTTCCTTGACAAAATAGTTTCTCAGCCGAACATAATCAAAATAGGAAGGAACATAGATTAAAGTCTGTGACAGAACAGGGTCCTTGTGTGTTGGTAAAATCTGAAAAGTAAAATGGAACATAGATATAAGTCTGTGAAAGAACAGGGTCCTTGAACAGCAAATCATTTGACACCCAAAACATGAAGAATCACATTAGTACAAAATTAGCAACACATACCAGTACTTATGTTGGAACAAGAGTAAACTAAGGTGTTACTAAAAAAGCAGTTCCTGTTTGTTGCAACATACTTGCTTCTAGACCATTCATAGGCATTGTATTTATATAAGATTTTATAAAATTTCTACTACAGGTTTGACTTTAATATCTTTTTAGTGAGAAACTTGGTTTGATGTCCAAAACTTAAATTAAACCCCGAACTTCTGATAATAATAAATGTCACCATTTTATTTTCTTAAAAGTTTAACAACAAACATTACCTTTTTAACAAAGAAGTTAAATCTGTCATCTGCTAAATTGCTGTAACTATTGCAACTTATCTTGTGAAAGACCTGCAATAATAAAATCCTTGAAATAAAAACTTGTAGCTTAGAATTTACATGTGATAAGACAGATTTAATGAACTTTTTATGTCAAGTTATTGTAATATTAAATATTTCTAAAGGTTGTGTATTAAAGTGCAATTTTCACTCATTAAAGCACATTTGTTCTGGTAGTCTCAGTCCCTCTTGTTTTGAACTTTTTATGGATTTGATTATTACTGAGTGTTATAGATTATCAATAGGTTGGTGTTATTGTTTTTTTGTCAAGAGGGGGTCTTTCTTTAAAATTTTTAGGATTGGTTTTGAATGGCATGCATTATATTTCTGATCTAGGGCCTATTGCAAAACAGCGAGTAGTGACCAGTGGTTACATTGAAGGGTGATGGCTGTTTGCCATTGCAGATTTTTTTATATGTAGGTTGTGGTGTACACTTATTCCACACCTCATTATCTTCTAGTATTGCAATAAGAAGTGTAAAAGTATCATAAGGGTCTGTTGATTTTAAGAATTGATTTGATTTGAACCAAATCGTATTACCATACATATATTACAATGAGAAGTATTATAAATGTGTGTGCTTTGATTGGAGGTCTTCACAGCATTACCTAAGGTGACCAGGGTTAATAATGGCTTTATTACGTACAGACCTGGAGAAAATAAGCAAGTCTTAGTTTTTCTTACCTGAGGTAACTGTGTGACCACCTGTGATATGGTACCCTTTGTTTCTCTCCGATGTACTGTTATTTTACCACTGCTGTCTTTTTTAGTTAAGGATATAGTTGAATGTGTGAGTTTGTTATTACTTCTGATTTGTTTTCTCCTATCAATATATCACTTCTTGTAGTTATAATAGTTGAAATCGATGACATGGCCCTACTATTATAAATGTTTAGTACTTTATTTTATTTTTAGCTTTTACAATGCCAATGGTAACAAGGCCATCGGAAAGGGGTGTGTTGGGTGCTATTGCACCCCCTTCTGCCAATAATATAATGAAAAACCCTCTATGCACTAAAACCTTCCAAACTTGGTCAAATATAAGAATTTTTTTTAGCGTACATTTAATTTATATCTTAAATTATAACCACAATTTCACTAAAAGGATACTGAGACAATGTTTGTTGAATAATGACACCAGCTGAGGAGCACTCACTGAACTAAAGATCATTGTCTGTCTGTAATATTTATTCCTGAAAATAAATAGATATTTCAATTATGAATTATGTTTAATTCTATTCAAACTTAATGTTCAAAGAAATGGGTTATTCAGTTAACTATAAATTGATATATTATAGGCTGAATAATTGTCCATATGGTTTTTAACAGGGTTTGGTGGGCAACAAAGTGATTCTGAAAAAAATAATCAATCTAATTTAATGCAAACATTTCTAGAACTATTTAGAATTCTTACCATCCATTTAATGCCCACATCCTAGCTCTAGAGAAGTCTGTTCCATGTGATTCTTTGGGTTGTAAATGTAGATGTTTCATTATGTGCTAAAAGTGAATATAATGCAATGACAAAATACAGCTCTAAATGTCGGAAATCTTGCAATTTTATGTTTAGGTCAACTAAAAAGTAAATATTTTAAAGGTTATATTACTCTATTTTATTGACTGGGTTGGTCACGGGTCAATTATTTCGGGACTCTTCGTTTAAATCTTACCTAAAAGACTGAGATATTTAAGCTCCCCCCAACCTTGTGAATAAAATAGAGTAATAACAGAATTTTTAACCAAACATCAAAGATTTGCTTTACTAATTAAAGAATCATTTTTGTAATAAAAAAATATTTAATTGAGAATGAAGAAGTGGGTCAACATTTTTTCATATTCATTATATCTTGGTCATTTATTTCATCTTAATAGTGTTACAGGTTGATTTTTTTTCCATTTCATTGGTGCATTTCATTTCATTGTTATGTATTGTATATTGATATATAGTTTCTGAACAGAGTAAATTTTATCATTCTTCTGTACAACAATTGCCAACATAATGTTAAATCTTTAAGAGGCTGTCCATGTAGAAATCAGGCAAAAGCCTACAGAATCTAGCACATTAAAGAATTGATTCTATATAAAATATATCTAAGTTATCTCTTCAAAAAACCAAAGATCTGCATTTGTTTTGGGGAATGGATGTTAACCTGATGTGAAATGAATGATTTTTTTTTAAAACAAAATTTGTCACGTCCCAGCTATTGCCTGGGTTTTGCTTGGACAGCCTCAAAATAATTTTCTTTCACAATACCATTTTTGAACACAAAAATTATATCAAATTTTGTTCACTTACCAAAACATGATCCCAGTTCTGCATCAGTAAGACATCGGCCTGGTCTAGTATCAACATCTCTATAGAATTCAGAAAGTCATAGTCTCTTTCTTTGTCTCTGAAAAAATACACATACAGTACCGAAAATTCAATGATAGACAAACATTTTGAAAATCTACTAAGATTAAGACTGACGCTGGACTATATGAAAAAACTTTGCAAGAAATTAAAATATTTGAATCAGTACCTAATTGCTACCTATGAATGAAAGATTTTAACTTCATGACTTTATCAAAAATAGGTGGACAGCATTGTGAAACATCTTAATTTTAAACATTTGTATCAATTAAAACCATATTAGTGTCAGGATACAAGAACTTGCAAAAGCTGAATCACCAAGGAGCAGGAAAGCAAAATAGATGTTTAAACAAAAAGCAAATACCCTTCAGATCCAATAATGGTCCTTAGACCTAATGGTGAAGTTATAAGGATATCTGCTGCATAAAACTGTGTGTATAATTTAAGAGTTTTCTTAGCCACACCAAGCCCTATTCTGAAATGGTCATCAGTGCTGCCTGTAAAAGTTGCCTCATAGTCCTCTATAATATAAAAAAACATCATTAAAACTTAGTTGTATTGATTTGATATCTAGAGAAACTTGTGTACATAAACCAAACTTTCATTGATTTCTTGAGTTCAATTTTGTTCATTTCAAAATCTATTCAAATATTTCCTCAAAGGAATTATGCATAGACAGGTTACTCTGTAAAAATAATAGATTTAAAACTTTTCTTTGAGGTTACACTGTAAAAATAATAGATTTAAACTTGTCTTTGATCATTTCAGTAAAAGATTACCTTTTATGGCTTATATTAACATGTCAACGTATAATTTTTCAAGACCTATGATTCTGAAAAATCAGTTTAAATTCAAAAGTAATTGGGTTCCTGACAAAAACTTTCAGGACATATAATTTCTTGTTTATAACTCAATATTAAAAAACCTGGTTTAAGTCCTTTCTTCTGGTCTGAGTTGTCTTCTTGAAACTCTTCGTAAAATCTGGCTTTACTGCTCACCATACCCTGAACAATATCATATGAACATTTAATTAAAGAACAGCACAGTTATGATCATAAGAGGAACACATTATATTAAAGTAATTAACTGGTGATATTTGAGTGAGTTCTTGACCTTATAAATTTCCTAGGGGCTAAACATTTTGTGCAACAAGTATTTATTGTGCACATTGCCCGTAAACATTTTTTCTTAAATTCTTTAAGTCATGCATATGGAACTTTACAGCAGAGGAAATTCTTTTTATAGCTAATCTTTTCTCTATTTTTTCTATATTTAAGTTAATTTATCATCATAACAAAAACTTGTAATACATTTTTTTTATATTTCAGTTAATTAATTGTAATATTGACAACTCATCACTGTAAATCATACCTTTTCCCCAGATTTTATTAAATTAATCGTAATATTGACAACTCATACACTGTAAATCATACCTTTTCTCCAGATTTCAGTAAACTTATCATAATATTGACCACTCGTAATGCTGACTCTCTGAATGGTAACAACATCAACACTTTAGGCCTTGTCAGTCCTTGGTCTCTGTATTCTCTAAAAAAAATAAAGTTCAAAAAATCATTATAGAAGACATTCTTAGACATGGTATTCTTGCTATAAATATGATATTTTGTAGAAATAGATCAGGTGATCTTAGATGATGATAAACTGGTACACGATGATAAGAGGAACCTAACCAACTTAGAAAATTTGCAATAAAAGATCCCATTACTACATACTTTAGATTCGTTCATTTTCATAGGCACCAATTATGTGGTTTGAAAAACAAGAGGCTCCCAGGAGCCTGAATCACTCACCTGGTCTTGAGTCAACCCTATACATTTTAGGGGCCATAACCACTATCAGGGGTTATCTGACAACTTTGACCCTATGAAAACTTTTGTAGAGCTAAATGAACTGAACATTTCAGCAAGCAACAGCTTCTCTCTATTTGCTATAGTTTTCATTCACTAAGCCAAAAACATCAAAAAAGTTATTTTAGGGGCCGTAACCCCTATAAGGGGTCATCTGACAACTTTGACCCTATGAAGACTTTTGTAGAGCCAAATGAACTGAACATTTAAGCAGGCAACAGCTTTTCTCTATCTGCTATAGTTTTCATTCTATAGGCCAAAAACATGAAAAACCTTCATTTTACGGGGCGTTACCCCTATAAGGGATCATCTGACAACTTTGATCCTATGAATACTTTTGTAGAGCTTAATGAGCTGAACATTTAGGCAAGCAACAGCTTCTCTCTATCTGCTATAGTTTTCATTCCATAGGCCAAAAAAATGAAAAATCGTTATTTTAGGGGCTGTTACCCCTATAAGGAGTCATCTGACAACTTTGACCCTATGGAGACTTTTGTAGAGCTAAATGAGCTGAACATTTAAGCAAGCAACAACTTTTCTCTATCTGTAATAGTTTTCATTCTATAGGCCAAAAACATGAAAAAAGCTATTTTTCACCTTTAAGGGGGCCATAACTCCTATAAGGGGTCATCTGACAACTTCGACTCAATGGAGACTTTTGTAGAGCTTTTGATGCTGAAGCAGCAATGTGGCATCAGATTTCATCTATCTCTTATACTTTTTGATTTACAAGCCAAAGACAGTAGTCTGACCCCCCTGGTCTATTTTTAGTAACAGAGGCCATGTTGTTTGGACGGCGGTCACCATTTGTGCAATCTTGGTAGAGGACATCCCATAGATGAAGTGTGCAAAGTTTCAAAGCAATTGCTTCAGTCGTTTCAGAGGAAAAGATTTTCAAAGAAAAGTTAACGACGGACGACGAGGACGGACGCCAAGTGATGGCAATAGCTCACATAGACCTTCGGTCCAGGTGAGCTAAAAAAAGGTTCAGTTTGTGGATTCTTTAATTCACGGTTTCTGAAGTGTGCAGCATACAGATAGATAAATGTAAAATTTCCTTTTTGTGGGCTATCAAATTCAAAGGTCACCCCATTGGTACCTCTGCTTCTTTCAAGGCCACCCTTGAAAAAGTAAGGAAACCACAGTTCTTGGTTTGTATTAACTTTAATAACCAGACTTACTTGTCTTCATTACCTTTGACCTTTAACTTAGCATTGTGAGCTAACACCTGCTTCCTCGTTCTGTAACAAATATTAAACAGTATTCAATGATTTCCTATCTCAAAAAAATATCAACTACGTGCCAACGAAAATGTTATAATTTTTACATTTTTGCATTCATGTGGATATAAAGAAATCATTTGGAAAACAGAAAGAGATATGTAGTTTGTTTACTTTCATAATTGTATCATCAATATACCTTTTTTATCTACAAAAGGTATATTGTATTCATGTCACTTTATATAGGCCTTAACCATCTATCCTAGTTGAGTTTGAGCTTATGAAATATTATTATTATTATTACAAAGGATAATTTTTTTTCTTTCAATATTCTTCTTAAATTGCATTCTATAAGGAACATCTTTGTTTTCCAGACTCCCTATTTAAATATTTAAAAAACATCTTACTTGAGGACATGATTTAAGGCATGTAGGCAGTACATTAATCTGATGTGTTCACCTGACTCAGGGGTTCTACAAGGGTAGTACAAATCCTACAAAAATCAATAAAATGTGACTCCTATCACATTTGGCACATATTTGGTGGAATTTTTAAATTTTTTTGCTGCAAATGTTGTCCTTATTATGTTTAACGGAATAAAGAAGGAATGTGTCCATGGGACACGGATGCCCCCGCTAGGCCAACAACAGGAAAGTCGCTTAGGACATACAGTTTGTCATACTGAACAATCCTAAAAAGTTTCAAATCATTCTCATGTACGGTTCCTGAGAAAAGCTTAACAGAAATTTTCAAAGTCATGTTCACATATTTTCACATCGGCCTAAGTCCCAAACAGGAAGTAGATGTCCGACAGGTCTCAAAATCGCTTAGGAAGTATAGTTTGTCATACTGAACAATCCTACCATGTTTCAAATCATTCTCATGTATGGTTCCTGAGAAAAACTTGACGAAAATTTTCTGATCATATTCACATATTTTCACATTGGCCTAAGTCCCAAACAGAAAATAGGTGTCCGACAGGTCTCAAAATCCCTTAGGACGTATAGTTTGTCATACTGAACCATCCTACCAAGTTTCAAATCATTCTCATGTATGGTTCCTGAGAAAAACTTGACGGAAATTTTCATAGTCATGTTCACATATTTTCACATTGGCCTAAGTCCCAAACAGAAAGTAGATGTCAGACAGGTCTCAAAATGGCTAAGGACATATAGTTTGTCATACTGAACCATCCTACCAAGTTTCAAATCATTCTCATGTACGGTTCCTGAGAAAAGCTTGAAATTCATACCGACAGACGGACATGAGTAAAACTTAATGCCCCCCCGACATGTCGTCGCGGGGGCATAAAAATAACATGTAGGTTGGACTTGTGACTTCAGAGAAATAAGTTAAAAACCCAAAGGTAACCCTTATGTTGGAAGAACAGACAAATGATCAAAAGGTCAGACAAAATAAACAAGTATAATTACTGAATCATAACCAAGACTGAGTGATGCAATTCCTTATTTACTTTTCCATCTGATGTATTTCCATTATGTCAAGTTAAATTTAAGTCCATCCTACAGATTAGTAGGAATAGCACTAACAAGACTATATAGGGAAAAAAATAAAGTTCAATTATCTCCCCTGATTGATATCTTAAAACAATGAAATTCTGGGATATAATGGTTGATAACAAGAGTTGACACTAAAGTATGTCTCGCCTGTCAGCACCATCACAGAACTCATTGGAGGTCTAGCTGGGCCATCAGAAAAGTTAAGGTCAAGGTCATGTGACAGGTGACAAAATTCCATTTAACCATCACAAAAATGTCTAAGTTTGTTCTAGATACCATAGTTATTGAGAACAATGAAAAAAGACCAACATTCACTAAGTCATTCAACCATGAAAATGGGGTCAAGGTCACATTACATGGTGACATCAGCATAATCCCAAAATATCATTTGTCTAGCTATAATATTATACCTTTCACCTAACTCATTTTCCACCCAAAAATCATCTACATTCACAAAGTCAATGAACCGTGAAAATGGGGTCAGGGTCACACAACATGTTGTCAGTTGTGTAGATCGAAACCCCAAATGTCTGTATACCAAATATCAGATGCCTATCTATTATACTTTTCACTTAATTCATTTTCCACAAAAGTCTTACAAAGAGGTTTTTTGGCCCAAATCATCTAAGTCCACAGAGTCACTGAACCAAGAAAATGGGGTCAGGGTCAAATGGCATGGCACTAGTTGCATAGATCATAACCCGAAGTGTCTGTATACCAGATATCAGATGCCTAGCTATTATATTTTTCACTTATTTCATTTTCCACAAAAGTCTTACAAAGGGTTTTTTGGCCCAAAAACATCAAAGTTCAAAGAGTCACTTAACCATGAAATTGGGGTCAGGGTCAAAAGGCATGGTGCCAGTTGCGTAGACCATAACCCCAACTGTCTGTATACCAAATATCAGATGCCTAGCTATTATACTTTTCTTGTAATTCATTTTCCACAAAAGTCTTACAAAAAAGTTTATGCCGTCATCGCTGAAAAGTAATACATATGTCTCACTTTCAGTGACTTTAAGTCATAGGCGATACAAAAACCATTTTTATTCCATTGAGACAGAATTTCTTTGTTTTTGCCTTTGTTTTAGATTGATTTTCTATTAGCTTAATTGCTTTTTAGACATTACATTACTTACCTGGTATTGGTTTATGATTTTCATAACCATCAGCTGTAAAGGACTTAATGCTTCTGAAAATAGAATAGACGACTCTTTATCTAAACTCAATCTATAATAAATATCTGTCTTAAAATATAACTTGATCTGAGAAAAAACAAGCATTCTGAGAGTATTGCAAAACAATACTAAGTCCCCTACCCGCCTCATATTTCATTCACTGGAAACAATTTGTCAAACGAATGAATACCTAAACTTGATCAGTTTATTATCAA
Source organism: Arcuatula senhousia (assembly GCA_963971305.1). Classification (NCBI taxonomy): domain Eukaryota; kingdom Metazoa; phylum Mollusca; class Bivalvia; order Mytilida; family Mytilidae; genus Arcuatula; species Arcuatula senhousia. Next base: position 79,036,022 of record OZ020304.1, read on the forward strand.
CAAGGAACAATAAAAAAGTTTAGAAAAGAAAATTGCAATAGATTTTCAAACTTCAAAGGGCCATATCTCCCATAAAAATTTGTGGACCGGCACGAAACTTACACTTGGTCCATAACTTATCATGGTAAACTCACATACCAAAAATCAGTTCATTATCTATAAGCATTTAGAAAAAAAGTGCGGAAAACTGGTATTTTAGTGAATTTTCAAAGTTCAAAGGGCCATAACTCCCATAAAAAATTGTGGACTGACACGAAACTCAAACTTGATCTGTAACTCATCAAGGTAAACTCACATACCAAAAATCAGTTCATTATCTATAAGCGTTTAGAAAAAAAGTGCGGAAAACTGGTATTTTAGTCAATTTTCAAAGTTCAAAGGGCCATAACTCCCATAAAAAATTGTGGACCGACACGAAACTCAAACTTGATCTGTAACTCATCAAGTTCAACTCACATACCAAAAATCAGTTCATTATCTTTAAGCATTTAGAAAAAAAGTGCGGAAAACTGAGGCGTGACAGACAGACGGACAGACAGACGGACGGACAGACAGACGGACCGACAGACGGACGGACCGGACGGACAGAGCGCAAACCTATAGTCCCCTTCGGCTTTCGCCGGTAGGGGACTAATTAACAGTAGATTTTGAATTACCTATAGTATGTAATTATCACTATCTTTATGCTTTAATTTGCTCACACTTTAAAGTTTTACCATGTGTGATGTCTTGACTTAACTTAAGAACATGTTTAAAAAAAAAAAAAAATGTCTAATACAGTTGAAACTTTTAACAAAATTATTTGGGATTGTTTTATTTAGTTATGATGTTACCTTGATTGGAGCAGAACTTCTTGTTGGTTGTATAAACTTCATTACACAAAGATTGCTTCACCTAAAACAAAAATTATATAAAATGAAATTCCGCATTTCATTGCTATTTATAAATAAAATTATATAATTTAAATTGACAATACATTTCAATTTCCCTACTTGACTTTTTCCATGTATTTTGTATCATACATATTCTATACCAGGTTGAATTCATAAAAAGCAACAACTTGTGTTTCATTAGCTTTCAAGATGTTTTCCATTGCAGATGCTTAAACTTTTGTATCTTTTTGGGGTAAAATTCAGCCTAATAAATTCATTCTTTATCTTTCTGTTATCAATTGAATGTGTCACTTTTTATTATTGCATTTTATGTAATTTTCCAAATTTCTTATAAATCATCTTACAATCTTACAGTTAAATAAGTTTTAAAGTCCTAAACTGTCTAAGTAATTTTTACTTTCTCACATGTAATTTTCTTAGATCTGTTTCAATCTCAGGTTTCTGTGACATATCTTTTAGTGTTCTCACTGTACATTTACCAAGGGAGGCAATCTAAAAATACAGAAATTAATCAACATTAATGCTTGAAATAAAGGTAAATTGTAATAACAAAAGTACTGAACTTAGAGGATCAATCTCAATGTCCAAGGAAGACAAAAGAGGAAGACATACCAGAGAAATTAAAGATTGCAATGGTACTGACTTGGTACAGGCATTTCAAAAGAAACAGTGGGTTACACCAGGTGTAATGGCATGCCAAACATCCCCCTGTACTAGAACTCACAATTAACTTCTAAAACTAATAATGGGTTTGAATGAATATAGCTTACATATGCGTTTCTTCTTACGGCTACTTCTACAACCTTGCATCAAAAGTTATGGTTAGTTTTACAGAATACAAATAGTTTTTAATCAAGCTGTCAAAAGATTATATAGATACATAAGCAAAAATACATAAAGAATAGCAACATAGCCATCTTCTATACCAGGGTAAAGTCAAAGTGACCACATTTGTCTTGTAAATTATCTACGGTACCTTCATATCCGATTTATTCCATTTAGACTGAGTAAGTTGATCTATGCATTCTTCTGATATCTCTTCACCAAAATGAAGTACAAAGGGATCTACAAATATTCATAATATGTGTTAACATACTTTACACATTGCTTGAAATCAAACAAATAGAAAATGCTTGACAAGAAAAAAGTCATGGTAATTTTAGCAAAAAATTGAAAACAAAATATATTTTAGACTATCATACTAACCTGAATTGCTAGTTTCCTTGTCTTCATCATCTGACTCATTCTCTTGAAAATTGTGATCATCATCATCATCGTCTGCTTCTTCTTCATCATCATCAATGTCATCTTCATCTAACTCACTATTGCCTTCTCCATTCAAGTTTCCTTCTGCCACATTTTGCTCACACTCTTCATCACTGACCTCTTCCTCATTGCTATCATCAGAAAGTGAATCCTCCAACTCGTCCTTGTCACTATCATCATCATCATCATCATCATCATCATCATCATCAAGCTTCTGGTAATCTATAATATTTTTTAACATTAAAAACATGAACACAATTAAAATTGAAGAAATACTTAACTTTTATATTGCCTCTTTCAACTCATTTACTCATTGTTATTTTCTTGTATCATGTTTTACAATGAACATTGTTTTTGTGTTTTTATTAATATCAACCCAGACATTTTCCACATACATGTATAACCCCCCAAAAAAAATCAAGAATCGTGCTAAATAAAGGTAATAACAAAATTACCGAACTTGGAGGATCAATCTCAATGTCCAAGAGAAAAGACAAAACATGGAAGACACACACTAAGGTTATATTTTACATAATTGTTGACCAATTTTTTTTTCCATTTTACAGTCCATCAAATTAATTCATTTTAAAGTTTTTTTTTTCAACATCTTAATTTTCACTACCAAAATAAATATTATTGTGATTTTCAAATAACCGGTATTGTGCTGTAATTATATTACAAATATTTATTCCTAATTGGATTATAATTTATGTTCGTTTAAATTACCACGTCTAATTAATTTGATGGATCAGTTCTGTATTCCTGTTTTTTATGTGACGCTTCCGTATTTGTCTCGCAGGTTTTAGCCTTTCGCTCTCTTCCGTTTTCTAGAAACGACAACAACATGTTCGTCAAGATCTCATCTTCAAGGAGTTAAACCTTGCCGCCGTACAGTGAAAGACAGTTTATTTAACTCTAGTTGTTTTTGTAAGACTTTCGGCTGTTTATTGTCATCTTTAAAATCTTTGAAAGATTAGTTGTTATTATTGAAATTCTACTTTCGTTTTCTATTCATATTTTATGGAAATTTACTTGACCTTGACTCTTGTCATCAATTTAGCCAAATGTAATTTTCAATAACTTTATTTAACTGTGCTTGCCTTTTATAGATAAACATTAATTTTAGAGGCTGTTATTTTCGATCTTTATGTATAATTTTCACGCTTCGTAAATTTAATTAACTTTGAATTTGTAACTTTTAACGATTTAATATTTATGCTCGTTTTTATTGTATTTCAGCAATTTACCTTCTGGTTTTATACGTGGTTAATAAATGTGCAATCCCCGGATTTGGCGTTGTTTTGCCCCGTATAGACTTTGGTTAGCTACCTGCAGCACGGGCAGAATAGGTATCACTTTAAATAGCTCTTCAGATAGCCTTTCAGGTAACACTTCTGACCTACATAATAGTAAAATGACCTTTAAAATAGCTTTCTGTCCCAGACTTGACCAGTCTAATTTGGGCAGGTGTCCAAAGAAGTCAGGTGTGACTTTACCTGGAAAACAGGTTTCCATTGACAATAGAAGAAAATGAGATGTGGAATAAGTGTACGCGACACAACCTACATTATAAACGTATATTTTAAATATCCACAATGGAAAACAGCCAGCAGCCTTCAATGTGACCAGCGGTCGCTGCTCGCTGTTTTTCAATTGGCCCCTGGATTGAAAATAAAATACATATGATTCAAGCCCAATCCCAAAGTGCATTGAAAGACCCTCTTCTTGACAAAAAACAATTAACAAAAATTCGACTAAATACAAACATAAGCTTTGATAAAGATTCCTGGCTTAGGACAGGCACATTAAAATGTGGCGGGGTTAAACTAGTTTTTTGGCGCCAACCTTCCCCCTAATGATAATCAATAACAAAGCACAAACTAACACACAGTAAAAATCAAATCGATAGAAGTTCAATTCAACAAGAGAGTATCTGAGACAAAAGGACAACAGGTAATTAACGGGACGTAAAGATACTCTCTTGAGAACACTCGAAGTTACTGACAACTAGCTAAGAAGCATCCATCGACTGATGTAAAAAAATCAAGTATGTCGATTTTTAAAGTACTTTTAAAGTTCTATTATGATAGTGTTATCTGAAAGGCTACCTGTTGAGCTATTTAAAGTGATACGGTTTTTTGGAAAATCACAATAACATGAAGACTAAAACTGACCATTTTTCAATGAGGATACAAGCTCTTGATATGGGTTGGTTTCTTCTTCTGATGAACTTTCTTCTGACTAAAAATATTCATCACATCTTTATTACAAGTAAAACACATATTATTTGTGCATTTTAAAATTGACATCATCATTCAAATAAGAAGTCAGGTCTTCATAGAATTTGTCTGTAGCTCTGTAAGGGCTATTCCAGAAATAAATGTATGGGGGGGTCGGAAGGCAAAAAATATTTGGGTGAACATTCACAATCAAAAATTAATACCACATATGAACGTGTATCTACTTTAATTAGTCATAATTCTGAACATGAGAAAATCTTAATTTTATTTTATTTATGAATGTTCTTATTTATTTGAAGGGGGGGGATTATGTATGCAGATAGAAATTTATTGACAGGTCCATATGATTTGGGGATTTGTGAGGGGGTATTATTAGATGCTTATCACTGTTAGTTACATTTAAAGTAATGTTTTTGACTGATGATTGTATAAAGATTGAGATATAAATGAAATACCCTAAATTAAGATCAAAATACATACCTCAATAGCATTACTGGATCTGAAAATGAAAACAAAACAAACTAAATGAAAAATAATAAATATTAGTCTTAATGTAGTTCATACGATCCTGAAGGTTGTGAAAATGGTAGAGACGTCAATATCTTAGCAGAACTATGAGCTGAATTTTCCTTCAACGTTTGGTTTAGCACTCTTATTTTCCCTAACTTTAAATATCATTTTAACAGGTTGGGCACAACTACCCAAATGGGGAGTGGTTACTCAAATGAGTAACTACATTAAATTACTATGATAAAATGATAGAAAAAAAAAATTTGAAAACATTTTTTTTTTATTTAAGATGGCACATCTTTATAACAATTGAAACAACATTTCCAAATGAAGTAAATGTTAATTTACAAATTTGTAGGAATATATGGCATTTGAAATACATGTGCATGTATGGAAGTTTAGTCAATGTTCATAGTCATGACACTTCTTTTGGAAAAGTTACTCCATTTTATTGTGTCAAAATGATATCTATTTTAATTTTTTTTTTTTTATATCATTGTTTATAAATGGTCACTCATTTGATAAAATGTTTGAGGGGTAGTTATTCGAGTAACTACTCCCCATTTGGGGGGTTGCACCCAAGCTATTTAAAACTTTTTTATTTGCAAATTGTGTAAGTCCTTTAGCGCACACATGACCCACAAGAAAAGCTATTCTGCTTTTATTTTCGAATGTATTTTTTTTTAATTCATTGCATTATAGACAATAGACAATATTAATTTGCATAAACACATTTACATTAAATGGTTAAAGCACAAAGGAATAAGCAATAATGTCAATAAACAGTTTATAATCATAAATATAGCAGTATCAACATGGCATGACAGTGGTACTAATTTATTTATTATAGGTTGTTGTATTGAGGACAAGTTGATAAGAGAGTGGAACTCATAATAAACTTAAGAAGCATCACAGGTTAAACATGTCTCATATTATTTTAACACTTAAAATGTATTTGTATATTTACACTGTACAATGTCAATAACCTTTTGAACCTTTAGTATTCCCTTTAGTTTTTTTTTTAATATTATTAACCTTCCTCTTGCGCTGTGCTAAATTGGCCAAATATTCAATTTGTTGAAATCGGCCAATCACACTGTAGAAGTAGAAGTAGAACGTAATGGTCTGCAAAGACAGTGTTTTGTACCATATAGATGTAGATGTACCCCCCTTTTTTATTCTTAAACTAGTAATACAAATGTCAGAGTGAGTTTCGATGTCATACATTTTATCTGGTGTTTTATTTATGGTTGGAGGATTTTGTTTTGTATCCGGTCTGGAGAATTTATTCTTTTTATTGCGTTTTGGGGGCATTTTTCTCTTTCTATTTCCATGTCCATGCCGTCTGGGTGCCATCTTGACAGTTAAGCCTAACTAAGGAAAGAACGACAAAAATGATTGGTTAAAAATTTCAAGCAGGAATTTTAGAGTAAAGGAAAGATTTTTTGTATATGTATATTTTAACTTTTATCAACTCATTTTATCAAACTATCAATATTTCGACCAAAAAATACCTTATTTAAAGATTTAACTAGAATGTTCAATTCGTATCCTTTATCTTATATCTGTTTAAGCCAGCTTTGCCTTTCCAGTTTAGAAAAGCACTGGATAAAAATAATAAATGTAAGTATTCTGCTCTTTTTTTTTCCGGATAAGTTTAAAGGTTGAGCAAGTTGTACCAGTGTACAAAAAGAATATAGTGAATTATACAGAAATAAGAGCTGAATATCATATCGTGTTCACTGAAGACTTGAAACTGAAAGCAAAATACTTATAAACTGGTTTTGTAACACTCAAATGCAGGCTCATCCAGATAAGTTCCAAGCCATATTCATTTGGAAAGAACACATTAAAAGATATAATCTATTGATTGTAATGATGGTGGTTATTAAATGTAACGAAGAAGTAAACTGCTGGGAGTTACTTTTGATTTCAGTCTAAATTTAAAATCTCATGTCTCAAAAAATTGACGAAAAGCATCTCAACAGGCCAGCTTAATGTCATGTGTATTGAAAAGGATTGGAGCTCATATGAATAAGCTGGCTAGGTCGATTGACAATATATTACTCCATTATTTAAACTAATAGTAATTTAATCTAAATTTAAAATAAATAAGAAAATTTTTATTGTTACGGTCGTAGATGATTCGTTCTCCGTCTCGTTATGAACGTTATACGTTCCTTATTTTCGTCTTTGTCGTAATCGTATTCTATGCCTATAAAAAAGACTCAGCTACAAGTGGAGCGCAATTGGTTCATATGGTAATACCAATAACTTGGTGATAAATTGTTTTCCAAAACATATGTAAATGTTACCCCCCCCCCTCAAATAAATATTCATGGAATTCGTTACTAGAATAGAAGATAACGTGAGGTGGAATAAATGTACGTGACACAGCCTCCATAACCAAGCGGCAATTTTAAAAGACAATGACGATGAAAAACAGCCAGCAGCCTTCAACGAGACCAGAAGGCGCTGCTCGCTGTTTTGCATTTCGCCCAATGCCAAAATAAAATGCATACAATTCAAACTCAGTCGTGATATAGTCAAAGAAAGACCCCCTTCTTAAACAAGTAACAGGAAACACCAAAACGACAAGTACTAACGGTAGCTTTGTTTACGATTCCTGGATTTACATATAAGACAGGCTTTCTGTTGCGTTGTTAACTATTTTTTGGGACCCAACCTTCCCTATTACAGTATCGTGTAATATGTTCCGTCATAGAAGTCAAAGCAAGAGACATTACTTTAGAAATCATTGGTCAGAGAACTTACTTGAACCAAAGATAAAACGGAGATATTTATGGGTTTTTGTATAATTTATGTATCCAATATATTAAAGCAGATAAATGATTGTGCGTTGAGGCTGCTCGTAGTGCTGTGGTTACAACGGTATGAGCATCAATAATACTGTTTTCTATTTGTCCTTGTCATCTTTCATAAATGGCCGTTTGTTTATGTAGGTTTATATGTAAAGTGTCTCTGCCATAGACCTGTATGGAAGAATAAATTAACAAATATCTCGAGTTTATAAATGAGATTTCGTGTATAGATAACTTTGTGACATTTCAAAATATCAACTTTAAACGGTAATAAATCAACTTAGAAACCACGAAAGATTTTTACATAAATCTTTTTTACGCCACGGCTAAAATGTTCATGTTTGAAATTTTTATATGTTCAAATAAGTTCTTAAACATGTGACAAAAAAGTACACACAATCTCTATTTTATACATCAAAATAAAACAAATACAAACCTTTCGGTTAGTTTTCACTTAAAATTTTCATAAAAAGTTTATTCCTCAATCAAGTTAAAGTAAACTCTAAACTGATTTTATAGAATAGACGATATTGAGATGTGGAATAAGTGTACGCGACACAACAAATAATAAACAAACAGCAATTCAAAAAATCACAACGGAAAACAGCAAGCAGTCTTCAACATGACCAGAGCCTGAGGTCACTGCTTACCGTCTTGCATTGGCCCAAGACTTATAATACAATACAAAAGTTACAAAACCAATCCCTAAATCATCAACGAAAAACCCAATTCTTGACATAAAACAGTTAACACAGAATGACAAGGACAAACAAAGGCTTTGGCAAAGTTTCCTGGCTTAGGACAGGCACATATAAAATGTGGCGGGGTTAAACTAGATTTTTGGATCCAACCTTCCCCCTATTGATAAGCTTGCACAAAGCATACATATAAAACACACTGTAAAACTCAATCGACAAAAGTTCAATTCAACAAGAGAGAACCTAAGACAAAATACTGTGCGAAAACAACAAGACGAGGAGGAACTCTCTTGAGAACACTCGAAGTTACTGACAACTAGCTAAGAAACATTTATCGATTGATGTAAAAGAATCAAATACATCAGTTCTAAATCCGACACCCCACGTCAAAACAATGAACGATTTAGAGTTGTATCACCACACAGAACCGACATACTTGATCGCTGTGGTGCTTATAAATAATACAGTGGATACAAAGTGAAAATTTAACGTTTTAAAGTTACTATCAAGCTATCAATATTTCTGCCAAAACATACCAAATGCAAAGATTTTACTAAAACATTGAATTCGTATCCTTTTTTCAAAAGGTTTTTAAGCCAGTTTTTAATTTCCATAAGGTTGTTTTTGATTTTTTGTGCTTTATTAACAACATTGCTTTAAAAATCAGGATGAGATATTCCTTTAACAATCAGAAATCTACGTGTAAAATCAAATTTTTCGATGAGATGTCCATATCTATGTGCAAATTTTGTAAAAGATTTGACTAATTTGTGGTAACGGTAACAATATATTAAAATTGTTTTAGCAATTTATAGAAACTTGCATTAAAGCAAGTTTACCGTGAATTTCACATTCATTAAACAATCAATTTTCGTGAATTTCAGGTTAATAACATGTGAAATTCACTAGAATTTTACCTGAACCTTTTCACGTAAAAATCATTAATACTTGATTTTTTTTCTAAACATTCAAAGAACATTATTGTGTAAAACTTTTAAAGACTTACGTTAGTTTCGTATGGCACATTCACTCTAACAAAAAAAAATGATAGAGGGGAGCAAGTCCCTGTGGTTTAAATCATTCAAATTCAAATTCAAATATTTTATTGATTTAAAATCCAACTTAGGATTATAATCAGCAACACATACATGGATACATAAAACAGACAATGATACAATACAATTTTTACATATAATCAAACAACATTTTTCAGACAAGCAGGACTGAGGGGTCTATTATTCCAATTTATATTTATTAATTAATGTTCTGTTTTAATAAAGCTAGTTAAGCACTAAAATATATCATATAAAGCAAATTTTAATATATTGCATGGTGATACACATCTACTGAGTAATTATAATATAGTCTAACAGCATAGCACTTTTCTCTCATTAGCCATATCAAAAATACCTAAAACGCATACCTTCATAATATCATAATCATTACTTCTTAATACAAATATGAATTTTTCTCTGTCTGACATGTTACCAAAATTAGGGCAGATTTCTTCAATCTTTTTAAATAGATTAGATCTAGTGCATTGTAGCTTTTCACATTTACATACAAAATGGAATTCATCCTCAACATCCTTTCTACATAAAGGGCATACTCTTTGGTCTAAAGGTGTGTTTTTATGACGCCCTTGCTCAATATAAAGATTACTATTACTTATTCTGAGCTTAACATAATTAGATATAATATTTTTAGGGTTTATGATGACCATCCCCCCCTTTTCCACGCTTTAATTATCGGTATTAGTGAAATCTATCTTTTCACCACTCTATTCCAACGCCTAGCCGAACGCCGCCATCATCTTGCACATGCGATTGATTTAGCTTGCCGATCCGCAAAATAAAAGATTCCGAGAGGACCGTCCGAAGTAACCGAAGCTAGAAGCACCGTTAAAGCTTCAAAATTTACCGTAATGTATATTCTATTGTGTCGATATCAGTTGTAATAGTAATGCCGCCACCCAGTAATTTATGCTCGACGGCCATAATCGTTTTTCGATAACAAAGATATTTTTATTTGTACAAACATTTGGGCTTAAATCTAGGTTGCACGAATATCTTGTCATATTTAAGAAATTTAAAATGCAGTCTAATCCTATACTCTGCTTTGTTTTAACTTCGAGCTTCATAGTTGCCAACCAAAGAAAGAAAATTATCTCCGTCGTTAATTGACCACGTGACCTTCAGAAATTATTATTTCGAATAATCACATCAAAACGCTTGTGGTGTCAGAATGCAGGCTCAAAACTTCGATTTATAGAATAACCAGCCAATTTTAATATATTGTAAAGCAAGATTTTTACAAGTACTGTTTTTTCAAATTCCGAGCGGGTTGGCATCTATGTAACCGAAAGTCAATCGTTTTCATTTATTTGTAACAAATTTGCAAGATTGATTCTTCTATCACAAAATTTTATTTGCATCATAGAATCATAGTATGTCTGTACCTTTTACGTTTCTACACGTATGTTTTTCGATTGGTGAATGTCCGATTAGGGATCTGAATTATGCGTTAATATTAAAAATTTGAGCATGATGTATCCCAGTCCATCTAGTGTGCCACCAGTTGTTTATTTTTATTTGATGATGATCATGCTGTATCAACATAGTACAGATATCATGGTAAATTATATTTTTTTAGGGTCATTTAGAGTTAGTGCCCTTGGATTATGGTGAAGCATAAAAGTACAGGACAAGCAAAATGAGTTTTCTTTACATTTTAATATTCAAGCATCGATGTTATGTATAATTTGGTTTGAATGAAAATGATAATAAAAAGTAGTGAAGATCTACAGTATATGCATTACTTAGTTCAATAGATCAAACGAGTAAAACAGGTTGGGGAGTATGCCCTAAATCAAGGGTAATAGCCTTTTCTGGGTATAATCCTTGAAACTTCCAAACTTAAACTTGATATTACTCACTAACTAGAGATAGACAGCTTCTGTTGCAGTGGTGTACGCTTGCCACGATAACAGTACTTTCTTATGCATCCATGAAAAAAATTAAATGTGTAATTTCTGCCTATTATTGCAGAAAATGTTTTCTTGTATTCTAATTTGACCAATTGACCAATGATTGGTTTGTCACCTGAAATCAAAATCAATCAAGCAAAGCTTTATTTAGAGTCGAAAGCATAAAAACAAATATATATAAAACACAAGCTTTGTGGAGCTTTTGAATAGACATGGCTTGTCATCAATCACTGGAAAGTTAAAAGTGCTCTTGTCACACCCGGATGCACCCAGACATCTCAGTCAATATAAGTGCATTTTAGTGATTGATTTTAATTTTTAATTACTAAAAGAATTTAAACAGTAAAACAAATTTCAAAAAATAGGTAGTATTTATAATTTATTTGTTTCCTCAACATTAGAAAAGTGACTTTTGGCTACAGAAGTTCATGAAAGTGGTTTAATTGCAGCTTGATTGGGGGCTGTGTCGCGTACACTAATTCCACATCTCATTATATTCTATTGAAGTTCCAAATACCCTAAAACAAGGATAATACCCGTTTTGGGGCATACTCCCAAACCTGTGTAAATATCAACAAACAAGCTTCTACATTCGTCCATTTGCTAAATGTATAAAATTCTTGTTTTATTCTTGGTTGTCCTGTGCTTTATGTTGGTGTATATGTAAGCTATCAGAAGCTTTATCCTCAATGCATGGGGGACAAGGTCCATACTCTTACAGGATTTCATAATTTACAATGTACATGTGTTTAAGAAAGTTGAAACCTAAAACTCAACACATGTTGATATTTCAGGCAAGTTGTAAGTATTGACCTTAATCACCTTATAAAAATTGTTTCCATATATCTTATATGAATTAACTTATTTTAAGTCATGTTAGCTATACAATGTTTCAGCTAATGAACAACAGCAGATGAAAAAAAATTAAAAAAAACCTATTGTGTTTCATCCTAATGGCTTATGTTACATATAGAAAAACTGAAATTGAAATAATTATTTTGTTATTTAGACCATAGACATAGCAGGAGGAGGTCCTAGCAATGTAGGCTTTTACTTTAAAAAAAAGCAGTGAGAATAATAAAGAATATTTTATAATGTCAATCTAAAAAGTTCCTTGGGTTGACCATTTGCAAATGTCTTGATTTCTTGCATGAATTTAATCGTAGGATACAATTCATGATTTCAGAAGAATGGTGAAGATTTTTGTGGGCAACCTTGGTCCCTCCACTGTCAGAGAAGACATACAGATTTTATTTGAGAAGTATGGAAAAGTGACGGAATGTGATGTGCTGAAAAATTATGGCTTTGTTGTAAGTCCTCTTTATTCACTACATGAATATAAATTATAATTTTGAAGTATCACATACTTGTATTAGAAAGTTAAATTAAAATAATTATTCAACTCAGACTCTCAGTCAGAAAATAATATAATGAATGATATATCTTTAGATTTGTAAATCAAGAAAAGATTAATTACATCGTACACATATACATAGACGATATTGAGATGTGGAATAAGTGCACGCGACACAACAAACATAAACAAACAACAATTCAAAAAATCACAACGAAAAATAGCAAGCAGTCTTCAACATGACCATAGGTCACTGCTTACCGTCTTGCATTGGCCCAAGACTTATAATACAATACAAAAATATCAAAACCAATCCCTAAATCATCAACGAAAGACCCAATTCTTGACATAAAACAGTTAACACAGAATGACAAGGACAAACAAAGGCTTTGGCAAAGTTTCCTGGCTTAGGACAGGCACATATAAAATGTGGCGGGGTTAAACTAGTTTTTTGGATCCATATTGGTTTTCCATATATGACACCATTCTATTTTTAGCACATGGCTAGTATGGATGAAGCTGAGGAGGCCATTAAGAATTTGGATGGATCATCTGTGAAGGGAAGCCGGATGAGGGTGGAGGTAATATTATATTGCAGAAATAATAGATTAATGAAGTTCTGATACACTTGGAAATACTGTTCTATTGTTATAGGGAGTTGGTCCTTCACAAACTTAGGGGTAAACCTTTTGCAGCACAAGCCAGAAATCACAATTTTAAAAAATGATTCTTTACATTAAATTGGCCAGATCTCGAGTCTGAAAGCAATTTAACAATTTACGACTTGTGGCATAATTATAAGCTTGCCACATGAAACATAACTGAATGTGAAACTGTCAATCCATGTATACAAGTGTTTAAATTAAATGAATTAATAAATGGTTATCACTCTTTAGCACAACAATGTCAAAATATACTGGACATTATATGCATGTACTTTAGAAGATGGTAGTAAAAATTTTATACTAAGAAAAATTTTTGTCTATTGTAGAAATCAACAGGAAAATCAGGAGGAGGCAGAGGTGGTAGAGGAGGAGGAGGAGGGTAGGTGTATTAATAATTTTGATAGGAGGAAAAAAATATCATACCCTTCCAACCAACCCCTTAAACATTTATTAGATTTTGTACAAAAAACATTGAAACAAAGGAAGGAACTCTCCTTGAAAATTCAAATTGGAAGGTTCAAGTGTTGGATAGAAAACAACAACATATAAACAAAAATATTGAATATACCTCTATGGTCAATCAAATGATTTTTCTTACTACCAAATATTTGGGTCTGCACCAAATAATTTCATTGTTGACATTTGACACTAAAAAATTCCATTATATTTTGCATAGAAAAGAGCTTTGCTGCAAAAAAAAAAATCATATTGGGTCTATTACAGGAATAAATATATGGGGATGTTTGTTGGCACTTGAAATAGGTAAAAAAAATGTACATGTGCTGGTGTCTTTCATTCCCTCTTGCATTTTTGTCTGAAAAAGTCCTTATTATAGAATTAATTAACTACACACATGATACATGTTGTATTGTTTTACAACAATAATAACATTGCTGTATAAAGTGTTCAATAGTTCACAATAATTAAGGTAAAACTTTGAAGTTCTAGTCTTTTACTTTTTGTTTATGTTTAAATTTAACTTATATGAAAGATTAATAATTTTTTGGGGTTACTTCAGAAAAATGAGAGGTGGACGTGGTGGAGGAAGAGGTGATCGTTACGGAGGTGGCGGCGGCGGTGGTGGTCGCTATGGAGATCCCTACAGTCGACCCCCAGCACCCCCATCCTATGGCAGAGATTATGATAGATATGGTGGTGGTGGTGGTGGAGCTTCCAGAGACAGGATGCCAATGAGAGGCTCATACGATTATGACAGAAGGCCACCAATGGACGACTACAGAGATCGTTATGGGTATGGAGGATATGATGCTCGTAGGACAGAGTATGACAGATATGAGCGACCTCCAGCACGAGACCCTTACTACGCCGATCGTGGAGCAGCATCAAGGCCACCACCAGAGTACTACAACAGAAGGTGAGTAAGTACTTTTCTTATTTATTTTTACACTATTTCACACACACCTTTACCTGCTAGTGTTGATATACTCCACAATGGTTGACTCTAAACTTCTGTGTGATCATTTCTTAGAAATTTTGAGATGGATCATCCCTGTTTGGCAATCTTGTTGTTATATTTATGAAATCAAGGGTTCTTCCATAGAATTTTACTTCATTTATATTCTTGTATGTACCTGAACAATCTGATTAAAAGTAGATCTACCAATTGTTCATTATCATCTCTGCATAATACATGAAGATCTGAAGACATTCCATTCTCATGTCTATTTTGATGACCTTATGGGTTTACCAATCAGATAGCAGCCAAATGCACAATTCTCTATTTTAAATTCAGAGGATTTCGAAAAGGTTGTCAGAATAAAAAGTAACATGAGATGTCTTCAGATTAACAATGCAGTGACAGGAGTGAAGAATTGGTAGATTTTATCATGTTTATAATGAATTGTTTTGTTATTACAGACCACCACCAGGACCGGAGGGTGACAGACTAACAGCTTTTTCAAATGGACATGACACAAATTACTATGATCGTTTCTATAAAAAGACTTCAGCTTTAGAATCAGCACCACCACAGAAAGTCAATTCACAAGGATTTTTACAAAGTGAACCGTTATACTTCTAAACCCCCCCAGTTGTTTTTGTTTTTTAGATAAACCGTTTTCTAATCATGGAAGGAATTTCCACAGACCAAGGCATTTCATTTATTAAACCTGTTAGTTTGAAGAAGAGGAACAAAGAACTTCTTATTTTATTTTTATTGTTGTTCATATCACCGGTTGTTGTAGTCCTGTATGATTGAGAGGAGTACGAGGAGTGTGTTGGTAGCACTGATGTTTGGATGGACTCATCTAGTTTTAAATATATATAAAATATTTGTTGGCTTTAACATTTTTCATAAAATGTATGCTGTCCTGAGTGGCTTAATGGGAAAATTTTGGTGTAAACTACATTTTCCTAGATAGAGAATCTCAATGTAATTAATACTGTTTAAAAAAGTCAATGTAAATGGCAAAACCTCTGACCAAGGATTTCAGTAATTACTTTGCCAAAAAGTATGTAAAAATGAAAAAAAAATGTCTTCCATCGATCTAAAATCAAAGTATCACCAAAATCATGAAAATCATTGAACATGTGGAACATCTACTTAATAAATTGTATATTTTAAATGAAGTGTGTTACATTACAATCATTCAGTTAAGGACAGACTGTAATTTTACTTTTTTACATTGATTTTATATTTTATGTATTGAAAACCCTGGAGTTCACTTGATATACAACTTTCATAGGATATTAGCTTCAATTTTATATGAATTATTTTATTCTTACACATGACATGATAAAATTCATTAGTTATATTTTTTGTATAAAATGAAGATTGCAAGAGTTACCATGTCTAATTGGATAAAGATCCTGTCTCATCTTGGAACTTCACACATGTATGCAAAGTGAATGTCTGCTAAAAATAGAGATGATGAAATCATCAAATAGTTCTTATTGAGTATACTTGTTTTCTGTAATACCAGTAACAAATAAAATGTAAAAGAATATTTTCAATTTTTTTTATGTTAAGCTTCTACTGATTTCAAGTTTGGTAAACAGCTTGTGCATAATGGGTGGTATAACGAGTCACCTAACTGGTCAGTTGGTCGTCTACTTCCTGTTTAATGAATGGTTCAGACAGGGTATTCTTAGCATGACAAAGTGCAACACCTTTATGAAATTATTGTCTTCATGGATCTTGTATGCATGTATTAGTATAAAGGTTTGAAGCTTGCATGACTAAACTAATGTCATGACTATGTGGTCTTTGGTGTCATGTCTGAATTTCAGGAATGATAAAGAACGTGCTGGCAATAGACAGGTGTTGAATTTTATTTGAATAATAAAAAAAATACAGATATAGAGAAGCTGTTGCCTGCTTATTAAGCTCTTTCAAAGCCTCCGTTGGTCAAAGTTGAAAGGTGTGTTATTGCGGGCTGTTACTTTTTAAACAAGTTTTTAGCTCGCCTGGCCAAAGGCCATGTGAGCTTATGCCATCACTATGCGTCTGTCGTCGTCGTCGGTTAACGATTTCAAAAATCTCTGAAACCACTAAACCAATTTAACTGAAACTTTGCAGGAATGGTATATGACATGTTGGCAACAAACGATCCTCATTTTGAAATGATTCAATAAAAAACATGGCTGATGTTACTAAAAATAGAAGATAGGGTAAAACCACTTAAAATGGCTAATAACTCAGCAACCATTACAGATAGAAAAAAATCCAAAGGATTTTAGGCTCTTCAGAATCAAAAGCTCTACTATAGTCACCATTGTCAGAGGAACCCTAATAGGGGTTATGGCCCTTTAAAGGTCGAAAATAGCGTTTTTTCATGTTTTTGCCCCTATAGAATGAAAACTCTTGCAGATAAAGAAAAGCTGTTGCTTGCTTAAACGTTCAGCTCATTAAGCTCCAAGTTGTCAGATGACCCCTTATAGGGGTTACAGCCACTTTTAAGGCAAAAAATAGTGTTTTTGGCCTATAGAATGAAATCTATTGTAGAAAGTGAAAAGCTGTTGCTTGTTTAATTGTTCAGCTCATTAAGCTCTACAAAAGTTTCTATAGGGTCGAAGTTGTCAAAGGACCCCTTATAGGGGTTACAGCTCCTTGAAGGCAAAAAAGTGTTAATGAAAACTAATGCAGATAGAGAAAACCTGTCGCTTGCTTAAAAATGTTCAGCTTAAGTCTCCATTGGGTTGAAGCTGTCAGATGACCCCTTATAGGGTTTACAGCCCCTTAACGGCAGAAAATAGTGTTTTTGGCTTACAGAATGAAAACTATTGAAGATAGAGAAAAGCTGTTGCTTGCTTAAATGTTCAGCTCATTTAGTTCTTCAAAAGCCTCCTTAGGGTCGGAAGTTGTCAGATGACCCTTTATAGGGGTTGCAGCCCCTTAAAATGCGAATAATAGTGTTTTTTGCTTATTTAGAACGAAAACTATTGCAGATAGAGAAAAGCTGTTGCTTGCTTGAATGTTCAGCTCTTTTAGCTATACAAAAGTCTTCATAGGGTTGACATCAAGACCAGGTGCCCCTTCTAGGAAAGAAGATGACCTTATAGTGTTCGGGTCCGTTCTTCCGTCCGCCCCTAATGTTGTGAGATTGGGTATCATGTCTTTTGTACAAATTCTTGTTGCCTGATAGAATGGTAATTAATGCCGATTGAAAATTTCAACGTTGCTCGACATAATCTGAAACTTCAAAGTTTTACACTACATCTTAGTCATAGAGAATATCATACAGATTTAAGATCAGACTGTATAATAAACCTTACACTTGGAAGTCTAAGAGAATATCATACAGATTTAAGATCAGAAAAAAAGACATGGAGAGCAAACAAGGAAATTGAGAGGAGTTAAATAGACGATTAAGAGATGTGGAATAAGTGTACGCGACACAACCAACGTTTATGAAACGGCAATCTAAAAAATCACAATGGAAAACAGCCAGCAGTCTTCAACATGACCAGAGGTCACTGATCGCTGTCTTGCATTGGCCCAAGACTAAAAATACAATACATAAGATTCAAACAAATCCCTAGATTATCAACGAAAGGCCCATATCTGGACATAAAACAAAAAGCAGATAGTTGACAGGGACAAACAAAAGCTTTGACAAGGATTTCAGGCACATAATGCAGGTTGCAGGATAATGAACATCAAAAATGGACAGAGAGAGTACAAACATCGAACATATTTTAATGATTGACAACACCGGGCATACAAGAAGAGCACTGAGGTGGACACCAGCTGGCAAGAGGAAGACCAAAAAGTAAAAGTAGGAGGGATGAAATAGTTGGGAAAACTTGAGAGAAAGGCAAAGGACAGATAAGCGTACACAGGTGGAAGCCTTATGTGTTACCTAACACGGAGAAGATACTGATGTATACAAATCAGATTCCCTTTAAATGACTTGCAATGAACTCTATGTAAATTTTGTTCATTTCTTTTAATCTCTTTCCACGTAACCCTGCCATGTATGATGATCATTTTTGTTTTATATCTCAGCACTCGTATCAAGTACGCTAGAGTCAATTCTTCAGGTGGCTGTATGCAGGTTTTCCGAGGACACGGGTTTGATGGTTAATATAGCATAAGTATCGAGATTTGATAATCCAGTACCTAAAATCGAAAGTCACGAACACATCAATTAGATGATAATCCGTAAATTATCATCAGTGGTCACGAAAAAAGGAACCATTCAACTTTTGGTCTACCGAAGTTTTGGAGACATACCAGGTGCAAACTGGAAATATGTAGCACTATTTAATTTACTGGAGCATGTATGACATTTATTTAACACAAAATTTAAAAATAGCAGTTACTTTACGATCAAAAGAGCTGAATGAATTATATTAATTACACCCAAGAGCTATGCCCATCCCAAATGAGGAAAGTAATATACATGTTGTATGTTAATGTCTCAATTACGATGGCTTCAGTTGTTGCACAGGTACTTGCTCCCCTCTATCAATAATGTGCACATTGACTCTAACAAAATATTGAAATAGGGGAACAGGTTCCCGTGGTTGTTGCTAATGGAGGTTCCCTTGTTTGATTCATAGCAATTACCAACGCTCAAGAAGTCTGAGTCATTTTGTATATTTATCTAGCTCTTTAGTCATGATAGTTCCTAGTTTGATGAAACTTGGTGCGTCAGTTTGTATTTGTGAAAAGGTACATGACAACTATTCATTGATAGATAAAGCAGTTACTGTCCATAAATGAAGCTTGTCATTACTGTATCATAAGATTTTCTTTAAAAAAAAATGAAAAACGATTTAAAGGATTATTATTCCTATGGTGTTACAAATTTATTTCATAAAGAAGCACGATGAGTCCTTCCCATCAATTCAACGTCCCGAAACCGAATACAAGGGCAGTGTTTACATATGAATGGATACTATCGCGGGGTTTTCGTACCTGCTTCCCCTTAGTTCAGTTTATTTATCTACTTAAATAAAATCTCAATAAGAAGTAAACATATGTGCAGCTGACTATTGAGTCTGAAGAGTAATTTATTGAGATGAAAAGTCAATATTTCTTATCCGATTGTACTATTAAACTTATAAAAATATGCCACTAGTTCACATATATGATTGAATACATTTTCTATACATTCAATCACCAACCAATGACAGAATTTCGTGGGAAAATGAATTGTTCGACTTTGACGTAGCTTATACGCGTGAGATACCATGTTGCGTAAGATGTTGGACTAAAGTTCTGTAGTCTCACATTCTGACAAAATGGGATGCTTAGAGATATTTGTCAATTTTGTACTCGTTGATATTTATGGATTTCTCATCATTGTGTTTTGGCAAACAACCTGGTATATTCAAGACAAATATTTGTTCCCTAACAATGCTGATCTAAGCTGTGGGCTAGCGTTGGCCGTGGGACTGTTCGGTTTAACTGCTATGGGGATCTCACAACAGTCCATTAGTAAAGCGTTTCAGAAGAAATATCAAGTCGTGTGTCATATCTGTTATAGAATGCTTGTGTTGTTCTGGGCCATGTGCTGCGTTTGTCACTGGAGGGGAGTGTGGTATCTATTAGACAAATATGGGGCCAAGATATCAGCAGCCATCTTACTAGCGGCTAGTTTGTTTATTCTATCCTGCCTAAGAAGTGTCCGGAATATTCTAGCACCGCCGTTTATTATCGGAATCGACACACGAAAGGATTTCTTTCTACAGCCTTTTATTTGTAGAAAAATTGTAAGTTGTATTTTACCTATGCTTATACATGTTATAAGTTTCTTTGTCTATCCCCAAACAGAGCAAAAGCACTATTTTTCACTGAATGTCGGATAATATCATTCTGAAGCGTTTCTTATATTAGGTTCATAATCACAATTTTGAGTGGTCTATTGCGGATGACCTGCAATGATTGCGGATGACCTGCAATGACGATCATGCAAAAAGGGGGTTATTTGTAAAATTGTCGTTGTTCACAGAGTCGTTCCATGTTTCCTACACCATGTCGTCGATCCCGGACTTTTCGCAAATACATATCATACAAAAAACGATGTGCGAAACATAGACTGCAGTGATTAAGGCACGTGGTTACTGTGAGTGAAGTTTAAAAAGCAGAATCTGAAACAATTGGTTCTGCTGTGGGACAAAAAAAAACAAGGGGTTGCACTAAGTCGTGCTAAGCATAACCCCCACTCGACTATTCAGAAAACAGGACATAGATGACTGACTGACCCAGAAAGGGGAGGCACAGTACAATGCATCATGCTAAAGTTTTATACTAAATTAGAAATTAATCCCTTCAGTAGAAATCGAGAAATCTGTTACGAAAGTTTTTCCATTTTTGACCCTTAAAATTGTCTAATTCGGCTCGGAAAACAGGAAGTAGATGACCAACTTACCTGAAAAGGGGAGGCACGATACAACTTATCATGCAGAAGCTGTGAACCAAATTATAAATCAATCCCTTCAGTAGAAGCTGAGAAAACTGTTACGAAAAAATTTCCATTTTTGACCCTTAAAATAGTCTAAGTCGGCTCGGAAAACAGGAAGTAGATCATGGACTGACCTGGAAAGTTGAGGAAATGTACATTGCATCATGCTAAAGCTGTCTACCAAATTTGAAATCAAACCCTTCAATAGAAGCCGAAATATTGTACCGGACGGACAGAAGGACAGACGCACAAGGTGATTGCAATATAGCCCCCTCTCTTACGAGTGGGGGAATAAAAAAACAATCATTTCTTGTTTTTACGGTTTCTTTAGCTAAGTTGTTCCATTGGAATTTGTTTTTACAAATACACAATGTTTCATATATCCTTCCCGTTTGGAATTTGACGATAACAAATGTAGCATTCCCAGTAATTTCTGTTTCTACTTCTATGGCATGTGAATGTTGACTTCTATATGGCCGTGAAGTGAATGTAGACCTTTATTTTTTCCCTTGGTATCAATTTATAAATGCCTTCAATTGATATCAGAAAATAAATTCTTGATATTATTAAGAAGGTTCATAACTTGAAGTGTTCCATAGAACTATATACAGTCGGTATAGTTTTCATGCAGGAGAATGTTTTCTGTCGTTGTGTCCTGTGGGAGAATGTTTTCTGTCGTTGTGCCCTGTGGGAGAATGTTTTCTGTCGTTGTCTCCTGCGGGAGAATGTTTTCTGTCGTTGTGTCCTGTGGGAGAATGTTTTCTGTCGTTGTGTCCTGTGGGAGAACGTTTTCTGTCGTTGTGTCTTGTGGGAGAATGTTTTCTGTCGTTGTGTCCTGTGGGAGAATGTTTTCTGTCGTTGTGTCCTGCGGGAGAATGTTTTCTGTCGTTGTGTCCTGTGGGAGAATGTTTTCTGTCGGAATGTTTTCCGCCGTTGTGTCCTGTGGGAGAATGTTTTCCGTCTTTGTGTCCTGTGGGAGAATGTTTTCTGTCGTTGTGTCCTGTGGGAGAATGTTTTCTGAGAATGTTTTCTGTCGTTGTGTCCTGTGGGAGAACGTTTTCTGTCGTTGTTTCCTGTGGGAGAATGTTTTCTGCCGTTGATTGTCCTGATTTTATGGTACTCTGCATTTTTAATTTCCAATTGTGTGTGCTTTATAAACAACATTACCATAAAATTCAGGATGTGACAATGCTTTCACTATAAATAAACCCCTTTTTCCAGCATTAAAATCTCAACAAAAGTTTTACTGCGTCGAAGTTGTCATTTGACCCCTTTTGCATTTTTTCCTGTTTTTTCCCCTAGATAATGCAAAAGGTTAAAAAAAATGTGGGTTTATTGTGCTTTTGGCCTGTAAAATCAAAACAAACCCGTTGAGCTCTTCAAAGTCTCCATTTGGCCAAGTTGTTAGGTGATTAGGGATAAAGCCATTTAAAGGCAAAATTAGAGTCGTTTCATATTTGGCGTGTTGAATAAAAACAATTGCAGACAGAAGAAAGCTGATGCTTGCTTCAACCTTCATCTTATTTAGCTCTACCCAATTCTCCTTTGGATCGAGGTTTCATACTGAAACCTTAAACTCATCAAGCTCTTAAAAAGTATTCATTTGCTAAAGCTGTCAGATGAACCTTATAAGAGTTATTTATGGTCCCTTTTTGTTCATATTTTTGCCTAGTAGATTGGAACATTCGTATTTTTGCCTAGTAGATTGGAACATTAAAATATAAAGAAAGGTTTTGCTTGCTTATAAGTTCAGCCATATGTGCTTTAGAAAAGCTTCCATAATTTGAAGTTTTATATGGTATCCCGGAAGTTTTCCCCTCAAACCCACAAAAATTTGTGAATCATTATTATCATTCAACCTCGTTGTGCCAGGTGAGCGATTCAGGCTCCTGGAAGCCTCTTGTTATACTTCAATAACGTTATGAAATTACATGCAAACCACTGAGTCGATTTTTAACCGCTCCTGATGGGCCAGAGGTCCGCCTAGGGTAATCTCAAGGCTGGTAATCAGACTTGTCCGACACAAATTTACCAAAATATGTTTTTCATTGAAATTTCAGATTAACTAAATCCAAAATTGTTTAAAACATCAGGTTTCTTTCCTTGTATTGTACATTGTCGTTATCCTAAATGCTGGATTTGGCTTTCCCATTAGAACATTTTAGAAAAAGAGTACTTTTCCATCAATACTTTTGGTTTTCGTTCTTCCAATGTTTTGATTTAAATGCTGCTGATGAGTGGTTACTACTTGAAATATGCATATACAGTAAATAATCTTGTTTCAGTAGTTATAAGAAAGTACTTGGCGATTATATACCGTATAAAGACGGAATTTTACATTAGGATTGAAATTAATCTATACTTTACATTCCATTGATTAGCTAATGGTCAATTTTTGAGTTGGAAAGAAACTTTGCTTTGGATTTGATGACGTATTCTGAGAGTAATAACATTTTATTTTTTATTTAATATCTCTGTAGAATATAGATAGATAGATACAAGGATAATGAGATGCAGAGTAGATGTAACCGTCTAGATTAATCAAGCTTAGAAATAATTTGTCACGTTTCCTTCGGATCAAATCTTAGAAATTATATAACAAATAAATGCGTGTTCTATATTTACTATACTGACACTAACTGTCACCATGTACAAAATAATATGATTCAAAATACTGTCATATTAAATAATTACTTACAAGTTTTACAATCTCTGAACATAGTTTGATGTTTTGTTACCAGTAACTATTTAAATTGTCTTTAAATTCGTTTGGAAAACAAACTCCGAGTAAGATAAGATTTTCCTGGACTCAAGTTGTCAGACTTTCTCTAGAGTAAGCTAAGTTTACGTAAAATGACGGAATAATTAAACTGCACGAAAGCACAAGAATGATCCAACTTAGTTTTTTTATTATAAAATAAATTACAACGCAGAGCTCATGCAGTTGTGTTCCCGTCCAGTGACCCGACAACGGCTAACGGTCTTGCTTTCTTAGGGGATGTTTTATGGATTAAAGTCGGTTTTAACATAATTAGGTGTGTTTTTCTGTCTGTGCGACAAAATGGCTTGTTTTCAGGCTTTTATTAACGCCTTTCTAATTGACATAATTGGATTCCTAGTAATAGCGTTCTGGTATGCTACTTGGATCATTGAAGACAAATATTTGTTTCCAACACTACCTGACTTAAGTAACGGACTAGCCCTAGCGGCTGGGTCTCGCCACCGTTGGCATTCTACAGCACGCTATCGGTAGGGCATTGGAACAAAAAAGTAAACCGGTGGCTTATATTATGTCCCGATTTATTGTGCTCTTTTGGGCGGTTGTAAGTGTTAGCCACTGGAGAGGTGTATGGAATTTCATAGATGAGTATGGTGCCACTGTGCCACAGCCAATATGTACAGTTGGTAGCCTGCTTGTACTTAGTTCTTTAAGAAGTGTTCGGAATATCGTGGCACCGCCCTTTGTGATGGATGTAGATTTTAAGCCACAGATTTTCGTTCAACCAATGATTTTCAGGATAATAGTAAGTTTTGTTCCTTATCTTTGCACGACATATGTGTAAATACTTAATTAAATAGAATTTTATTACGGATTAAACTTCAGGATTGTTGTTATATCATTACAAGCAAACAAACTATTTCTGCTTGCAGTGCCACCGTTATGCTGGTTTTCACGTCTGACACAAAAATTGGTTACAAAGGGTTATGTTGCTCCTCGGTTGCTGTCTTCACTAAAGAAATTTTACGGAAGACGTTATGCACCCATAGACAATTACCGTGTGTGTGATTTCAATCTTTCAGATGAGTCAGTGCAGATATTGGTTTGCCAATGTTTTTTTGTGTCTTCCTTTACCGGATCTGACACACTGAATTGACAGTTGGCAGCGCGACTTGTGTGCTAGAGCAAGCAGAAATTGCTTACTCTTCCGGAGCACCTGGGTATATTCTCGTTACGAATTGAGTTCACGTTATTAATTGCTATTCAGTTGTTTTTGTATTTTTGTGTTTTATGTTGTCTGTTATTTTCTTACTGTTCTCGTTGGTGTTTTATGGTTTTGTCTCTGCCCGTTCGGACTGTTGACATCCGGACGCCAAATTTGGTAAATCTGCTTCTTACAACAATTTGGTAATCATTTACTGGGCTCGATTTGGGTATCAATATATTCATCTATATATGCTTCTTTGGTAAAACAATAAGAATTAAGTCAAAAGACAATTATATGAACAGTGGGATCATCAAAA
The DNA here is from genome assembly GCA_963971305.1 of Arcuatula senhousia. Lineage (NCBI taxonomy): Eukaryota > Metazoa > Mollusca > Bivalvia > Mytilida > Mytilidae > Arcuatula > Arcuatula senhousia. The sequence continues at coordinate 79,061,569 of OZ020304.1, forward strand.
GATGCATTTGGGAAAGAAGGCCAGCACTCAGGTAAAATTAGGTCACTGCGACTTCTATTTTTCGCTCGATCGACTTACAGCAATGCTAGTTTTCGGATGAGTTCATTGCTCAACGGGGTATACGCGTCGTAGGTCATCAAACTTAAGTGTATCAGTGGTAGTATGTGAGCATTAAGGTTCAAATAGGTCACTAAGACCTTCATTTTCTTTCAAACGGTGACTTGTATTCAGTGTTTTGGAAGACTTTATGTCTTAACAACTATGCATTGTAAAATTATCAAACTTGCATATTATGATTGTCTTACAACACCAAATTGGAATTTGGTCGCTATGCTCTTCTAATAGTTTGGGAAATTAGTACTGTTATCTAGATTGACTATGTTTATTTTTTCGAATACATTTTATTTTTCTGACAAGAATCGGACAACCTGTTTGGTCTTCCATTAAGTTTGCTTGTGCTCTTCGGAGATATGTACCAATTAATTGTCATATAAGTACAGACAGAACATGACAAACATAACATATTTTATTTTCAGACAGGACTAGATGGTTTGCCTCACAGTTTGGATGTGGTATTCTGTGTCTGGCTGCATGCTTAGCATATTTAACTAAAGTTTATTTCTTTTCAGACAGGAATCGATAGTTTGCCCAACAGTATGGATGTGATATTCTGAGTCTGGCTGCATGCTTAGCATATTTAACTAAAGTTTATTTCTTTTCAGACAGGACTTGATGGGTTGCCCCTCAGTTTGGATGTGATATTCTGTGTTTGGCTCCTTGGCAGTCTAGTTGTAGTGTTTTGGAGAGATATGTGGACTATTTATGATAAATATCTATACCCTGACGATCGTGTCCTGTCTACAATATGGTGTGCTGTGATCTTCATCATTATTCAAATCATTGGAGAATTTTTCAGATTTAGCGCCAAGAAATCAACCGTTTTCAAAAGGATGCCATACTTATTAAACCTTTTGATTCATGATATATTCTTTATTGTGATTGGGGTGGGAGATGTGGCGGCCTGGAGGTGTTACTGGAAGACCACAGACTTTATACTAGAGGCCATTGATAAAGATTATGCTCTATTTGTATTCTGGGCTGGTAGTTTTGTTATTCTTGTTTGTTGCTGGTCAAGTACTAGTATTGTTATAAAAGGGTACATCATGGACGGGGAGATAGGAAATTGGTACGATTTACCCAATAATTATCTACAGAATATACGATCATCTCTGAAAGGAAAGGAGTCTCCATCACAGGTGTGTATAACTAGAAATATCCTGAAAATATTTCTTATAAATACAATAATTAGAAAAATAATGTGTGGTATCAAAGAGACAATTGAATAAAATCTCTAAGCTAAAGAAAAAAAATCAAAAATGGTACAATTGTAAAAAATATCAAACACATTTTATAATCTATGTCTATTGGTTTGCCAATAATTACTTTCAGGCGACGGCGTAAACTTTTTTGTAAGACTATTGCGGACAATAAATTGCTTGAAAAGTATAATAGCTTGGCATCTGATATTGGTATACAGACAGTTGAGGTTATGGTCTACGCAACTGTCACCAAGCCGTGAGACCCTGGTCACGTTTTCACGCTCCAGTGACTCTGTGAACTTAGGTCTTTTTTCGGCTGAAAACTTTTTGTAATACTTTTGTGGACAATGAATTGCTTGAAAAGAATAATAGCTAGGCATCTGATATTGGGTATACAAACACTTTTTGTGTTTATAACAAGAACTGAAAGCTTAGGTAGTTGATGTAATTGATGGTGCCGGAAGGCGAGACATACTTTTAGTGGCCGCACTTGTTAAAAGTTTATGTTCATTTCTTTAACTTTATCCAAGATTTTAATTAAAAGCAAATGAAATAACAGAAATAATTTAAGAAAAAAAGTGTAAACAAAAAAAATACTAACACTTAGGTCAATAGGAAGTTCCGAGCTCAAAAGAGTAGCAATGAATCTAATATTCCTACTGTACACTTATTCCACATCTCTTTATTTTCTATTCTTAAAAAAATAGATCTCAACGTACCTGGGGGTCATTATATAATACTTTCCCAGTTAAATGTTTATGTACGTATTCACATTCTGTTGTTTGCAACTAAACAATAGGCCCAGTGAAGATAATGTGGTCTTGCTTATGTCTGAATTCAATATAAAGATCATATATTGGTCATATATTCGTCGCGAGACAAAAAATAAAAAAAAATATTTACTTAGAACTCCTACTATCAATATATTCTTATGTAACTGCTTTTTAAGTCTTGCTTACATTCGCTTTTAAAAACTTTTAATATTTTTTTTCAAGACAAAACAGGAAAGTTTGAATTGTTTGCCCGTGACATGAATTGTATTTTTGTTAGTTTAATTTTTCACGTTTTATCACATTTTTGTAAATTTTATTATTTTATTCATTATTTTATATGACTAGTCAATCATTTGAAAATATGTAATATTTTTAAACAATATTCTATATGAAATTACATAATTTTAATCCTTTTATATTTAATCAGTAAAATCTTAAATGTTTATATTGTGGCTTTATTTCAAATAACCTTTTTCCTATGACTTTTTTCCAACCTGCCCCACAGTACTTTCCAGAACGGAACTGCTTTCTAATGCCTCGTGGTAATCCCTGCATATTTTTCACTCCCATTTTAAATCTTTTTTAAACTTTACTCGCAATAGAGGGTATGCACAAACATGTGAATATTTTTGTCTATTTTCAGGAAGCAGAAAAGGCAGACACAACATCAGTTTTCATCATTCACCTATAGTTGACAATTTTTTTTATTAGGACAATTGATCTCCCTAAAATTGTTTTGGGTTATTTTGTTAAAATTTGTTAAAATAAAGGTATTGAAATTGAATGGCATACATATATATATCGAATGATAATACATGTAACCAAATTATTGAACTGGGATGATCAATCTAATATCCATGAAAAAAAAAGACAAAAAAGGCATGACATACTAGAGAAATTGAATATCACAAGGTCCTCACTCGGTACAGGTATTTCAAAAGAATTAGTGGGTTTAACCACTCTTTTTACACCAATCTTAGACCGTTTTTACTGTGTTGGGTATTACCATCTTGTAAACAAACACAAAATTGCAAAATGAAATTTAGAGCTTGTTCCTGAGTTTATTGTGGTAGACTACAAAGTGAAATTTCATGCCTTGTGACTGTGTTTTTATTTAGAGTTAGCTAAGAAAAACAAAGGAGCATTCCAACCAATGAAGGAGATAAAATAAATTCTTTTTATAGTTCATGTACCAAGAAAAAAATGTCCAATGCTTTTATCACTTTCAATTTGTGTCAGTAAGTGATAGTGCTACAGTAATCCTATAATATAAGAGGTCTCATTCTTCGAGGTTAGAATGGCAACAAGTCCAAAAAAAGCATGCCGTCCAATCTCAAATGTTGTTGGAGTAGTGCTACAGGACCTATCATATCTCCATACCGTATGCATAAGGTAACAATACAAACGACAAGAACTGTTATCATTATACATGGACAGTACCTACAGTACATGTAGCTGTAACATTGTCCTATCATTAGGTAATGGTATAAAACAAGAAGACAATGTACATCATTTTTTTATTCCGACTTTCTTTGACCGCCAGTCGAGGAAATCTTCTAGACTTTCCTCATCAATATCACTATCATTGTCACTGTCAGAGGATTTATTGTCAGGTTTATGGTGAACTTCTTCCTTTTTAATTGTCAAATCGTTCACTTCTTTCCATCTGTTTCTGTAAAGGGAAATAATTCATAATAAACATGTTATGATTTTTCAGGCTATAAGGCAAAATTTTTTTTTCACAATTCCTTTAATGTGGGGTAATTTTACAACATTGATAAACTTGTAGCACAAAAGTGTAGAGTTCAATTAGTTGAACATTTTAGGAACTGAAAGTTTCTTATTATTTTCTACAGTTTTCCAAGGCAAAACAGTTTTATCTTGAAGGAACCATAACTCCTATCAGGGTTCATTTAATCCAATAGAGATTTTTGTAGCGCTAAACTAGCTTAACATTACTGTAATTATGTTTTTTCTCCAGCTTTTACAATATTCAATATAATGAGGAAAGGCTGTAAAAATAGAGATTTTTTACACTCTAAAGGAAATAACTCCTTAAAGGAATGTTCCTGCAACCTTAATCCTGCTTGTGTTTTATACTTTGTAGATCTCGATGTGCTAAACAATCATCCTAGGAAAACCAGGGGTTCTTCTCTGGCTTACTCATTTATTACCCCTGGGTCATTACACATGAAATACCTCCTTTTTGATAGTTTTGTATCGAGAGTTCATATTGGTCACATTACATTTTTCTATGCCATTTAACATTTATATATTTAAATTTAATCAATTTCAAGATCATATTAAAAACGTGCAAACAAACAAAATCATATGAAATGACCCAGGAAAGATGAATAAGAAAGCGAAAGAAGAACCCCTGGGTTTCAAATGATGCTCAACAATATGCAATTACAATTTCTAAAATACCATGTAGATTTTTCAAGATACTGAGCTTCAAAAGTGCAACAATCGGAAAAACATACAAATACATATAATAACATTTACTGTGCATATAATTAAAATGCAGTAATTCTATTGTTAATTGACACCTTGAATCGTCTTTCATACCTCAATGAAATGTCATTTGAATCACGTGGCCGTAGCTGGGTCATGACCTTACTATACGCACAACTAAAATTTGAATTCGCATTTGGATATTAATGCGCAAATAGATAATACACGAAAATACACCACAAAACAATACGAATAAAAAGCTTCGCCGAGCGCAGCATGATACGACCGCAACATGTTGAACCCTGTACGTTTTAGGCCCAATATGGATAGTCAATTGCTCTGGACATATGCAGCCCATGGTGGACTGACAAAGGTTTTTGACACATGCAGCTTTTGGTGGACTTTCTAAATTCACATTTTAAAAGGAATTATTTTTTTCCAAAGGAGATCAAAATCAGACCACAAATAAATAAGTTTCGATTTTGGCCCCTAATTTCATAACAGGGGGAAAAGGGGGGTCACAAAAATTAATTTTCAATTTTGTATCCACTATTTGACAAAATCAAACATGCAAAAAAAATTTTCAAAATCGGATCACAAGTAAAAAAAAATTCCATTTTGGTCCCTTTTGGCCCCTAATTACATAATAAGGGGTAAAAGATGGGGGTAGCAAAAATTAATTCTCAATTTTGCATCCGCTATTTGACAAGAACAAACATGCAAAAAAAAATTTCAAAATCGGATCACAAGTAAAAAAAATTCCATTTTAGTCCCTTTTGGCCCCTAATTACATAATAAGGGGGAAAAGATGGGGGTAGCAAAAATTAATTCTCAATTTTGCATCCGCTATTTGACAAGAACAAACATGCAAAAAAAATTTTCAAAATCGGTCCACTATTAAAAATGTTTCAATTTTGGCCCCTTTTGGGGCCGTAACCCCTATAAGGGGTCATTTGACAACTTCGACCCTATGGAGACTTTTGTAGAGCTAAATGAGCTGAACAATTAAGCAAGCAACAGCTTTTTGCTATCTGCAATAGTTTTCATACTATAGGGCAAAAACATGAAAAAATGCTATTTTTCACCTTTAAGGGGCTGTAACCCCTATAAGGGGTCATCTGACAACTTCGACCAAATGGAGACTTTTGTAGAACTTTTGATCCTGAAGCAGTAGGGTGGCATCAGATTTCATCTATCTCTTATACTTTTTGAATTACAAGCCAAAAACAGTAGTCTGACCTCCCTGGTCTAATTTTAGCCAGGGCGGCCATGTTTTTTGACGAATCAGAACTTGAAACACATCTATAGTGCATGACACCCTATTGATCAATCATACCAAGTTTCATTGAATTCTGTTCAGTAGTTTCAGAGGAAAAGATTTTTGAAAAAGTTATTGTAAGAACAAACTAAAAGTTGCAATTTGGCCCCTTTTGGCCCTTAATTTCTAAACGAAAAAAGGGGGGACTCCCAAAATCAATCCCATCCATCCTTTAATGGTAAGAAATATCATTGTCAAATTTCATTGCATTTGGATAACTAGAACTAAAGTTATCGTGTATACACTAAAGTTAACAGACGACGACGACAACGACAACGACGACGACGACGACGACGACGACAGCATCATACCATTATACGTCCGCAAATTTTTTGCGGTCGTATAAAAATCAGAAACAAATTAAATAACATTAAAATGTAATTATAAGAATTGAATGTTTGTATTTTGATGTTTCATAGGTTTTACACGCCAATGAAACATCAAAATACAAACATTCAATTCTTAAGTATATGTTTTGTAGAAAATATTCAGCATATGAATTATCTAACACCTACATTTGATCATCTATTTCTTCTAAGTTTCTATCCACATTTATCTGTTCATCCTCTTCCTCTACTATGGCTTCTGATACCTATAAAGCAAGATAAATTTTAAAAAGATATTTTTAATTAATCAAGTAATTTATGATCTCTTGTCCATATTGAAGTAGAAGATAATGAGATGTGGAATAAGTGTATGTGGCACAACCTACAATATAAATGACAATTTTAAAAAATCCACAACGGAAAACAGCCAGCAGCCTTCAATGTGACCAACAGTCGCTGCTCACTGTTTTGCAATTGGCCCTGTATTGAAGGTTGCTTTCTGTTTTCAATTGCAATTTCAAAGTTAAAAAGTATTTCATGCATGCCCTGCCTGAAAGTTCAGATAGTAATTTTTCAATTAAAATATATGAAGGGAAAGTATGAAACCAAAAGATGGAAAAAGAAGAACTTGCAACCAAAATGGCATTTTTTATCATTTTCAGGTTGCTTCACCTAGTGTCCAACTCAAACCACTGAAATGTTCTGGGTTTTTTTTGTGTCTCTTTATCACATTATTTTTGGGTGTTCTATCTCTCCGTTTTTTTATAAAATGTATCTTACATGAGCTTCTTCTTTGATGACTTTCTGGAACATTTCCCATTCTTCTTCCATCTTGTCTTTGTATTCTACCTGTCTCACCTGTAATTAAATATATATTTTAGTCAGGTATTAAAATGTCTTAATGAAAATATTTAAGACACGTACCAGATTTGCTAGGGTTAACATATAAATTGTTTTCCACTATCTATTTGATTTGTCCAAAATAATAGGACTAATAACAACATAAGAAATCTAAGCCTCCTGTAGAAAGAACAAACAGCAGATGTAAATTCAGTTTCTATAGAATAAAATGAGATGTACATGACGCAACCTACAATATAACCATAAATAAACCCTAGTCATTATAAACTAGAAAATTTGAAAGTATGCTTCATTAGTTCATTTTTGTTGCTGTAAATAAATTTTGACATATTATAAAGACTAGAGCCTCCCTTTCTTAAAGGAATTTCATTTTTGAGCAGATTTTGGCAAAACTAGCCTTGAACACCCTGTCTATTTATTTGACTATCGACAGACCACCTTCCCCTTTAGAAAATTTCTGGAACAGCCCCTGATTCAGAAAAATGGAACTCATTGAAGTTTTTAATATGATTAAGGCCCTGCCTTTTTAGCGAGCATCGAAACTATATGCCTTTTAAAAATAAATCCATGTGCTCGACCGGCTAAGTTTAACGTAAAGAGGGAAATTTTAAAAAAGGAGTTAAATAGAAGCAAAGTCTGACCCCACCAAACCCAAATCATATGCACTTGAGAAAGTTGTCTTTCTAAAAATATTTGGGATCAATAACTACTTATTAAAAATTCAATTATTTGTGCAAATAATAAATCCTGTAACATTCTAGGACAAAATTTAGCAGGGACGAAATTATCCATTTTATGGATTACGTGACGTCATTTCCTTGTCAGAGTAACATTCAGATTCTGTCAGGTTTTGTGAGATTTTCTGAGTATCAGTGTTTTATTTGAAGCATTGGTAACAGAAGGTACATTAAGAAACCTTGCGGTAAAAAAAACGGTAAAGTAAAAATATCATGCAGGTTTGAGGAAAGAGAGTGAACCCCAACAGGATGGGACTCTACTTTCAGTTTCAGGTAAGAACCTTTTATTTATTATTATGAGTAGGTTATTCAGTTAATTTATGTATTTCTTTATCTTATTTGATCTTACTTAGAATTTAACAAAGCTTGGTCAGTATCATGCATTTGGTATGACTAGTCAATGGGACATCTGCCAAATGGTTGTACGATGCGTACAGTGTGGGTGTTGAATTGCCAACCCTACCATTGGATAGCAGCTTGCTGCGAAAGGGGAACAGCCTTGTGCATTAGTCGACCCTTCCAATTATAGCCTCTCATACAACAAGACCTATGTGACCCAGATATGGGATCCTCCACGAGGTGGCAGATGGCAACTGGGTACCAAGAGGCATTCAATGGGGACTGACGAGTTCATTAGAGGACATGGACTTTGCTGACGACATTAGTCTGTTCTCGCAAACATACCACCACATGCAGATGAAATCCAACAACATAAGTAAAGAAGCCAAGAAAATAGGATTGAAAATAAACGACAGAAAAACAAAAGTCATGAAAACCAACTGCCGTCACAACAGCCATATCATCATGAATGGACAATCTATTGAAGAAGTTACAGACTTTTGTTATCTTGGAAGTACTCTAAGTTGTGATGGAGAAGTGATGAAAGAAATAAGTATTAGAATAGGGAAAGCAACATCAGCTTTTAATAAACTTTCGAACATCTGGAAGTCTAGGAGAATATCATACAGAACTAAGATCAGACTGTATAAAAGCAATGTAAGATCAGTTTTATTATATGGAGCAGAGACATGGAGAACAAACAAGAAAATTGAGAGAAAATTGAGAGGAGTTGAGGGCAGATTGTTAAGAAGGATTATGAACATCAAATGGACAGACAGAGTATCAAACATTGAACTCGCTGATAGAACAGGTATAAGAAACATTAATGTTGAGATTAAGAAAAGGAGATGGAAATACACAGGGTATATTTTGAGGATGGACAACACCAGGCATGTAAAAAGAGCACTGAGGTGGACACCAGCTGGCAAGAGGAAGCCAGGAAGGCCAAAAGGTACATGGAGGAGGACACTAGAAGCAGAGATGAAAGAGTTGGGATACAGCTGGGGAGAACTTGAGTGAAAAGCAAAGGCCAGAGCTGGATGGCGTACCCTGGTGGAAGCCTTATGTGTTACCTAACACGAAGAGGATATGTATGTATGTATGTTGTCAATGGGACGATGTTGCCAAAAGCTAGCTCGGTAATTTCCGGAAAATCGTTTTTCAGCGGAAAAACCGAATGGTGTTTAAATAAAAATCTGTGTGTAAAAATATACAAGTGGATGAATGAGGGTTTTATCACTGGTTTTGAATTTCAATTTTTATATTTTTTGCATTACAGATTATGATATATTTTTTATAAGACCAGAGGGTTGATTGTTTTACTTGTTCCGTGCCTATTATTTTTTTCACTCCGTAAAAGTAAACCTGTTCCGGTTTTATCGTCAGTATATTTCTGGCACATCTCAAAACATGCACAATGCCGTAAGGCTCGCATCTGCAATGCTCGCTATTAACCAGCCAGAGGAACTGGTATAAATAGTTTAATAATACCTTAGCATCTTGTTTAGAGTAATCAAAGACCCCCTAGAAAAATGTCATACATTACCTTAGCATCTTGTTTAGAGTAATCAAAGACCCCCTAGGAAAATGTCATACATTAACTTAGCATCTTGTTTAGAGTAATCAAAGACCTCCCTAGGAGAATGTCATACATTACCTTAGCATCTTGTTAAGAGTAATAAAAGATCCCACTAGGAAAATGTCATACATTTACCTTAGCATCATTTTATTGTGTGTTTAGTTTTTGTGCTTTGTCTAGGAAAATTGATACGGGGAAGGTTGGGCCCAGAAAACTAGTTTAACTAGATTCTAGGAGGTCCGCTTCTTATTTGGATCTATTTCTCGAAATTGACACACAAGGAAGGCTTTGTACAAAGCTCTATGACAAACGTGATGACTTCAACTTTCCAATAACTTACCCTTTCTGTGTAGCAACATTCCGTCCGCTCCAGCATATGGAGTTTACGTATCACAATTGATTCGTTATTCCAGAGCATGTGGGGAGTACAACGACTTCCTTGATAGAGCTACACGGCTGACAAGCAAATTGTTAACACAGGGGTACTTTGCTCCCAGGTTGTTGTCATCACCCAAGAAATTTTACGGACGACATCATGTGCTTGTATACAAATACGGGATTTCTATCTCTCAGATGAGCACAGATGTTGGTTTGACATAGAGTTTTGTAATGTCATCCTTTCCGGATTGGACCAACACTTAATTGATCTTTGGCAACGTGACGGGTGTGCTATAGCAAGCAGGAACTGCTTACTCTTCCGGAACACCTGAGTTCACTCTCGTTTCGACTTGAGTTGGCGTTGCTGAATGCAGTTTTGTTGTTATGTGTGTGTGTTTTATGTTGTTATGTGGTTTGTTTTGTTGTGATGATTTTTTGTCTACCGGTTTTGTCTTTGTCTTTACGGTTTTATGATATTGATTACCCCTTTGGTACACCTTTGCTTCTTAACCCCAATACATATTATATGTGCCTTTCCTAAGCCAGGAATCTTTGAAAAAGCTTTCGTTTGTACTTGTCTTTTTGATGTTTTCTGTTCCTTGTTTAAGAAGGGGTCTATCTGTGACTATTTCAGGACTAGATTTGAATTATATGCATTTTATTTAGACCATGGGCCAATTGCAGAACACCAAGCAGTGCCAAATGGCCTTGTTGAAGGCTGCTGGCGGTTGTCCATTGTGTTTTTTTTTAATTGCCAGTTGATTGTGGGCTGTGTCGTGTACACTTATTTCACATCTCATTATTTTCTATTGATTAGGGTTATCAAAGAACCCCATAGGAGAATGTCATACATTACCTAAGCATCTTGTTGAGGATTATCAAAATCCCTCGGGAATAATGTCACATTACCTTAGCATCTAGTTGAGGGTAATCAAAGGATCCCTCGGGAAGAATGTCATACATTACCTTAGCATCTTGTTTAGGGTTATCAAAGAATCCCTCGGGAAGAATTTCAGACATGACTTTCTCTTTCGGCTCAGGTTCTACTTCTGGCTTGTTTCCACTGTCAAAAAAATCTGGAAAAAAATTTATACTCATTTCATAAATGTATTTAAGGCCACACCGAATTAATTCATAATTCGTCTGATTAGCCGCTTCTATTTTGGACAAGACCAAAAAAGTGCTTTTTATTTTCACCACTCCATTTCCATAATTGCCTGGGTCGGATTCCTATTTTATTTCAAAAAATATTTTAGTCATCTGTGCGGTTTGAAAGAACTCTTGGAATGGGTATTCAGTCTCAACAACATAAATTAAGTCAAAGAACATAAGTGTTCCTCAAAAATGACAAAGGAAGCTGGAAGATGAATTATTTTATCAAAGGTTAGTGCAGTCAAATTTTTGTCCCTTTAACAGTTTTTAGAAACAACAGAATCAATTTTTGTTGAATGCTAGGATTTGCAATTTACAATATGATAGAACTTTAACAAAATATATTAAGTGATTAATAATGTATAACAAGCACAGAAGTAACATGATAACACAAGAAATTATTTTCCTGTTCAGTTCACCAGCTATATAGAGATCTCTTAAACTATTCTTTGTACATCATGCATACATATTATATAATTTAACATGATAGTTCATGAAATTATCTTGCAGTTGTATCATAATCAATTGTTGAAACTCATGGTTCAGTTGATTTTTCACTTTGTAGAAATGTTATCTTTCCAGACAAAATGAGAAAAACCAATTAATTGATGAATTAATTATTTTTAACTCCCTTGGAAATATCCTTTAATTCATATTTTATTTTTTCAAATTGAAAAGAAAATTAATTGCTCGCTAGGAAATATCTTCAAACTCATAATTTTTATTATAAATATGAAAAAAATTAATTGCTCGCCTTGACCAAAACTGTTCGCCTCCAAAAATCCCTTATTGTTAAAAATAAACAATTAAAAAAATTTCGCTCATCGCTCCAATATTTTTCTTCAAATTGTCTGAAGAACTAGGAATTGATTTGGTGTGGCCTAAAAAGTAAAGAACACAAACAAACTGTATCAACACATTTGGTTTCTAGGCAGTAAACATAAAGTAGGTGCTGGACAACTAACAAAGATCAAGCAAACCAAAATTCATTTTGTCTTATTACATAATATTGTTATTGCATGTTTTAAAGTAAGTTGGAGGCAGCTAGGTTACAACATGTAACAAGTAATTGACTGCATACTTTAGGTGAAAATGTTAAAACAGTTTTAAATTGAATGCGATAACTAAATTATTTGAGAGAAGCTTAAAAAATTAAATTCAGATATTACAAACAAATCAGAAACATGAAGTAGATACTGCACGCCCCCCCTCCTTGCCATTATTATTTTTACCGGGGGGTAAGGCTGGGTGACTAAGCTGAGATGTTGTACTGGTAGATGTGGAGGCAGGACCACTGGTTTCCTCTTCATCGCTACTGTCTGATGAATATTCTGCTAACTTCAATGCTGATTTATGATTGGAGATGGAATCTGATGGAGCACTTCTAGTGAAACAAAAACAATGCTGTGTTAAAAGAACTAAACTGTAAACTGATTACATAGATAAATATTGGAACTATTTATGCTTTTTGTGAGTGCGTGACACACCTGGGCCTGGGCCATACAGGCTGTCAGTTTTAATGCTGAAGGAAACCAGAGTACCCTGAGGAAATCACCAACCTTGGGAAGGTAACTGACCAACCTAATCACATACAGTTGGGGAAGTCCCTTTTTTGTATTGAACACCAGCTGAGAGGTGATCAGCTAGTGATCAATAATGTGGTATTTAAACCAGTGCCTTAGACCACTCGGCCACCAAGGCACCTATTTATGCTTTGAACTTGAAGTATATAACTGATTAAGATTCTGATACTTGAAGACCTGTTTTAAATACATTTTGTAATATTTGAAATCACATGCATATTCATTAATGGTAAATGACAATGACAGCATCATACCATTAAAATATACAATGAATTTTAGCATTTTTTGCATTTGTATAAAAAACTGGAAGGATGTATATAAGATTGCTGTATTCTTTTTAAAATACGGCTACACAAATTTCTGTATCTTTTTAAGTTCCTTACATTTAAAAAAAAGGCTTATAGATATTGAACTGATTTTTTGTATGTAAGTCTACCTTATGAATTACAGATCAAGTATACTTTTTGTTCAGGTCCGCAAAATTTTAAAGGAGTTATAGTCCTTTGAACTTTGATAATTCACTTAACTTTCAATTTTTCTAACTTTTTTCTAAACCATTTTGAGCTAGCTGATTTTGGTATGTGAGTAGATAGCATGATGAAATACAGATCTTATTTTCGTTTCAATCTAGTCCGAATGTATTTACAGGAGTAATGGCCCTTTGAACTTTGAAATTTCAGTTTCCCTAACTTTTTTTTCTAAACACTTTTTGATATTGAATTGAGTTTTCATATGTTAGTCTACCTAATGAATTACAGATCAAGTATACTTTTTGTTCAGGTCTGAAAATTTTTACAGGAGTTATGGTTCTTTGAACTTGATAATTCACTTAAATTTCAATTTTTTCTAAACCACTTTTAGCTAGCTGATTTTGGTTACAGATCAAATTTTTGTTTCAATCTGGTCCACATGTTTTTACAGGAGTAATGGTTGCTTGATTGATTGTTGTTTGCTTCCTGTCCTGTTGACGATATTTCAGCCATAATCGGGACATAAACAAGTTGTGATATATAACTAACTAGAGGCTCCCAGGAGCCTGAATTGCTCACCTGATCTCTTATGCTAATCCTAGTGTGCAACATGGTCTACATGAACTTGGTAAATAACATTAAAGAAACTAGTTAGGATAGAAAACACTTTTAAGACCAAGAATACAAATTTACAAAGCTTTCCATTTGAAAAAAAAACAAAACAAACAATCATATTAAGTTAAAATTGATTGAAAACACTTAAAAGGGTGATCTGACAATTTTGACCCTGAAATCATTTTTGTAGATCTTAATGAGCTGAACAATTTTGTGTTTAAGATGAAGTCCAAAAAATGTGAAAATGGTCAATTTTGACAATTAAGGGGAAATAACTCCTATAAGGCGTCGTCCCACAACTTTGACTCAATGGAGAGTTTTGTAGAGCTTTTGATGCTGAAGAAAGTATGTTGCTTCGGATTTTCTCTATCTCTTATACTTTTGAGCTGTAAATTAAACACTATGGTCTGACCCCCCTGTTCTATTTTTAGTAGCGGCAGCCATGTTGGTTGGTTGACCTTCACAAATTTCACAAACTTGGTAGAGGACATCCTAAATATCAATTATACAAAGTTTCAAAGCAATCCCACCAGTGGTTTCAGAGAAGAAGATTTTTAAAAATCAGTTAAAATTGATAGAAAAATCAGTTAAAGAGGGATAACTCTTAAACGGTTGATCTGACAATTTTGACCCTGAAATCATTTTAGTAGATGAGCTGAACAATTTTGCAATGCTAACTTTTCCTCTAGCACTTACAGTTTTCAAGATAAAGTCCAAAAACTATGAAAATGGTCAATTTTGACGATTAAGGGGAAATAACTCCTATAAGGAGTCGTCCCATAACATTGACTTAATGGAGAGTTTAGTAGAGCTTTTGATGCTGAAGAAGGCAAAATGCTTCGGATTTTCTCTATCTCTTATGCTTTTTGAGCTATAAGCTAAAAACTATGGTCTGACCCCCCTGTTCTATTTTTAGTAACGACCGCCATGTTGGTCGGTCGAGGTTCACAAATTTCACAAACTTGGAAGAGGACATCCTAAAGATCAATGTACAAAGTTTCAAAGCAATCCCATCGGTGGTTTCAGAGAAGAAGATGTTTGAAGAAAAGTTAACGGACGGACGACAGACACTTAACAATGACAATAGCTCACATGACCCTTAGGGTCAAGTGAGCTAAAAATTCAGTATAAAACAAAGTCAAAAGACCGTCGATAAAACAAAAAGTATGCCTTTTGAACTTTGAAAATTCACCTTCACTTTTTTCTAAACACTTTTTGATATTGAACTGAGTTTTCGTATGTAAGTCTACCTCAAGAATTACAGATCAAGTATACTTTTTGTTCAGGTATGCAAATTTTTACAGGAGTTATAGTCCTTTGAACTTTGACAATTCACTTAAATTTCAATTTCTCTAACTTTTTTTTTAAATCACTTTTTGATATTGAACTGATTTTAATATGAGAGTCTACCAAGGTGAGTTACAGATCAAGTAAACATTTCAATTTGGTCTGCAAATATTTAGGAAGCTATGGCTCTTTGAACTTTGACAATTTACTGCAAAATTCAGTTTTCTGCACTTTATTTAAACACTTTTAGATATTGAGCTGACTGTGGAATGTAAGTAGATAGCACAATGAATTACAGATCAAGTTTACATTTCAATCTGGTCTGCAGATTCTTAGGGGAGTAATGGCAGTTTGAACTTAGAAAATTCACTTAAGTTTCTGGTTTTCGATTTTATAATTATTTTGTAAACACTAAGTAGTATTAAATTGATTTTTGGTGAGTCTACCATGATAAGTACAATGGTGTAACAAAGTGGCTCTATCTTTTTTAACTTTACTGATATAAATTTGTTCTATCTTATTTAACTTGACCTGCATATAAAATGGTGCTTTTTAAAATTTTACCTCCTGTGATTTCATTATTATTTGTGGGATATTAAAGTTTTGGCCAAAATCGGGAAGTTTTAACCTTTTAGATTTACTAGTGTTAATTTGCATGGTTTTTGTGGGCAGCTTTCGCCCATGAAATTGATACCCCATAAAAAGGAAATTTAACATTGATCTGTATGCCACAACTTTCAGAACCATGAATTTAAGAATCCACGAACACACTCTTTTTCATCAAACATTGAAAATTGGTATCCATGAAAATATATGAATTCACAGAACATGAAATGACTCTTTTTTTTTTTGGCTACATAAAGCGAGTGTATTAAAAAAAACTTACCCTGTTGCTTTATTTGATTTAGCATCATCTAAAATAAACAAAACATAACATAAAAGTCCTTTAATTTAGAACAAATCACAGAAGGCAAGCCTAATAACATCCATAACTAAAATATATGTAACTTTTCCATAACTAAAATACATGTAACTTTTCTATAACTAAAATACATGTAACTTTTCTATAACTAAAATACATGTAACTTTTCTATAACTAAAATACATGTAACTTTTCTATAACTAAAATACATGTAACTTTTCTATAACTAAAATACATGTAACTTTTCCATAACTAAAATACATGTAACTTTTCCATAACTAAAATACATGTAACTTTTCCATAACTAAAATACATGTAACTTTTCCATAACTAAAATACATGTAACTTTTCCATAACTAAAATACATGTAACTTTTCCATAACTAAACCATAACTAAAATACATGTAACTTTTCCATAACTAAAATACATGTAACTATATGTATCATGTTCCTTTTTTTTCATGAGTTGATTCCTGTGCATTGGTTTGGATCATTTGCATTTGGGTTTATTTTGTGCTTATAATCTAAAATCTAACTTTATACAATGTAATGATGCTGTACAAATACTTAGTAGTATACTTGTTCTTCTGTTTACATGTATTAATATTGAGGTAGTAACCTGATGATCTCCCCTTATCTGGCAACATAACTTTTTGCTCACAAGGTTTAATAAAGGTCCGAACATAGTCAACTAAGCATTTCTTCTTGAACTACTACAATTTAGATACCTTTGAATTTTTTGTTAGACAGTATATCTGGTTCTGGTGGGAACTACTATGATATGGATACCTTTGAATTTTTTGTTAGACAGTATATCTGGTTCTGGTGGGAACTACTACAATATAGATACCTTTGAATTTTTTGTTAGACAGTATATCTGGTTCTGGTGGGAACTACTACAATATAGATACCTTTGAATTTTTTGTTAGACAGTATATCTGGTTCTGGTGGTAACTTTCTTTTTGGTGCTGCTGGTCCTGGAGTTTTCAAAGCATCGTAATTCTGAAAATAATAATGTTGATGTTACGACGACATAAAGACTTAAATTTATGATGTAATTGATGTTGTCAAACAAACTGAGGAGAATGATAGTGTTTTTAATTTTGATCCCATTCTAAAACACAAAGCAAATACATGTACATGTAAGTCGATTGAAACTTTCATTCATTGCAGTTGTATTATGTATCCATTTTTACAAGCATGATGTGGTTGTACTGTAAATACATTTTTTTTTATTTTAACAAACAGATGTGCAAAACCAATTTAACTAATACAGGTATGCACAGTCCTAGACAAGCAAGAAATTCCTACAAGTGCAGTGGAAGAGTGGCTTTTAAGACCAAACTAAAACATACCTCTTTATGTGTACGACTTTGAATGTGAGCAGTCCATAAAGCTTCAGATTTTATCACTGTGTTACAAAGTGTACAGGACAACTGCTCTAAACTGTTATATCTAAAACATAAAAATAAATAACTAACAATTCGTCAATTTTAAATGTAAATACAAATACATAATTATAATACTTAGGAAACTATGATTCATACCAATGCCAATTCAGATTAGTGAACATTTAACATATGGATTATGTCCTTTCAAGGTTGCCTGGCTTGTTGTGGAGGAAATATCAAGCTTGACAATTGATGAAACCACTTAGCTTTGGTTAGTGCATGGAAACTGTCACTTATCTATGATGCTTGAACCCACAGCAGTGATGACCTTGTGCTTTACAATCAAGTGCCTTAATATAACCACTAGGCCATTCTGTTCTGATGATTTGAACAAAAACTTTTTGTCAGATTTCTCTAGTTTTTGTTCAGTAAAGTCAAGAGTACTGAGTAGTCTCCAGCTGAAAATGTAGGGAGACATTGTCCTTAAAAACATCTTGTGACATCCTAATGGTCCAAAAACAACAACATATATTATATGTTTTTCACAACTTTTTGAGCTTTAAATAAATACCTTTCTCAAATATTATGGAGGCAAGCCTAAATATAAACAAGAACTAGAGGCTCCCAGGAGCCTGAATCGCTCACCTTGTATTCGATGATACTTATATGCTGGATATTTTAACAAAGGACTGCTACTCTGTGGAATTATCAATTTTAATGTTCTAAGGGAAACAACTCCTATCAAGAAAGGTCCTACAACTTTGACCCCATTACATAATTTTTAGATCTTTATGTGCTTAACCATATGCAATTTAAATTTTTCAAATATCTTATATTGTTTTCAAGATATAAGTCTTAAAAGAGCAAAATTTGAAGAAAAAAACAAGAAAAAGGGCAATAACTCCTACAACCATTGTAAGATCTTCTTCAAAACTTCAGGGCAGGTAGATCTTTATGTGCTGATCATTATTATCCAAATAGAATTTTAATATCTGTTACCATTTTTGAGTAATTTGCAAAAAACTGCAACTTACCCTTATGTTCTATTTTTAGCCATGGCGGCCATGTTTTTTGTCGAATTGAACGATAATTTTGTAGACCACATACTACTGAACAACCCTACCAAGTTTCATTTCATTTGACTAGGCAGTTTCAGAGAAGAAGATTTTTGAAAAGTTGAACAAAAACTGTGAAAATGGTCAATTTTTACAATCCAAGGGGTATAACTCCTAAAGGAACGATCCTACAACTTTGACTCTGTTACGACTTTTGTAGATCTTGATGTGCTTAGTCATATGCAATTTAAATTTTTGAAATATCTTGTATAGTTTTCAAGATATAGGGCTAAATAAGTAAATTTTTTGAAAAAAATCCAGAAAAAGGGCAATAACTCCTACATCAGTTGTTGGATCTTCTTGAAATTTTCTGGGCAGGTAGATCTTGAGGTGCTGATCACTTTTACCCTATGCCAGAATTTTTATATCTGTTACGGTTTTTGAGTTATTTGCAAAAAACTGCAATTTACCCCTATGTTCTATTTTCAGCCATGGCGTCCATGTTTTTTGTCGAATCAAAATTTTGAACGACAGTTTTGTAGAGGACATACTACAGAACAACCCTACTAAGTTTCATTACATTTGGCCAAGCGGTTTTAGAGAAGAAGATTTTTGAAAAGTTGAAAGACGGACGACGGACGACAGACGACGGACGCCAAGTGATGGCAAAAGCTCACATTGCCTTTGGCAAGGTGAGCTAAAAAAAGTTTCGCCGAGTGCAGCATGATACAACAGCAACACATCGAACACTGCACATTTTAGGCCCAATATGGATAATCAATTGCAAACTTTGGTGGTTTCACAAGAAATTATGGTCTGACTAAAGATCAATCCCTACTCATTTTTTTTCTATGACAGGCATATTCAGAGAAATTGGCCAACCAAAACCAAAGTTATTGTGGGAACAAATAAAATATTTGATTTTTTCCCCTTTTGGGCCCCTAATTTCTAAAGGAATAAAGGGGAGACCCTCCCAAAAAAAAAAATCAATCACATTCCCCCTTTTATGGTATGAAACATTTTTGTACAGTTTCACAGCATTTAGTTAACCAGAATAAAAGTTATTGTGGGAACTTGGCCCCTTATTTATAAATGCAAAAATGGGGGACCCCCAAAATCAATCCTGGTAAGGAACATCATTGTCATATTTCATGGCAATCAGAGAACTAGAACTTAAGTTATCATGGGAACACTAAAGTTAACAGACACACTTATTCCACATCTCTTTATTTTCTATGACAGACAACAATGACAACAACAATGACTTCATCATACCATAATACGTCTGCAAATCTTTTGCGGTTGTATGAAAATATGTGTGTTTCCTATTACATGTCTGAAACAATTGGGAGCCTGAATCACTCACTTCATCCTTAAGCTTCTATGAGCAATTACCCCTATAAAGGGTCATCTGACAACTTCTAAACAATTAAGACTTTTGTAAAGCTCAATGAGCTGAAGGATTAAACAAGCAACAGCTTTTTTCTTTCTGCAATAGTTTTCATTCTATTGACCAAAAATATGAAAAAACGATATTTTTGACCAACCCCTATAAGGGGTCATCTGACATCTTCAACCCAATAAAGACTTTTGTAGAGTTCAATGAGCTGAAGGTTTAAGTAAGCAACAGCTTTTCTCTATCTGCACTTGTTTTCATTCTATAGGGCAAAAACATAAAAAAAACTCTATTTTTGACCTTCACAGGGCCATAACCCCTATAAGGTGTCATCTGACAGCTAAGATCCAATGGAGACTTTAGTAGAGCTCAATGAACTGAAGGTTTGAGAGAGCAACAGCTTTTCTCTATCTGTCATAGTTTTTATTCTATAAGGCAAAAACATGGAAAAACACCATGTTTTTTTTTTTTATTTCCTCAATTATTAAAATTACACATTAAAAGAAATCACAGATATAACAAAACTGGCCTACGGTATTGAATTTTAATTTCAGCTACATATGATATTGGTAAGTATCAAGCACAATTACTAAAGTAAGTCGCCTCCAAAACAGAAGAAGAAGAAATACACATATTTTTTTGGGCCCATTCATTCGAATTTCAAAGTTTTCGAAAAAATCTAGACATGCCCAGAAAAACGGCAGGAAATAATAGCACATCATCCCTTAATTAATCCTAGCCCAATTTTTCCGTATTTGGTTTAGTTGTTGGATTTCTTCTACTCCAGCTTTTAAGGCTGTGTGTTTTCACAATATTATGCAAGCAAAGCTCATTTACATATATTATGATGAAAGAAAAATCGTTATGTCCTTAATAAGATTTTAAGAGAGCCGGTGGTGTAGTGGCTAATGCGTCGGGCTACTAACACCAAGGTTCGTGGTTCGATCCTCGTCCGGGGTGAAAATGTCATGAACCAATTTTCCGACTCTCTCTTGACACCATTTGCGAGGATGGTCTCAAGGAACGATGCTAGTCCTTCGGAAGGGACGAAAAAAGGTTGTCCCGTGTATGTGGAGAGCAATACCCCATGCACGTTAAAGACCCCTTTGTAGAGTTCGAAAAGAGTAGGCTCAATGGGGGCCGCTGCAAAGGCCACACTCGCAAACTGCTAGCTGGAGAGGGATTTACATAAGCATTAAGCTTGTTTCCCAATCCAGGATAAATAAATATGTTTAAACTAATAAGATTTTATCAGAAGCTTTTGAAAAAGTCTGCACATGTGCAGAAATTTGACCAGAATTACTATCAAATCCTCTTAATCATTTTGCTCCATTTGCTTAACTTGACTTTCTTATGGAATGAATTTCATTTTGGTTTCTTCACAAGCTTTTTACTTTAAGGAAATGCAGTTCATAGCTCTTTTTGGTCCTTTTGATATTTTTTTTGGGACAACTATTAAGAGCTATGAACTGCAGCTATGCAAAACTCTTGAACAAAGAGTGTGACAAGTTCAGGGTCGGATGGAAGGAAAGGTTACTGGGCATATGCTCCGAATAAAAACTGACAAAAAATTTGTTTTTTGCACAAAATCCACATATAAAACAACACTAAAAAATGGGCCTTTGCTCCACTCCGCGGCTGTAAATGTCATGTAGAATCTTGAATCCCAACAGCCCAGATTTAGTTATCAAGTGCAATAAGTTTTTTTCTTAAAAAGTAATGTCTACATGTCTACAGACTTATCAAGACAGTAATTTGAGTAAATAATACAAATACAAATATTTATTAGCACAAACTCATAGATCAGTACATGGTTAAGGCACAAAGTACTAAATGAAACATACAAATGTAATATAAATTTTTACGTTATAAACTATAGTTATAATTATATAGTGATATAATATAACAAACAATACAGCCAATTGCAATAAGTTTTGTCAGTATGACATATATATCATTTTCTTAGTTCAAAGCATTCTAAAATAAATGCAGATGTAAGTTTTAAACCAATTTCAGATTTGGTATTTAATAAGGAGCTCAGCAGAGAATTGTTATTTGTTGAGATATTTAAATTTGGGATATAACTTTTAATTTTATTGAAAAATGTATCTCTTAACTGTTTGTAGTGTTTGCAATGCAAAAGGAAGTGTTCTTCATTTTCAACTTCTTCTGCATTGCAAAATGTACATTTTCTTTCTATTATTTTTAGTTTTAGGTATCTTCCCTTCTCAATCATTAAGTTATGAGCGCTGACACGTATTTTGGAAAGAGCAGCCCTATCCTTAACTTTTTTTAAGATATCTAAATAATGGGGTCTGCATCCTTTTTTAAAGATTTTTCTAAAAAAAACTCTAATTTTGAAGATGTGTTGATAATTGAGTTTTGATTTTGAAGATTTTGATCATTTAACCTAATTTTTATTTGATTTAAGTAAAGTTTAAGTGAGTTTATATCATTGTTAATAAAGGAAAATCCTAAATTATTTAGTACTGATTTCAGTTTGATAAACCAGTTGTTTGAATTGACTGAATTTTCAAAAACATTTTTTACTAGAGAGTGGTCTGAGTCTAAGATATGTACTAAATATTTGATACTAGAGTACAAAATTTTATTTTTTATGGGAAGTCGACCTAATTCAGCTCGACAAGCATCATTGGTAGCTTTGCAATGTACACCTAAAATTTCTTTTTATAAATTTAATATGAATTTTTTCATATGGTTCAGTATCTTTAAAGTTTGAGAAAATTCCCCATATTTCACTGCAGTATGTGATAATGGGTAAAATAAGTGTGTCAAAGAGTTTTTCTAGTAATTTACATGGGTTATTTAAACCAATTAGCTTTTTTATTTTAAAATAAGCTCTTCTAGCTTTTTCCATGAGCATGTTAATTGCTAGATTAAAGTTGCCATTGCATTTTAATAAAATGCCTAGATAACAATACTGCGAGACTGTTTCTATATAAAAGTCATTATATTTGAATTGATTTAAATAGGTTTTACCATTCGAATTAAATACTACTACTTTAGATTTATCAACATTTACATGTAATTTCCATACTGAACAGTATTCCTGCATGGCATTTAAACAGTTTTGCAACCCTTCCCTACTCTGAGATATTAATACTATATCATCAGCATAAAGAAGAATGTTTACTGAAACACCACCCAGGACAACTGGGTCGTATTTATTGTCATCAAGTTTTTTAGTTATATCATCTATAAAAAAATTAAAAAGGAGAGGGCTCAAAACATCACCTTGTTTGACACCTCTTTCAGATATGAATGGCTGACTTAGACCATTTGAAAATTTAATCTTACACATAGTATCAGTATACATAGAGTATATAATTTTATAAATTTTATTTGGAATATTCTGTTTTAGTAATTTATAAAAAAGACCAACTCGCCACACTGTGTCAAAGGCCTTCCTAAGGTCAATGAAGGCAGTAAACACTTTTTGATTTTTCTGTTTATAGTTATCAGTGATTGTTTTTAAGGTAAAAATGTGATCAGAGGTTCTGCTCTTTTCTTTGAATCCTATTTGGTTCTTACTTATTAGAGAATTATTATTAATGAATTCTAGTAGACGGTTATATATTATTTTGTTAAATAATTTTCCTAAGTTTGAACTAATAGAAATCCCCCTATAATTGTTAGGGTCAAATCTATTACCTTTTTTATGCAATAAAACTAGAAAGCTTTCATTCCAAGACTTTGGAAAGGTACCTTGTGAAAAGACCAAATTAAAAAGTTTGCAAAGTGGTTGAATTAATGGTGAGGTGCCATTCTTCAACATTTCATTATAAATAAGATCTGAAGATGTACTTTTACCATTTTTAAGTAATTTAATTGCTTTCTTTATTTCTTCACAAGTGATTTCTTTGTTTAACTCACTTGAGAGAGAAGAAGAACTAACATTTGATTTTAGATTCTCAAATTCTTGTGTAATTTTTTGCTGTTCATTACTATTTGTAGTGTCAGCTTTATTTAATTTTTCATAAAAAGATATGAAATCATCCTTGGGAATATCAGTATCTTCAATTCCAACAGATGATTCCCTCTCTAGTTTGTTTATCATGTCCCAAAATACTTTTGGATCTTTGGTATAGTTATTGCTTAATTCTGAACAGATTTTGTTTTTGTATGACTTTTCTTCATATTTGCAAAGACGTCTATATTTTGATCTAAAAGAATAGAATTTTTTTCTATACTCATCATTTTCAGGAAATTTGTTCACAAGTTTTTCATAGTTTTTTACCGTGTTCCTGAGGTCTTTACATGACTCTGTGAACCAGTGTCGAGTTTTAGGTGTTTTTTTACTTCTAATATTGCTAGGAGGTTTACAAATTTTAGCAGATTTTTTGGCATTCTCTCGTAAAATAGAAGCTAAGGACTCAGTGGCTAAATTGAATGAGAATTGATATATTCATTTGCCAACAACTCTCTGTTGTCTGATGTAAATTATTGAAAACGATTTATTAATACTTTGCAAAAGGGTGCTCTATCTTTTTAGACTTGTATTTTAAGGAAAATGTCTTTTCTTTCATCAATTTTCTCAAATCATCTTTGGAAATAATTTTTTTCGCTTTCTTGGTGGCCATTTTGGAATTTTGGTTTCGTAAATATTATCAAGTACCCTCCTATCTGATATCTATCAGTATATATGTTCAATGAATGGTAAATTAACTGTTTTTCAATATTTCTTCATATTTCAAATGACATTTATTTTTCATTATATCAATATTTACTTTGGGTACGAAAATTACCACAAATAAAAAAAGGTAGGAAAAAAGGATGGTCCAATTGCTAGTAAATTGTGAGTCTGTAGTAAAACACACTAATTATAAAGTATCAGCTATTAAATATCACTTTATATTCATGCCAGAACACATGGAAGTATAAAATGCGTCAAAATTTTGTTGACATGACATAGTTTTTCACTGAAGCATGAAGTCAAGATTTAATTTTCTGGTTCATGATTTGATATGAACAATAAGCATAGTTATCAAAATAATACCCCTAATGCTCGCAAACTTGCGAGGGTTTGATAGGATTTGATAACGTTATGGGGCAGCTGCCTAAAATTTGCTAATCACTTTCGAGGCTGATAATTTCACTCGCAATACGGCTCATGTTTTTACCCATCTCCCGTTCTACCGACTTTTTGTGGAATCTCCCGCTTTTTCAAGACGTGACAAAATTTATATTTTACAGACATTTTATTGTTGAATCATAAAACATTTCTGGTGATTTAGTGGTTTGTCAATTATTTAGATGTTAATTAATTTCACAGGTAAAATTGGTGTAAATTAAAGGTTAATTGTCATAATTGACCTCATAATTGTATAAACAGTTGGAGAAAAATCAGTGAAGCCAGGTGTATTTGGCACACGCTAGTGCCCCCAATCAACATTGAAATGTTATTTTAAAGAGCCTTGAAAATCTCCCACTTTTTTGTCCAATACCCAGCTAGAAAAATCAAAATCTCCAGCTTTGTCATGACTAATCCGTCACATGTATGTCTCAATTAGTATTTTTGGACAATTACCACTCACAAGTTACAAGTATGATATAGTTCTTTCAAATTCCTCCAAATTCATTTGGTCGAAAGGATTTCTACTGGCCAAGGGCCAATGTGCCAGTGCTTAAATTTCATCCTTTTGGTAGCAGTTTTTGTGGATTTCATTAGAGGCAGTCAACCAATAAAAAATAATCCAAGAAGGTGTTTCTATATTATAAAATAATGGTGACATGTGAAAATCGAAATTCCTAGGAAATGCATTTGGGGGAGGGGGGGAGACCATGGGAATTAAGCTCTACAAAAATAAATGATTTCACATTATCCTACTTTTGACAAAAAATCACAAAATTTGGCACCTACAATATGGTAATGCATTGCATACTAAGGCAAAACTTAACTCGAAGGTATTTTCAATAGGGGTAGATTGGACCCACAAATCAAATTAAATAGCCACACATTAAGTGCCTGTCTTTAAAACCAGGAATAATTGACAAAGCTTATATTTGTACCTCTAATTTTTATGTTTATTGTTCTATGTCTTTCTTAAATAATTTTAGTTTTGGTATTGAAGCTGAATTAGATAAGGATCAATAATGTCATATGATAAACTTTTAAATGGAATTTTTAAAGTCATATACCTATATCTGTTCTGAAAAAAGAGACTTTCCCCCCATATGAAGATAGTTTTGATATAGTAAAATTGGGTTAGGTCAGAACTCAGAATAACTGTTGTTATTTCCCTGGAAAAAGGACTTTGGATTTAGTATTGAGGAAAACTATTTAACAATTTGTTTGATTCTCCATCGATTGCAGGTATTGTCCTACATTTAGACAATGTGTTAGAAAGAAGCAAATGTGTTAGAAAGTTGTAATAAATTAGCAATAGTACAAATGTATGTTATTAAAAGTCAAATATATTCATTCTTTTATTAATTATGATTTATTTTTCAGAAAATAATGGCCAAGTTTGTGGTCAAACGGCTGCTATTGTCACCTTCTTGTTTCCATTGTTCCAGTTTAACAGCTCTTCAGGATTTGAGACAGTTTTCTACACATCTCATAAACCGATACAGCGAGCCTTTACAGAAACAAGAGACAAAGAGGCAACACACCCAAGAAAAGAAACATTCTGATCTAGAATATATTCTGAGATGTCCCCTATCTAAAGTAGAAGAAAGGAAGGACAACCCATTATTATCAATGGTGGAAGGAGGAATAACTCCCTCTGTGTCTTACATTATGAGAGAAACGCAATCAGAGTTGTCTAAATTTTATTTAGAAAGATGGAAAAAGAAAATGATCAGTGAAGTAGGAGAGGAAGGGTTAAAAAAATATCAAGAAGGTAACTACTCCATAGTCATGTCCATTTTTGTTTAGGTTTGTCCAAAAATATTTATACAAAAACATAAATATTGGTTCATGTGCTGTTTTTGTGGACCAGGCAAATCATGAAATCAGAAGCCCAACTAAAAATAAATTTCACTATAAAATTCTCAACTGCTGAACTCAGAATGTTTATCTATCATGCAAAATTTGTGGAATATGACTCATTCAAAAACTACATTAAACAAACAGCTCCTAGAGTTTTCATAATACTGAAGATTGTCACAAACTTTCTTGAAATAACTTTAAAAAAAAGAATGTGTACTTCAATAGTTGCAATTTGAAATTTAGCCTTTGTTGCTGGCAGTAAGTTAAGACATATATGTGATCTTCTCTTTTTCCAGAAATAATAAGGACAGGGATCCAGCTACATACCACTATTGAGGACTATTTATCTGGTGTACCAGAATCCACGTTACATATTGACGACATCAATATGGGACATTGGAAGAGCCTTCAGAAAGTGCTACCCTCAGTTAATAAGTTGGTAGCCATGGAAGAAATGATCACACATCAACAGTTATGTTATAAAGGAAAGTTTGATTGCTTAGCTATCTTTGGGTGAGTAACATTAAAAAAACGTTGTAAAAAAATGTTGGACATTCTGGAGGAAAATTATCAAAATATTCAAGCAAGATAAGTACTAATAATACAATAATAATCATGTATAAAGATGAAACATAACAATTTTATACAATGAGGAAATTTCATTAAATTCGTTTATCATTCAGGGGAGAAAATTGAATTGATTTTTTTTCCAATGAAGAGTTTTATAGTTTTTTCCTAGTATTCTTAGTTTAATGTAGTAACATAGTTTAAGGTAGTAACCTAGTTTTAGGTATTAAATATTTTAATGCTAGTTTTAACATTCCTATATAAGAAACCAAAGGGTTTGATTAGCTTTAAATTTACAATCAAAGTTCTATGAAATTTAATGTTAATTCATAATGTTAAAGTAATATGTAAACTAAGAGAGCCGGTGGTGTAGTGGTTAACGCGTCGGGCTACTAACATCAAGGTTCGTGGTTCGATCCTCGTCCGGGGTGAAAATTTCATGAACCAATTTTCCGACTCTCTCTTGACACCATTTGCGAGGATGGTCCCATGGAACGATGCTAGTCCTTCGGAAGGGACGAAAAAAGGTTGTCCCGTGTATGTGGAGAGCAATACCCCATGCATGTTAAAGACCCCTTGGTAGAGTTCGATAAGAGTAGGCTCAATGGGGGCCGCTGCAAAGGCCACACTCGCAAACTGCTAGCTGGAGAGCGATTTACATAAGCATTAAGCTTGTTTCCCAATCCAGGATAAATAAATATGTTTAAACTAAAGTAATATGTTATAATTAACAAAACTAAATCAATATCATAGAAGATAAGAAGATGAAGAATATTTAAGTATACAAGACACAAACTATATAAATCAGCAGCAGTTTAAAAATTAACAATTGAAAACAGCCTGCTGCCTCCATTGTGCCCAGTGGTTGCTGCAATTTTGCACTTGGCGCTGGATTAAAAATATGTAATTCACACACTTCAAAACGTAAAATTGTCAAAGAATTTTGGGCAAAAATCAACTTAAAAAAAGACAAGGAGTACAAACATAAGCTTAATATATATTTATAAGGGAAAGTTTTAAATCTCTGAAATCTGTATTTACATATTATATATATTGGGCCTTATAACCATGTAATATTGATGTGTTTGTGCCAATAAAATATTATAATATTATTATTATTATTATAAAATATTATTATTATTTCATACATTAAAAAAAAAAAAATCTTTGTCAAATTTGAGTTGATTACAATTTTTTTACCTTGACTTTTTTTGGCATATACATTGTACTTTTTAAAATGAACATTTATAACATTATATAATGCCTAATTAGATTATCCAAATGTCTTTATAGAAACACATTGTGTTTGATAGATTGGAAGACATCAAAGAAAGTTAAATCAAAGATTGAAGATACATTTGACAACCCATTACAGGTGGCAGCATACATCGGAGCCATTAATAACAGCTCCTTCCTAGAAAAAATTCAGGTATATCTACATAGTAGAAGATAACAAGATGTGGAATTAATGTACAGGACACAAGCTTCATAGATAAACTGCAATTTATAATATCAACGACGGAAAAAAGCCAGAAATTTTCAATGTGACCAGTGGTTACTGCTTGCTGTTTTGCATCTGGCCCTAGATATTATGCATACCAGTCAGATCAAACATTATAAAGACACCCTTCTATTCAAAGAAACATATAACAATAAGTTGATGAGTACTAACATAAGGTTTGATAAAGATATGTCTTGCATTTGACCCATTAATAACAGTTCGTTCTTCCTGCTTAGTGATGATAAGCACAATGCATGCTTCGGATGCTGGCTGTGACCTATAATTTCTGCACGGATGACCACTTAAAGAAGACTGATTTAATTCAATTACTGCTTTTCAGTAGATTACCTATGTTTGAAAAACTTATTATTGTCTGTTTGATATGACCATGGTCGTTCTACTGTAACCACAGCTCACCCTATTTTTAAAGTGACAAGACCACTTGGTCATTTAAATCTATCAATTGGTTTTAAAAAACTGGCTACTAGTCTAACCTGATTTGTATTTCACCTTGATGGTTAAGCCAATGGGTATTAACACAGGTTAAACCTATTGTGATATTCAGATATTGAAGGTGAATCAAGCTAGTTGTATTTTTACACTTATCTATTTCAGCTTGGTAGACAGGGCTACCTGAATGTATACTTTTGTATTATGTATAACTATTAATAAGCTTATAATGAAGTTCTATTTAAAATGATTGCCAAGGAGATTAAATGAATATAAATTGATAGTTGTCTTTTAAAATTAGTATATAGGAAAGTGAAAAAATGTGTACATGGCACAATTTCCATATATCAGCAGTAAATTTATCTGGTATAAAAAAAACGTAAAAGATTTTAATACATCTTGCTAATGTTATTTCTCTTTCTGTTTACAATCTCAATATCTTAATTTTTATTTAGGAATAATAATTTGGGTTATTTTGATTTGAAAATTTATACAAAATTTGCTGTTTACTTGAAGTAAAATTTTCTCTTGTGAAAAAATACTCTGTTTCATTTTGATTCCCAATAACCACATTAATAATCATTGTGGATATATTTGATCTGAAGAATTGTTTTTCACAATTCTATAGGTAATTCAAATTTGTATTCCAAAAGAACATACTAAAGTCTTAGCCATTCTTTACCAAGTTCTCATCAAATGTTGAATCCTTAAAAAATTAAAAGTATAAGTATAACCTCGGGGAAGTATCTTGAAAAGTTACAGGCTAACAGCATTCTCCTAAATTTCTCTTTTTTCTTCAAGTTTTCACTTTAAATACATGTAAAAATAATCTTCCTTCAGCCCTTTGGGCTGAATCATCAAGGTACTTGTACAGGTGAATATTATTTCTTGACTTGCTAGCCAGTCAAGGTGAAAAAAAATCCAGGTGAGCTAGTGGCTATCAAGGTAAAAAAATCAGTTGAGAGTCAGTTTAATTCTATCAATTGCTAGATTTAAATGACCAATTGGTCTTGTCACATTGAAAATAGGGTGAGCTCTTGTTACAGTAGAACGACCACGGTCATACCAAACAGACAATAAATCACAGTTGTTTGTTGAACAATATGATAAGTATGGTTGTCAGCATAATTGTATAAAATCCCTTTACCTATAAAATATCATTAATATTTAATACTAAGTATTCAACAGTAAAGGATCTAACTAATATTGACCCTAAAGGAACATCTCATATATATCTGAATTTAAGGATTTACTATGGACCCTCAAAAGAACATATTGAGGGTTATCTTAAATAGAGGATCTAAAACTACTCTTGAATTATGTTTTCAGGCAGAACCAATTACAAATGGTGCTATTGTGATAGCTTATCCTGATGGAACGCCAGCAAATGTACACAGAATGGATCTGAAAGTTTGTGAGAAGTATTGGAAGAAATGGTTACAAAGATTACATTTGTTCTGGTGCAGTGTAAGAGATGAGGCTAGACAAGATAAATAAATGATGTGAAGATGATTGAAACTAACATTTTAATCTGTGATGATGTATGGTGTGACAACAGGACTAGTGAAAGGAAACCAATGATTTGTATCATGAATTATAGATATGTGTCTTTTATAAAAATTGACAGATAGAAACAAGCAATGTATATCACTTCTAAAGCAGTCTTAGAACCTTACAATAGAATTTAAGCAAGTGCTATACATTGACAAATTATTGATACAGCATTTTGTGATCATTTTATTTTCATTTAATTTAATTATTTTTTCTTGGATTAGAAAATTTTTATTGTATATATCCAGAGCTGTATTAAGGTTCAAGTTATAGAACTGATAATTTGATTTTTATGCCCGCCAACAAAGTTGTGGGGCATATAGTTTTTCGGTCTGTTCCTCCGTCCTTCCGTCCGTCACACTTAAGTTTTCCACTTTTTTTTGGACATCCTTGCATATATTCAAAAGATTTTTGGTATGTGAGTCTACCATGATGAGTTACAGGTCAAGTTTGTTTCGTTCCGGTCCACTGATTTTGACCTAAATTACAGCCGTTGGACTTAGCCAAGTTTGTTAAAAAAACAGTTTGCCGCACTTTTTTAGCTCACCTGGACCGAAGGTCCATGTGAGCTATTACCATCACTTGGCGTCCGTCGTCGTCGTCGTCGTCGTCTGTCGTCGTCTGTCGTCGTCGTCTGTTAACAATTTTTCAAAAATCTTCTCCTCTGAAACTACCATACAGAATTTAATGAAACTTGGTATGAATGATCCTTAGGGTGTCCTGCACCAAACTTGTGTTTTGATTTTTGATCCGTTAAAAAACATGGCCGCCGTTACTAAAAATAGACTAGGGGGGTCAGACTACTGTTTTTGGCTTATAAATCAAAAAGTATAAGAGATAGAGGAAATCTGAGGCCACGCTACTGATTCAGCATCAAAAGCTCTACAAAAGTCTCCATTTGGTCAAAGTTGTCAGATGACCCCTTATAGGGTTACGGCCCCTTGAAGGTGAAAAATTGCATTTTTTCATGTTTTTGGCCTACAGAAGGAAAACTATTGCAGATAGAGATTAGCTGTTGCTTGCTTAAATGTTCAGCTCATTTAACTCTACAAAAGTCTCTATAGGGTCGAAGTTGTCAGATGACCCCTTATAGGGGTTACGGCCCCTTAAAGGTGAAAAATAGCCATTTTTCATGTTTTTGGCCTACAGAATGAAAACTATTGCAGATAGAGATTAGCTGTTGCTTGCTTAAATGTTTAGCTCATTTAGCTCTACAAAAGTCTCCATAGGGTGGAAGTTGTCAGATAACTCCTTATAGGGGTTACGGCCCCTGAAAAATAGCGTTTTTTCATGTTTTTGTCCTACAGAATGAAAACTATTGCACATAGAGATTAGCTGTTGCTTACTTAAATGTTCAGCTCATTTAGCTCTACAAAATTCTCCATAGGGTCGAAGTTGTCAGATGACCCCTTATAGGGGTTACGGCCCCTGAAAAATAGCAATTTTTCATGTTTTTGTCCTACAGAATGAAAACTATTGCAGATAGAGATTAGCTGTTGCTTGCTTAAATGTTCAGCTCATTTAGCTCTACAAAATTCTCCATAGGGTCGAAGTTGTCAGATGACCCCTTATAGGGGTTACAGCCCCTGAAAAATAGCGTTTTTTCATGTTTTTGGCCTACAGAATGATAACTATTGCACATAGAGATTAGCTGTTGCTTGCTTAAATGTTCAGCTCATTTAGCTCTACAAAATTCTCCATAGGGTCGAAGTTGTCAGATGACCCCTTACAGGGGTTACGGCCCCTGAAAAATAGAGATTTTTCATGTTTTTGGCCTACAGAATGAAACTATTGCAGATAGAGATTAGCTGTTGCTTGCTTAAATGTTCAGCTCATTTAGCTCTACAAAATTCTCCATTGGGTCGAAGTTGTCAGGTGACCCCTTTTAGGGGTTACAGCCTCTGAAAAAAGCGATTTTTCATGTTTTTGGCCTACAGAATGAAAACTATTGCAGATAGAGATTAGCTGTTGCTTGCTTAAATGTTCAGCTTATTTAGCTCTACAAAAGTCTCCATAGGGTCGAAGTTGTCAGATGACTCCTTATAGGGGTTATGGCCCCTTATAGGTGAAAAATGGTGTTTTTGGCCTATAGAATAAAAACTATTACAGGTAGAGAAAAGCTGTTGCTAGCTTAAATGTTCAGCTCATTTAGCTCTACTAAAGTATAGGGTCAACATCAACACCAGGTGAGCGATTCAGGCTCCTGGGAGCCTCTTGTTTCGACATCCTTGCATATATTCTAAAGATTTTTAGTACGTGAGTCTACCATGATGAGTTACTAGGCGAGCGGCGGATGTCAAAAAAGTCGTCTAATTAAAAAGTTTAAATTACCTAAAAACCTCATGAAAGGACAAGGTACGGTAAGGCCCGTATTTGCCCCCCTCTAAAACTGAAAATTAGAAAACTGATCTAGAGAAAAGTCCTTTTGTTATTTATTCAGTCAAATGAATGAAGAAGATAAAACAACTAAATCTATCAGAATTTTTCATGTTTATTATTTGAAATTGCTTGTCAAAACATGGTGAATATGTATGATTTCTTTCAAATTCGCGGAAAATGGACAATATTTGGGTAATATTTTCAATATTTAGATGCCAGCGACTACTTAGACCACAGTTATTGTTTATGAACTTTAATTTGCACTATAAAATGATTATAAATCAGTTGAGAAATCCATTGTCTACGTTGTCGCTGGTCATTTAAAATAACAAAATAAGAATGAAAAGTGACATATTTCCACGATTTTGATTCTTTTGGACTACTTTAAGCCTCTATAAAATTGAAAATAGAGTAGATGATGGAAAATGTTTACCATTGTCAAAAAGTTTAATCATCTTACTTGAAACCTTAATGATATTTAAATCATTTACTTTGAATTTGATTTTCTTAAAATAGGGGGGCCAAATATGGCCCTTACTGTACCTCGTCCTTTTTTTAACTCAAATAAAAGGCTGTTTATTCTATTTTATGGATACATATGTTTGACAAGTCGAATATGGTCATAAGATATAAAAAAAAAATGTTTTGTACATGTACCCTATGAAAATCTCTAACGGCTTGATTTTTAATTTTTTTTTTTTTACCTAAAAACACACACACACACACAAAAATTGTAAATCACATCATGAAATATTTTGCCCAATTCTTTGTTTTGCAATTGGAATTTTCAAAAACAATAATAGTTTTCTTCAATGTTTATCAAATTTAAAATCATGAATAAAAGTAGCAAAAATACACGCTAATTTTAATTTGTGCAACATTGTCATTAAAATCAAACAAATTGTATACTTTGATCAAGAAAATGTTGTAAGGCTACTTTTTAGTTCAAACTGCATACTTCTGACGAATGATAATAAAGTTATACTTAATTTAATATGTTAGATTTTGAGAAAATTGACTGCAGATGACTCGGAAAACTGTCCTGTATTTACATTTTAACAATAATCTGATTGATTAGTAATTGTAAGAATTTTAATTTTTTGGTGTAATTATGAAGAATATGTGCTAGTTTTGGGTTTGTATGAACAGAAGAAATTTATTATTTGGTCTTTGCTTTTATTTTGAACCTGCGATGTTTGATAAAAGCAAAGTTTTGAAAATTTGTGAAAGGTGTACTTGACTTTTGAGGTGTGTTTGTAATGTTGAACTGAATGAAAATTCGATTACAGAAAAATAATAAATTTATGCTGTATATTTTGGGGAAAATATTTGAAATTATGTTACTAGACTATCTATTTTAAACTAAAAGTATATACTGTGCACGTAAGCATCCAGGAGCAAATCAAGAAATTTTCGAAAAAAGGGGGAGGGCTCTACATAAATAAAGCCTGGTTGTTGAAGATGTTCATGACAGTTTTGCCTGAAATCTATAAGATTTTATTTTTACATTTTGTCACTAAGCGACATTAAGGGGCTCCCGGAACACCCCACCTGCTGGAGCCGTCATTGTACAATGATTTGGTCGTCTTTTGAACTTATGACTGACGCTTAAAAAGTTCTATTCTTTGAGCTAAAATTGCACAATGTTATGACCATTTTATAGGTGTCAATCTAATATGTTCTGAAAACAAAAACTTTCATCTCTCCATTAAGTCCAAAATATCTCCCAAGGTTTGTTATTAAGTTATAAAACTTAAAAGTTTTTAAAACCTGTATTCGCCACTTAACTCTTATGTGTTTTTTAGTTAATTTTTCGATGATTTTCTTTCTTTTTTCTGTCCAAAGTTATTGTTCTCAACTTAAGTTGATTAAAGATATTTGTGTTGGTTTTTTATTCCTATTCCGTTTTAAACATGCTAATGGTAACACAGTACACTTTTTTTATTAAAAATCAGATTTCAAATGGCAAACATCGATATTATTAAAGCTGAAATATTAAACTATCAATATAGTTAAAAATATCCCATGAGGTTTTTGGGTAATTTAATTTTTTTTTCAAGACCCTTTCCGCCCCTCGCCTATACAGGTCAAGTTTGAGTTTTGTTCTGGTCGACTGATTTTGACCTAAATTGCAGCCCTTGGACTTATTTTGTAAAAATAACAGTTTTATTTTATTTTCCAGCAGGGCATCAGTGTCATCTTGAAACATTTCCTTGTTATTTCATGGTTTTTTATACGACCGCAAAATTTTGCGATCGTATAATGTTATGGCGATGTCGTCGTCGTTGTCTGGGAACATTTGGTTTCCGTGCGATAACTTGAGTAAATGTAGACCAATTGTTTTGAAATTTTGATATGATGTTTGTAACCACTAAAGGAAGGTTGGTATTGTATTTGGGGTTTGTAGCCCCTACCGTTTTAGAAAAAAGGGCCAAAAGGGGCTAAAACGGGTGTATTGACAAAACTTGTAGAATGTTTGTTGTTCATTCGATTTTGAAAATTCTTTTTTCAATGAATTCCTCATTAAATTCTGTCAACTAAATGTGTCAATTATTTTGATATTTATTGCACCGTTACATTGCTACAGGGGGTCAAAAAGGGGCCACACCCCAAAAATCGACTTTTTTATTTGAGGTCCGATTTTCAAAATTTTTTTTCATTGGAATTCTTGTGAAAATCCCTGCCTGCGTTTTTCAATCAGATTTGCAATATCTCTTACCGTTTTTGAGAAATTAGGGGTCGAAGGGGCAAAAAACGTCCTTATTTAAAAGTTTGTTACAGCAAATAGTTTTACACAAATAAATTGATTCTAGTGGGCCAGCCAATTGTTAAGTTTCAATATGATGATTATATCCAGAAAAAAAGGTAGGTATTGTATTAAGGGTTTTTAGCCCCTACGATTTTAGCAAAAAGGGTCAAAAGGGGCTAAAACGGGTGTATCGACAAAACTATTGTAGAATGTTTATTATTCATTCAATTTTGAAAATTCTTCTTTTGTTAAATTGCTAATTGAATTCTGTCACCTAGATGTGTCAATGGTTTTGGTACATATTTCACCGTTGAATTGCTACGGGGGGGGGCAAAGCTGGGCCACGACCTTAAACTCTACTTTTTATTTTTTGTCTGATTTTCAAAATCTTTTTTTCATTGGAATTCTTGTGCAAATCCCTGCCTGTATTTTTCAGTCAGATTTGCAATATCTCTTACAGTTTTAGAGAAATTAGGGGTCAGAGAGCCAAACATATCAATTAATGAATAAACAATACTTTTTCAATTTGATGTTGATGTAGATATATATGAATGTGTCAAATATGCATTTTAAAGACCACCACAGGATGCATGTGTCAAAAAGCTTTGTAAGTCCACCATGGGCTGCATGTGACCAAAGCAATAGACTATCCATATTGGGCCTCCAACGTACAGGGTTTAATTTGTTGCGGTCGTATCATGCTGCTCTCGGCGTAGCTTTTTATTTTAAAGATAATTATGGAAATTTTTTCGTTGTTAAGTTGATTTTTGAAGAACTTTTGCAGAATGTACACTGTTTATACATGTAATTACTTATTTTTATACATCTAAGTATTTTTACATTAAAAGTTAGTAAAACTAATAAAAAATTTATCGTACACCATATGCAATTAAGTCAGGTGGTAGGGGGTAGAAAAATATTTTCCTAACAGTTTTCTGAGCAACTACTAATCACAGCTTCTTGACATTTAATATGCAGCATCAGCATGTGGGATTGAATTTCAAGTCAGTTGCTTGCGTACTCCCGCCATTTTTATTTTTTCCTATTTGATAAATGTATCAAATACAAAGTTATTGAAATTGCACCTGTTGTGGTAAAATTATTAAATATTAAATGTATAACCTACCTACCAAAGGATTTGAGGAAGCAAAGACATACTGAAGGGGCATTTAAATCTCAAAGTCAATACAAACAAAGACGACAATTATACTGTACAGAAAACACATCTAACTGCAATCAGCATAAAGTGTTAGGTCAGATGATTTCCTTCAGGTCTCATGGTAAAACTAGATGTAATTAAAGTTTGTTTTTGGCTACAATAACGATGTCTCCCCCAAAAAATTCTAAGTTCAAAATGCTGCTACTCCCACAAAAATTTGAGGATTAAAATTTCCTGATAATATTAACAACAACATATGGTGTCCTTCCTATTTACCAAGTTTCATTGAATTCCGTTCAGTAGTTTCAAAGGAGTTGTGCTGAAAAGATGAGGATGAGGATTTTCAGCAAATTTCTAAGTTCAAAGGGCCATAACTCACACTAAAATATAAGGATAAAAATTTTCTGGTAATATGCACAACAACATATGGTGTCCTTCCTATATACCAATTTTCATTGAATTCTGTTTAGTAGTTTCCAAGGAATTGTGCTGACAAAATAATAAATGATGATTTTCAGCAAATTTCTAAGTTCAAAGGGCCATAAGTCACACAAAAGTTTGAGGATCAAAGTTTCCTGGTATTGCACAACAACATATGGTGTTCTTCCTATCCACCAAGTTTCATTGAATTCGGTTCAGTAGTTTCAGAGGAGTTGCGCTGACAAACTTTGTGACAGACAGATGGATGGACAGGATAAAAACAATATGCGTCTCCCCACATAAGTGGGGGGGGGGGGGGGACATTAATACATTAGGATTTGAACAAATACAATTGTTCACAACATTCTTCTTGCCTGGACCACCACTTAACTAACTTGTTCAAGCTAATATTGTGCTTAAGATGAGGAGGCGCATTATTATTCTTGATTCATATGTAAAATGTCACTTGAACAGTAATTCAAGGTCAAGAATCAAAATGGAGATACAGTTGTTGTAGGGACTTCCCTACAGTATGTGATTAGATTTGTGAGCTTGTTTTTGTCCTAAAAAATGTCCCCACTCCCCCAATAGAAATTTAAGGATAAAAATTTTCTGGTAATACAGAATAAGAATAAGAATAATTTTATTAGCTCAAACTCAACTACAATAGATGGTTAAGGCCTATATAAAGTGAAATATAAAGAATACAATACATGTTTAACCTGACAATTAATATGTATGTCATTACATGTGTCTACATGTATGCACAACTGAATATGGTGTCTTTCCTACATACCATGTTTCTTTGAATTCAATTCAGTAGTTTCAGGAGAATTGCACTGACAAGTTTTCAGCAAATTCTTAAGTTCATAGGACCATAATTCCCATAAAAATTTCCTGGTAAAGATGTACAACTACATTTATTGACCTTCCTATATACCAAGTTTCGTTGAATTTGGTTCAGTAGTTTCAGAGGAGTTGCGCTGAAAGACATGACAAATACAATATGTCTCCCCACCAAGTGTGTGGAAACATAATTGTGCAAGTGTATACAACTTCAGAGCAAAAGAATCATACTTAGAAAATTTAGAGATCAAGGTAAAATGAATAAAATTAAAGAAGGGAATTGAACATTTATATTGTGTTGGCGAGTACACATCAGTGTTCACACATGAATAATTAACAAACACTGTATAGATTCTGACAGATCACAAGATTTTTATGACCATTTAACTAATAAGGGAATCTTTCATGGTTGCCAGGACTGTGGAGGAAACCCTGATATTCCAAGCTAGTGCTCACCCATGCCAAAAATGGTCGCAGCCAGCAACTGAAATATGCATCTTACTAAGCACCCCTAGGTGCACCTACCATACCACTTCTTGTCAGTTTGTGGGAAGAGACTTGAACCATTCATCTGTGAGTGATCACCCATGCAAAAATACAGGTCACAGCCTGAAGCAAGCTTTGTGCATAACATCAAAAGGTACACCTACTTTATCAATATTCCACTGGAATGGAAACAATTCTTCTGTAAGTAGCCACCGATGGGGAAAAGGTCACATCTGAAGCATGCATTTTTCTTAGTACTGTATCACTAGGTACCTCTACCATACCAATATGGTTGATGTGGCACTTATCATTTATTTGGTATGGACCTTAATCATTCTTCTGTAAGTGGATGTGAATGTTGAGGCTTGGGGTATATAGAAGCCACCTGACTTTTGTGAGGCGAGTTCATAATTAGTGAACCCTCTTACCAAGGATAGGCATCTGGAAACCTTGACAGGTGTGGGCTCAAACCCTTTGATGCCAACATGTGATGTAAAATCCAATGATCGATCATGGTACTCCAATATTCCTTCTTTTTCTGCATTATGTTTGACAGATCAAAACTTAATCAACTTTATGGCCAGATACCCTTTTAAAAGACCAATCCGATCAAGGTCCTTAAGATTCTGGGTAGTGGGTTTTTAAAAACTTTTGAAAATTTGGATGGATTTCACAATACTTTTAATTTGAACAAATTTCAGCTGAACTAACTTTCACAAAATGCTTAATGACCTAAGATGTGCAAAATAAATAGTATGTACATCTGCATGGTATAACAAATCATCTTAATTTTAAACCCGCCACTTATTATATGTGCCTGTCCTAAGCCAGGAATCCTTGAAGAAGCTTTTGTAAGTACTCGTCTTTTAGATGTTTTCTGTTCCTTGTTTAAGAAAGGGGTCTATCTGTGACTAATTCAGAACTGGATTTGATTTATATGCATTTTGTTAAGACCATGGGTCAATTGCTGAACTACGAGCAGTGCCTACTGGCCTTGCTGAAGGCTGCTGGCGGTTGTCCATTGTGATTTTTCTGAATTGCTGCTCTATTGTGGGCTGTGTCGAGTACACTTACTGTATTCCACACCTCATTATTTTCTAATATCCTGAACAAAGTAAGGTGGTTTTAAAGGAGATGCATTCATAAGATATTGATGCTTACAATCTGGTCAAATACCCTCAAAAAGTTGTTGTATGGGATGCACATGAATATTCCTGTACAAATTTTGAACCATTGTAATTGTCAATACCCATTGAAGTAGTTTCTTTTTATTTTAGTGTGTGCTAAAAGCAAAAAAAAAAAAAAAACGTCTTTATTAATTTCCTTATTTATTATTACATATATACAACAAAAACATTTCATATTTCTACAATACTGTACAAATTATAATAAAACATTCTTATAAAAAATGGCTAAAAACTTAACACAATGATTTCTATTCATACACACATTAACCTAT